>CM070007.1:16393-35709 GCA_036247105.1 Cirrhinus mrigala
CACACACAGTCAGATCAACTACAGACAGACACAAACAGTGAAGATGATAATCTGTGAAGCCCTCTCAAACAGCTGTAGAATCACTGTTGAGCTCACTCATTCAAGAAACTGCACTTTTTAAGCCTGCAGGTATTGCAAGAAAAAAAAAAAAAAAAAAAAAAAAAAAAAAAAAAAAAAAATATATATATATATATATATATATATATATATATATATATATATATATATATATATATATATATATATATTATTTATTTATTTTTTTTTTTTTTTTAATTTTCAAAAGCTTTAAATGTTCAAAATGCAACAGCCAAATGTCATTTGAAACCTGTTGGATTTTTTTTAAGGAGTGGAGGTAACAAATCTGCTATAATTTGATGTGCACATCCTGATTTTGCTGAGTTAGATGTGTTCCTGGGTCAACATATTTTGTTTTTGTTCAACATTTTACTCCAAAAATTTAATCTTGACCAAATCCCTACACCTAAACCTAACCTTACCCATGAGTAATCCCTAAAATCAGAGGAAATGATAGATGAATGACACCAATGTACCAGCACCAAACACTGATTGTAAGCTTAAACTTCACAAAAACTATAAACTGTTTTTTTTTTTTTTTTTTTCAAATCTGATTGGTTAATCACAATGTTGTTCCAGGGTCAACAAAGATGTTGATCCAGGAACATGTCGCACTTGGTAAAATCAGGTTCTGTGATATATGATATGATGTAGGCTTTATATTATAAATATGCTAATTGCAACTGGCTAATTCTGTTTTTCAATACATTTACAAATAGTTGGATTGATTGGTCTGAGATAATCACAGACAGTTTACTTCAAAGGGCACGTACTACATCAGTACTCAAAACCAGATTTGCAATGCGGAAATTGGTTTGTGACAATTTGTAACCTATTGTGCGTTTTTGAAGAACCCCATGAGGCAGGTCACTATCAACTAATGCAGGGGTCACCAGACCCGGTCCTGGAGGCCCTGCGGTGTCCCTGCGGAGTTTAGCTCCAACCCAAATCAAACACACCTGAACCAGCTAAGGTCAAGGTCTTACTAGGTATACTTGAAACTTCCAGGAAGGTGTGTTGAGGAAAGTTGGAGGTAAACTCTGCAGGACACCGGGAACAAGTTTGCTGACCCCTGAACTAACGTATTGTTACTAAAAGGAAGAAACAACAAAACGATAAAAACACTCAAGAAAATTTCTAAATGATAGATGTTCTTGCACACCTCAGTATCTCCAGCTGACAGTTTGGACTCTTCAGCCCATCAGAAATAATCTTCACACCAGAGTCCTGCAGGTCATTGTTACTCAGATCCAGTTCTTTCAGGACAGAGTTTGAGGATTGTAGAACAGATGTTACAATTTCACAATCCTCAGCAGTGAGATTACAGCCAGCAAGACTGAAAGAGAGGAAAACAATTCTTAACTTGACTTAACTTGAAATTGAGTATGACTTTATTTCTTTAAAACATTTTCTTCATTGCAACACTCACAGAGCTTTTCTGCAGTTGATCACAGCTGGTATCAGTCTTCTTCTCCCCTCATCTGATGTGTTGTATTTCTTGAGGTTCAGCTCATCCAGCACCTCCTCTGACATCTGAAGCATGTAGGCGATTGTTGAGCAGTGAGCAGGAGAGAGTTTCTTCTCTGAGTGTTTGTCTGATTTCACAAACTCCTGAATCTCTCTGGACAGAGTCTGATCTTTCACTTCCAGCAGAGAGAGGAACAGATTGATGGATCTTTCAGTGGAGAGTCCATGTCCATCTTTGATCTTCTCTTTAATGTACTGTGTGGTTCTCCTGATGCTCTCTGAGCTGTTCTCTGTGTGTGTCAGTAGATCCTGTAAGAGTCTCTGATTGGACTCCAGTGAGATGCCCAGCAGGAACCGCAGGAACAGATCCAGATGTCCATTCTCACTCTTCAGGGCTTCATCCACTACTCTTTCATGGAGTTTGTGCAGTGAATCAAAACATGCTTGTGTAGTGCTGAATATGTGGTAGTAAAATACATAGAAAGCAGCGAGAAACTCCTGAACACTCAGATGAATGAAGCTGTAGACTTTCCTCTGATGAATCACAGATTCCTCCTTAAAGATCTCAGTGCAAATCCCAGAATACACTGAGGCGTCAGTGACGTCTATGCCGCTCTCAGTCAGGTCCTCCTCATAGAACATCACATTGCCCTTCATCAGCTGTTTGAAAGCCACTTCAGCAAGTTTCACAATCACTTCTCTGTTGGACTGCAGGAGTTTCTCTGGATTTCTCTCTTCATACTTCTGATTCCTCATGTTGATCTGAATCAGCAGGAAGTGGATGTACATTTCAGTCAGAGTTTGAGGGATTTCTGCACTCTGATCTTCTTTCAGGAGCTTCTGAAGCACAGTGGATGAGATCCAGCAGAAGACGGGGATGTGGCACATGATGTGGAGGCTTCTTGCTCTTCTGATGTGTGAGATGATTCTGCTGGCTTGATGCTGGTCACTGATTCTCTTCCTGAAATATTCCTCCTTCTGAGACTCATTGAATCCCTGAATTTCTGTCAGACGGCTGATGTATTTGGAGGGGATCTGATTGGCTGCTGCTGGTCTGGAGGTGATCCAGATGAGAGCAGAGGGAAGCAGCTCTCCTTTCATGAGGTTTGACATCAACACACCCACTGATGAAGTCTCAGTCACATCACAAACTTTCTGATCATCTGAAAACATCAGTGTGATTCTGCTTTCATCCAGACCATCAAAGATGAACACAACTTTACACTCCTCATAAATCTTTGAGTCCAGATCTTGAAGTTCAGGATGAAAGTCCAGCAGAAGTCTGTGAAGACTGTACTGATGATCTCGGATCAAGTTCAGCTCTCGAAATGGAAGCATAAACATGAAATCTACATTCTGATTGGCTTTTCCCTCGGCCCAGTCCAGAATGAACTTCTGCACAGAGACGGTTTTTCCGATTCCAGCGATGCCTTTAGTGAGAACAGTCTTGATTTGGTCTTTCTCCTCACATCCTGGTTCAGGTGAGTCTTCAAAGATGTCGTTGCAGTAGATTGGAGTGTCTTGTGAGTGTTGTGTTCTGGCTGTTTTCTCCATCTGTAAAACCTCATGTTCTTCATTCACTCCTTCACTCTCTCCCTCTATGATGTAGAGCTGTGTGTAGATCCTGTTCAGGAGGGTTTGATTCTCTTGGAGTTTGTTTCCCTCAAATAATCTCTCATACTTGTTCTTCATACTGGTTTTGTGCTGGTTTTTGACTCTCTGTAGCTCATCATTCACTGGTTTCTGCAGGTCTCCAGTGATGTTGGTCTCAGAAGAGTTCCCAGATCTGAATAGATTATCTCTCTCCTCTCTATAGAGAAAGAAAAGATCATGTTTAAATGGAAAACATTTACATATATAACTTTCTCTTTCGTAACAGAAAAGGAAATATTTTGCAAAAACATCTGTCATAGGTGTTAGTTAGTTTAACTCCTAAATGTTAGTTTAACTCCTGTGCCATTCTTTAATCTGTATGAATTATGTGTGAACACATTCCCCTCACCCTGACAGTAGAATATTTAACAATATTATACAAATGTATTAGTTATTGAGAAAGTATGTGTTATTGCTGTGTTGCTATGGTTTTAAAATGGATGAACAAGACATTGAGAACTAAAATATGTCCTAAAATATATGTCCATATTAGAGGTGTAAAAATATTCAAACCGAATTGAAAAACCGTGTTACCCCATTCACGGCATTCCCTTTCAGTGATGAATGTTTTATAAACAAGGCCCAGTTCGACACTGGATTTGCACAATGTTTGATACTCAAAGATAGAGTGTTCCCAGGAATAAAAGATCCAGGCCATGATTCAGAACTGTAGATTCTCTTTTGATTCTCAAGCAAGTCCTGCAGTGCTGCCGACAACTTCCATAACCCGAATAAAGCACATTGATCTTGCTCTCTTGATGTTGCAAAGTGGTGTTTCTTACCATATTATTTTAATGTATTATCTTAATTATGAACACACTGGTTTGTAGTGCAAACAGTTTTCCGGCACTTTGTTATTCTTCTCATCATTTCCCTACAGCAGCAAATGAACCGGAAATCTTGTACATTCACAGAAAACAGCTTCATTCCACATTACAAAATAAGGTGAATATGTACTCTGCAGGAGTGTATTTGGCACAGATATACACATCTAACAAGTTGTTGAGGCCAAGAAAGGGATTTCTAATGTATAAATTTAAAATGACAATCAATTAAAATGTCTTGTCTCCACTATGCTACTGTCTTCATTACATACTTGAGGTCAGAGGTCACTGTTTCATCACTCAGAAAAGGAGGTTGCCTCATGGAGTTGCTACTTTTCACAGACACTGCAGACACTGCTGCCTGGCTCTGATCATCTCTTTCCTTTT
The DNA here is from genome assembly GCA_036247105.1 of Cirrhinus mrigala. Taxonomy (NCBI): domain Eukaryota; kingdom Metazoa; phylum Chordata; class Actinopteri; order Cypriniformes; family Cyprinidae; genus Cirrhinus; species Cirrhinus mrigala. The sequence continues at coordinate 20,803 of CM070007.1, forward strand.
GGAGACTCATTGTAGAGGCAGTGCCTCCCTCCTTTCCCTCCAGAACCAGTGATCTGTTTGGGAAACACAATACATCAATGATACACTACATTTTAACACACTGAAAAAAAAATTACATAAAAACATTTTAGGTATATAAGTAAGGATACCGACCTCACTTTATGAAAGAATCTACAGAATATGCTCAAACGTCTTCGTGAAAACTAAACAGATACACTATATCTGATATACTGGAGTAAATGACCATAAGAATTTGTCTGTCACAATGTGAAAACCATGAGTTTTAGTCTCTCCATCACTAAACTCATACCCAGCTCACATAGGCCTGTTCTCACCTTGAGTTCATCTTTCTTAATTACTCATACAATTGGTAGGCTATTACTTAAATTATTCATTTTGTTTTACATCTGCTTGCTTTTTTATTACTCTACATTGATACCGTATTTTACGTTTTAAAGTATTTTTACCTAATTTTGCACTAACAATATTACAGTTTATTTGTTAATGTTGGTTCCTTATTCATGCTATTGTTATTTTACTGATTTGCTGTTTGCTGTTGTTATTTCACTAAACACGTGCATTGCACAGTACACAGCTGTTGTAAACATGTATGTTAAAATAAAATTTGAACAGGAGAGACAGGAATGGAGAGAAACAGAGTTGATTTTAAAATAAATCAGGATCAATATAAAACCAAACCAACATATCTAAATTAAACTGAGTGCTCCAAAAGTTGGTTAACTGCTTCAATATAATTTGAACAATTATATTGAAATTTCACTTCTTAAATTTACAATATAGTATGCAAACCATGCATCTGTTTCCATTCCAGGCATTCTGATCTATTTGAAAAATAAAAACATTTCATCGTGTTATGTCTATAATTTGATATGTATTTTCTGTATTTATAAGTGGCTCTCTTCAGGTAAAACAATCCCATATGAACTTTTAAGGAACTTACGTGATGGTATTTTAGGTTGTGTTTAATATCATCTCGAAAATGTGGTCTGTCGAGGATTCCACTTCCTCTTTCACTTTGGTTTGAAAAAGTAAGTTAAGCCCCACCCACAAAAGCATGTCTGCTGCTCTCGCAAGATAGTTCCTTAGTCCTTTCAAGATATAGGTGATTTTTTTTTTTCTTCAGTAGAACAGCCCGTGTTTGAGAATGAAAATAAATAAATAAATAACATATGAAGGAACACAAAAGTAATAGCATTGACTGCTGTGGCCAGTTGTATAAACATAGTGACGATGTTAAGATTTAAGAACTAGATTGACAGCTAGCAGATAGCAATGGAAAATCGGTCTTACTCTTCAGATTCATATAAGACCGGTTTGCCTTATTATGTTACTGACATTAAAATTTACAACCAGTCTTGAGAAAAAAAAAAAAAAAAAATAGATCTCTAACTTTTTAAGACTAATCTAAGCAGTTGATGCAACTGGCCTCTGATAACATATATTGAGGTCTTATGAAGAAAAACAATCAGTCTGAGCAGTCTGCTCTTTCTGCATGGAACGTCTTCTGATGGTCTGGACTGGTTCTGGTCGGATTGAACCTGAATCAGATCAACAAATGAAAAATTCAAAATATAAACTATATGTGTAGGTCATTAGTACACAACTGCACTGAATATAATTTAGAATTCAGACTTCAGAAATACGTGTCCATGGATAACCTAACCTAACATAACCTAATCAAATGCCATTTAAGACATCATGCGATCACCTAAACTGTATCACTATACCTTAATAAAAAAAAATAATAATAATAATAAAAATAAAATAAAATTATATATATATATATATGTATATATATATATATATATATATATATATATATATATACATATATATTTTTTTTTTTTAAACTGACCTTGTAATGTATTGACCATAGGATTATCCGCATCTGTAACTGTCAGTTTCAGTGCATTGTTCTGCTCTTCCTGCAGAACAAGTAGCGTCAAGATGGCATGTGTAAAAGTTTCAAACAGTTTTGTGCTCCCGTTTCAAACTTTATGGCTTCAACACGTACTGATTTTGTTTCCCCCTTTTGGTCTGTGGTCTGTCTCAGTATTTGCTATGCTGTGTCTCTGATGTAGCCTGTACGATCTTAGAATTTAAGAAATCAAAATTTATAAATCATCATTCAAATCATTTGTCCTTGCAAAGGTGTCCAATTCCAACTCCAGCTGCAGGTTTTACGGACATCACTGATCCCGTCGGTGCATGACTGGCTATCCTGAGTTTAAATTATGTAAATAAATGTATTATAAATAATTCTTAAAACAAACAATGAAAAAGTTCAAGCAGTTTGTTCAGTTGTTATACAATAAAAAAAAAAACATATACTTGTCCAATCGGTCTCTGTCCAGAAGAGGGCGCCAAATGATAATCAGATCATAATCATAATCCCAATCCAGTCTGATAGTTCATACAAAAGCTTTTGTGTGCTAAAACAGGATTACGACCTTTATCTCCTATATTGTCTTCAGTTATTTATTCATATGATAAATAAATACATTAAATTGCACCCTAATTACAGTTATCAATGAGCGAAATAACAGTACAAACAGATTGAACTGGCTTGTGTGAAACTACGCATTTCGATAGGAATCCACACGATTGGGAATTTTGCCTAATCAGTTCCCACACCCTTTGAGCCTTTCTGACAAAGCAGTTTACCAGTAAACAAACATCATTAACGAGTTACTTTCAAGGAACATTTCTATTTATTCCTTTTTATTCTGAAAATAGTCTAGCAGTATATACAATGCCACATTTCAGTAGAAAGAAAAGCAGTTCCTCAACAGGCTTTTTTGTCACATAATATTTTATTTTGGTTTGTCAATGAAACCGTGATCTGCGCTCCCAAATAATCTTCTTTAAAGTTTTTTTTTTTTTTTTTCTTTGTTTTTTTTTTTTTTAACATTAATCACCAGCAGGACAAAGCACTGTTTCAGCTCAAGGCCTTCTTCAGTGCAATGCATACTTCGTTACTGTACTTAAGTAAATTTTTTTGGTGTCAGTACTTTACTTCACTATTTATTTTTCTGACTACTTTTTAGTTTTACTCCTTACATTTTTACACAAATATCTGTACTTTCTACTTCTTACATTTTCAAACCAGGCTCGTTACTTTAGTTTTAAAAAGCATTTGGTGGATCACCATTCGATAACAAATCTCTTAATAAATCATGGATTGGTTAGTGTTGACTGGCAACGCGATTCGGCTCGCGCGCGCTCCGCGTCTCCGGTTTTTATTAGAGTAATCATTGCAAGCAGACTTAAAGTGCAGGTCCAGTTCATCTGTAAACAGGCTGCTAAGATTTGCTAGCAGTTTAATGTTTAAACTACAGCAGTAGTACTATAAACGAAACTAAACTAAATTACTATCATCACTCAAAATACTCTATGCTAAATGACATCATTATTATCTGCTGTAAAGTTGCAGTAGTAATTTAAAAAGAAATATAATAAAACATCTTTTTGTAATATGTTCAGATGGAGCTAGGGCAGATAACAACACAACCCTTACGAGAATTAAAACCAAAATCCATGGTTACTATACAACCACAAATGAACCATGGTTTTGCTATGGGATGTGTAATAAAACTATGGCTATAAATTAAATCAATCAGCCAAAAAAATAAATAAATAAAAAATAAATAAATATATATATATATATATATATATATATATATATATATATATATATAATAATAATAATAATAATAATAATAATAATAATAATAATAATAATAATATATATATATATATATATATATATATATATATATATATATATATATATATATATATATACTAACTATACTTTTACTGTAATAAACCATGGTTAAAAATATGACTAGAGAAAAATATGACTCATGATAATGCAATAACATGTTCAGTATTAGGATTTTTCTGAAAATATATTGTCATAATGTAATCATTATTGTATTAATTTTGACATTTAGGCAAGTTTCAAAATATAGTTTTGTTAAATGTATAGTATTTAAGCCATTTTAAGATAAAACAACAACACCTGGTCATAATGTGATACTTTAAATTAAACAAATAAAATTGTTACTGCAAATAGCATATAATGAGGTGGTTGTTTTACAAAAAGGTGGACAGTTCTGCTCATAACAGTAAATGGCTGATGGGAAAAGTGACAGGTACAAGAAAATTAGTGAAAAAAACAAACACCCAAGGTGAGATGGAGAGAGATATCATGGAAAATGAAGAGACTAAAAAAGGAAAATGGAAGAGAAGGTGCAGTCCAATAGAGAGCCATTTATTTAAATGTGATGGCCATACAAAAAAATTGTGTTGTCCATGGTTTTTTGTCCCAGTGCAGCCCTGTTCTACATGGTGGTTATTTAACCTTGAAACATTCATTAGCTAACAAATTTTAAATGTAAGTGATTTTTGTATGTGAGGTCCAGTTACCAGGATGACACTAAAACAGGTAGTAGTAATGAGTACTTTTTACTTAAGTACATGTCTGAGCTAATACTTCTTTACTTTAACTTGAGTAAAAAAAAGTGTGGTCAGTACTGCTACTTTTACCAGAGTACTTTTAAACATGAGTATCTGTACTTCTACTTGAGCGAAGGATGTGTGTACTTTTGCCATCTCTGCCTCAGTAGTAAGTGTAATTTAGGTGTGCAAGGGTAAACACATTATACCAGCAATTTTCAGTATGCGTGTATATCAAACAAATACAGCATTTTTTTTTTTTTTCCAGGAAATTCAAACAATAAATGGTGTTTTGACAGTCCTTGGTGTGGCATGACAGATCGCTGTATGTACCCAGGACTACATTTCCCATAATCCTTTGTACGGAGTCATCAGTTACAGTCACCTGTCTCTCATCACCTCATCAGTCTCACAGTATAAGAATGGCATGCCCTGACCAATGCCTGTGTACTGGATCATTCTTGTGTCACTCCTGTTTGCTGGTATTAACCCTGTTTGACCACACTCCTTAATAAAGCCTTGCAATTGGATCCACAACTCAGTTGTCCTCACACTCTCAACATTACATTCAGAAATGTGCCACGGCATGGCTGGTGTAAACAAGTATTGACTAGAATGGCCGCGATCAGCTTCAGTGGCCGTGTCAGAGCGGTAATGCCCCACAGACTTGTGCAGTGTTAGACAAACCCACTAACGAGTGATTGGGCTAGTCAACTTTTTAATGTTGCTTTTCTTTTTCGGAGTGTCTATTTACACTAAGTGCAAATAACCTGTCTTGTTGGCAGAGGCTATTTACACTTAAATTGTTAAATTGTATCTTTCCTGAGCTAGAAAAAAGGATGTTTTGACTGTTATATACATAACATTTATTGCTGTAGTACTTGCTATATACATGCAATGATGCCCATGATCACAGACAGATTTATCACATAAGGAAAAGTGAGCCACATTTAGCATGTTACGTTAAATGATGATGCACAGCAGTGGCCCGTCAACTGTCCTGAGCTTCTTTAGGCTGGCAGTGGCTGAAATCGGTGGGAACCCCCCACCTCAACCGTGGGCCCCTATAATCGTCACCACCTTTCACCCCACTAGCGACGGCCCTGTCACAAAGCCTTGAATGTTTAGCAATTATGTGTGTGTACTCTGTGTGTGTGTTATCTAGCAGTACTGTGTGAATGTATATGCGTATATGTATGTGTGTGTTGTTTTCCTGTTTTACCTGTTTACAGTGGAGCTGAATTAAATACCTGCGTGTGTCGTTTCTCTCACTAATTCACTTCATCATTTAAATGTCTCATCAATTAAATAAAAACCTTACTCTGAATCTCTCAGTCCTGAATTTGAACTTTAAAGATATAATGTGACAGACACTGTATGTGATTCACCATGTGCAAAGATTTATTGAATTAAATCATTAACCCAGTATAATACATGGAAAGGTTTTTTGCATTCATGCAGTTTTTATGATTATTAATAACCAAGTTTTCTGTTTGTTTTTGTTGTTGTTGTTTTGTTTTTTATTATTATTATTGCAAATGCGATTGAAAAGCTTTGCATTTGGATTGAGTACACTATGGAGGTCATGAGGATCATAATGGTGGAAAACAGCAAATGTTCATTATTTGTGAGAGTTGCTCCTTTAGACTCAACAGCTTGAATAAAGAGTGGTAAAGTGTGCCAGTGAATCTTAACAGAAAACAAACATCATAAATAAGCGAAAACCTTTTAATTAATTGCCATTTAAATATGTACCCTCCCCAATTATGTAAATGTAATTAAATGAAGATCATTTTTGCAATAGTTCTCAATTGCCCACCCACCATAGGTAAGAAAAAAAGTTATAATTCATGTTTATTTGACTAGAGAAAAAGGGCTGTAGCATTCCCTTTTGCCAAAAAGTAAGGAAGGCATTTTTTTCTTACATGGCTATGCAATCTGATACAGAGACACTGATGAATCATTAACCCTGAATCCAGCATAGAGGGGTTCAGTGAATGTGGTGTTGTATGTGTGTAAGTGTGTGAGTGTGAGTGTGTCAGAGACACTGTAGAAGGACAGAATGCCAGCTGGGCAGTCCAAATACACTCCTATTCTTTTAGACTGGCATGAAGGGGCAGGTATTTCTTTGTTTATACTATTGTGCCAAGCACTATATCTGCCATCAACACAAAAAATGGACCAGGATTTGTCACTGTATCCAATCCTAGAGTCACTCCCACCTTTCCTGCTTATTCCTTTATACGTCACTCCTATGAAACTCCAGCCGCTCCATTCAACCTCCCAGTAATGGCGTTCAGTCAGTCTCTCAACACACAGAACCTGCTCATAGTGATTAAATCTGTCTGAATGAGCAGGATACAACTGCGGCTCTTTGGCATGTGTCAACTTCCTGTTGTCCTCAGTTAATGAGAGACGAATGTGTGCTGTGTTTGGATCCAGTGTGAGATTACAGGCATCTGCACACAAGATTAGAACAACATTTAATGTACAGGGTTATGGCAGGAAAAGGAAAAAATAAAACTGCACAAATGAAAATTTTTGATTGTTGGTGAATTTTAACTGCCTACATAAAATATTAAATTATCTGTCCCTTGGCAGCACAACTGAAAGAATGTTGGCAAAATCTCCCTGGAAAAATACATTGGGGAGTCAACTCAATGGCTGCACACCCAAATACAAAAAGTGAGTGAGGTACAGGACTTACATTTTTGCAATCCTGGTTTGATCCTAAAATGTTCCCCATGGTCCAAACTACAGAGACAAATGAACAAAACAGATAAAAAATGTTTGATTAACATTTTAATTTAAAGATTCAGTCCATTTTTGGGTTTTTGTCACCATCTGTGAAATCTGCAGTTATGGAGAGAGATTAGTCTCAATAACAGTTCATGCAAAAGACACGATTTTCACATGCTTAAGCAAATTCACATGCACAAAAATTATATACACATTCATAAAAAAAATTAATAAAAAAAAAACATGCACAAAACAAAAATATATACAGGATATTCATAAAATACATTTCACAAATGCAGAAACAGTTCACAGATGTACAACCGTGTATACAAATTTTGAATGTTTAAAATTCACAAGTTTATCATGGACTGTGAATGTGTAAATCACATTCATGTGTGTATGGCCTGGATTTCTGTGTGTGTATTTTTGAGACTTTTCTGCCAGCACTCTCCTCACATGTACTCTTTAGTCAATCAGATGCGAGCTTACCATTCAACCAATCATAATCCGCAGAGAGTGCAGACTTAATGAGCTCAGCTTTGCACGTTTTGTGCAATCTGACTGAATTAGGATGGAAATGAAGAACTGGGACATGTGTATATTTCAGTGTATAGACCAGTGAGTGTAGCGATCATTTCAGAAGTGCGGGGTACAGAACATCACACCAGATATATATATATAATAGGTGCACACGCGGTGCACAGATTATAAAACACAAGTGTTAAGGCACAAATTATAATGGTTAATTATAATGGTCTAATATGTAGAGTTTTAAATTAAATACATTAAATTAAATACATTTTAATTGTAGGTAGATTAAAAACCTCATAGATAGACACATAGCAGGGCTGACAAAATCCATCACCGCCCTGCTCATCAGGCATTCTTAACTACAGCATTCCCGTGGGTCCTTAAAAAGACTTAAATTTAGCTATATCAAATCTAAAGCCTTAAAATACCTTAATGGTATAAAAAAAAAAAAAAAAAAAAAAAATCTTAATTATCATTTCAAGAGGTCTTACATTCAGTATGGATTCATGTCATGATTAAGACTTTGATTTCACTGAATAAATATGAGTACTGCATGTTTTTTTTTTATATATGAATGTATATCTGAAGGGAACCGACTGTCTTCAGAAAAGTTTTGATGGCATTTTCTTTTAATCATACTTATAATGCCTGAACCTGATAAAGCAGCTATTATTGATACCGTACAGTCATTACAGCCATTTCAAAAGCACCACCTACTGGCAGAGAATTAATCTGCATTTTCAATGAGCCTTTCTGCTGTTCATGTTGAGATCAAAATGAACATTGATATGTTTTTACACAGCAAACAGGTAGAGCTGTAAATGTGAAAGATGCGTCTTCTAAAAATCTGAACCTGAATTTTTGCAAGCCCTGCATAGGCTACATATAGTGGAGTAATTTATTTATCCCCAAAACGAAATTACAGTGTTAAACTATTATATGGAGTTAAGTTCAATGTAAAATGTGCATGGTGGGTTCCAAATTAAATATAAATACATGATATGCATTTGGTTCACTTAAGGCTGCAACCAAGAAAGCCATTGCTCGCCTTGGTCCAAAATGTGCATACTGGCTAAAAAAAAAAAAAAAAAAAAAAAAAAGTTCAGATTTAAATCTGAATTAAAAAAAAAAAAAAGTCACAGTCACTGTCAATCTTTATATCAATGCAAAATCATGATATACAAATTAACAGAATGATTCATCAACATTCTAGGTCATTATGATTGCTAATTGTAAGTTAGTGCGACCAACTAAGAAAGTTAGTCGCACCAGTGTAACCAGTGGGAAGAATGAGTCTTGAGCCATTTTATATAAAAAAAAAAAAATTCAAGCTCTTTATAACGTGTTTTTTTTTTTTTTTTTTCCTTCTGACTGGTTTGTTCAAAAACAATAAAATATCAACACAGTTTAAGCTAACATTATATTTCCACTTTAAACAATGTTAGCTTAAACTGTGTTGATATTTTGTTGTTTTTGAACAAATCAGTCAGAAGGAAAAAATGTTATAAAAAGCTTGAAAAATATTTTTATCTTAAAGTCAAATCTAAATGACGCTGAACTAAATTACACTTAATGTTCATAAAATAGACTAGAACAGAATAGAATACTATGGTGTAATGTTCTGTCCCCTGCATTTCTGAAATAATCGCTACACCCACTGCTCTGTACAATGAAATACACTCAAAGGTGTGCAAAGCCGAGCTCACTGTGTCCTGCACTCTTTGCAGGTTATGATTGGTTAAATGGTAAGCTCGCATCTGACTGGCTAAAAAGTACATGTGAGGATGAAAGTACAAGTGGATGAAAGTACACGCTGGCATGAAAGTCTCAAAAATACACACACACAAATACAGGCAATACAATTTTTTTTTGAGCACATTAATTGTTTTTTGTGAATATGTATATAATTTTCATGCAAGTGAATTAGGTTTCACACATGTGAACATTGTGTCTTTTGTGTGAATTATTGAGACTAATCTCTCTCCATAGCACCCTCAGTTATTTGTGGAATTATCAAATTTATATGGGTTCTTCATCGACATGGCTCCTTTGCATGGATTAATCTAATGTTTTGAGGAGCTGCATGTGTTGTCTGTCAGTCACCGCAAAGGTGTGGATACTGTACTTCAGAATCACAGTATTACTACATCTTGGAAGTATGACTCAAATCTCATCTGAACAATCAAGTAAAATGTCTGCCACTTTTGTTTTGACAATCTGAGAAAAAATAAAATCATTATAATACATCCCACTACCAGTGTTCATTAAATGTAATAGTGCTTAGCTCATATCACATCAAACTGTGCAAATTATGAAAACAACCCATGGGTACAAGGCTACAGTGTTAAAATATCCAATTCTGCAGGAAAACTGTGTACTTGGTACCACTGCCATGCAATACTAGCCGGGACTCCTTCTTTATGAAGACAGATGTGACGTAATGACACAAAGACAACCAGCAGCATGCTGGAATTTACTGCCAAAACCTGCCAGTGCCACTTAATTTAGAAAATATTATTACAAGCTTACCACTGTGAATCAGGCTGAGATAAGGAGATAAGTTTTGAACACTGGCTGGTTATGTACTTGATTAAAAACCTTGGGTGATTTTTAACCAAAAAAGTTGCAGACTGCAGCTTTAACAAATATGACTGTTACAAGTTACAAGCAGCTAATGATCCAGCAGGTAATTTCTGTGTCATTAGTCACATGTAGTAAAAATGAAATGATTATTTAAAGTGGACCTATTATGCAAAAATCACTTTTACATGGTGTTTGAACATTAATGTGTGTTGGCACAACCACCCTATAATTAAAAAATCCACCCACTCCTTTTTATGTAATCCCCGTAAATCATAAGCAGTGTATCAGAACAAGCAACTCTCAGAAACGTTATATAGTGACATCACTTTGTACAGGCCCTGCCAACTACGGTTGAGGGAAACTGCAGTATTAGCATACTGGCCAACAACAACAAAATATAGTTATCAAATAACCATTCATAGAGTTCCTGGTTCATTCTCAAGGATGTTACTTCTGCCAGAGTCTTGCCTTTATCAGTATCTGTCTTCGGTTCATACATATAGGGCTGAACACCACTATTTTTGCTGTCAGTCATACTGCTTATCCTTATTTTTTTATTTATTTATTTATTTTTATCTAAATCTGAGATGTCAAAACTCTCCCTTATTCTGCATACGGGGCAGGGAGCACAAGCTCTGAGACTTATCTTACATCTTTTGAAAATAGGCATATTAGGTCCCCTTTAAAACACTACAATAACTAGACTACTTAAGAGCTACATTATATTTGTGTAATGTCACTGTTTTTTTTAAAAAAAAATTAAACTCACAGTTTCACTGTTAGTAGGGAGATGCTGCACATACTTGGGTAAATCCCACACGCACAGACAAAATCTCCCTCTCTCTCTAATTCATTTAAATTAAAGTAATCTTTACTGCATTACCTTAATCTCTGCGTCTGATTTAAAGCAAACAAAATGCTAGATCTAACAACCCATGCTCAAAAAAACTAATGACAACAATTATAGCAAGGCCTTAAAGTTCTAATCTACAGGTACATATGTAAAACAAAACCTTAACTAACACTTTATTTACAACTTGTGTAAATGCCAGTCTTAGTAAAATTCTGGGAAGCATAGGTCCCCAGTGCAAAAATAAGAGTGTATACACACAAACAGTTAAATGTGTCATAACTGCGCCACATACCTAAGTTTCTCCAGTGAGCACTTTGGATCATTCATTTTGTGTTTGAGTATGCACACACAAATATATTATATACTTACCTGACTATCTGCAGTTCATAGTTTGGATCCTCCAGTTTGTCATTGAGCAGCTGGACTCCTGATTGTCCTGGGTGATTGTAGCTCAGATCCAGCTCTCTCAGGTGTGAGGGGTTTGAACTCAGAGCTGAAGACAAATAACCACAGCCTTCCTCGGTCACCATACAGCCAGACAACCTACAATCATACATCAACAGTAAACAGGAGTTGTTATAAAGTTAGCATGGAACCCTATAAATGTCAAATAATCATGCATCAGAATAACTTAATGTGGAAGTCTAACCTCAGTATCTCCAGCTGACAGTTTGGACTCTTCAGTCCATCAGAGAGTAGCTTCACTCCTGAATCCTGCAGGTCATTGTTACTCAGATCCAGCTCTCTCAGAACAGAGTTTGAGGATTGTAGAGATGATGACACTATTTCACAGGACTGACTAGTGAGATTACAGCCAGCAAGACTGAAAAGAGTAAGCGATTTTCAGACAATACAATTTCTTATCCAGACAAATTAATTTTGTATTAATTACAATCATGTTAAGGAGGTACCAAAGAAATTCTACATTGTGTAAAATAAACTTAAAATATATATCACTTTGCACAAAGATGTGGCAAATTCTAATTCCATTCAAACTAGGCCTGGCAAACGATTAATCGCATACAAAATAAAAGTTTGAGTTTGCCTAATATATGTGTGTACTATGTGTAATAGGGCTGTCATAATATTAGATTTTTCACACCAAGGTTATTGTGGCCAAAAAACTTAATGATATCGATATATCACGATATCTACAGAAACCTTAGGGGAAACAAGTTAGCAAATAAATTTTTACTTTATTTCATTTTTCTTTTTACTCAATGAACATAGGGATACAGATAAACACAGGGCACAAGACTCTGGCTTTCTCTGTCTTCTTATGCTCCATAAGAAACTGTAAACAGTATGATGAATAAATATTAACATCAAACCTGAACCTGCTTTACATTAAAAATATAAATGTAGTAGCAGAGCTACAGCAATCGATTTTTAGTGCTGGAAATCCATTTGTCCTTTGCTCAAACTTACCCGTCTTCATTGAGAGCGCAGGTCATGGTTGCTTAGCAATGGCAGATGCCACGGGAGTGCAACCTACCGAGCACTTTGAGGAGAAGGAGAAAGCGATGCGCCTAGCGTTTTCCAGACGTTTTCATGCATGACGTGAATGGTGTCAAGTTTTAATGTGTGCCTTGAAAATCCGTGACCAACAGTTTAATGTAGCAATGTTGTCGCACAATTTTTATAGATCAGTTTTAATCGTGTAATAGTTTTGAACAAATAAATCACAGGCTACGCACAAGGCTGTATTGGCCATGACTTGATTGCAAATACAAAAATAAGATGAGTAAAGAAAACGTGGTACTTATTAAAAGAATCACCCTTTATTTAAACACATTAATACAAAAAATGCTTACTTTTTTCCAAGTGTGGAAAGAGCTTCTCACTCTCCCGCTCGGACGACATGACTCTTCACGGAGTAGCTGCACGTGCTGCGTCGTCTTTTTGTTCGACAGGTGTCAGCGTTAAAGTGCAGTACCGCCACCTGAGAGATCATACAGGTACTGGCGCTAGAGTATTTACATGTCGTGTTAACATAAGAGTCCTAATCGTATTGTGGTTATCGCCAAAACCGGTATATTGTCACACCCTAAATGAACACAAATATCACGATTATCGTCAATACCGGTATATTGTGACACCCCTCTAGTGTGTAATTATGATGTGTATATAAGTACACACAAATTAATGTACATATTTAAGAGAAATACGTTATTTTTATTTATTCGTTGTACAAAATAGTTTAATTTATATATAAAATTATATTTTTATAATTATAATACTATAAAATTATAATAAATACATATACTTGTAAATATTTCTTAAATATATACATGAATGTGCTTGCATAAATATATGCATAATAATTACACACAGTACATACACATATTTTAGACAAACTCAAACATTTATTTTGTATGCGATTAATCGTTTACCAGCCCTAATTCAAACAGTTGACAACCATTATTAGAAAGCAGTAATACCTTATTTAAACCTGTTGATCTACCTAATTTTCTCAGTAGTGCAGTGGTAGCAATGCATGTTTTTTAAATTATGTAGCTTTTCAGCAGTGGTGGACAGTACTTTTACGTTGTTTATTCATAACCATACTGAAAATAAGTCAAAATTGTTAGCTCATCCTATTTTAGATCTAAAGTCCAAAAACGACCTAGATAGAATACATCTGAGACAAAAAAATAAAAATAAAAGAATGTGATGTTCAGAACATGATAACTACAGTAATTATCAAAGTGGGAAGTGATGCCGTCTGAGGGCATTTGGACAGGGCTGTTTTTCACAACAGACATGGTTTTAATCATTATGGAAATATAATTATATTTTTTCTTAAAATGTTCTTCCTAACTTTAGGCCTTATTCTCATATCATATATAACTAATGTTTATGGAACAAGCTTTAAAACACCTTTTCTTACTGGTGAAAATTAGATGGTCAAATCTGTTTTCTCTCAGGTACATCACAGTGTAAGCTTCACAGTGAATATTACTACATCACTCTCATCAACGTAGTCCATATCAACAACAAAATATATATCTTGACTCCATATAGTGGTTATTTTCGGAAAATCCCAGGTATTTTGAGCAGAAGGATTCTAAAAAAAATATATATGATAAAAGCTGGTTATTCACTCTCCCCACCTTCATTCCCTGCCAAACCTGGGACTCGATCCCGCATCCTCTCAATTACAAGCCCAACTCCCTAACCATTAGGCCACAGCTGCCCCCAGTGATCGAGCGCTCAAACGCATTCAAAACAATGGCGGGAGGCACCTGATGCACAATGGGATTGCGATAATTCATTTAATCCTGCTGTTTAAAATGTCAACACTAAAATTAGATCCTTCTCGTTCGGTGGTTGAGTGCTCCCTCTGGTCCGGAACTAACATTCAGAAATGTTAGATTTCAGAGAAACGAGCCTGGGTTGCGGCAGTGAAGGGAGAAGGCTGGATAACAACTAGCAGCTCTAGGATATATAACACTGGGCTTTTTCCTGTGTAGACTTTATCTACTTTTTTTTAGTTTGTCATAGCTGTTAAATTCAGGTATTCTTTACTCAAATATATAGACAAACGAAGTGCAAATTGTTACTTCAATTTACCTCATTTTATTGAGTAGATTCGTAAATTTAGGTATTCTTTACTCAGACATATAGGATAGAATCTACCCAAACAAACTGAGTGTAAATTGTTACCTCAGTTTACCTCATTTTATTGAGTAGATTCTATAGGTTGTTTTTTACAGTGA
>CM070007.1:35809-201090 GCA_036247105.1 Cirrhinus mrigala
AAGATTAATTTGCTTAACTTCAGAAAGAGTGATTTAAGAAAATGAGCTGCTCTACCTTTAACAGTGACAGTAACAGCGTCTGATCTCTGAGATCCATGTTGATTGTGAGCCTCACAGTAGAAGCGTCCACTCTGTAGTGCACTGAAACTCTGTCCAGATCCAACAGCTGAGGATTCATCCTCCTTAAACCAGCTGAAGTTCAGAGCAGGTGGGTTTAAATCACTGCTGCAGATCAGAGTCACTGAATCACCTTCCACTATTTCAGCAGATCCATTTATGAACACTGAGACATTTCGACGATCTAAAAAAAAAAAAAGAAAAAAAAAAAAAATCAATAACAATCATATGACAATCAAATTGAATTTGACATCACAGATGCTTAGAAGATTTAATGGCAGAGTTAATGAACCATCATAGACACACACATGACATTTAAGCTCGCAGCATTAAAGTATTTTTCTCCATGTTGTTTTCTGGACTTGCACTTGTATTCTCCACTGTGATCAGAGCTGATCTTTGAGATGATGTAGGTTCTTCCAACATAGCAATTGACATCTGGCCCAGCTCTGGGCCAAGCAAGCAGTTACACTCGGCCCAAGTGCAGCAAAGAATTACGGCCCCTGTGTGGCTCAGATCTAGACTACAGACATGAGCCACCCCATAAAAATAAAAATTATATATATATATATATATATATATATATATATATATATATATATATATATATATATACAAATATATTTTCAAATATATTTCAAAATATACAAAAAATGGCCAAAAAATGTATGTGTTAAATATATTTCAAAGTATATTTACATACATATATTTTGTACTAATTTATTTTTGGCCATTTTTTTTAATACACTTAAAAAAATATATGGTAAAAAACAAACAAACAAACAAAAACTATAAAATAAAAGTAAAATATCCTAATTTAAATAATATGCAAAAAAAAAAAAAAAAAAAAAAAAAAAAAAGGGTGGAAACGTTAATTAAATGTTTTACAAACCAGATATTGCTTGAATTATTCTGATGTTACATGCTTCTCCAGGCTAGGGTTAGGGAAGTTGTAACAAGGAAAGTTTAGAAATGCAAGCCAAGAAACAGGCAAGCAGGAGCTCTTCTCTCCTGTTCCAGCACTCCGCAAAAATCACACAGGTTATTGGTAACACTCAAGAAAAGTGATTTATTAGGACAAATTCAAGAAAAGGGTACAAAGAGGGGAGCAAATAAGCTTCAGGAGGGGACCAGGCCAAAACAACAAACATAAAAGGTCTAACTTAGGGGAATGGTACTTTCTAAACTCACAAAACAAAATTCTAAATAAACAACAAAAGTCTTACCTTACTCCCTTTCTAACCAAAAACAGGAAAAAACATGGACCTTAAAAAAAAAAGGCATCCACCTCCCAACTGCTCCAAAAATTACAATTATAAAGCTCTAGCTCACCTCTCAAGGTGTGAATTTACCTAAGCAAAGTAAAACAACAACATTTGTCCAAGTTGTACACAAAGCAAACAGACAACAACTAGCACACATGCTAATGTCTGGGACAGGAGGGAGAGAGAGAAGAAAAAAAAAAAAAGGGGGGGTCTCCCCACACAGAGTTTCCAGCTTTATTCATGAGCTCTCCCTCCAACAGCCAATCAGAGTAGGCCAGTACTTGATGACAACTGGGATCAGCTGACCTTCATTAAGCTTAGCACTGAGTAGAGGGAGGAGAGAGAGAGACAAAACACCAAAAACACTGACAAAAATGCAAACTGTATCTGTAACAATATCAAATACTTCACAAATATAACACCAAAAGAAATAAAAATAATTACGCCTTGGGACGTAGCAGATACCTTTAAAATACAATTGTAAAAATAGTTCATATGACAGGCAGAGGATTATTAAACAACTCCATAAACAAGATTAACCTGATTTCTTTCATACAAAAGTTCTTATTGAGAATTAACAGGTTTAGATTTTTACTGAAAATAATAACGTTTGACGTTACCATGATGGAGGTCAGTGTTTGCTTTAGTTGGGCTCTTGACTCTTGAATTTGCATGATGACTTGGTGTTTTTATTTTTTTTTTTAAACTGTAGCTCTGCATATGTTATTGCAACTCTGGTACGTTGCCACATTTGTTATGGTAAGGCAAGGCATGTTTATTTATATAGCATATTTCATACACAAATGTAATTTAAAGTGCTTCACATAATCATAAAAACAATAATTACAAAAAAGGAAATAGAACAATCATAAAAACATTGATCACAACAATAAAACAAAAAATGTAAAATGTAAAAAACTGATTGATTCAATAATTTAAAAAAATAATTTAAAAATTGATTTAAAATAAATTTAAGACAGTTAAAAACAGAAGGATTATACATAATGTAATCAGTTCGGACGAAGCACAGTGCTCTTTCAGTAAATGCACAGCTAAACAGATGAGTTTTGAGTCTAGATTTAAATGTAGCTAATGTTTTAGCACATTTGATCTCTTCTGGAAGCTGATTCCAACTGCGGGCAGCATAATAGCTAAAAGCGGATTCCCCTTGTTTTGTGTGAACCCTTGGTATTTCTAACAGACTCGATCCTAATGATCTGAGTGATCTGTTAGGTTTATATTCAGTGAGCATGTCTGCAATGTATTTAGGTCCTAGGCCATTGAGTGATTTATAAATGAGTAAAAGTACTTTAAAATCAATTCTGGAATAACTGGAAGCCAGTGTAGAGACCTGAGGAGTGGTGTGATATGCTCAGATTTTCTGGTTCTAGTCAGAATCCTGGCAGCAACGTTCTGGATGAGCTGCGGCTGTCAAATGGTCTTCTTGGGAAGGCCAGTGAGGAGACCATTACAATAATCCACCCTGCTTTTGGTAAAGGCATGAACAAGTTGTATTTTCCTTGCATCTGTTGCTTTAACAAATGTGCTTTAGAAGCACAGAGTTGAAGCAGCCAGAGAATAACTAACACTTTAATCAAGGTTCACTAAAGCAAACACTGATCTCTATCATGGTGATATCAAACTTTACTGTTTTTAATAAAACATCAACATCTGAAACTATGTAATTCTTAATATGAACTTTTGTATGAAATAATGTTTGACTCGTTTGTAATAATGAAGATGCTCAGAGTTTGAGAGATCTGATAAAGTGTATTATTCTATTGCTGCAAGTCATATGAATTTATTTATTTATTTATTTATTTATTTATATACTAGAGGTGTTTGATCATAAAAGTTCACAAAATATCTGTAAAATAACAGTGTTTGTTAAATTTTAAATACATTTTTTGCACTTTACGTTAGGATATTTTATTTGAATTTTACACTTTTAGTAGACAGTTGCTCCTGCCAGTCATGTGATCATTATTGTGTGGTTGTTGTTGTTTTAATAGTGGGAAAAATTCTGCCATTTGCACCATCTGGTGGTGATTTCATATATATCACCTTTATTTTTGTAATTTTACATACATTTCTATTAAATTTAAGAAAAAAAAAAAAAAAAAAAAGAGAGATATACTCTATGAATAATACTGTATTTTTCTGTATACAAATAATAATTATGATGATATAATACTTAAAATAACAGCTAAATTGTTACAGATTTAATAATTTTACAGTTTTGCATAAAATGTAAAATAACTGGAAATGACTGTTTATTTTGAAAATATATTAATATATGTAAATTAGGAATTTTAAAAAAATATATTTATACATTCAAAATATATTGTAAAAATAATAATAATAATAATAATAATAATAATAATAATAATAATAATAATAATAATATATTTTTGGCCACATCTAAATACATTTTTAAAAATGTATTTAAAAAATATATTTTGACCTCTGTATGTTTCAGTCCAAAAAAATGCATTTTCTTGCCACAGAAATACATTTAGAAATATATAATGTCAATGTTAATGACATTGAATTAATATAACTTTTGCTCCCGCTATTAATGTTGAAAAAATGTTGAAATTTTAACAAACCACCATTGTTGTGATCAGTGTTTGCTTTAGTTGGGCTCTTGACTCTTTGCACTTTTACATTAGGCTTTTTTTTTTTTTTTTTTGGTTTGTTTTGTTTTTTATTTTTGGTGTTATTGTGTGAAAATGCATTGTTTGAGACAACAATAACTAAGATCCACTGAGATCAGATGATGGTGATTGTAAGCATTCTGAGATTATTCAAATAATTGCTTGTTTTCAACATTAATTGATTTAATGCCATTAACATTGAAAAATCAACTATTTTTAACATTGATTCAGTGGTTTTCACCTGCTCTCTTGCAATCTGGGACCCAACTTCAGTCTTCAGTAAACCACATAGAGTCCAGTCTTTAAGCAGAAACCCCAAAACTGAGCCATAAGCCAAAACAAACAAACAAACAAAGAACACACAATTATGCCATGGATCCATCAATAGGCAGTAAAACACACAGTTACACCTTTGGACATGGCTCAGTGGTTTACTGAAGGCTGAGATTGTGTAGCACTATTAAAACTTGTTCTGGTGCAGTTCAGGGCTTGTTATAAGTTACTGTTAGGCTGAGATTTGGGCCAGTTATGGCTCATGTGTGGCTCATATCTGCAGTCCAGATCTGGGCCAAACAAGGGCCGTTATTCTGCACTTGGGCCGAGTGTAACTGCTTGCTTGGCCCAGAACTGGGCCAGATGCAAATTACTATGTGGGAAGGAGACACAAATGAAATGTAAAATTCCAGACAAACTCAAATAAATGAACAAACCTGTACTCACACATGACATTGAGATGAACAGCAGGAGAGATGTAAGTGTGTCCATGTAGAGCACAGCTATATTTGCCTGCATCCTCTCTTCTGACTGACTGCAGCAGGAGTTCATTGTTTCTGTCTCTTCTCTCAGTTAATGGCTGTGAGTTTCTGTACCAGATGAATGTTGCTCTGTCAGTCAGAGTGCAGCTGCTTTTACATGTCAGAGTGACATTACTTCCTTCTGTCACTCTCTCAGGAGACTCCACCTGAAGATCTGAACACAACACACACATTATTATCTAGTGTTGCTGTCACACACTCATTATTATTCAACATAATGCACAGAAAAAAAGAGTAAAAAATCATGAAAGTCACCTGTGACAGTAAGAGACACTCCATGTTTACCAAGCCATTTTCCATCAGGTTTATCAGTGATGAATCTGAAATAATACTTGTGTTCATCTTTCTGTGTCACATGATTCAGTCTGATGGTGCAGTTCTTCTGTTTATCTCCCAGATACAGAAGCCTCTGACTGTATTCAGGGTCCTCAGACAGATCTGGATACTCTACACCCTTTACAGGGTTTTTGGTCCAGAATGCTTTCATGATCTGATGTCCAGTAGGGTATGTATAAGTGCAGCTCATTATCACTGATGAGTTCTTTAGTGCACAGATGTGTGAATCACTGTAACTCACACCCCAATCAGCACTAGAAACCCCTGAAACACAGAATTCATACTGAACAAATTTGTATCCACTTCAGGTAAATAAATTAAATAAAAACATAGTGTTTCTAAAGTGTTGCAGAGACTCACTGTGAATCAAGAGCAGGAAGATCAGAGGAAGTGGAGGAGCCATTCTGACTGACATCACCATAGCAACACCTACAACAAATAGTTTTATTTCTTTGAAGAGTCTTTTAAACTCTCACTGTACCTTTTAGTAAGCATGTAGATATTAGTCTGTTGTTTAGATGCCGTTGTTTATTGAGGTTGTTTGTAGCCAGTGCAAATCAAGCTCCATAAAGCTGTACCGAACTTAACATATTACATATTCAAAACCCACATCTAATCACCAGAAAAAGATTTCAAAAGTTTTAACTATTTATTTACTGAGATGCCGATGTTTACTGAGGCTGGTTTTTGGTTGTATTGGTTTCTAAGAGGTTCCTCTTTCTAGCCAGTACAAATCGAGCTCCCTTACAGTAAAATCTGTAGACTGAAGATCACTTTCTGAAGATCATCTTGTGACTTAAACTACAGAATAAACCCAGTGGTGATGCCAACATCTAAAACACACACACACATACACACACACACACCCACACACACACACACACACACACACACACACACACACACACACACACACACACACACACACACACACACACACACACACACACACACACGTCTGGTTTATTATCCTTGTGGGGACTCTCCATAGGCGCAATGGTTTGTATACTGTCCACACTGTATTTTCTATCCCCTTACCCTAACCCTACCCCTAAACCTAACACTTACAGAAAACTTTCTGCATTTTTACTTTCTCAAAAAAACTCATTCTGTATGATTTATAAGCTTGTTTCCCCATGGGGACCTCAATTTAGGTCCCCACGGTGACACGAGTCCCCATGAGCCTGTGTGTATTCAGGTTTAGGTCCCCACCAAGATATAAAAACAAGACCACACACACACACACACTCACGTTTGTTTTTGTGAATTATGGGGACTTTCCATAGACTTATATAGTTTTTATAATGACCAAATGATATTGTTTATCCCCTATATATAAACTCGCAATTGCGAGAAAAAAAGTCAGAATTCTGACTTTTTATCTCGCAATTCTGACTTTTTTTCTCGCAATTCTGACTTTTTTTCTCGCAATTGCGAGTTTATATCTCGCAATTACGACTTTATATCTCGCAATTCTGACATTATAACTCCCAACTGTGAGTTTATAACAGGCAATTCTAACTTATGTTTCTCTTCATTTGCGACACAAAGCACCACAGTAAACCACTGGACGTGATTCTTACAGTACGGTGACACATTGCTGCCACACACATATTTTTTTCACATATTTTATTTTATGTACGTCCACAGTAACAACAACAACAAACAACAACAACACGCACAAATATTAAAGCATATTAAGCTCTCTTTTTACCCATGATCAAAAATAGGAAAAATTTGTCTTAATTTTTTTTTCCATTTTTCAAACAGAACGAAATCATCATCATCATCATTATCATCATCATCATCATCATAATACAATTAAACTGTTTGTCATGTTTCTTTTATTTATTTATTTCTGTTAGTATTTTGATTTGCTGTTAAATCAAACTTATGCCATCCAAACAATATCCCAAGTCCAGAGTCGATTATTCAGAAATAACAGAATAATCATCACAATAATCATCTTAAATGAGTATCCTCTGGGTCTGAGAGCAGTTATTGTAGACAGATTAGTCCTAATAAATATACCGCTACAATTGAAAGCATTACATTAAAATACTTAAAACAGTGTATTTCTATAACTTCAGCAACGTGCAGATCGTCCTTTATGTCAGGACTGTGGCGAAGGCAGCGCGGACAATGGCTTAGCTCGCTCACATAATGTAACCATTTATCTTCTATAACGGGAAAATCATATCCTTTTTATGACATAATATGTCGTTTTAACGAGATAAAGATCTCGCTATTACGACATAGCTGAGTGGAAAAAAATATGTGTGTGGCAGCAATGCGTCACCATACTGTAAGAATCACGTCTCGTGGTTTACTGTGGTGCTTTGTGAAAGAGAAAAGTGTCGCAAATGAAGAGAAACATAAGTTAGAATTGCCTGTTATAAATTCACAGTTGCGAGTTATAAAGTCAGAATTGCGAGATATAAAGTCGCAATTGCGAGATATAAAGTCAGAATTGCGAGATATAAAGTCGCAATTGCGAGTTATAAAGTCAGAATTGCGAGATATAAAGTCGCAATTGCAAGAAAAAAAGTCAGAATTGCGAGATATAAAGTTGCAATTGCGAGTTATAAAGTCAGAATTGCGAAATAAAAAGTCGCAATTGCGAGAAAAAAAGTCAGAATTGCTTATATCTCGCAATTCTGACTTTATAACTTGCAATTGCGACTTTATATCTCGCAATTCTGACTTTATAACTCGCAATTGTGACTTTATATCTCACAATTCTGAGAAAAAAAGTCAGAATTGTGAGATAAAAAGTCGCAATATTTTATTTATTTTTTTTATTTAGTGGCGGAAACGGGCTTCCATAGGTATTACTATCCTTGTGGGGACAATTGATCCCCATGACATGATAAATACCAGGCACACACACACACACACACACACACACAATAAATAAATATAAATAAATAAAATAAAGCAGCTTACAATTTCTGAACCTAGTTACTGGGAACTTCCACATGTGACAACTAGCCCCGGTCGAGCACATCAAAAGATATCTGATGATAAATCAGTCTACAGAATGATTATAAAATCACGCTCTTACCCGTTTCTCCAGCACTCATGACCAGTGACAGCACTACAAATGATCAGGAAGAAACCAGTAAAACTTTTTTTTTTTTTTTTTTTTTTGCAGTCAACACCTTATATTTTAACAGGTCAACGCCTTATATTTTAGCAGGATGATATGCCACTTACATACAGCAGAAGAAGAGTTTTAAGATGAGTGTTTTCACAGAGATAACATCAGATTAAAAACAAGAAGTCAAACTTCAACTAAGAAACTTTAAGACAGTTTGTAGAGAAGCTCCTTATGTTTTCAGTCTTATATGTATATTTATCTGTGCCTGGGAAATTAAGGGAATAAAAAATGCTTATTTTGCATTTGATAAACTTTGGCTAATTTAGTAATAAATGCTTTAAACATGCCAATAAATTCTTACTCTGGCCTTGTATCATTGCTCTCTTGTCATTGGTTATCTTGTTTAAACTCTAAATATTGCGATAAATACAGTGGTGAGAGAGGTGAGAAAACAAGACGTGTCCAAACTCACAGCAGCATCTCTCTGGTGTTGTTGACTGTGTGATCATGTGACTCCAATGAGAAACAGACAGACGAGCGCTGACGTCACAGACCTGATGCTCTGACATTTGTAGGGAGGCAGACTTTGGTGATATTGTTGAACTATGAATGTAATAGCTGGACAAAGCTATCCATTCACATGAATTACATTTATTTGACACACACAATCCCGGAAGTACAAGCTTTCGAAGCATCAAAGCACTAAAGATGTAGTAGATGAGGAAGCACTCATGTGAACCTAGAGTAATGTAGCTGAAGATTCACCTGTAGAGGGCGCTGAGCACTGGGTTGCTTCATTGATTCATTATGACAACACTACTCACTTGAGGTTAACAGTTACGGTTATACTTTGGCTATGTTTACATTAATCCGGATCAGGGGCATGGCCACGGGTGTGCCAGGGTGTGCCGGTGCCACCCAGAGTGGCAGCTGGCACACCTAAAAATAGATGCAGAATTTTATTTCATTTTTTTTTTATAATCATATAAACATGGGTGGCGCTAAAGAGGGGCTAGCAGCTGCTTCAGCACCCCCAAGAAAGCACATCCATACCACCCACACGTAAAAAATTAAATAAAACAAAAACATTTGACTCATTACGCAAGCATAACCCCTGCATTGCAATATAACGTGACGTGATTAGCAGGCGCACTTTTCAAAATGGCGCTTTTCATCACAGCATTTTATTTTAAAAACAAAAAGTGCCAAGTAAGCCTGCCCCCGACTCAGAAAAAGTTCTTTCCACAGGGAAAATAATTTGCAAGGGATGGGGCGGGCGCCTCCATGCCATGCAATATGTGCGATAGGCTAATAATCAATTTGATATGCACACATACATTGCAAATTCATCTAAATGAAACAGCTGTGGGGATGCCTGAAACACGACCGGGAATGTGGAACAATGGCGAATTCTCTGTCTTTATTCCTTTTCTTTCTTTCTTTCTTTCTTTCTTTCTTTTTCTTTCTTTCTTTCTTTCTTTCTACAGTTCTTAATACACATATTTTATCGTTTAAACATCAGCGTATGTGAACTTTTAAACTGCTTAATTTGTGTGTAAACGCTGATTATGTGAAAAAGCTTATTCTGGCCAAAATAAAAGCAACATGTCATTTTTTTTCTAGTTTCTTTTTCTTTTTCTTTCTTTCTTTCTTTCTTTCTTTCTTTCTTTCTTTCTTTCTTTCTTTCTTTCTCTCACTCTCCCTCTTTTATTAATTAATTAATTAATTAATTAATTTATTTATTTTTTGTCGGCTAAAATAATATCTTGCAGATTGTGCAAATTGTACCTATGTAAACTTACGACTTAAAATTTGCGGAGTGTGTGTTGCGAATTAAAGTGAAAATTAAAGTCAAGTATCTATTGCGGCATTCATTTTGTTTTTTTTTTTTTTTTTTTTTTTTTTTTTTGATTGTCGGTTCACATGAAATTCTGTCAGTAAGAGAGGAGTTGTAGGGAAATGCGCCACACATTTTAATCATTTTAATATGTAACTGTACGATTTTTTTTTTTTTTTGTGCGCATCAATTTGACAATAAATGTGGCACACCCAATTTTTCTGAGGCACACCCAGAGTCTCTTTTCTGGCTACGCTACTGATCCGGATACATTTGAAAATGGAGTTTTCTTTTAAAACGCTCTCCGTCCACACTAGCGTTTTCAAGCGGTTTCCAAATGTTTCCCATCCACACTGAAACGTAGGAAAACGTTAAATACGCCATACTGCACATGCGAAAAAACATACAGACGGAACAGACTTAATGCGTTTTCACGCAATTCTTGGCAGGATCATTTTATTTATGGAAATATCTCATCATTCACTGACGCGTCCATGTCGCGCCCTCTCATGTTTGATCTGAAAAGCAGCTGCCCTCACGTTTAGCTGCAGGAGTCAGGACAGCAACTGTGAGTACATTTTCTGTCATCTTTTTAGGACTGTAATATGAAGAGTGTACAAATATATCTTTAGCAGCAGTGTGAAGGTGAATAGCACATAACAGCCACAATTACCGGTACAAACATAGATATCTATTGGTACAATATCCGTCACATGACTAAACATGCGTCATCGTTTTCAAAAGCCTCTGTTTTGACAGTCCACACTGCAACGTGAAAACGGCGTTTTTTAAATTTATCCATTTTGAAGAGCGTTTTCAAAAAGCCCAGTTCTCCTCGACCAAAAACGCTGTCTCAGTGTGGACGAAAAGCCAAAACGGAGAGAAAAAGATGCGTTTTCAAACGAAAATGTATTAGTGTGGATATGGCCTTTGACGGTACACAGAAAATGAGACCAAAGGCCGTTTTGTTTGAATGGATGTTATAGAGAAGAGACTTCATTACGCTGAATAAACAGCTCATCACTTAATGAATAGACAGCCTATCAGCTAATCTTTAAAATGTTTTATACTAAACAATAGTTTTTGATTGAATTTTAATTTTAGATTTATCATTAAAAAAAATGTAGTTTTATAAGAGAAGTCACTGAGTTTTTGCAACTCTTGGAATTCAGCTTAGGACACTTCCTCATTAATTCCTATGGTATCGACGCTGGTAGGTCAATGATAACATGCCAATTGTAGATCATCCAGATCACATTCATACTACACTCAACACACATTCATACTATATAGAACGTCTCAGGTTACGTATGTAACCCTGGTTCCCCGAGGGAACGAGACGCCGCGTCGAGACGCTATGGGAACGCCTCCAGCGTGACCGCGCTCTGAACACGTGTGAAATCAGACCAATGGAAGAGCGAGACGTCACAGGCGGGTGACGTCACAGACCAGGAAGCATAAAAGCACGTGCGCCAGAACGAACGGCAGCTTCAGAGAGAAGCAGCGCTCGCAGGGACGCAAGAAGCTGGCCTCGAGACGCGGCGTCTCGTTCCCTCGGGGAACCAGGGTTACATACGTAACCTGAGACGTTCCCCTTTGGGAACTCGAGCCGCGTCGAAACGCTATGGGAACGAGATGCCCACGCCACCAGCTCCAAGTCCCTGCCTAGAGAGAGCTAGGAAGGACCGAAGAACCAGGGGTCAAGAGGTCAAGACGGTAGAACCTGACAAACGTAAGGGGCGTGGACCAGCCCGCAGCGTTACAGATATCCTGCAGGGGGATACCCGCAAGGAAGGATTTAGAGGCCGCCATGCTACGGGTGGAGTGAGCCTTCACCCCCAAGGGAGGAGGAAGGCCCGAAGACTCATAAGCCAGGAGGATAGCCTCGACTATCCACCGACTTATGGTCTGCTTGGAGGCAGGGAGACCACGTCTCTGAGGACCAAAACAAACAAACAACTGGTCCGACCTTCTCCAGGGAGCCACCCGGTGAACGTATGCATCCAGCGCTCGAACTGGACACATACAGTTCAGCTTCTGCTGGTCAGGCTCCCGAAAGGGAGGAGGACAAAAGGCCTGAAGTACGACTGGCCGTGGTGCAGAGGAAGGGACCTTAGGGACATACCCAGTGCGAGGGTGGAGAAAAACTTTAGAGAGGCCTGGAGCGAAGTCCAGGAAAGAAGGGGCCACGGAGAGGGCCTGCAGGTCTCCAACTCTCTTGAGGGAGGAAAGAGCCAAAAGAAAAGAAGTCTTAAAGGACAGATGACAGTCAGAAATCTCTTCAATGGGCTCGAAAGGAGGAAGACAGAGAGCCTCAAGCACCACGGACAGGTCCCAGGAGGGAACACGAGGACGTACAGGAGGCCTCAGCCTCAGCGCACCGCGGAGGAAACGTGTAACCAGGGGGTTCCTACCCACGGAGAGACCACCGAGAGGGGCGTGGTAGGCCGCAATGGCCGCCACGTAGACCTTCAGGGTGGAGTGGGATAACCCTGCAGACAGCCGGTCCTGCAGAAACTCCAGCACTGAGCCAACTGGGCAGTTAACTGGGTCCTGCTGGCGGCGTCCACACCAAGAAGTGAAAAGTTTCCACTTCAAGGCGTACAGTTTCCTCGTGGAGGGAGCTCTAGATTGGAGCAGAGTCTCAACAACCTCGGTTGAGAGACCGGAAGCTAAGAGGTCCGCCCCCTCAGAGGCCACACCCAAAGCTTCCACAGCTCCGGCCAGGGGTGAAGGAGGGAACCCCCTGCCTGTGAGAGGAGATCCCTCCTGACGGGAATCTCCCAGGGAGAGCCGTCGAGGAGGGAAATCAGGTCCGAGAACCATACTCGGCCCGGCCAGAACAGGGCTACTAGAAGAAGGGACACCCCATCCCGGCGCACTCTCTCTAGAACTCCCGGGAGCAGAGCGATCGGGGGAAAGGCGTACAGACGCAGCCTCGGCCACGTCCGTACCATGGCATCCAGCCCCAGTGGAGCTGGATGAACTAGAGAGTACCAGAGGGGACATTGCGCATTGTCCCTCGTGGCAAACAGGTCCACCTGGGCTGGACCAAACACTCTCCAGATCTGCTTCACCACCTCGGGGAGAAAGTGTTTCAGCCCTTGAAACACGGCCAGCATCTCCAGGCAATTTATGTGCCAAGTGAGATGGTGATCGCTCCACAGACCGCAGGCAGGGTGGCCACTCATGACCGCTCCCCAACCGGTGAGGGACGCGTCCGTCGCTAGTGTTACACGGCGACAAGGAGCTCCCAGCACCGGGCCCTGAGACAAGAACCAGGGTTTCCTCCACATGTCTAAGGCACGTAGGCAACGCCGCGTGACCTTGATCATGCGAAGCGGGTTTCCCCTCGGGGAGAACCCCCTGGTCTTGAGCCACCACTGTAGGGGTCTCATGTACAGCAGGCCAAAAGGTATCACGTTGGACGCTGCTGCCATCAGACCCAGCAGTTGCTGGAACTGCTTGACAGTGAGTGACCGGCCTTCCTTCACTCTCTTGACTGCAGTGAGGATCGACTCGATCCGAGCAGGAGACAAACGTGCCTGCATCATGGTCGAATCCCACACCACGCCCAGATAAGTGGTCCTCTGTAATGGAGAAAGCACACTTTTCTTGGCGTTCAGTCTCAACCCCAGCGCCTTCATGTGAGCGAGAACGACATCTCGATGCCGAACTGCCACCATCTCCGACTGAGCTAGGATCAGCCAGTCGTCGATGTAGTTGAGTATGCGGATGCCCTGGAGTCGCAGAGGAGCCAGAGCTGCATCCACACACTTCGTGAAAGTGCGGGGGGAGAGTGCTAGGCCGAAAGGAAGAACCCGATATTGGTAAGCTTCGCCCCTGAAAGCAAACCTCAGGAACTTCCTGTGTTGAGGAAGGATGGAGACGTGGAAATACGCGTCTTTTAGATCTATCGTGACAAACCAGTCCTCGGACCTGATTTGAGACACGACCTGTCTTACAGTCAGCATCCTGAACTTCAGCCGCAAGACTGAGCGGTTCAGGAGGCGAAGATCCAAAATAGGACGCAGGCCCCCATCCTTCTTGGGAACAATGAAGTACCGGCTGTAGAACCCGGACTCTCTGGACTGAGGAGGGACCACCTCGATGGCCTCCTTCCTCAGGAGAGTAGCTACTTCCTGTTCCATTACCAGACCCTGCTCGGGGCCCACCACAGTGGGAAAGACCCCGTTGAACGGCGGAGGTGGAGCGCCGAACTGAATGCGATAACCTCGCTCTACAGTGTGCAGGACCCAAGCAGACACATTGGGCAGTAGTTTCCACGCTGCCAAATGATCTACTAAGGGAACCAGCCTCTCGAGACTGGCCTCTGGTGTAACACGGGTCGCTAGACCGGTGTCCTGTAACGGTTGCCCGGCAGGAAGCACCTGATCTAGCGGACCCTGAGACCCCCGCAGGGGTGGCGAGCCCCCCAGCTCCGGAACGTCTTTGTTTTTTGCCGGAAAAGACTGAGGGGAAGGCTCGCCGGAGGCTGCTGCGCCCTGAATCACCGGCAGGGTGAGCAAGACAGCCTCCCGAGGGCACAGGGGGGAGCCGGACACCGAGTAATGCGGTGCACCCCGGAACTCCCCTGATGGGGCTACCCTCAGCGGCCCCACACCATCAGGGCCGCTTGGCCGAGGACCTCCTAGGCTGAAGCACGACCCGCAGATCGGGCTTCGTCCCGGGGGCCCCCGACCTAGAGCGTCTGCGCACCCGCCTCCGATGGGGAGGAGTGCGGGTGGCGACGCTCTGCTTTTGCGTTTCCCGGTATGAGGAGCTGGTACGCGGACGAGGCTGCTCCAGCTCAGCAGCCTCGTGAGCTGGACGGCGGCGAGGGAGGAACCGCTGGAACGCCGCCGCTTGCTTACGTGCCTCCTGGTACCTGTCGACGACAGCATTGACTGCGTCGCCGAACAGGCCAGAAGGCGAAAGCGGGGCGTCCAGGAGGAAGACCCTGTCCTTTTCCTTCATATCGGACAGGGTCAACCAGAGATGTCTCTCCGCAGCCACAAGGGAAGCCATAGACCGCCCGATGGCACGGGCGGTCTCCTTAGTGGCACGGAGAGACAAATCAGCGGTCCTCCGGAGCTCAGAGATATCACAATCACTGATCTCCGTGCCTTCATCCAACTCCTTTAGCAGGTCAGCCTGGTACGCCTGTAACACCGACATGGTGTGCAGACACGCACCAGCCTGACCCGCAGCCGCGTACCCCTTACCCACCAGCGCTGAGGTGACTCGCAGCGGCTTGGAGGGCAAGACCGGAGCCTTCAGAGACGATGCCGCGGCGGGGGACAGATAGCTGGCAAGCGTCTGTTCCACCCGGGGCATCGCTCTGTACCCCCGCTCATCCAACCCGCCCACATGACTGTAGTTATAGGAGGCGGGGATGAACAAGCGGGACGAGAAAGGGTTATTCCACGATCTCGACACCTCAGTGTGGAGATCGGGGAAAAAAAGAAAGGCTCCGGCGTGCTGAAGGTGGGCGAGACCGCAGAAACCTCTCGTCTAGTTTACTTCTCTGCGGTTCAAGCAATGACTCGGGGGGCCAATCGATATTAAGCTTGGCCACCGCACGAGTCACCACCTCCAGCAGCTCCTCATATTGGGGAAACTGTGGTGCTTGTACATCTTCGACACTCTCCACATCAACCTCCTCAGAGGAAGATATGGGGAGCGTCGAGCCCGTCCCCCGGGGGGAAGAATCCGCAGCGCGGGCTTCCACACCGAGAGGACGGGCTGGGGATCTAGCGGGTGAGGCAGGAGATAGGGGGTTACCCGTCTCCATATCCTCCGCTAGATCCAGCTGCGAACCCCACGAATGCAGCCGCCGCCCCGCCTCAGCGGACGCGGGACCAGATCCGCGGGGAACGCTGCTGAAGGCTCCCTTCTGGAAGAGAGCCTTCCGGGAGCGGAGTGTGTGCAGACTCATCTGCACACAATGTGGGCAATCAGCCCCCTCGAGGGCTGTTGCCGCATGCTCCGCTCCCAGACAAACCACGCATAGAGCGTGTGTATCGCTACCCGTGATGAAACGAGGGCAGGGAGGAACACACGCTCTAAAACATGGCTCATCTAAATGCTTGGTCTTAGACAGTTTTTTAGACATTTTGTGCAAAATGAAAGTGGTGCAAACTAGCAACCAAAGGCACAAAAACAGAGACACACATAGAGCGCTGCTGAAAGACAGAAGCTGCCGTTCGTTCTGGCGCACGTGCTTTTATGCTTCCTGGTCTGTGACGTCACCCGCCTGTGACGTCTCGCTCTTCCATTGGTCTGATTTCACACGTGTTCAGAGCGCGGTCACGCTGGAGGCGTTCCCATAGTGTTTCGACGCGGCTCGAGTTCCCGAAGGGGAACATACTCTTTTTGCAGTCGTGAAGTAATTACTTTTTTATGTATACTTTTTTATAAATATGTAACACTTTAAATACAATGAGACCTAACATTATTATATTAGTTTTTAGATGTAGTTTTTGTTTGTTGTAAATGAAGATTGTTTTCATACTAATTAATAGAATAGTTTTATGCTTTAGTTCAGTCAAATAGAATTACAGCAACTTTAACATTTGTAAGTCACTCTGAATAAAACCAACTGCTAAATTATTTCTGTGAATCAACACACTACTGTCAATCATTCAGGGCTCCACCCACAGAGAGACAGAAAAAGGCTGTAAAATCTTTTGCCACGTGTCCTGAACACTACGGGCTGACACACTGAAAGAAAGAAAGTAAATTAATACATTAAAACATCATAACCTTCAAATATCTGGTCAATATAAAAGGACTTGAATAACATGATACTGAACAGAAACTTTATATTGTCTGCACAATATACTTAGTCAATAGACATTTAATATTCAAGTAAATGAGTGGAAACACTTACCGTTGTATTCTCATACACAGGTTCAGTCATCGCAATATCACAAGGTTTTTAATGATTCATCTTGGCGTTAGAAAAAATAGAAAAGAATAGAGAGAAAATTGGATAAAAAAAACATACCAACATATGATAACTATTAGGCCGCCTATAATAATAGCATTAGCGTTGACATCAACAGACTGTAACAACAACTTACCTTTACATTCTCATACAAAGGTTCATGTGACTCAACATCAGATGTTGAACGTCTGTCATGATCAGGTCTGGAAAGATTCATCTTTGACATTTAAGAAACAGAGACAAATGTAGAGGCAAAGTAAATGACTAATGCTTATAAACTCAATATATACAGTCACAACTGCATTCAGACTTTTAGTTTATAGTTCACTGATGAGACTATTGACTACTAAACTCATTTTTCTCACCTGAGTTTCAAGTATGTCTTTTCTCTTCTTCATTCTGTTTCTCCTTACAAATAATAAATAGGTTACATAAAAGAGTATAGAATTAATATGTTGTATTAGAACAATATTGACCTCTGATGCATTTGATAGTATTTTATTGGTTACTACTAATGAAATTGCGTCCCTAAAATGAAAAAAATAAATAAATAAAACTCTTCCAACAAAATTAATATTTATAGAAAGTTACCATGACCACTACGTTTTTCCTTTACTAAAGGTTATAAATTATAGGTTAACCTGTGATCAAATACTACACACATCATACCGAATCAGCAGCATCGTGATGATAACTGCAGCTCCACAAACCACTCCAGTGGACATGTACAATATCACCACACGTCCTACAACACAGACAAAAGCACAAAACACCTTAACACATTCACTTGCTTCACTTCAGAAAGAGTAAATGAGCTGCTCTACCTTTAACAATGACAGTAACAGCATCTGATCTCTGAGATCCATGTTGATTGTGAGCCTCACAGTAGAAGCGTCCACTCTGTAGTGCACTGAAACTCTGTCCAGATCCAACAGCTGAGGATTCATCCTCCTTAAACCAGCTGAAGTTCAGAGCAGGTGGGTTTGAATCACTGCTGCAGTTCAGAGTCACTGAATCACCTTCCACTATTTCAGCAGATCCATTTATGAACACTGAGACGTTCCTGGGTGGGTCTAAAACAAACAAAAATATTTACATTAACAATCATACTGATGTTTAGGGAATTTGATGTCACATTTAGTGAACCATCATTAACTCACACATAATGTTTAAAGTCACAGCATCAGAGTATTTCTCTCCATGTTTATTGATGGACTTGCACTTGTATTCTCCACTGTGATCAGAGCTGATCTTTGAGATGCTGTAGATTCTTCCCGATCCTACAAACGTTCTTGCTTTAAACCAGTTGAGTTTTGCAGGTGGGTTTGAATCACTGCTGCAGTTCAGAATCACTGAATCTCCCTCCACTATTTCACCCGATGGACTGATGGACACTGAGACACTTTTTGGTGCATCTAAAAAGGAAAAAAAATGAAATGTGTAGATCCAAACATACAATTTATATATAATTTACAAGCATTCATATGACTGAAGTCTGTTTTAGGCTAGCTGTCATCATGTGTCTTTAAAATGTAAATGTCCCTACATAAATTTGAAACGCACAATCATTATTACTTTTTTATTTAACATTTTATAATTATTGAAAAGTTATCAAAACTCACTTGGTGCATCAAAACTAATTATGTTGTGACCAAAAATGTCAAAAATGAATTAAAATGATTGTCTATGACATTCTTTGAAGTGTAGCTATGGCAAGTAGTCATACAAGCCACATGTAAAATAAAAAAATAAATAAATAAATAAATTTAAAAAAACCCTGGTGGTGCAATGTGATGGTTTGTGAAACAATTATTTACTTGTCACTGCAGAATTTGACAGTGAGACCCTCCAATGCGTTTGGAGGCCATCAGATTATTTTCTACTGTTTCTCCGACATTTTACTGTATTGAGAAAAATGGTGCATGGGGACCCCACATGAGGCTTGGCTCCATTAGAGCCCTGCATAAACACTCCAAAAACTATTAAAAAGAACTGATGAATCTGCACTCACACATGACATTGAGATGAACAGCAGGAGAGATGTAAGTGTGTCCATGTAGAGCACAGCTATATCTGCCTGCATCCTCTCTTCTGACTGACTGCAGCAGGAGTTCATTGTTTCTGTCTCTTCTCTCAGTTAATGGCTGTGAGTTTCTGTACCAGATGAATGTTGCTCTGTCAGTCAGAGTGCAGCTGCTTTTACATGTCAGACGGACTGAATCTCCCTCTGTCACTCTCTCAGGAGACTCCACCTGAAGATCTGAACACAACACACACATTATATCTAGTGCTGCTGTCATACACTCATTATTATTCAACATAATGCACAGAAGAAGAGTGAAACCTCATGAAAGTCACCTGTGACAGTAAGAGACACTCCATGCTTACCAAGCCATCTTTCTGTTGTTACATTTGTTATGAATCTGAAATGGTACATGTGTGAATCTTTCTGTGTCACATGATTCAGTCTGATGGTGCAGTTCTGCTGTTTATCTCCCAAATACTGAAGCCTCTGACTGTATTCAGTGTCATTAGACAGATCTGGATACTCTACACCCTTTACAGTGTTTTTGGTCCAGAACACTTTCATGATCTGATATCCAGTAGGGTATGTATAAGTGCAGCTCATTATCACTGATGAGTCCTTTAGTGCACAGATGCGTGTATGACTGTAACTCACACCCCAGTCAGCACTAGAAACCCCTGAAACACAGAATTCATATAGTGAACAAAATAGCAGCAGCTTTTTCATCAAGGACATTAGTGGGAAAACTTCATGCAAAATCTCTATGAGTGTTTCTGAACGTTGCAGCAACTCACTGTGAATCAAGAGCAGGAAGATCAGAGGAAGAGGAGGAGCCATTCTGACTGACATCAGCAAAGCAACACCTACAACAAGTGAACAGTGGCTTATTTCAGCTGTCATGAATTGGTTTATTTTGTCTAAGCTTTTTTAAAACTTGTTTTTACTGTAATTTTCTAAGTAAACATGTAACTGCCATTAGTTCATTGTCTGATTAGACACTGGTGTTTGTTGAGGTCTAGTCAGACTCAGAAAGGCTGTGGTTAAGATAGTTTAGCACACATGCACTTAACTTCCGTTTCCTGCCCAGTGCAAATCGAGCCCATCTACAACACTAAGAGCACCTTAGTCAAACTCATACAGTCCTGCTCTACTAACGGTCAGTATCAACTAGCAGACCTGTACAAAACATGCCTTAAAAGACTAAATAATTTTATGCAACCACACACACAATATATATATATATATATATATATATATATATATATATATATATATATATATATATATATATATATATATATATATATATATATAAAATAATAAATAAATAAATAAAAAAATAGCTCTGACAAGAATTGTAAACGCTGTTTATGCTATTTTTATGCTGGGGCTGGTTTTATCCTATAAAGATAAACAGCTGTATTCATAATAATATAATATATTCTAATAACAATTAGACATTTTATCTAAAAATAAATAAAAAATAAATCAGACCATATACTGTTTTTAGATCAAATGGCATTTGGATTTATATACATATTTGTAGATTTATTTATTTATTTATTTATTTATTTATTTATTTATTGTCATCATTTAGACACACACATTCTGACCAGTTCACATATAGCGTTTTGTTACATCATGCTACCATTTTTGCCACCTTATGCTAAAACACTTTTAATTCACACTACAACTGCTTTGTGATAACTTTGCAAGTTTTTCTAAAATAAATAAATAAATAAATAAATAAATAAAAATAAATAAAATAAAAAAAAAAAAAACATTTTAATATATCATGCAAAACCCAAAACACACACAAAATACTATAACAATGGAATTGTGTCTTTGCGGGCTAATTGATGACAAAGAATCGACATAAATCTAAAGACAAAAAATAGGTAAATGATGCTCTTACCTTTTACAAATGACCAGGACGAAAGCAGCACTTTGTTTTTCACACTTTAAGCTACACATAGTCAGCACCTTATATTTTAACATGTGGTCTTACTTTTAACACTTCACATTGGTGATTTTATCAAGGCAACAGGGCAACATCACAGAGAACACATTTGACTAAAGAAAGGTTAAACTGAAACAAACTACGTCAGTCCATACAGATGCTTGTGTTATAAGCTTTTCAAACTTACTTGCATATTCTTCTATAGAACCAATAAAATAATTGCTTGTGATAAAGTTTGATTACATCAATTTGGCAATAAAATAAACAATATTAACTTTAAAACATGCTGATGAAGTACTTCACTGTAAAAAAAAAAAAAAAATAATAATAATAATAAAAAAAAAATAAATAAATAAATAAAGATTCAACTTAAAAGTACTGTAAGTGTTCGTGCTGCCTTAACACTTTAAGTTTAATCAACATGAAATGTTAAGTTGTACTAGATTTTTAAGTTGAAACTACTTTGTTTTTTTTTTTACTAAGTTTATTTTTCTAAAAGTGGCCTTGTGTCACTTCATTGTTGCATCTAATTTTCTGTGGTCTCTCACTCTAAATATTGTCATAAATGCAGTTTTGCATTCCTATATATGTATTTAACTTTATATATATATATATATATATATATATATATATATATATATATATATATATATATATATATATATGTGTAACTTATATATTTAATTTCATGTTTCCACTAGCAGCATTTCTAAATGTGATTTTATGACACTCGTAAAATCATCCCTCACACCCTCATTCTGTATTCCTTACATCACAGTAACAAAAACACTTTCTATCACCATGTCCCTTAAGGTGCTCTGTCTAAGCTCACATCTTTACTGCATTAAATCCTGTAGATACCCATAAGGCCTGTCCAAATACTCACACTTGCAGTCTTTGCACTTGACCTCTTGTCTAGTTACATGACATATTTCCTGTATTTGGCTCAAGTGTTCAAGTGGGCGTTAAAACCACAAGTCTGTGTAGAACTTCTGACTACCTGATGAGACGCACTCACAGGGCTTTATTTTGGTTTTTAATAGGCTATTTTGCATTTTAATAGAACGTATAAATGTCTGTTCAGTAGTAATTGTGGTGCTTGTAATTAAGTCTTAAAAAGCAGTTGCAAGTATTGCTGGAGAAAGCTATCAACTCACGTTCCCATTGAAATGACTTTTGCTAGGCTGACACTCAGAAGTACCAGCTCTTGATGCTCATGTTCACCAAATATGTAGTAGAGGATAAATAATGTGTTAACCAAGAGTAATGTAGCAAGAATTACGATTATTCTGTACAGTGTTTTCTTTGATTAAATATAATAGACAACAATAGGCAATGTTCTGACACTCTCAGTTTACTTGAATCTCAAGCAAGCATATATACCATAGTGCTAAAAAGAACTGGGAAATAAAAAGTGGCCTCACACCTCTTAGCTGTCTTAAACCGCAGGGCCTCAACCTAGAGCAGTTCTCAGAATATATTAAAGGAAGTTCAAGTGTCACTTAAACATGCAAAACACTGTGTCTAAAAAGACAGAGATGAAAGACCCAAAAAGGATAAAACTTCAAGATCAATAACATATTCACTTTTCTGAACACAAAGGAAATGCACTGTTCCTGGCCGGGAAAAAAAAAAAAAAAAAAAAAAAAAAAAAGGAAATGCACTGTTCCAAATACAAAGAAAAGACTGAAAACTGCTTTATATTGTAAGCAGGCTAATAGTTTAATCGATAATCACACCACTGTGGTTGCCTTCAAAAAAAAAATAAATAAAAAAAAAAATGCTAATGATAGTTAAGGACAATAGCAGAGTACAAGGTGTTATCAGTTAATCATAATCACTTAAATTTGACTGAGGTTTTCTTCACACAAAACTGTCATACTTCAGAAGATTTGATCAAAATATTACTCATCAATCATATGAGTTACTATTTATGCCACTTTGTTGACATTTAAAATCACAGATACACTTTCATTTTACAAAGAAAGTAAATACATTGGTCGTGGTCACCAGCAGGGGGTGCAAAGACCACTGGGACAAACCAGATTAGTACCAACTAACCAGTAAACAGCATTGTAGGTTATCAGTACTGTTACTACAGTAAAGTAAGCAAACAAACTGTATGGTACAGATTATAAAGGAAAAACACATTTGCATTGGATTTCATACTTTTGTATCAATTTATGTTGCTTTTCAGGACTCCACACTCATGTGATATATAAACGCTATAAAATGTTTTGCATTTGTTTCCCAAACTCTATGGCTTCTTCCTGTTAACCTGAAAGAAAGAAAGAAAAAAAGAAAGAGGTGAATTAAAACATTCATAAATGATGCAGTTCAAATTTCTGCTTAGTATAAGATGACTTATTAATACAAGTGATTTTATCAGCAAAACTTACCCTTACATTCTCATACACATGTTCATTCATCTCAGCACCACAAGCTTTACGTCTGTCATGATGAGGTCGGGAATAATTCATCTTTGACATGGAATAAAAGCATAGAAAATAAATAAATAAATAACTCACTACATGACTGTATTCAAGCTTTCAGTTCTTGATTTACTAGATAATTTACCTGATCAATACACTACTAATAACCAAACTCATTTTCTCACCTGAAACTCCTGTGTGTCATTTCTCTTTTTCATCCTGCTCCTGTTTGAAGGCATTGAGTGAGATCATATTTTTTAGATGAAAATCAGTTTAGTTTCTCTAAACTGTGCAATAACATTTTACACTTCTGATCATGTGTCAGCTTTTAGTCTGACAACAAATTTACCTTCATTCCCAATATGTGACGAAAACAATAAATTGTCTCCGATCAAATACTACACGTCTTACCAAATCATCAAAAATGTGATGATAACTGCAGCTCCACAAACCACTCCAGTGGATATGTACAATATCACCAGACGTCCTACAACTGAGACAAAAGAGAGTAAAACACCTGAACAGATTCAATTGCTTCACTTTAGAAAAAGTAAATGAGCTGCTCTACCTTTAACAATGACAGTAACAGTGTCTGATCTCCGATATCCATGTTGATTGTGAGCCTCACAGTAGAAGCGTCCACTCTGTAGTGCACTGAAACTCTGTCCAGGACCAGATCCAACAGCTGAGGATTCATCCTCCTTAAACCAACTGAAGTTCAGAGCAGTTGGGTTTGAATCACAGCTGCAGATCAGATTCACTGAATCACCTTCCCACACCTGACCAGACTGAATGATGGACACTGAAACATTCCTGGGAGGATCTAAAACAAACAAACAAAGAAACAAACAAAAAACATTAACAATCATATTACATTTGACATCACAGATGCTTAGAAGATTTAATGTCACAGTTACCGAACCACCATAAACTCACACATGACGTTTAAAGTCACAGCATCAGAGTCTTTCTCTCCATATTTATTTCTGGACTTGCACTTGTATTCTCCACTGTGATCAGAGCTGATCTTTGAGATGCTGTAGATTCTTCCAGATCCTACAAACATTCTTCCTTCAAACCAGCTGATTTCTGCAGGTGGGTTTGAATCACTGCTGCAGATCAGAGTCACTGAATCTCCCTCCACTATTTCACCCGATGAACTGATGGACACTGAGACACTCTTTGGAGGATCTTAGACAAAATTGCAGTTTCAGACACAAACTAACAATTAAAAACTTAACACACTCAACAATTAAAAAAAAAATAATAATAATAATAAAAAAAAACAGTAACTAAATCTGTACTCACACATGACATTGAGATAAACAGCAGGAGAGATGTAAGTGTGTCCATGTAGAGCACAGCTATATCTGCCTGCATCCTCTCTTCTGACTGACTGCAGCAGGAGTTCATTGTTTCTGTCTCTTCTCTCAGTTAATGGCTGTGAGTTTCTGTACCAGATGAATGTTGCTCTGTCAGTCAGAGTGCAGCTGCTTTTACATGTCAGACGGACTGAATCTCCCTCTGTCACTCTCTCAGGAGACTCCACCTGAAGATCTGAACACAGCACACTCATTATTATTCAACATAATGCACAGAAGAAGAGTGAAACCTCATGAAAGTCACCTGTGACAGTAAGACTCACTCCTGGTACTCCAGTCCATTTTCCATCTGTTACATCAGTGGTGAATCTGAAATAGTACTCGTGTTCATCTTTCTGTGTCACATGATTCAGTCTGATGGTGCAGTTCTGCTGTTTATCTCCCAGATACTGAAGCCTCTGACTGTATTCACGGTCCTCAGACAGATCTGGAGGCTCTACACCCTTTACAGGGTTTTTGGTCCAGAATGCTTTCATGATCTGATATCCAGTAGGGTATGTATAAGTGCAGCTCATTATCACTGATGAGTCTTTTAGTGCACAGATGCGTAAATGTCTGTATCTCACTCTCCAATCAGCACTAGAAACCCCTGAAACACACAATTCATACTGAACAAATGGGTTTCCAGTGTCGTGCAAATCTGTCTCAAGTGTTAAAGACACTAACCGTGAATCATCAGCAGGAAGATCAGAGGAAGAGGAGGAGCCATTCTGACTGATGTCAACACCTAAAAAAAAAATGCAGTTTAAAAGTTTGTTTTTGCAATATTTGTATGTAACATTATCTTATAGCACGGTAGTTAGTAAACATCTATATTTCAGTTTACTGTCTGTTTTGATGCTGGTGTTTATTGAGGTTTAGAATTTTTGTGACTGGATTATGTTCTAGTTAAGCACAGAAGCCTTTAACTTCCTCTTTCCGGCCAGTGCGAACTGAGCTCCTTCTGCAGCTGCTGACCAAGATAGTCTTGTGGCTTAAGCTACAGAAAAAACTGCAGGTCACACCAACATCCAAAACACAACATATACTGTAAGTCTGTGGTGAGGGCTGATATATGTATTAAAAACCACAACTAATCACCAGATAAAGATTTTAAAAGTCAACCACAAGTTAATTTATCTAACAACATTTCATCTACTTTCATGTTTGCACTTGGCAGATGCTTTCATCCAAAGTAACTCACATTGCATTTTTATTTGTTCATGCATTCCATGGAAATTGAACCCATGACTGTGGCGTTGCTAGCACTGTGCTCTATTGTTTGAGCTACAGAAATACTTCAAAAAAATCAGGTCAAATAGTACAGATATTCCTGTTATCATATGTATATATCATGACTTCTTGTCTCTCTTTTACTCCAGTGAAAGTGTTACTGCAATTGTAACCTGCAGGCGAAATTTACAAAAAAATATTTTAATCCAAGACATTTTTGAATAGCTGTGTGTAAACAACATACAAAAACACTTAGAACTTTGCAGTGTGACAACTAGCCCCAATCTCCACTGCAACACACACACACACACACACACACACACACACACACACACACACACACACACAGATATTTGATGATAATTAGTCTACAGAATGATTATAAAATCATGTTCTTACCTGTTTCACCGACACTCATGACCAGTGACAGCACTACAAATGATCAAAATGGAACCAGTAATGGGGTTTTTATGTGGCCAACAGCTTATATTTAACATGAGGATATGACACCACATAGTACAGATATAACAGAAGCAGAGACTAAAGATGGCAACCAGCACAGAGACGACAATAGACTGACATCATAAAATAGGTGGACACTTTATATTTATGAAAACTGGGAAAATTGTAGTCAGTAGAGATACTTATCATGTTTTCAAACTTACATGCATATTTAATCTCTTCCTGAAAAATAAAAGAAAATAAAAGATTGATTGTGCATTTAAGAAAATGCAGTTAATTAATAGCAATTTAATAATATAAAACAAATAATAAGACATTCTCAGGAATTTAAAGAGTAAAAGAATACTAGAGTTGGATCCTCATCCATCATTTGAGATAATCTAAGCTTTTTAGGAAGGTCTTGTGTCACCAATATGGACATGAATTCAGTTTCCTCTGATGACTGATGTGTGAAAACAAGGCGTGTCGAAACTCACAGCAGCATCTATCTAGTGTTGACTATGATCATGTGACCCTCATGAGAGACGGACAGATGAGTGTTGACGTCACAGACCTGCTGCTCTGACATCTGTAAGAAGCCTGATTTGCTTATATTGCTGATTTTGTTTAACTTTAAATGTAATACCTGAAGATAACTATCCATACATCCATTCAATTTCCTCCTGTAGAGAGAGCTTAATGCTTTGTGGATTCAGTAGGCTTGTTAAAGGCACCAAACATTCACTTGAGAGATGTGAGTAGGCAGGTGTCACCGCAGCGAGGTGAGGAGTGAAATGAGTGCAATCAAGATGGAAATTTTCACCTCTTAAAGTGAATCAAAGGCAAAGTAGATCACTCACACTCTGGCCATGAAGCCAGGTGTAGCCGGGGAGGTGATCAGTAGTAGAGGGCGTGTCCATGCAGGTAGTTTGAGTTTTTAAGCGGGCATCTGAAAGGAAGCCTGGAGATCGGGTCCGATCTTTTGTGTGGAAGCACCCTGCCTGGTAGCACTTCCCTGTTCCTTTGTGTACAGACATGGTCTGGGCAGACAGGTAGGCTAAGTGAATATCGATTGTTTGACTTTGTATTTACACGATTTTTTATTAAATTAGGTTATTCTGTTTTTAATGCAGGCACAAACATCGTGCTGTCCTGTGTACATGCAGTACCTATGTTTGCTTATGCACATGGTCTGGGTGAGCAGGTAGGCTAAGCGAACGTTGGTTGTTTTGTTAATAAAGTTTGGTTTTCACTGAATTAGGGTATTATGTTTTAACATAGACGTAAAATTTGTTTGCTGGTGGTCACGCTCATTCTTCTTTGATCCGGAATGCCTTTGGAAGGCAGTTCGGGATTGACGGCTGTGTTGCAGGTAATTGCAGAGTTTTTTTTAGGATTTGGAAATGTTTTGTTTTTATTATTTTAATGTGATTAAAATAATAAACTGAGTATTGTAGTTTTTTTTTTTTGTTTGTTTGTTTTGTTTTTTTTCTTTGCACATTGTTAATTGTGTTTTGTCTGTTCGTTTTTTTTTTTTTTTTTTTTCTCGTATCAGGTTTAGTTGATCGCTGTTCTTCCAGTGTTTATGTTGTATTTCCTCAGCTAGCCGGTCCATGTATGTGCGTGCTGTATGCCTCCAGTGCAGTTAAGATTTGATGAATTGTTGTAAATCAACTGGTTAGCCAGGTGTTCTATTTATTTTTTTTCTATTTGTTTGTTTTCTTTCTTTGTTTGTATATCACTTCCCAGCCTCATGTTGCCAGCCAATCTTTGTACTCTTCATGCATGTAGATGCTTTAAAACACACAACTATTTATTTGCATGAGGGTTATGTTTGCAGTGAAATTAATTATTGATTTTGAGTGCCTTTTTGAGTGAGGTGTGTCTTACATGTAATAAAAAGTGGAGGGTGTTTATGTAATTTTCTTTTATATTATTATATTATCCTTTTTTTTTTTTTTTTTTTTTTTTTTTCCTTCTTTTTGATTACTTTGTGTGGAGAAGCTTGAATTGTATTGGGGTTTATAGAGAGTTGGCTGGCTAGTAATACCCTTTATTTTTAGGAATTTTATTTGGGAATGTGTTTTTGTTATTTTATGTATTTTGATTTCATTTATTTTGTCATATTTGCTTACTTGTAAAAATAAACTTTATTTTTGTGACAAGTTGATGATTACTTTTTTTTTTTTTTTTTTTTTTTTTTTTTTTTTTGTGGTCACCCTTGCATGAAGAGTTCTTGGGGTTACACAGGGTTATACCCCTACTCATATTCAAAAGACATCTTAGGATTTTTAACAGGAAGTCAGGACCTCTGTTTAACATCTCATCCAACTGACAGTACTTCTTGACAGTATAGTGTCCCCATGACTATACTGCGGAGCTACAACCCACACAGGCCACAGGTTATTAAGCACCCCCTGCTGGCCTCACTATCACCACTTCCAGCAGCAGCATAGCTTCCTTTTTTTACACTGCTTCACAGGGGCGTAGATTTAGGGTGGGCGGAGGGGATGTGTCCCCACCAATATCCTCTGACCATTGAAATGTCCCCACCAATAATTTAATCCACTTAAAAAAAAAAAAAAAAAAATCGTGCTGTCAACATTAACCTAGACACGCAGAAAGGGATAAATCACGTTATCTCCTTGAGTCCTCCCGCCCCCAAATCACATATGAACATTTTGATTGGCTGTGCCTTTCCCTGCTATCATGTGAGAGGCTATGGCTGCGTTCAGATACAAGCAGCGCCAAATGCAGCGGATTTTTTTTTCCCGTGCAAGAAGGTGTCTGACTATTTGTCAGAAATCAGTCTTGTGAAAGAAATTGATATGCTACATACTAATATTGGGGTCGGGGGGTTGGTGGGTGGTCATAGGTCCCCACCAATGTCCAGAGCAAATCTACACCCTTGCTGCTTCATACCAGTGTCTGCCTAACGTGCATTTACCATTCTACTTTATTTATTAATTTGTTTATTTTCATGTTCCCACAAGAGTGGTCAGGAGTTAATTTGCACTTTATCATTCAAAGTCTTAGCATTGCACCCTCAGATCTGATTTGTTTAGTTGATTAATTTTAAAACCCTTTAACGCACCACTGAGCCGGAGTGCTCACAACTGTTCAGTGCTTTCAACACATTAAGTTTATTTTAGGCTTCAGATATTTAAATAGATATTTCACTTAAGTACTATTAATTAAAAAAAAAAAAAAAAAAAAAAAAAAAAAATATATATATATATATATATATAATTTGTGAAATACACACTGATTTCTACTGAAAGAAGCAATAATAATCCTTTTAATTAAAATTGGACAACATGTTTTATTCCTATCAAATACACATTGTGTAGGTAACTATAAAGTTTACTCTTTCTCCCAGTTCACTGGCGGCTACATTCATGTATTTCGGGAAAAAT
The DNA here is from genome assembly GCA_036247105.1 of Cirrhinus mrigala. Classification (NCBI taxonomy): domain Eukaryota; kingdom Metazoa; phylum Chordata; class Actinopteri; order Cypriniformes; family Cyprinidae; genus Cirrhinus; species Cirrhinus mrigala. The sequence goes on from CM070007.1 coordinate 65,755, forward strand.
TGGTACATTTATGTGATGTTAATCAGAATGATCCATACTACAGTGTTCACATTAGATCAACTATGAGGTTGTTTAAACAACAGAACAGCATCATTTACGCATATTTGGCAATCAGAATAGACCAGTGTTTCCCAACCCTGTTCCTGGAGGCACAACAACACTACACATTTTCCAACTTTTCCTGATCAAACACACCTGAATCAACTCATCATCTCGTTAGTAGAGACTCGAGGACCAGAAATATATTGGTCAGATAAGGGAGACATCCAAAATGTGCACTGTTGGTGTGCCTCCAGGAACAGGGTTGGGAAACACTGGAATAGACTACCTCATATAGTTTAGGATATATTTAACAGGTTTGTGAATATTTTTAATTAAAATAAATAAATAAATAAATAAATAAAAGTGATACATCTGTCATACAGTGCTATTTGCATGATGCATATTTATGGAAGTAATAAGATGAGAATACATAAATTAAAATTAATTGTATTGCCTTTTTTTAAATTTTTTTTTTATTACCATTGCCCATTGGCATAATACAGTATATCACCAAAATGAAACAAAACAAAACAACAAACAAACAAACAAAACAAAACGACAACAAAAACAAACAAAAAAAAAAAAAATACAGAAAGCAAGCCATTTAGTTTGCTTATGCATCAGGGTGGCTCTGTATATGGTGCAGTGCCTTCCAAAAGTATTCAGATCACTGACCAATTATCTCATATGATCAAATTATAAATCCTACACTAAATTTTCATTCTCACTGATATTTTATTTGAAAACACTGAAACTCAAAATCAGTTATTGGTAGGTGACATTGTGTTTTTGCTGGTAAATAAAGTCTTCTTGTAAGAGAAGCCACAGAGAGGCCCACGATCACTTTGAAGGAGTTACAAAGTTCAGCGGCTGCAAGTGAAGAAAGGGTGCACCAGTCAACCATATGCATAATTCAGGCTTATATGGGAAGGTGGCAAGAAAGAAGCCATTGCTCAAAAAATACCACCTGACAGCACGTCTGGATTTGCTAAAAAGCATGTGAGTGACCCAGCTGTGATTTGAGAGGTTTTGTGGTCAGATCAGAAACTCAAAGCACTATGTGTGGCGCAAACCTAACACTTCTTATACCTCAAGACACACCATCCCTACAGTGAACTATGGTGGTAGCAGCATCATGGTGTGGGGATGCTTTTCATCAGAAGGAACTGGGAATCTTGTTAGAAGTGAAGGAAGAAAAGATGAAGCAAAGTATGGGGAAATACTACTTCCTTTATTCTGATTAAAAAAAAAAAAAAAAAAAAAAAAAAAAAACTGAAGCTTGGGAGGAAATTCACCTTTTAGCAGGACAATGATCCCTTGTGCAAGACCAAAGCAACACTAGAGTGGCTCCGGAACAAAAAATATGTCCTACAGTGGTCCAGTCAAAGTCTTGATCTCAATCCTATTGAGAATTTGTGGCACCATTTGCAGTACACAAGCGTAACCCAACCAATCTGAACAACCTGGAGAAAATCTGCCAAGAAGAACAGGCCAAAATCACTTTGTCACTGTGTGCAAAACTAGTACATCTGTATCCCAAAAGATTTAAAGTTAGATAAAATTAGAAATGATGATATGTAGCAACACGTTCTCACTCCTAACTTGTCACATATTGACGATTGGGCAGGGCCCCTTTGGCGTCACTTCTGGATGCTTAGGGTACCCCTTTAGCGTCATCTTTCTACGTGCAGGGTCCTCCAGTACTTAACATAAGAAACCCTTGGCGTCAATTTCCTAACGCGAAAGGCACGGGGAATTTTATCGTCATGATTAAATTATATATTGGGTAATAATATTGCTATTATTGCATATATGTTGGGGTGTAATTTTTTTTTTTTTTTTCTTTGCGAACAGTCAAAACAGTTTAATTTATATTACACTATTTACACATTGAACCCAACCCCTGCCCCTAAACCTAACCCTTTGTCAACAAAACACAAGATATAACAGGCAATTACAACTATATTCATAATTTATTCAAAAAGTATTAATATTCCAATGATTCTGAAGCAAAACGATTGATTTGTGAGAAGAATAGATGCGATCGCTGTCTCCGTCCGCCGTTCTGTGTGCTGCACTGCAGTCTGTCTGTGCTTGAATTCAAAAAATGTCGGCAGAAGAAGCAAGCCTTGGTTGTGAAATGCTGTTGGCTCTTGGGTATCTCGTGACCGATTGTGTCATGCTGTTGTGAAATGCCATTGGCTCGTATTAATAATTTGTTGCCATTGTGTGAATAATATGTAATAAGTAAAAAGTAAGTATAGTTTGAAAATGTATTTGAAAATGTAACAACTTGATTATATAATCCAGATTACATGTATTTGGTTACTCCACACTGCTGAGCATTTTGATTTTTGGTGTAATCCTGCAGGTCTACCTTTCAGTTTGTACTACTGATAATAATTATTAAATTTCTCTTCACTGTAGGTGCTGTCAGGCAGAATCCACTGACTGGAAGGGCTTCGGATAAAGACATTGAAATTAACTTTATAAAGTGGCTGCACCTGTCTGGAGAACGAGATGATGGAAAGAAAGAGAGAATGAATAAATAACAGTGCATTGCTGACCCCCATTAGACAGCATTACTAACACCAACACACTTTCAAGCAACTCTTCTCTTCGCAACACTTTTCTTCTCAAGTGTAATGTTATTTGTTCTTAAAAACTGGTTCCGTCTTAAATTTGTCCATTTATTTATTTATTTATTTTTTTAATGCTAAATGTATATCTGTTGACTATTCTTAAAAATGGATTCCAACTCAGATTTGTCCATTTCATAATTTTCTTTTTGAATGTTACAAGTATATCTGTTGAATATTCCTAAAAATTGATTCCAACTCAAATTGGTCAATTTCATAATTTTTGGTTTGAATATTAATTGTGTTTGTTTTATATTCTTAAAAAATGATTCCAACTCATTGTAATGTTAAATATATGTGTTATATATTTATAAGAATATTCTAACTCAATACTGAGTAACAGTAAAGCGCATTTAACCTGCACTGACAAAAGTAAATTATTTTATTTACATTTTTGTTGTTGAGTGTGTGATTTACTCTCTAGTTAATACGAATTTTACATATACAGTCAGCCGCATGTGGGCCACATTAGGGCAGTGAGGTCTTAACAGAACTCAGCCTTACTAAAATGAAATATAAGGCCCATATATGGGCCACATAGAAATGTATTACTTGGCTCATGATAGGTGGAGTTATGGCTCTGGTCTGGTTCAGTTCTGGCTAAAAATATATGGGCCAATTTTGGGCCGGCTAACAAAATCTAATCTGGGCCACACTTTAGCTGTAGGTTTGGCCCAGATCCGGGCCAAAGGAAATTTGCTAACTGGGATGTATCCTTCGCTGCCTTCGATTTCCCACAATCCTGTGCATGTGCGTCATATAGGCTTTATAAATAAAGATATTCTGGTGAAATTAAACTTGTTACTTTATATAATAGATGAGATCTTGACTATGATAAACTTTATGAATCGTAATAGTGTAAAAACATAATAAATACTATTGTTTGTAATAATAGTATTTAATAAAAAATGTTAAAAGGGTTCAAATGAGTAGTACATAAGAATAATATTTCCAATATACTACCAGTAATAACGACACAGCCACTAATAACAATGACCTGTTCTGCAATATTACTTGCATCAGTGCTTTTATTTTTTTAAGCAAAAAGTAGCTGCCATTCTCAGTCATCTTCTCTGACGCACAGACCTTCGATGTATTAATGACATCGAGGTTTTTATGTATTATTAAAGCATTTATACATAACATTAACATATAAGATCGTTTTTCTCCAAAATCTACAACTTAACCGTTAGGTAACCTAGCAACAGCGTCACGTTCTGCTGCCTCTGGAGTCTGTCCGAAACTGTTCCTGGAGTTGCCTTTGCAGCCTTTGAAGTCATTGCCTGATAAGGCAGCGAGGCAGCAAGGCAGCTGACTAGGCTTTCGGACGCAGCCCCGGAAGCATCGAATAGTTGTGTAAATTAACTTCTGCTGTAGCCTGTATGAATGGCAATGCCCAGAGCCGTATAGAGAGAGAGTTGCGACAACGGAAGTTCAAAACGCTCGATCGTCACGTGATTCGTGTAGACTTCAAATAGTTCCAGGAAGTTCATTGCGGCCAATTGGAATACATGGAGTTGGAGAGGCAGAACTGCGATTTTGGTTAATTAGTAGACAATAAAAGAATGTATTTACATAATTTATAAAATACATCGACATGTAGTATGTATATGTAGTTATGTCAGTGTTGTATTTAAAATATGAAATACGCTAATATTTGAGGATTAATGTGGTCAACTATCGCTACTTGCCTTGTTAACATATTTTAGGCTAAAGTAACTTTGGTTAAAGACTGCATTTGCTATTTTGAAATGGTATTGTCTTGTTGGTATGTTGTCTTAATACCAAATAAGTGAATTATAAAATTAAATTAAGGGAAATTCATCTTGTTTAATGATTTTGATTCTTGTTTACCCCATAAATATTAAAGGAACCGTATGTAAGACATTTATTTCAGTTAATCATAAAATGGCCCTGACATGTCACTAGACATTAAGAAATCATGTTCATTTCAAATACTTATATCACTGACAACAGTGGTCCGGCCAGGATTGTCATTTAAAAGTGAAAGTTGCAGCCCTCAACTGATGTTGATGTTGTCATGTTGTGTTTTGGTCTGAGGCGCCACCCTCCAGCTATCTACCAATCACGAAGTCAGTAGAGTTTCGTCATCCAGGTTGCCAGCTCTGCTCTAGTTACAGCTGCAGCTACGAACGTGTCGGATAAAACATGTATAAAGTTACGAAACCTAAAAGACCTCGTTATGAATCCGAAGCTTCCGTACACAGTGGATTTTCCACGGTCGCCCGTGCTAAATGCGTTCATAAAAAGCTTTATATCGCACCACTAGCACGGTATGAAAACAATCTATGTTCCGACTGAAATGTGGTATTACAGTACATCTTTACAAAATATTTGGCTAATCGCCTTTAGTAAATTTTTGCGACACATAATTACTTCGCAAAACATCTCTCGTGAAGCATAAACATAAGTAACAGAAGAAAAAAAAACTTATTGTGTAGGACTCGTCACTTGCCATTGGAAGCTCCTTGTAGCAGCCTACGTTCCTGCGGAATCCTGCAGCTTAGCTGGCAACCTCGAGTCAGGGGGGAGGGGGAGGGGATACGCCGTTCTACAGTATTTTGAAAGTGATTGCAGTACCAGTTTTGGCCACAATCCTACATACGGTTCCTTTAATGTATAAATATTTTCATAGTATATTCAACTTAACCCATTGTTTTTACACATTTAATCATATATTTTACGTATGTTGACTTTTGTTATACACTTGTTTACAGCAACTGATTTATTCATTTATAATAAACAGAAAAGCATGTTGTCCTTGTAGTTTCCTGTGCTACATGGGAATGCTCCAGAGTCACTCACAGAAAGCAGAATGAATGTATGGTTTTCCTACTGACATGGAGAAGAGAAAAAAGATGCATCAAGTTTTATTTTATTCACATTTCTTTGTATATAACTTTTTATTATACACAGTGTTTCAAAGCAGCTTTACAGAAAATTTATGTTTCTACATTACAAATAAGAGCTATGTTTACAAGTGTAACTGTCAAAGTAATGTTCATATGGCAGAAATGTTCTAAAATTAGGCTATACAAATCATGCAGTTAGTTAACATCATGTATTCAGCAGAAACAATTAATACATTAAAGCAATGATCATGTGATTTGATCATGTTGATTATAATACAAAGAAAATTTTGGTAGTTTTGTGTTTATTCGGAGGTGGCGTCATCTGAAGTCCTCTCAAGGCTTGGCGTCATCTCTTCAGAGGTGTTCTCGTAACTGGGAGTCTTCAGGTGGTTCTTGTTCTGAGAGCAAAACAGAGGAGAAAAACACAGGAGAAATGGTAAAGTGATGCTCTATCACATATCAGTCCTGTGGCATCGCTGCTCCTCCACACATAGTGCTTTTACAGTACATAAGTACAGAAGTACAGTAAATATAAAACACAGTAATAAAGTACAGGTTTACTGTGATTACGTTTATTAAGTTGAAGTCAAAAGTTTACATACAGCTTCCAGAATCTGCTAAATTTGAATTAATTTACCAATATTAACACAGTATTAAGAATCAAGTGTATGTAAACTTTTGAACTTGGTCATTTTAATAAATAACTATATTTAATAAGTAACTATTTTTTTCTCTTATGGACTATATGTAAACAACATCTTTCATGTGAAATATGTTATTCAGGTCAGTACTAAATAAACAAAGTTTAAACTTATTTATTTTGGTAAAATGATTTATTTTAATTAACATCTTGCAGTATCTGCAAGGTGTATGTAAGCTTTTGACTTCAACTGCATACAGTAGTGGTATTTAACATATTTCTGGTAATTTTTCTTTGATCATCTCACCTCATACTCATGTATAGCAGATCTCTTCTTTATCCTTCTGTCACAAAAAGAAAACAAACTTTCATTGCTTCATATATAATTAATAATCAAATATCCTTTATTCATTAGTTAGAAATTAAATTGAATATACTATTTATTATTTTATTTACATTATAAATAATATAATGATTATGATGATTGTGATGATGATGTTGATGATGAAAATGATGATGATGATAAAGAAGAATTGTCCTCTAGATGCTGTTGTGTTCACAGTCACATTTCTGTCAGGACCATGATGAACTAAAAGAGGAAGATCATCATACTAAATTCTTCAAACTGATCAAAGATGAGAAGATACAGAAGTGTTAAAAAAAAAAAAAAATAGAACTTTACCTGTGGCAGCAACAACGTCTGATCTCTGAGATCCATGTTGATTGTGAGCCTCACAGTAGAAGCGTCCACTCTGTAGTGCACTGAAACTCCAGCTGATCCAACAGCTGAGCTTTGATTCTCCTTAAACCAGCTGAAGTTCAGAGCAGGTGGGTTTGAATCACTGCTGCAGATCAGAGTCACTGAATCACCTTCCCAGAACCGAATGATGGACACTGAGACGTTCCCTGGTGGATCTAAAACAAAACAAAACAAAACAAAAACAACGTAAAAAAAAATCATGCTGAATTTGACATAACAGATTTTGTCACAATTCGTGAACCATCAAAACTCACACATGACATTGAGATGAACAGCAGGAGAGATGTATGTGTGTCCATGTAGAGCACAGCTATATCTGCCTGCATCCTCTCTTCTGACTGACTGCAGCAGGAGTTCATTGTTTCTGTCTCTTCTCTCAGTTAATGGCTGTGAGTTTCTGTACCAGATGAATGTTGCTCTGTCAGTCAGAGTGCAGCTGCTTTTACATGTCAGACAGACTGAATCTCCCTCTGTCACTCTCTCAGGAGACTCCACCTGAAGATCTGAACACAACACACACATTATATCTAGTGCTGCTGTCACACACTCATTATTATTCAACATAATGCACAGAAGAAGAGTGAAACCTCATGAAAGTCACCTGTGACAGTAAGACTCACTCCAGGTTTACCAAGCCATATTTCTGCTGTTACATTAGTTCTGAATCTGAGATAGTACATGTGTGAATCTTTCTGTGTCACATGATTCAGTCTGATGGTGCAGTTCTGCTGTTTGTCTCCCAGATACTGAAGCCTCTGACTGTATTCAGGATCCTCAGACAGATCTGGATGCTTTTTATATTTCTCTCTAACACTTGTTTTGGTCCAGAACACTTTCATGATCTGATATCCAGTAGGGTATTTATAAATGCAGCTCATTAACACTGATGAGTCCTTTAGTGCACAGATGTGTGAATGACTGTAACTCACACCCCAATCAGCACTAGAAACCCCGGAAACACACAATTCATACTGAACAAATGGGTATCCAATGTCATGCAACACTCTCTAGAGTGTTTCTGAAGTGTTGCTTTTAACTAACCATGAATCATGAGCAGAAAGATCAGAGGAAGAGGAGGAGCCATTCTGACTGACATCACCATAGCAACACCTACAAAATAATACAGATTTAAAGTTTGTTTTTGTAATATTTTATGTAACATTGTAATATTTTATAGGACAATAGTTCGTAAACATCTAAATAATACAGTTAGCTTACTGTCTGTTTTAATGCTGGTGTTTATTGAGGTTAAGAGTTTTTTTTTTTATGACTGGTTTCTCTGCAGGTAAACTAGTTAAGCACAGAAGCCTTTAACTTCCTCTTTCTGGCCAGTGCAAATCGAGCTCCGTCTGCAGCTGCTGACCAACATAGTCTAGTGGTTTAAGCTACCGAATAAAATCACACCAACATCCAAAAGAAAACATATATCAGCCCTCGCAACAGACGTACAGTATATGTATTTAAAACCACATCTAATTACCACATAAAGATTTTAAAAGGTAACCACAACTTAATTTACTTAACATTTCATCTATTTTCATGTTTGCACTTGACAGATGCTTTCATCCAAAGTAACTCACATTGCATTTTTATTTGTGCATGCATTCCATGGAAATTGAACCCATGACCTTGGTGTTGCAAGCACTATGCTCTACTGTTTGAGCTGCAAGAATACTAAATAATACTAATCAAATAGTACAGATGTATAGTTCCTGTTTTCATATGTATATATGAAAACTAGTTGTTCCACTTTTACTCCAGTACTGGAATTTTAACTACTTGGAGGGTGGAATTTACAAAAAAAATATTTTAATCCAAGACATTTTTAAATAGCTGTGTATAAACAACATACAAAACACTTGGACTTCTGACCTTAAACTTCATTATTAAGAACTTCCCTGTGTGACAACTAGCCCCAATCTCCCCTACTCACACACACACACACACACACACATTGTGTTTACATGTTTTATGGGGACATTCCATAGGCGTAATGGTTTTTATTCTGTACAAACCCTATTTTCTATCGCCCTACACCTACCCTACACCTAAACCTAGCCCTCACAGGAGACTGTGCACACTTTTACTTTCTCAAAAAAACTCATTCTGCATGATTTATAAGCCTGTTTCCTCATGGGGACCTCACAAATGTCCCCACAAGGTCAAAATTTACTGGTATTACTATCCTTGTGGGGACATTTGGTCCCCATAACATGATAAATACCAGGAACACAAACACACACACACACACACACACACACACACACAGAGAGAGATATATTTGATGATAATCAGTCAGAATAATTATAAAATCATGTTCTTACCCATTTCACCAACACTCATGACCAGTGACAGCACTACAAATGATCAAAATGGAACCAGTAATGGGGTTTCTATGTGGCTAACACCTTATATTTGGATGTCTTATGAGGATATGACATCACATAGTACAGATATAACAGAAGCTGAGACTAAAGGTGGCAACCAGCACACAGACAACATTAGACTGACATCATAAAATAGGTTTAAACTTTGTATTTGTGAAAACTGGGAGAATTTGTAGTTTGTAGAGATGCTTATTATGTTTCCAAACTTACAAGCATTTTTAATCTCTTCCAGGGGAAACAAGAAAATAATAGATTGACTGTGTATTTCATAAACAAATGCAATGAATTAATAGCAATTTAATAATAAACAAACAATAAGAACTTCTCAAGAATTTATGGAGTAAAATAAGTTGCTACTCATCCATCATATGAGATCATCTAAGCTCTTTAAAAGGCCTTGTATCACTTCTCTAGCTATCTTGTGAAACTCTAAAGATGGACATTAATACAATTTCCTCTGTAGCGATGACTGATGTGTGAAAACAAGGCATGTCCAAACTCACAGCAGCATCAGTCTAGTGTTGACTGTGATCATGTGACCCTCATGAGAGACGGACAGATGAGTGTTGACGTCACAGACCTGCTGCTCTGACATCTGTAGGAAACCAGATTTGCTGATATATTGCTGATTTTGTTTAACTTTAAATGTAATACCTGCAGAAAACTATCTATTCATCCATTACATTTTCTCTTGTAGAGAGAGCTTATTGCTTTGTGGATTCAGTAGGCTTGTTATACACAGCAATCGTCCACTTGAGAAATGTGAGTAGGCAGGTGTCGCCACAGTGAGCTGAGGAGTGAAATGAGTGCAATCAAGATGGAAATTTTCACCTCTCAAACTGAATTAAAGGCAAAGTAGATCACTCACACTCTGGCCATGATGGCAGGATTACACCCCTACTCTTTTTCGAAAGACATCCTGGGATTTTAAATGACCACAGGGAGTCAGGAGCCCAGTTTAACATCTCATCCAAAGGACGGAGCTTGTTAAGAGTATAATGTTCCTGTCACTAAACTGGGGTGTTATGACCCACACAGGCCACAGGTTAAGCACCCCCTGCTGGCACCACTAATACCTCTTCCAGCAGAAACCTAGCTTTCCCAGGAGGTCTCCCATCCAGCTATTAACCAGACTCAACCCTGTTTAGCTTCAGTGGGAAACCAGTCTTGGGCTGCAGGGTGATATGACTGCTAGACACCTTTTCACTCCAAGATCATGTTCCTCCTATTTTTAATGTAATAAACGCCACATATTTTAGCAGTATATAATAACAATTACCTGTACTATAATCGGATCACACTTGGACACATTTCTAACCTGCATGTATTGATTCACGAGCTTTTTGATTTATTAGTGACGTGTGAAATTAAGCTTTTTTAATCATTTTGTAAAATGATTTACTCACTGTTTTGATCACCCCACGCTGACGCGGACATCTGCTGGTCAAACGTGTAAATGCAACTGAAAAACAACCCGAATATTCTAATACACATGGTAACGACTCTGCTGTGGTTATTTTAATGTGCAATGGATTATCGAAATTAAAACAACACACACACACACACAAACACACATGTCTGGTTTATTATCCTTGTGGGGACTCTCCATAGGCGCAATGGTTTGTATACTGTCTACACTGTATTTTCTATCCCCTTACCCTAACCCTACCCCTAAACCTAACCCTTACAGAAAACTTTCTGCATTTTTACTTTCTCAAAAAAACTCGTTCTGTATGATTTATAAGCTTGTTTCCCCATGGGGACCTCAATTTAGGTCCCCACGGTGACACGAGTCCCCATGAGCCTGTGTGTATTCAGGTTTAGGTCCCCACCAAGATATAAAAACAAGACCACACACACACACACACACACACACACAAAAAACAACATATTTTTCAAAAAATTCTGCAAACAGTTTATTTAATTCGCACATCTTCGGTGAGCAAAATATATAAACAGAAGTTTTGTAGACAAAGCAATGCTGCAAATATGACAGTTAAGTGTAATATATAACAACGATACACAAATACACAATACACAAATTACAAGCAATAGCACAAAAAATACAATATTTCGCCACTACAATACAATTTAATAATAGGACAGTCTACATTATAATTTAAATACAATGATCTAAAATCTTGTAGGGTTTATATATGCACTTTTTATTTGTTTTGTTTTAAATAAAGGTTGTGTTCAGAGTACAAGTATGTTTTATTTGTGTATATAGCCAAATTTTCATTGGGGTTTTGTATATGTTATAGCAGGCCTAACTATTAAAACATTAGAAGAAACATTAGTATATTGTGTGTGTGTGTGTTTACAGTGCAGGTGTTTGCTGTGTGATCATCGGCGGTATATAAATCATCATAGGCGGTATATAAATAAAGGTGACTTGACTTGACTTGATCATCGCCCTCTAGAGCCAAATCAGCACAATTTAAAACTTGGTTTGAGACCGTGTGATGTCTCGTCTGCTGATTTTTTTATTTTTATTTTTATTTATTTTTTTATTTTTTTAAGAAAAAGTATTTAAACAGTCTTGCATGTTTCAGCCAAAATAGTTAATTTGTTACGGTCTTTAGGCCTAAAATATATAGCTCACAATGAAAAACTCATTCATTAATTACATTTGGACTGTTCATCACACAGGGTGATATAACACATTATTTCTAGAGGATTTTTGAGAAACATCACAATGGAATGTAAACTCTAAAGAGGTGTTTTTTTTGTGTGTGTGTGTTTGTTTTTGTTTTGTTTGTTTGTTTGTGTTTTTGTTTTCATTTTCATCAGGAGTTGTGATGTGGGTGTCCAGCGATAAGACAAAAGATGAGTATAGTTGTGTTTCATATTTGTAACGGTAAATGATCCACTGGAGGCGAGTTGAAGGAAATGAACCCAAGTGCAGCTTTATTGTAAACCAAATGTGATATCCAGACAAACAATAATCTAGTGATGTTACGTTCAACACGGAAGCTCCGAAGCTTGTATGAAAAAAACGACACATTTTATATTGAAGCACTGTATCGGAGCTTGATTCGTTATGAGAAAACCATGTGATCTATGACATCCGAAGCTTTATTCACCTGAAAACCATGTGACTGCTTCAGTATCTGGTTCAAACGAAGCGAACTAAGCTCAATGTCGTCTCCTTTACATTATATTAAATTTTAATGTGTTAGCATTCTTTTACTTTATTTTTTAATCGTAATTTATATATTAAGCTCAAAAATGAACTTTGCCCACGAAGTAACAGTCTAAGGACTGAGTCAGCGTTCAAATATACAAATCATAGATTTCATTCATGAATTTATGTTTCATTTATTTTACTTATTTTAGTGCTAGTACACCAACATAAATGAATGACTTTGACAATGACTATTATTTATATACAATAAAATAAAACAAAAATCATTTGTAGAACCAGATGTGAAAGCAGTGTCTGTAATGGAACGCAGCACTTTGGAAGGTGTTATTCATTTTTATGACCACTAGATGGCCACAACATGAACCGTTTTGAATAGCTTCGAGTAATGAACCTTTTTCCAATACAATTGTGTTGAAAGCTTCGCTGGTTCAGAACGCTTCAGTTCGCCATCACTACAATAATCCAAACGATGACTTGATTGAAACAGACTTGACTTGGCATGAACGGAAATGGCATGAACATAAACAAAGACTCACCAACAGCAGGAACAATATTACGTTAATACACGTCAAGAGACAATGGCAACATGAGGGCTATATATACCAAACAGAGAAGGTCACATGACAAGAACAAACCAATGAGCAAACAGACTAGAACAACCAATGAGAACATTGAACCTGGGAACCAATAGCAGGAGTACATAAGGGCAAGGGAAGCAAGACACAGACAGCAAGAAACAATAGAGCATGTTTTAATAAGTCATAAAAAAATATGAAAAAGAAAGATTAGATCTCATTAAGGTAATAAATAGAATGGGTATAAATATTTTTAGTATATATAACCTCTTGAAAGATAACCCAGAACAATTTCAAGTATTTAGTGCAATTATAAAATTTATAAAAGAAAGTGGACTAGCAGGAATAATTTAGTTTATAAATAGTATAATGATGATGATGATAATTATAATTATGATGATGATGACGAATACTCCTCTAGATGCCTCTGTAATCACAGACACATTCGTATCCGCACCATGATGAACTGAAAGAGGAAGATCATCATAATTAACTCTCCAAACTTCTGAAAGATGAGAAGATAGAAGAGTGTGAACAGTAACAGCATCTGATCTCTGAGATCCATGTTGATTGTGAGCCTCACAGTAGAAGCGTCCACTCTGTAGTGCACTGAAACTCTGTCCAGATCCAACAGCTGAGGATTCATCCTCCTTAAACCAGCTGAAGTTCAGAGCAGGTGGGTTCGAATCACTGATGCAGATCAGAGTCACTGAATCACCTTCCCACATCAGACCAGACTGAATGATGGACACTGAGACACTCCTGGGAGGATCTAAAACAAAACAAAAACAAAAACAAACAAACAAAAAACATTAACAATCATGTTAAATTTGACATCACAGATGCTTAGAAGATTTAATATCAATGTTCAACATAATGCACGGAAAAAGAGTGAAACCTCATGAAAGTCACCTGTGACAGTAAGATTCACTCCAGGTTTACCAAGCCATTTTCCATCTGTTACATTAGTAGTGAATCTGAAATAGTACATGTGTTCATCTTTCTGTGTCACATGATTCAGTCTGATGGTGCAGTTCTGCTGTTTATCTCCCAGATACTGAAGCCTCTGACTGTATTCAGGATCCTCAGACAGATCTGGATGCTCTTCTGAGTTTTTGGTCCAAAACACTTTCATGATCTGATATCCAGTAGGGTATGTATAAGTGCAGCTCATTTCCACTGATGAGTCCTTTAGTGCACAGATGTGTGAATGACTGTAACTCACACCCCAATCAGCACTAGAAACCCCTGAAACACAGAATTCATATAGTAAACAAAATAGCAGCAGCTTTTTCATCAAGGAAAACAAATGGGCATCCAATGTCATGCAATCTGTCTTGAGTGTTTCTGACGTGTTGAAGACACTAACCCTGAATCATCAGCAGGAAGATCAGAGGAAGAGGAGGAGCCATTCTGACTGACATCACCATATCAACACCTACAAATAAATGTATGGTTTTAAATGTAACTTCGTAATATTTTATGAGACAAATGTTCGCAAACTTGTAACTATTACGGTTAGTTCACTGTCTGTTTTGATGTGTCACACCATATCACTGTTTGCTATGTTTTGCCCAGTCTAGTTAGATGTCAAGATTATTGTTTTGATTTCATCATTATGTTCAGGTGTGTCTCGTTAATTATCATAGTTTGGTCTAAGTATTTACGTTTCTGCCTGTTCAGTGTTAGTTTGTCAGGTGTCGTTAATGTCTATGTGTGTCACCAGCCTTTCTTGTGTGGATTAAAGACTGTTGATCTTCATCTTCGTCCGTGTTTATCGACACTGGTGCTGGTGTTTACTGAGGTTAAGATTGTCTTAAAATGCACTCAAAGTTTGCTTAATGCGTAAATGGTATTTGTAAATATAATAATCTTTTACTAGATTCTGTACTATAATGTAAGTAATATAATTTGTACTAGATTTCAACTGTTCTTTCTGATACCTACTCCTATAAATACTATTCTGATTTCATAACAGAAAAAAAAAACAAAAAACATGCATTTTCTGTCAAGCTGTTCTGAAAACAAAATGTGATGTGAAATGCATTATACAAATGAATGTGAATTAAACTAATGATTAAGCCATTGCATTGTTGGTTACTGTACACTGTACTGTATATATATATATATATATATATATATGTAGTGGACAGCAAATTCCAGGGCCCAGTTTATGGCAGGGGCCCCTCCCTGACCACAATACTGGACAGAGGTTTGCTACATTTTGATTGGATCTTGGTAAACTAATATAAGCAAACTGTCCAACGCCATCAGATAAAGATGCCAGGACAACAGCCAGACATCTCTTAGAGGGCAACAAGAAGACCTTTGATAGAAAGCCCGGGAAGGATAGAACTTCCTATTGGTCAAAATGCAGTTTGTGCCCTTCACCCACCTTGAGACTGATTCCTAAGGGTTTGGCCTGTGACCGACCATAAAAATTTCTTAGGACCTCCAGATGCAGCAGCATTGGGTGAAACAAAGAGAGATCTTGGAGATCCATCCAAATCCCTTCATAACTAGGTTTTCAAACCTTAAAACTGATGCACACTACAACACACACACCTTATACTTATTCAGAGAAATAAGTATTCTTAGTGACAGCGATGTGTAGTGCAACATCTTACACAAACTCAGCTGTTAATGGACAAATTAATGCATGCACGACAGTTTAATCTTTTCCCATCATGTTTGGACTTAATGTGTTCATAACATTGCCAAATGTTGTCCTGTGTTTGGACTAGGCAAATAAATTCCACAGGTGGAAAGAAGGGTGGGCCACCATGTGTCACATCACAGCACGAAAATTGAGAAGCACCAAATTGCAATCTCCTCCTCATCGGAAAGGGATAAAGGTACCCTTCCAACAGACACTCCTTGTTCTGAGTCTCAGACTCAGAACTTTGAACTGGTGATCTGTTATAGTTTCTTTCCTTAACAGACTGTGACTTGTAAAGGAGTGACACTAACAGGACAACCTCCGTTCTGAGTCTCCAGTCTGCTACAGGGAAAGCAGCAACAGATCAACCTTCGTTCTGAGTCTGAGCCCTGCAAGGGTGAGACAATAGAAACACCCCGTTCTGAGTCTCCGGCACGTCCAAGAGACACCAACAGAACAACCAGTTCTGAGTCTGAGGGTGAGACAATAACAGATACCAAATCCAAGTCTCCAGCTTTTGAGGCAGATATGACCACGTTCTGAGCCTCCAGTCTGCGAGGAAAGAGATAATCTACATTCAGAGTCTTCATCCAGCGAGACAACAACAGATGCAGCGTCCTGAGTCTCCATCCTAGAAAGACAAAGTGGATTGACCAAGTTCTGAGTCTCTAGCCCAGAGAGGCAGGAGACACACAGACATTTGCAACAAGGTTAAGCTCCGACAAGCAAACCTTCACTTCAAGTACTTTTGCTTGCATGTTCCAAGCTAAGGACCTTCAGCACCTACTCCAGGGCCACATCTGTGTGTTCCAGATCTTAGGACCCTTGATGCTCCAGGAGATCAGCACCCTACAGCGCTTCATCTTCAAGGCTGTTGAAACGGATTCCTGCTCCTTTCCCCACTGTACTGCCACCAGTGCAGCCAGTGGAAGAAGTCGCCGCCACCGGACTGCTCACTCAACCACAGTGAACGTAAATATCACTTCCAAACCTCTTCCAGAGACCTTGGCATTGTTGTATATTATCAGTATATGATTTTCTAATTTACATTAGATTTTATATAGCTGACCGCAGTTGATAACAAATCTTACACGTATTTGTTTGATGCATAATAAGGTTCTTCACCTTATTTGTTTCAGAGTAGCAACAATTTATCTTTCCAGATAACGTAGCTCTGACATAGCAACACCCACACAATCACTTGCATTTTATGCATCTTATGCACTTTATTCCTTCTTCATTCATGGTATTCATTTAGTAGTTGTTGATTACTCTTTTCTATCTTGTTAATAAAATTTATTTTATTACAACATGTGTCTTCCTTCATGCTCTTTTGTTGATTTTTAATGCTTGCATTGTCCACATTTGTTTGTACCTTTTAAAAGATGGACATATATTAAATCATATGTGAATGTGGAATGGGCCATTGCGCTGATTAGACTAACATCATAAAATAGGTGGAAACTTTATGAAACCTTAGAAACTTTGTCAGCTTGCAGAGATGCTTATTGTTTTCAAATGGACCTTTATCTCACTTCCTATATCCGGTAAGCGAAGCAGTGTATCCCCACTTCTGGCCCCATCGCAATGCAATGAAAACTAATGGTAGAATCCTCCTAGTTTCCTACAAAGCTGAATCCAGCTTCTTATTCGCAGCTATATGTATATATGTATGTATGTATGTATGTATGTATGTGTGTGTGTGTGTGTGTTTACTGTACCTTTTAAAAGATGGACCTATTAAATCATATGTGAATGTGGAATGGGTCATTGCGCTGATTGCCCTATTGGAGGCGCTTTACCACAGCTATACTTGACCGTGCGTTGAAAGTTTCACTACAGGCTCATACCTGGTGTGACTGTCTGTCTGTCACCATGAATTGTTTTGAAAAGTTAAAAAGTTGAAAAGTTATAGACCCATGAATTTGAGAAATATGACAATTCAGTAACAGGTCAAATTGCATTATTGGCCCAATTGGTGGCGCTATATCTCAGCTGCCTTAGAGGGTTTGTTAAAAAATCTACTGGGGCCTCATTTCCAAGCAACTTTACTGTCACCATACAAAATTACAGTAATTTCTACACTAGCATTTTGAAGTTATGGACCCATGAACTTGACAAATATGACAGTTCAGTATCAGGTCAAACTGCATTATTGGCCGAATTGGTGGCGCTATATCTTCAAAATGCTACCATAGAAATTACTGTAATTTTGTATGGTGACAGTCAAGTGCCTTGGGAATAAGCCTCCGGTGGATGTTTTTAATGCACCCTGAAAGACCGCTGAGATATAGTGCCACCAATTGGGCCAATAATGCAATTTGACCTGTTACTGAATTGTCACAACTGTCAAATTCATGGGTCCATAATTTCAAAATGCTAATGTAGAAATTGTTGTAATTTTGTATGGTGACAGTCAAGGGCATTGGGAATAAGCCCCCAGTGGAATTTTTAACGCATCTTCAAAGGCTGCTAAGATATAGCGCCACCAGTTGGGCCAATAATGCAATTTGACCTGTTACTGAATTGTCATATCTGTCAAATTCATGGGTCCATAATTTCAAAATGCTACTGTAGAAATTATTGTAATTGTGTATGGTGATGGTCAAGTGCCTTGGGAATAAGCCTCCAGTGGAATTTGTAACACACCCTCAAAGGGTGCTGAGATATAGCGCCACCAATTGGGCCAATAATGCAGTTTGACCTGTTACTGAATTGTCATATACAATCATTCACACATCTGTGCACTCATCAGTAATAATGAGCTGTACTTATACATACCCTACTGGACATCAGATCATGATGCTAATACATACATATATCCAATAAATAAATAAAATAAAATAATACAAAAAAATAAAAAAAAACTATAGGGTCCTAGAAATGCAGTCCTAGAAATGTGGTCCTGCAGCCTCCGGTTGTGCAGGAACACCCTTCTCGCTGGAAGAGGTGTTAGTGAGGCCAGCAGGGGGTGATTAACCTGTGGCCTGTGTGGGTCATAACACCCCAGTATAGTGATGGGAACAATAATGTTAAAATTATTATGTTAGAATGCTGTTCATTGACTTCAGCTCAGCATTTAACACAATAATCCCACAACAGCTCATCAACAAACTAAACCTTAACACCTCCCTCTACAATTGGATCTTGGACTTTTTAACTGGAAGACCTCAGTCAGTCCATGTCGGCTGCAACACCTCGAGCACTACCACACTGAGCACAGGTGCCCCACAGGGCTGTGTTCTCAGCCCGCTGCTCTTCACGCTACTGACCCACGACTGCATTGCCAAGTTCAGCTCCAATCACATCATCAAGTTTGCTGATGACACAACAGTGGTAGGTCTGATCAGCAACAATGATGAAACTACAGAGAGGAATTGGCTCAGCTGGCTGAATGGTGTGGCGCTAACAACCTGTCCCAACAAAGGAGGTTGTGATGGACTTCAGGAGGAACTCTGCTGACCACCCCCCACTGACCATCGACAGCTCAGCTGTGGAGAGAGTAAGCAGCACTAAATTCCTGGGGGTGCACATCACATAGGATCTCACCTGGACCACCAACACTATGTCACTCTCCAAGAAGGCACAACAGCGCCTACACTTTCTTCGCCGGCTGAAAAGCGCAAGTCTCCCTCCACCCATCCTCACCACATTCTACAGGGGAACCATTGAGAGTGTGCTGACCAGCTGCATCACTGTCTGGTATGGGAACTGCAGTGCTGCTGACCGCAAGACCCTACAGCGGACAGTGAACACAGCTGCAAAGATCATCGGTACTCCTCTCCCCTCCCTTCTAGAAATTTTCCTTACACGATGCTCCGGTAAAGCCACCAGCATCGTGACGGACCCCACCCATCCCTCCCATCATCTCTTCCAGCTCCTGCCATCAGGAAGACGCTACAGGAGCATCAGAGCCCGCTCTGCAAGACTGCTCAACAGCTTCTTCCCCCTTGGCTGTGAGAGCCCTCAATTCCAACCTCTGAAACCTTATCCACATTGTAAACTGTCGAAAAACTCAAAACACTGTGCAATTCTGAGTGTGCTACACACAGGTGAGTGGGCTGGACAAACCACCTGTAGTAACGCATTCTTCATCTCTATATGCACCAGACACTTTCCTATAGACACTACGTTACACAGAAAACATTGTGCACCTCTGAGTGTGCTACATACAGGTGAGTGGGCTGGACAAACCACCTGTAGAAACACTCTTTTCTCTTTATATGCACCAGACACTTTTCTATTAACACTTCACGTTACAAGGACCTAATAAGGACTTAACAAATGTTTACTTGTCAACGCACCACAAATCATATTGCACTATATGCTTTTTAACCTTTAAATAGCTCTTCTGCACATTATCATGCACAGTTATTATGTAAAGTACTTGTATAGTCTGTCTTAGGTTATGTGTATGTATAGTCAATTATTTATAATATATGGATAGTTACATGTATAGGTTTAAAAAATTGTTTCTACGTCTAGTGTATGTATGTTCATATTTATGTCTATTTATGCAGCACCTTTATGTCTATTTAGTGAGACATGACATTTCGTTCCACTGTATGTCCACACATGTAGCGAAATGACAAAAAAGCTTGACTTGACTTGACTTGAAAAGCACCATCCTTTGACTGAGATGTTAAAACAAGGTCCTGACTTTTTTGTGGCCATTAAAAATCTGAGGATGTCTTTGAAAAAAGAGTAGGAGTGTAACCCCAGCATCCTGGCTAAATTTGCCTGTTGGTCTCTGGCCATCACCATTGGCTTCATCACTCTGTCTCCTTTTCACCAATAAGCGGGTGGTTTTGTGGGTGTTCTGGCACAATATGGCTGCTGTCGTATCATCAGGTGGATGCTGCACATTGGAAATTTTGGATTGGAACAAACATTGGAACAACTTGTTCATATTATTATTATTATTATTTTACCATATTTATTTTATTTTAAAGCAAAATAATTTCAATTAGATCCAAATGAGGTTAAATCAGGTTGATACGAATTTCCAAATGGCATACAAAAAAAAAAAATCCACCATACCTGTGGCACTACATTTATTAGCAATAAAACATTAAAGTGTGAGTGATTTACTTTGCCTTTGATTCACTTTGAGGGGTGAAAATTTCCATCTTGATTGCGCTAATTTCACTCCTCACCTCACTGTAGCGACACCTGTCTACTCACATCGCTCAAGCGGGAGTTTGCTGTGTTTAACAAGCCACAAAGCATTGAGCATTCTCTACAGGAGAAAACTGAATGGATAGTTTTCTGCAGGTATTACATATTACATTTTAAGTTAAACAAAATCATCAATGTAAGCAAATCAGGCTTCCTACAAATTTTAGAGCAACAGGTCTGTGATGTCAGCACTCGTCTGTCTGTTTCTCATGAAGGTCACGTGATCACTGTCAGGCGTTGTGTGTGGGAAGGAGGAGCAGGGATGAGGAGATATATTATACACTTGCTTTAATAAGAATAATCCAAGCGGGAACAGGAACAAACTGGAACAGCAGGGAAAACACGATCCAACACGACGCAAACTAACATTAGCGACAACACAACAATGGAATGACATTAAGAACGGACAAAAAACACTGAACTGAAACAACCTTATAAAGGGGTGTGAACTAATTACAAAGACAGGTGTGGGAAATAAACCAATGAACACTTAACAAGAAACGGAACAGGAAGGACCAAATAAGGACACAGGAGGGAAAAACCAACAAAACAGTCCACAGGGGTGTGACAATACTCCCCCCTCCCGTAAGGTGCGTCTCGCGCTGTAACAAATACACCGGGGAGGGGGGGTGGGTGCCCTGGAGGCTAGTGCAGGGCAGACACAGGAGGGAGAGGAGGAACGCCTCCAGAGCGGATCGGGGAGTTCAGGGAGCCATGGCGGGTCAGGGGCCTTGGGGAGCCACGGCGAAGCATACAGTCCGGAATGCCATGGCGGGTCAGGGAGCTCGGGGAGCCACGGCGGAGCATACAGTCCGGAATGCCATGGCGGATCAGGGAGCTCGGGGAGCCACGGCAGAGCATACAGTCTGGAATGCCATGGCGGGTCAGGGAGCTCGGGGAGCCACGGCGGAGCATACAGTCTGGGATGCCATGGAGGATCAGGGAGCTCGGGGAGCCATGGCCGAAAACAGAGAAGGTAGCCCCCCCCCCCCAAAAAGATTTCCATGAGCGGGCCGCGGGTTCTGGGGGTTTTGAGCGGGCCGCAGCCGGTGGTTCCGGGCTGAGGAAGCGGATGGAGCCTTGGACAAGGGAGTTTCGTTTGGGGCAGGGCAGGCAGTCCAAGCCGTTGGCGCGGTATGTGGGGGTTCCTGGCGTGGTGTGAGCCGACACGACACGGCGTGTCTCAGAGGGGGTTGGACGACGAGACGTAATCTTCTTCGACTTCAAAGTCGGAACCATTCAAATAAAGGACTACATTAATCAGTTCGATCAGGAGATACTCACAAACGGGAAGATCGCAACGGATAGTCTCATCGTCCAGCCCCAGCTGAAAACACGCACCTAACGCAGCGTCGTGCCAGCTCAGCTGGTTTGCTAGCTCGAGAAAATCCTCCACATACCGCTTCAACTTTCGAAAGCCCTGCCGCAAACCCCACAAAGCTTCCTCAGCCTTCATAGTGTTGCAAAGGTCCATTCTTCTGTCAGGCGTCGTGTGTGGGAAGGTCAATAAATATACAGAGGTCGATTTATATATATATATATATGGCCAGAAATATATTGGTAGAAAATATATTTACCTAAATATATTTTAGCAAATATATTTTTTGGCCATTTTTTGTATATTTTTTAAAAATGCATTTTAAATGAAGTATATTTTAAATATATTTTCAAAAATATACAAAAATGCATCAGCTAAATACAAAAATGCAAATTTAATAGAAATGTATGCAAAATTACAAAAATAATGGTGATAATAATTTATGAAACCACCACCAGATGGTGCAAATTGCACCATTCCTCACACTATTAAAAACAACAACAACAAAAAAAAAATGGTCGTAGGCAACTTTTTAATTCTTATTATTTTTTCTTAATTAGATCACTTCACAGCGTATAATGGAAACTCCTTATTTTCATTAAGAGTTGTGATGTGGATGTCCAGCAATGATACAAATGAGTGTAGTTATGCTTCATCTTAATGTGGCGTCTCACTGTGTGGCTGCAACAGAAATAAGACAGCTGAAACACAATCAGACAGATTATTAAAATTGATTAAAATTTGTTCACTGTTGGTGAAATGACTTTTCTAGTCTAGTTTATGTAAGAAGACCTGTGGATCTTACTTACTGACAGATTCTCATGTTCAGAAGATCCTGACTGGTGAACAGCAGGTCTGGGATGCACAGACTACATGAAAGACACATTGATTATTTGATAGATTACCTCACTTTTAAAAGCACAAATTATTTTGTACATGTTATTTATTTATTTATTTAGTTATTGTTATTATTATTATTTTAATATTTCACTTACTGTGACTGTGTTGTACAGGTCAGAAGATCTGGGCTTGAGGTCTAGAGCTGTATATGTGCTTACACTGGGATCATCATTCTACAGGAAAGAGGGAAGGAAAATATACAACACATCTTTCAATGTAGGAAAAACTAATTTTATTATTTTATTGATTTTATTTTGTGGTTCTCTGATCATGTCGCCTCATACTCAGGTATAACAGATCTCTTCTTTATCCTTCTTCTGTCAAAAAAAGGAAACACAAGCAAGCAATTTCATTGTTTCATGTATATTTAATAATAAGAAAAAATCCTTTATTCATTAGTTTGAAAATAAATTGCTTATATACACTTTATTATTTTATTTACCTTATAAATAGTATAATGAAGATGATGATTAATAATACTCCTCCAGATGTGATCACAGTCACATTCCGATTACAAACTGAAAGATAAAAAAAGACACAATGAACTCCCCAAACTGATAAGAGAGTTGCAGACACAATTTCAACAAATTGAAAAAAAACAAAAAAAAAAAAACAAAAGGTGACAGTACTTACACGTGACATTGAGATGAACAGCAGGAGAGATGTAAGTGTGTCCATGTAGAGCACAGCTAACTCACATCCCAGTCAGCACTAGAAACCCCTAAAACACACAATTCATAGTGAACAAATGGGTATCCAGTGTAATGCAATTCTCTTTTGACTGTTTTTGAAATGTTGCAGTGACTCACCGCAAATCATGAGCAGGAAGATCAGAGGAAGAGGAGGAGCCATTCTGACTGACATCACCAGAGCTACACCTACAAATAAATGTACGGTTTTAAAGTTTGTTTTTGTAATTTTTTTTTTTTTTTTTTTTAATTTTATGAGACAAATGTTAGTAAACATCTAGCTATTCAGTTTACAGTCTGTTTTGATGGTGCTGTTTGAGGATATAGAAGTTTTTATTACTGGTTTCTGTGCGGATAAAGTAGTTAACTTCCTCTTTATGGCCAGTGCAAATCAAGCTCCACCTGGAGCTGCTGACCAAAATAGTCTTGTGGCTTAAGCTGCAGAATAAAGCCACAGGTCACACCAACATTAAAAACGCATGGGCTAATGAACTAATTGAAGCGGTGAGGAGAGCGGAAATGCTGTAGGTGACGTCAGACGGCGGAGACTTGGCGGAAAAACTGAATGAACAGCGAGGACAGCGAGGAAAATTTGGAAACTCTCCAGGAATACATCGACTGGTGCTTTGACGTTATAGTCATGAAGAAAAACCAAAATGCATGTTCCCCAGTCAAAAGCGAGACGCCGTCTTCCAAAAGAAGTCGTCCGGCAGACTCGCCTGAAACAACATCGCCGACGGGTAAAAGCTTTACCGACATCCTGGATTCAATTGACAAGCGGTTGTCCAGCTTCGACGCGAGGTTGTCCCTGGTTGAGATCCTGCACCGTGAATTCAAATCCTTGAGGGAATCACTGGAATTCAGCCAGCAGCAGGTGGAAACACTCGCTGCTGAGAACGCATCACTACGAGACTCGGTCAAGCCTCTAACTGAGAATGTGACCCATCTAAATGAAGAAAATAAAAAAAATAAAAGAGACTGTCATCGATCTCCAGGCCCGTAGTATGAGAGATAACCTGGTGTTTTCAGGCATCCCGGAATCTGCCGAAGAGGACGCAAAAGCTACGGTTAAATCCTTTATCAAAACGTACCTGAAGCTTCCGGAAGAAACCGTGGAAAACATCTGCTTCGAAAGAGTCCATCGGCTGGGAGCGAAGAAACCTGGAGGCCCGAGGCCGCGTCCTGTTGTGGCCAAATTCGGATACTTCAAGCAGAAGGAGCAGGTGAAGAGTCGCGGCAGGGAGCTGAAAGGAACAGAATTTAGCGTAAACGACCCGTTCCCCAAAGAAATCCTGGAGCGACGCGAAGTTCTGTTCCCAATCCGACGCAGTCTCATCCAGAAGGGCTCCCGAGCGGTCATCGCCGTGGACCAGCTCTACGTGGACGGGCTGCTCTACCGCGACCTCAGTACCACTCCGTGGTTATATTAACACCACTCCAGATAAGAATCCGTTATATTTTTATTTTTATTCTTTCCTCGCTTGATCTTCCATTTATCTCTATCTAACTATTTATGTCAATTCGCTAATTTAACACAATACCATAACAAACATGATACCGTCAGTCTCCGCAGCGTTTAAATGTTGTTACAATGTTTTCGTTTCTGTCAAGTTTTTACTTGCATCCCTCCCTGTTTGCTTCTTTGTATGTCTTTCTTACTTCTAACTCCTCTCACAGCACCGGTCACCTGCTTTCCTACTCACACACACACAACACCCTATATCTTTACACATCTGCACGGCACGACCATGTACATATACACTCAGCGTTTACGCAACCACTCCGACCTTACAGCGCACACAGACATGGAGGACATACTCGCACACAAGCGCGTACACGCCCGTTCTCAATAGGTTCCTATTACTGTTATTTTTAGTGTACTATGCACTGCTTTCAGGGCAGGAGTACTGGATAGGTTCATATTACTTTTATTTTTACTGAACTATGCACTACTTACATCAAAGTATTTCTGTATGACTATACTTTGGAATTTAAGGAGTTTAAGACTGACCTTAACAACATTTTAGATACTGTGCAATGTGATTGGTCCTCTGGTTTGTCAGGTTATGCTGTCACAGGTTATTCATTGAATGCTTTTTTTTTTTCCATTTTCACATGATGTGCTTATAATGATGACAAACCTGTCTTTGACTCATGTAGTTTTTCTTCTCTTTGCAGAAAAAAAACATTCTTGAAAAAGCAGAAGCCATATATTATATATATATATATCCTGCCCTGAGAGCAGCGCATAGTACACTAAAAATAACTAATACGGACCTGTTCAGTACTCCTGCCCTGAGAGGAGCACATAATTCAGTTTAGTACTGTTATTTTTACTCCTGCCCTGAGAACAGCACATAGTACACTAATAATAAAAGTAACATGGACCTATTGAGTACTCCTGCCCTTGAGAGCAACGCATAGTTCAGTAAAAATAACAGTAATACGGACCTGTTCAGTACTCCTGCCTGAGAGCAGCGCATAATTCAGTTTAGTACTGTTATTTTTACTCCTGCCCTGAGAGCAGCGCTAATGTTAATGCTAGCGCTGACTGACTAATAAAAAGCCACGGAGATTTGAACGAGTTCTGTTGTCGCTCATGTCGGTATCACAGACAGTTTTACTCAATTTACCCCATAAGCAGCTTTGGTGCGGTCGACTGATATAGCAGTTGAATGAAATGCATATGATATGATATGTAGTCCATGATTACTTGTTCTGTGCGTCTTTGCCCACTAATTATCTCAGTAAACGTTAGAAATGTTGATAAAGATGTATTTTTAAACATATTTTTTTAATAAAATACATGGTAAATTCACTTACCTTGTAGCAAATGCCTCCCACGAAGCGTAAATAACGTTTCTGTCTTAAGTATTCCCTCCACACGTCTAAATTTCCTGACCCCGCCTCTGCTTCAATTTTATTGGTTAAATCTGTGAACCAATCATTTTCCTTTCTGCCCTCAGAACATTTTTAAGTAACTAAAAGTCCTATCTGCCATCTCTGACCTACTGGCTGAAAAACTAATTTGCTAGTTAGCAAATCCAGGTGATTGGAACAAAATACTGGGGAGGACTTTTACTCATGGAACCTGGATTTTACACCTCTGATAAATACACAGGAAACACTGTAATCACAAGCTGCAGTACTACAATACAGTTTAATAAAAGGACAATATACAATATGTTTAAAAACACTGAATAGACAGAATGTAAAACTTTAAATACAATGAGATCTTAGTTGATTAATTTTTAGATGTAGTTTTTGTTTGTTGTAAATTAAGATTGTTGTCCTACTAATTCACACAATATGTTTATGCTTTACTACAGTCAAATAGAATTACAACAACTTTAACATTTGTAAGTCACTTTGGATGAAACTAACTGCTAAATTAATTTCTGTAAATCAAGACACTACTGTCAATCATTCAGGGCTTCACTGACAGAGACACAGAAAAAGGCTGTAAAATGTTTTGCCACGTGTCCTGAACACTACGGCCTGACACGCTGAAAGAAAGAAAGTAAATTAATACGTTAAAACATCATACACTTCAAATATCTGGTCAATATAAAAGGACTTGAATAACATGATACTGAACAGAAAAATTAATTTGTCTGCACAATATACTTAGTCAATAAACATTTGATATTCAAGTCAATGAGTGGAAACACTTACCGTTGTATTCTCATACACAGGTTCAGTCATCTCAATATCACAAGGTTTGGAATGATTCATCTTGGCGTTAGAAAAAATAGAATAGAATAGAGAGAAAATTGAATTAAAAGTATTAAAATGTATTGAATTAAAATGTATATATGCCAACATATGATAAATATTAGGTCACCTATAGTAATAGCATTAGCATTCACATCAACAGACTATAACAACAACTTACCTTTACATTCTCATACAAAGGTTCATGTGACTTAACATCAGATGTTGAACGTCTGTCATAATCAGGTCTGGAAAGATTCATCTTTGACATTTAAGAAACAGAGACAAATGTAGAGACAAAATAAATAACTAATGCTTTTAAACTCTCTCTCTCTCTCTCTCTCTCTCTCTCTCTCTCTCTCTCTATATATATATATATAGTCACAAATGCATTCAGACTTTTAGTTAGTATTTTATTTACTGATGAGACTATTGATTACTAAACTAATTTTTCTCACCTGAATTTCAAGTGTATCTTTTCTCTTTTTTTTTCTGCTTCTCCTTAGAAATAATAAATAGGTTACATAAAAGAGTATAGAATTAATATGTTGTATTAGAACAATATTGACCTCTGATGCATTTGATAATATTTTATTGGTCAATAATATGACTGTTGTAAATGCGGTTAACCTGTGATCAAATACTACACACATCTTACCAAATCAGCAACATCATGATGATAACTGCAGCTCCACAAACCACTCCAATGGATATGTACAATATCACCAGACGTCCTACAACAGAAAAAGAAGAGTAAAACACCTGAACACATTCATTTGCTTCACTTTAGAAAGAGTAAATGAACTGCTCTACCTTTAACAATGACAGTAACAGCGTCTGATCTCTGAGATCCATGTTGATTGTGAGCCTCACAGTAGAAGCGTCCACTCTGTAGTGCACTGAAACTCTGTCCAGATCCAACAGCTGAGCTTTGATTCTCCTTAAACCAGCTGAAGTTCAGAGCAGGTGGGTTTGAATCACTGCTGCAGATCAGAGTCACTGAATCACCTTCCACTATTTCAGCAGATACATTAATGGACACTGAGACATTCCTGGGAGGATCTTAAATAAATAAATAAATAAATAATCATTAACAGTCTTATTAAATTTGACATCACAGATGCTTAGAAGATTTAATGTCATAGTTACTAAACCATCATTAACTCACACATGACATTTAAAGTCACAGCATCAGAGTATTTCTCTCCAAGTTCATTTCTGGACTTGCACTTGTATTCTCCACTGTGATCAGAGCTGATCTTTGCAATGTTGTAGATTCTTCCAGATGCTACAAACATTCCTCCATTAAACCAGCTGATTTCTGCAGGTGGGTTTGAATCACTGCTGCAGTTCAGAGTTACTGAATCTCCCTCCACTATTTCAGATGGACTGATGGACACTGAGACACTTTTTGGTGCATCTAAAGAGGACAAAAAATGAAATCTGTAGATCCAAATTTACATATAATTTACAAGCATTCATATGACTGAAGTCTGTTTTTAGTGTAGTTGTCATCATGTGTCTTTAAAATGTAAACGCCCCTACATCTAAAAACTGCGAAGTGCATTACATCGTTTACTGTTTGTTTGGCGTTGCTCTGGTTAAACTAACTTGGGAATTTAGGTCATGTGACAGTAACAATATTGCGAATGAACATTTTAAAATTATTAAAAAAGTGCATCAAAAGTAATTATGTTGCGAGCAAAAATGAATTAGAATTACATATACACATATACAATTCATTAATAAATAAATAAATAAATAATCACCACCTGGTGGTGCATTGTGATGGTTTGTGAAACAGTTATTTACTTGTCACTGCAGAATCAGACAGTGAGACCCTCCAATGTGTTTGGAGGCCATCAGATTATTTTCTACTATTTTTAAGACATTTCATTGTATTGAAAAAATGGTGGATGGGGACCCCACATGAGGCTTGGCTGCATATGAACACTGCATTATCACTCCAAAAATTATTAAAAAGAACTGATGGATTTGTACTCACACGTGACATTGAGATGAACAGCAGGAGAGATGTAAGTGTGTCCATGTAGAGCACAGCTATATCTGCCTGCATCCTCTCTTCTGACTGACTGCAGCAGGAGTTCATTGTTTCTGTCTCTTCTCTCAGTTAATGGCTGTGAGTTTCTGTACCAGATGAATGTTGCTCTGTCAGTCAGAGTGCAGCTGCTTTTACATGTCAGACGGACTGAATCTCCCTCTGTCACTCTCTCAGGAGACTCCACCTGAAGATCTGAACACAACACACACATTATATCTAGTGCTGCTGTCACACACTCATTATTATTCAACATAATGCACAGAAGAAGAGTGAAACCTTACCTGTGTCACCTGTGACAGTAAGAGTCACTCCTGGAGTGCCAGTCCATTTTCCACCAGGTTTATCAGTGACAAATCTGAAATAGTACGTGTGTTCATCTTTCTGTGTCACATGATTCAGTCTGATGGAGCAGTTCTGCTGTTTATCTCCCAGATACTGAAGCCTCTGACTGTATTCAGGATCCTCAAACAGATCTGGAGGCTTTACACCCTTTACAGGGTTTTTGGTCCAGAATACATTTATGATTTCATGTCCAGTAGGGTATTTATAAGTGCATCTCATTATCACTGAAGAGTCCTTTAGTGCACAGATGTGTGAATGACTGTAATTCACACCCCAATCCGCACTAGAAACCCCTGAAACACAGAATTCATACTGAATAAATGGGTTTCCAGTGTTGTGCAAATCTGTCTCAAGTGTTTCTGAAGTGTTAAAGACACTAACCGTGGATCATCAGCAGGAAGATAAGAGGAAGAGGAGGAGCCATCCTTACTGACATCACTATAGCGACATCTAAAAAAAGAAGAAAGTTAAAAAGTTTTTGTAATATTTGCAGTGTCGGGCAAGTTACTTCCAAAATGTAATGCATTATATATTGCTAGTTACTGTCTTCTAAAAAGTAATTTGTTACATTACAATATTACTGTATCTATATTGTAATGTGTTACACTACTTTTAAGTTACTTTTGAGTTACTTTCACCAAAATATCCACAGAAGTATGACTAGGCATTATAAAATGCAATGTAAAATATACCAAAATGTAGTTTATTGCTGCTCATTATACATCCAGGGGAGGGTAATGAGGTAGGTCAATATAGCATAAAATTATAAAATCATATTATTGGTATGTAGGTTTACATAAACTTTACTTGTAGTTTAGGTTAAACACAGGTAAGCACAACATTATTACATTTATACTTAACGCCGGTAAATAAAGCAAAATGTCATATTGTACAATAAATAAACACAATACTTAGCCTATAGACTATTTTGAACAGTTTTCGGAAACAAACAAGAATGAAATATATAAGTTGATAAACAAGCCAAAACGAACTAGGCTAATTTAAAGCGAAACTGAAAGTAAACGCAGCCCGCTTCTCTCATTCTGCATGAATCCAATTAAATGTGTCCATATTCGCGATGTATTGAATGCTAAACTATTATTTATTAGTAAATCAGGCTTCGTACTTAACGCGCGTAAAAACATCCTCACATGGCCGACCTCAGGCTAAACGGCATGGATTGTACACTCAAAAAAATATTTCAGCCCTTAACTTAATTCAATTACGTACAAAATTTCCATGCATTTAGATTACGTAGTTTTAATTTAAACAAATCAATTAAACTTAATGTGATTCAAATGCATCAGTGTTACGTAAATGAAACAGGTAAAGTTGATGTAATATTTCCCAGTGTTAAACAAACCCTGCTCAGTGTTCATGTGTTTCCACACTACAGAGTGTTCAAGTAGCATTGACACAGTGTTGGAGTTAAGGAGATCATTATGTCATGATTGACCAATAATGATGAACACCTGCTGTTTACAAGCAGAATCACTGAAGGAAAGAGAAACACAAGAATCAGCCACAGCCAAAGATAAAATGAACTTAAATAAATAAAGACATTAAATCTCTGATTAAACAACTCCACAAACAACATTACAGATTGACTTGATTTCTGTCATATATCCACAAATATTATTTGAGAATGTCTAAACAGATGTTTAGATGTTTTATTTAAAAAAAATGTTTCATTTGACCTCACCATCATGGCGAACAGGGTTTACTTTAGTTGGGCTCTTGACCCTTGACTTTCTTAGTATAGTTTTTTTTTGTTCTTTGGCTGCTGTAATTGTGTTCGTAGAGCACATTTGTATAGCACAAAAAAAAGGGGTCCTTATTGAGTGTTCTTGGTTAATTATTATTGACGTTGTAATCATTGTCAAGTGGCTTGATTTGCTGATATTGTTCAGTGGTTTACCTCTTAGTTTCATTATATTTACAGTAGTTGCATGAACTGTTACTATTACTACTTTAAGATCTGCAGTGTTACATAGACACACACACACACACACACACATCATTCACAGCATATGAATCTCAACAATGGTGACATTCAACAGCTGCATGCTGGGAGTCATGGGTGAGATTTGTACTCTGCTGTTACCCAGCATGCAGCTGTTGAATGTCACCATTGTTGAGATTCAAATGCTGATTCTTGATGTCTGTGTGTGTCAAACTGATGCTGTAGATTTCAAGATTTAGTGTATAAGATAAACATCCATAATAGTTCATACACCTGTTGTAAACATTATAAAAATAATAGACTAACCACTGCATGAGATCAGTGCATCATGACACTGGATGATAATGATTTAATAAACAATAAAAATTAACCAAAAACACCTAATCAGATTTCCTTTTGGCTTTTCTATTTTGTTGTAATAAATGTGCTTCATACACATAATTACAACAGCCAAAAAAAATTAACATAAAAAAAAATCAAAAGTCAAGAGTCCAACTAAAGTAAACCCTGTTCGCCATGATGGTGAGGTCAATTGAAACTTAAAAAATAAATAAATAAAACATCTAAACCTCTGTTTAGATGTTCTCAAATAATATTTATAGATATATGACAGAAATCAAGTCAATCTGTAATGTTGTTTGTGGAGTTGTTTAATCAGAGATTTAATGTCCTCATTTATTGAAGTTCATTTTATCTTTGGCTGTGGCTGATTCTTGTGTTTCTCTTTCCTTCAGTGATTCTGCTTGTAAACAGCAGGTGTTCATCATTATTGGTCAATCATGACATAATGATCTCCTTAACTCCAACACTGTGTCAATGCTACTTGAACACTCTGTAGTGTGGAAACACATGAACACTGAGCAGGGTTTGTTTAACACTGGGAACTATTACATAAACTTTACCTGATTCATTCACGTATGACTGATGCATTTGAATCACATTAAGTTTAACTGATTTGTTTAAATTAAAACTAGGTAATCTAAATGCATGGAAATTTTGTACGTAATTAAATTAAGTTAAGGGCTGAAATATTTTTTTGAGTGTACAGTACGCACTGTTTTAATTAATCATTGTTTTATATGTTTGGTTGACTGGTTCGGTATTTTATTGTGATAATGAACAGGCTGCAACGTTTGCAATGCTATATGTGTGTGCGTGAGGCGCCGGCGCGATCGAACAGCGGAAACAAACAACAACAACGACAAAAATACTCAGTCATTTTTGGTCATACAGATGATTCGAAACTGCAGTGTGTTTACTTTTATTTCTGTCATCTCGTTTTTTCTTTCCGTGAACTTTCGTAGAGCGCTGTGCCACACAAGCATGAAGTGCGGTAAAGTTGGTTTTATGTTGGACATTCGTCAGACATTCAGAGAGCAAATTAAGGGACTATCTCAAAAGTGCATGAAAATGATAAAAAAAGATAGGTATTCCAAGATTCAAAAACATGCAAAGCATTATGCAAATAAAATGCAGAGATGTGAATTAAGTAGAAAAACATTAAAACATGATTTTAAGCTATGAATAGGATATTAACTATGAATTTTTGCTTTATTATTAGATTGTATTTCAATATTTTCTTTTAACTGGTAGAAACAGGTGTTGTTATGGCATCTGTAATATATTCTGTGACACATCTAACACATCATACACAACTAGATTTTGGAAATGCCCTTTTGTCTATTTTTCATGAATCTTTGAAAGATACAAATCTATATACCTTCATGGTCATGTGACCCCATGATGTCACACCAGTTGTAATATCTTCACACAATCATAGCACACATCATACATGACTTGGAATTTGGAAATATGATTCTGTGTATTTTTAATGCATTTTTCAAATATTCAAATCTATTTACCTTCATGGTCATGTGACCCCCCGATGTCACACCAGTTGTAATATCTTCACACAATCATGACACACATCATACACAACTTAGATTTTGGAAATGTCATTTTGTCTATTTTTCATGAATCTTTGAAAGATACAAATCTATATTCCTTCATGGTCATGTGACCCTATGATGCCACACCAGTTGTAATACCTTCACACAATCCTGACACACACTCAAAAAAATATTTCAGCCCTAAACTTAATTCAATTACATACATCAGTTCCATGCATTTAGATTACATAGTTTTAATTTAAACAGATCAATTAAACTTAATGTAATTCAAATGCATCAGTCTTACGTAAATGAAACATGTAAAGTTGATGTAACATTTCCCAGTGTTAAACAAACCCTGCTCAGTGTTCATGTGTTTCCACACTACAGAGTGGTCAAGTAGCATTGACACAGTGTTGGAGTTAAGGAGATCATTATGTCATGATTGACCAATAATGATGAACACCTGCTGTTTACAAGCAGAATCACTGAAGGAAAGAGAAACACAAGAATCAGCCACAGCCAAAGATAAAATGAACTTAAATTTAATAGACATTAAATCTCTGATTAAACAACTCCACAAACAACATTACAGATTGACTTGATTTCTGTCATATATCCACAAATATTATTTCAGAACATCTAAACAGAGGTTTAGATGTTTTATTAAAAAAAAAAACTTTTCATTTGACCTCACCATCATGGCGAACAGGGTTTACTTTAGTTGGGCTCTTGAGCCTTCACTTTATTAGTATAGTTTTTTTGTTCTTTGGTTGCTGTAATTGTGTTTACAGAGCACATTTGTTATGGTGCCAAAAAAAAAGAACAAAAAAAAAAAAAAAACAAGGAGAGGACCTTATTAAATGTTTTTGGTTAATTATTGTTGATGCTGTAATCATCATCCAGTGGGCTGATTTGCTAATATCGTTCTGTGGTTTATCTCTTAGTTTCATGATATTTACAATAGTTGTAATGTGTTACTATTACTACTTCAAGATCCCCAGCTTTACTTAAACACACACAGACATCAAGAATCAGCATATGAATCTCAACAATGGTGACATTCAACAGCTGCATGCTGGGAGTCATGGGTGAGTTTTATAATCTGCTGTTACCCAGCATGCAGCTGTTGAATGTCACCATTGTTGAGATTCAAATGCTGATTCTAGATGTCTGTGTGTGTCAAAGGGGCACCGTAGATTTCAAAGTTTAATGTATAAGATAAACATCCATAATAATTCATACACCTGTTGTAAACATTATTAAAAAATAATAGACTAACAACTGCATGAGATCAGTGCATCAGGCCACTGGATGATAATGATTTCACAACCAAAAAAAAATTTACCAAAAATACCTAAGCAGACTTCTTTTTGGCTTTGTTATTTTGCTGTGATAGATGTGCTTCATACACATAATTATAGCAGCCAAAAAAAAAAAAAAAAAATCAAAAGTCAAGAGTCCAACTAAAGTAAACACTGATCGCCATGATGGTGAGGTCAATTGAAACATTAAAAAATAAAAAATAAAACATCTAAACCTCTATTTAGATGTTCTCAAACAATATTTGTGGATATATGACAGAAATCAAGTCAATCTGTAATGTTGTTTGTGGAGTTGTTTAATCAGAGATTTAATGTCTATTAAATTTAAGTTCATTTTCTCTTTGGCTGTGTCTGATTCTTGTGTTTCTCTTTCCTTCAGTGATTCTGCTTGTAAACAGCAGGTGTTCATCATTATTGGTCAATCATGACATAATGATCTCCTTAACTCCAACACTGTGTCAATGCTACTTGAACACTCTGTAGTGTGGAAACACATGAACACTGAGCAGGGTTTGTTTAACACTGGGAAATATTACATCAACTTTACATGTTTCATTTACGTAAGACTGATGCATTTGAATTACATTAAGTTTAATTGATCTGTTTAAATTAAAACTATGTAATCTAAATGCATGGAACTGATGTATGTAACTGAATTAAGTTTAGGGATGAAATATTTTTTTGAGTGCACATCATACATGACTTGGATTTTGGAAATATGATTTTGTGTCTTTTTAATGAATTTTTCAAATATTCAAATCTATCTAACTTCCTGTTCATGTCACCCAAAAATGTCACACCAGTTGTATTATCTTCACACAATCCTGACACACATTATGCCTTTATAATAATAAAAAATAATAAATTGGATAAAGAACTTTATCAATGAGCTGTCATCTATATGGAATCTGATCCCTAATGTTATTTTTTATTTTTTATTTTTTCTCCAAACTAGGTGGTTTAAGTTTTTTTATTAATGTGTAATTAAAGCATGATGAAAATCCATATCATATTTGTCCCTTTTTGCATATGCAAATGTTATTATCTTGGAACCTAATTTTTAAACACAATTTTACACCTTATATCTAATCTGGAATAAAAAAGAATGTACTGTATAAAAACAAATCTCTTTTCTTTTTTACCTTTTTTACGGTATTTTTGCATCTCAATCTTTCAAAATGGAGTTCTTAGATAGCACGAAATTCCTGTTAGTCCAAAAGAGTTTGCAACTGTTCCTGATGCAGTGCCACATGCAGTTCTCATGCTTTTAAGAGGTCTTTTTTTCCCTCCAATCTCTGTCACTCATTGAATCTATGTAAAATATTTATAAAGGCAAACAGTGACTTTCATCATCTAAATCAAAAAACAATGA
The DNA here is from genome assembly GCA_036247105.1 of Cirrhinus mrigala. Lineage (NCBI taxonomy): Eukaryota > Metazoa > Chordata > Actinopteri > Cypriniformes > Cyprinidae > Cirrhinus > Cirrhinus mrigala. Next base: position 102,230 of record CM070007.1, read on the forward strand.
GAAAATTAGAGTTTTGTTTCAGGAGGAGTCTGTTTCTGTGCCTTATGTGATCTCCAGCTGGAATCGTTTTAAATAACGTTTGGTCATTATCTCGCAAATACCTGATAACTAACAAAATGAGAAAAGTTACATTGATAAGTTAAAGTTACATTTAAGTTGATTCATAGATTTTATTTAATGAATGAATTTAAGTGCTCTCCTATAAGCCTTGAATGATATTCCAGCTGTTCTGAAATATATTTATTTATTTTGGATTTGCTCATACAATGACATTTTGATGATATTCTTTATTTTATCAAATGTTATGTGAATCCTGATTTCAAATTTATATATAGAATTTTTTATTATTATTTTTTTTTTCATAATTGTGAAAAGGAAAGTGATATTTCATAAACCTTATTTTCCTGCTAGCTACATATCATACATTTTCTAAATGCTGAAGTTTTATTTTTTAAGATTCAAACTCAGAATGAAAATGCACTTGCACTCAAAAAATGTTTTGTTCTAAATTTAAACTATGTAATGCAATTACACACACATTTTCTATATAATTAGATTACACAGATTTAACATAGATCCATTAATAAACATAATGTGATTCATATGCATCAGTCATACGTGAATGAAACAGGTAAAGTTTATGTAATAGTTCCCAGTGTTAAACAAACCCTGCTCAGTGTTCATGTGTTTCCACACTACAGAGTGTTCAAGTAGCATTGACACAGTGTTGGAGTTAAGGAGATCATTATGTGCTGATTGACCAATAATGATGAACATCTGCTGTTTACAAGCAGAATCACCGAAGGAAAGAGAAACACAAAAACTGACTTCAGCCGCAGTTGAAGAAATCAACTGAACAAAAAACAAGACATTAAATCTCTCAAGATCTGATTAAACAAACAGCTTTACCAGCTTCACATTACTAACCAGATTGACTTTATTTCTGTCACACTTCTAGAGAAACTCTTATTGAGAATTAACAGAGGTTTGTTTGTTTTTTCATTTGAAAACACCATCAAGGAGACCAGTGTTTCCTTTTGTTGGGCTCTTGACCCTTGACATTTCCACTTGTTTTTTTTCCAGTGGTTGTTAAGTCTGTATGTTTGCGAAATATGTTTAATGTGGTTTGAAAAGCTGGAGTGGTGTGATAATAATGTGACCATATGAATGGTGGCTTAATCTAAACGGTAGTTCTGTGATTGTATTGTAAGTATGTTGTTGCTGTGGTTCACATGAAAAATTTCAAAAGCATTTTGTGCAAGAAGTGTTTCACTACAACATCAACATACAACATAAACACAGACATCAAGAAGCAGTGTATGATTCTCAACAACTGTGACAATGAACAAAATATTCAGATAAATCTCTGAACATCACAAAACAAGCTGCTAAAAAGTCACAAAAAAAAAAAAAAAAACCTAAGAACAAATAGTAAGAATAACAAAATCAGACAATTCAGCTGCATTGAATATTCATGGTGCAATGCATGCTGGGATACATGGGAGAGTCTTGTACTAAACTGGTACCCAGGATGCATTGCACCATAAAGCATTTTGTCAACTGTCACCATTGTTGAATCTTGTTGTCTGTGGTCTTTCTGTTGCTGCAGATGGAAACTTTTTGTGCACAAAGTAATATATTCAGATTATCTGACTTTTACAATACAGCTGGATGTGAGACTAAATACTGCTAAAGCAATATAACATCCATACACTCAAATACCAAACCTCATTTTATACTTTTATTTATTTTCATGAATATATATTTTTTAATTAGCTTTGCCAGCTTAACTAAATGTGCAGTCCATAAACACACAATTAAGGCAACCAGCATCTTACAAACACCAGTATATCAAGGGTCAAGAACCCAGTAAAAGGAAACACTGGTCTCATTGATGGTGATTTCAAATGAACCAAAACAACCTATGCTAATTTTCAAAAAGAGTTTCTCTAGAAGTCTGACAGAAATAAAGTCAATCTGGTTCATAATGAGTGAAGCTGGTAAAGCTGTTTGTTTAATCTTGAGAGATTTAATGTCTTGTTTTATTTCAGTTGATTTCTTCTGGCTGAAGTCAGTTCTTGAATTTCTCTTTCATTCAGTGATTCTGCTTGTTAACAGCAGGTGTTCATCACTAATGGTCAATCAGCACATAATGATCTCCTTAACTCCAGCACTGCTTCAACACTCTACTTGAACACTCTGTAGTGTGGAAACACATGAACACTGAGCAGTGCTTATTTGACACTGGGAACTATTACATAAACTTTACCTGTGTTCATTCACGTATGACTGATGCATATGAATCACATTAAGTTTATTAATATGATTATATTAAATTTAAATTTAAATTAAATTCCAAATTGTATGTAATTGAATTACATAAAGTTTAAACTTAGAACAAAACATTTAAGTGAATCTATTGTGTTCTCTACAAACTTCAAAGCAAAAAACAAAACAAAACCAAAAAAAAAAAAAACAAAAAAAAAAACAGGGGCTTTGATGAAGGACTTGACACTTCATCTGGACTGAAAGACTGAAAGAAGACCCTTGATTGTTAATATTGTTGTGCAGACATACAGTGCCACTCAGACATCTGTAATCAATAAGATTTTTTAATGGTTTTTAAATGCTCATCAAGGCTGCATTTATTTGATTAAAAATACAGAAACAAACAGCAATATCGCAAAATGTTATTACAATATAAAATAATGTTTTTTTTTTATTATTTATTTATTTTATTTTAATATACTTTAAAATATAATTTATTCCTGTGATGCAAAGCTAAATTTTCAGTATCATTACTCCAGTCTTCAGTGTCACATGATCCTTCAGAAATCATTGTTATATGCTGATTTATTATCAGTGTTGAAAACAGTTGTGCTGCTTAATATTTTTTTTGGAACCTGTGAGACTGTTTCTTAGGATTATTTGACTAACACTTGACTTCACACTACTGTTCAAAGTTTGGGGTCAGTAAATTTTTTTTCTTTTTTTTTTTTTTTTTTTTTCTAATACTTTATTCACAAAGGATGTGTTGAATTAATAAAAAGTGATAGCATAGATTTACATTGTTAAAATTTACATTGTTTCCAACATTTTATAATAAATAAGCATATTAGAATGATTTCTGAAGGATTATGTGATACTCAAGACTATTTAAGATATTTAATCTCTTATTTAAGACTACTTAAGATTTTTGTATTACAATAACATTTTGCAATATTACTGTATTTTCTGTATTTTTGATGCGCATAAGAGACTCCTTTAAAAAAAAAAAATAAATAAAAAATAAAAAAAATAAATAAAATAAACATGACAAGTCTTACTGATCCCAAACTTTTGAGTGGAAGTGTATAGAAACTGGATTTTGGAAATCTATATAACTTCCTGTTCATGTAACCTCATGTTGCAGCACCCACTGTATTATATTCATAAACATCTTTCACACATTATCCATTCATATTATTTTATTTTTAAAATATATTTGTTGTTTTTAAAATATTATGTGAATTATTGAACACTTTTTTACTGTTTGGTCATGTGACCTGATATTGTTACACAAGGCTGGTTCATATTTACAAACATTTTTTTCATACAAAACTATTTACATTGCTATATTATGTGCCTATATGTATAATATAATATTTATTTTTTAGCTAATGGAAATACGAGTGTTCTAATAATTTTGGCCACCACTGTATATATAGAACGTACATATGTGTGTGTGTGTGCGTGTATATATATATATACATACGTATGTATGTATGTATGTATATATATACACACACAAATGATTGAAAAAAAAAAAAAAATAATAATAATTAAAATAGCCAAAGACATATTTCCACAAACAACTGCATGAAAGGTGTTTGACAGATGTTTATGATTAAAATACAGTGACATCATGAGGTCACATGACCAGGAAGTTAAATAGATTTGAATATTTGAAAAATTCACCAAAAATGCACAAAATCATATTTCCAAAATCCAAATCTTGTATGATGTGTGTCATGATTGTGTGAAGATATTACAACTGGTGTGACATCATGGGGTCACATGACCAGGAAGTTAAATAGATTTGAATATTTCAAAAATTAATTAAAAATACACAAAATCATATTTTCAAAATCCAAGTCATTATGATGTGTGTCAGAATTGTGTGAAGATATTACAACTGGTGTGACATCTTTGGGTCACATAAGCAGGAAGTTATAGGACTTAAGATTTAAAAAATGTATAATAGATGCACAAAATATATATTTTTTCATCTAATGATGCATGTATGTATTAATACATTGTAGGTGATTTGAGCCATTTAGATTAAACAACCACAACGTTAAATAAATTTAGTTCATTAAGGCAGTTTTCTTAGGCTGCATATTCATATATCAACAGATATGTTAATCATTTAAAATTTAAAAAATAATCCGTATCTGCACTTAATCAACTTGCTAACATAAAATACACATCTAAAAGGATCATGGTATTACTGTTTTATTATGGAAAATGCACATATTTAACCAAGGTTATAAGTGGATTTTGCACTTTTGAGACACTCCCTAACTTGACGTGCCCAAGTGGGGATCGTTGTGAGGACGTTTTCACTTCAGATGCATAGAACAGTTACATCGTCGAATAATATTATTAATTTTGATATTATGCTTTTAAACGTGATCTGAACAAGATACAGCATGATCAATGACTATTATGCGATTACATATAAATTAATGCTGAAGTAAAGATAGAATGTCTGACGAATGTCCAACATAAAACCAACTTTACTGCACTCAAGCATGAACCAAACTCCCCAGTCAACAATTTGATCTCACACTGATCTCACCATGTGGTCACAATGTGACGTAACAGTGAGCTAAAAGTGTAACCTCACAGCGTCCTCAATGTGTGCTCACACTATGATTACAATGTGAGGTCAAAGTGCACTCACTGCACGGAGACTAGGTACCCAGCATGCATTGCTGCAGGAAGCTTTTGATTGTCACCATTGTTGAGATTCATACACTGATTCTTGATGTTTCTCTGTTTTTTTTTTTTATGACACAGCAGTTTAAAATGTTTGACTTATGACAAATGTGGTTTACAAACATAGTTACACATCAGTTGTACACAGCAAAATCCCCAGTGTTAATTTAACACTGAGTGTGGACACATATAAACACTGAAGCAGTGTTAAAGTTAACGAGATAATTAGGTGATTAACAAAGTGATGATTGATCATTATTGAAGACACCTGATGTTAATAAGCAGAATCACCAAAAGAAAAAAACAAAATTTTTAAGCAACCATTATAGTGGTCAGTGTTTGCATTAGTTGGGCTCTTGACCCTTAAATCATTAATATTAGGTCCTGTTTGGCTGCAATTGCTGAGTTATAACAGCCAGACAAACCAAGAGCAAAAGTCAGTATGATGGCATTGACTGTGTTTGACTTAATCATCATATAGTGACTTGAGTATTTGACACAGAATTTCCATACAGATTACAAAAAAAAAAAACTGTGAACAAAAGACCAATCAGCTTTGCTATAATCAGACAGATGATGAAAAAAAGTTTATCTTAATTTAGACACACAGACATGAAGAATCAGTGTGAGAATCACAACAACGGTGACCATCAAAAAGCGTGTTGTAGCCAATCAGAACTCATCCATGACTCCCATCATGCATTGCGGCATGAATAAATTATGAGAGTTCAGAGTTGATCTGTTTATCTGAATATGCCGTTTGTCGCCATTGTTGAGATTCATGGGCTGGTTCTTGATGACTATGTGTGCCTATGTGAAACACTTTTTTTTTTTTTGAACAGGTTGTAAAAAAAACTTTCCAAGATGTATAGGAAGTGCTGGATCTTCTGTGGATTGTTAAGGCAATTACAATAAGCAAAAAAAAAAATAACTTAGAGGTTATACTCTAAATGATTTACGTCAAACAATGAATATGTTAAAACATAATCAGCTGGTGACTTGAGCATTCGGCTTGTCTGGCTGTTTCAACTCAAATACAGCAGTCAAACAAAATCTAGTATTAAAGATTTAAGGGTCAAGAGCCCAACTAATGCAAACATTGACCACTATAATGGTTGCTTAAAAATTTTGGTTTTCTCCTTTGGTGATTCTGCTTGTTAACATCAGGTGTCTTCAATAATGATCAATCATCACTTTGTTAATCACCTAATTATATCATTACCTTCAACACTGCTTCAGTGTTAACTTCAACACTGCTTCAGTGTTTATATGTGTCCACACTCAGAGTGTTAAATTAACACTGGGGATTTTGCTGTGTATGTTTGGAGAAGGTTCTTATAACATAAATTTGTTATCTGGGTGTGCACTCATACTGTGAGCTCATCATGTGACACCACTGTGATAGTGTAGAGAAACAGGAAGTAGAATGTCCCCTGGTGACCGATATTTGCAGTGCCTCCTCTCAACCTGCACAACATTTTGAATTCACAATGAGCTCACATATTACTCACACTCTTGAGTATCACACAATGAGAATGATGTGATGTCACTGTGAACATCGCATGATCTCACGTGTTGACTGGGTCAGCAGCACTCAGTCTTTTCCTTTCGTTTTGTTTATCTGTTAATACGGCTATTTAAGTTAAATATATTTGGCGTGTTCATTCATTTGATATATAGATTATGATTTGTTAAGAACAGATTTATTTATTTTTAGTTTAACTTTTTTGTAGCTTGTAGCTTTTATTTTTTGTAGCTTGTCTATGCTCGTCCGCGCATTCTTTCTCTTCTCCGACCCCGCAGCTCTCTCTCTCTCTCTCTCTCTCTCCGTTAGCTAGTGTTAGTGGCACCAGTCCAGGTGTTATTCGTGCTATTTCTTCTTGTTGAGAGTTTGGTGTCGCACATAGATTACAGCAAATTATGCATTCTTATTAATTTGTCTGATTAAATGAATAAAACCGGAATGTATCCATCTCACTCCATCGGCAGTCATCTTAACCATCGAATTCAAGAAACAGAAAACATGTGTTCAATTCCATCTATGGCTACAGACGGCGATCAACGAGAGTAGCCGAGAGCAGTTTCGGGTTGAGTACAAAACGGAGCTGTCAAGTCGGACACTAGGTTCGTCTGAGATGAGCAAATTCTGCGCAGAATCGATCACCGGTGATCACCGCAAGATGCATGCCGGTTAGAAATGTGTCCGAGTTACGTCCGCCTTGCTCTGATGTCATGGTGACGTGTGCCAAAAAACTCTGGCGATGGCGAGGTGGCCTTGTCGGATTGGCTGACGACACAGCTTAATGCTCATTGGTTCAGACAACCGTGATGTTGCCGTTCTGTTCTAAAAAGTTTTATTTTTTAATCTAATGTCATGTGGTTATGTGTTTAAATTATGCATGAATATTCCCAAACACTATGCCAGCGCGATCTCTGCGTGAGATATGTGATTGTTGTCATATATATATTTTTTTTTAAATCTAAAATACACGTTTGTATTAAAGTAAAAATGGACGATAAATACGCCTTTCGCATGGGATTAAATAGCAAGCACTTTGAGTGTCTTGTTCATCATATTTATTTTCATATAAAAACAACAGAGCTGAAATTATATTATGTTAATCAGCAACACAGCACGTGAGTGTGATGACGCGATATCCGCCTTTGATCTCGTAGGTATCTGTTCTACTTCGAGAGGTCGGAACTGTCCGTCTTGACTGCACTTATTTCACTCCTCCCCTCCCTGCAGCCGGCTACTCTCGCCTACATTTCAGGCGAGGCGAGGCACATCTCAAACGAGCCTACTTTCTGCTCTGGTTAGTGACGCTCTCGCGGTGTTTGCATGCACTATCACAGATAAAGTGAATTAAATGCAATATTTATTAAATACACAGGCGTTTTCATGAGCAACAGAAACACGTTTCATATACTGCTTAATACAGCGCCATCTGAACAAGAATAATGATCAACATAAACATATACTATTTAAATACTAATAAAGTGGGGTTATTTATGCTTTTATCAAAGCTTTATGATAGATCTGACTCAATATAACATTGCGACTACAGTAAAAACACTTTTATTGTTCTAAAAACACAGATTTGTCAGCATTATCGGACTTGAGGATGTTAGAATAAACCCAAAACACACGTGATCGTTGTCATGCGGTGAATCTGGCCAATCGTGAAACAGCCATGTGGTCATCAGAGCTCCTGCAGTCGCTCTGAAGAAACTGCGCCGGCCAAGTCAGCCGGCTGCTCTCGAATCGCTATCGCGGTACTTTGTTTCCGCACGTGACAGTCACAAAGCATCGGCGCGTCTCAAGTCGGACAAAATTTCTAACCAGCATGTACTGCTTCAAATCAGAATTTGATCGAGCTGCGCAGTACTGCGTTAAGTCGAACACACCTATACACTATTACACGTGGATTTTTTTTCTCTGGTGCTGTTTTGCGGTGTTGGTAAATTCACTACTTAATTTTGAGTTAAAATATCTTGTTGTAACTTGCGTTACTCCGATTGTAACACGTAATATTATTACCAAAATTTTATTAGTAATGCATTATATTACTGCGTTGCAGCAAAAGTAATATACTACTGTAATATTATTACTTTTGTAATGCGTTACTTCCAACACTGCATATTTGTATGTAACATTGTAATATATTATAGGACAATAGTTAGTAAACATCTAACTATTAAAATTTACTGTCTGTTTTGATGCTTGTGTTTACTGAGGTTTAGAATTTTTGTGACTGGTTTCTGTGCGGATAAAGTAGTTAAGCACAGAAGACTTTAACTTCCTCTTTCTGGCCAGTGCAAATCGAGCTCCATCTGCAGCTGCTGACTAAGATAGTTTTGTGGCTTAAGCTACAGAATAAAACCACAGGTCACACCAACATCAAAAACACCACGTATATCAGCCCTCGCAACAGGCTGTTTATGTATTAAAAACCACATCTAATCACCAGATAAAGATTTTAAAACTCAACCACAACTTAATTTACTTAACAACATTTCATCTACTTTCATGTATGCACTTGACAGATGCTTTCATCCAAAGTAACTCACATTGTATTTTTATTCGTTCATGCATTCCATGAAAATTAAACCCATGGCCTTGGCGTTGCTAGCACTGTGCTCTACTGTTTGAGCTACAGAAATACTTCAAAAAATCAGGTCAAATAGTATAGATGTATAGTTCCTGTTATCATATGTATATATAATGGCTTGTTGTCCCACTTTTACTCCAGTGACAGTGTTACTGCAATTGTAAGTACTTGAAGGACAAATTTTCAAAAATAATTTTAATCCAAGACATTTTTTTAATAGCTGTGTTTAAATAACATACAAAAACACTTGGACCTTTGACCTTAAACTTCATTACTGAGAACTTTGCTATGTGACAACTAGCCCCAATCTCTCTTACACCACACACACACACACACACACACACACAGATATTTAATGATAATCAGTCTACAGAATGAATATAAAATCATGTTCTTACCTGTTTCACCAACACTCATGACCAGTGACAGCACTACAAATGATCAAAATGGAACCAGTAATGGGGTTTTTATGTGGCCAACACCTTATATTTAACATCAGGATATGACACCACATAGTACAGATATAACAGAAGCAGAGACTAAAGATGGCAACCAGCACAGAGATGACATTAGAATAACATCATAAAATAGGTGTTACAGGAACACTCCACTTTTTTTGAAAATAGGTTAATTTGCCAACTCCTCTGGCATAATAATCAAGGAATTTTGCTGCCATACCATGGGTGCAGCAGGTGCAATGATATTACGCAGCCGTCAGCTCTGCCAGCTGCAACTCTCTGCATCTACACAAACTTAGTGCCGGTCACTTTTAGGCGCTGCGTAATATCATTGCGCCTGCTGCACCCATGGTACGGCAGCAAAATTCCTTGATTATTACGCTGGAATGAGAGTATAGTTCCTAGCCATATCGGCCTAGAAAATCGCAACTTTTCATTTTCCGCCAGTCTTAGTACACGATGCAACTACAGAAGAGTCAAGTTTTAAATAGGAAAAATATCGAAACTCTTTAGTCATTTTATAGTGAGATGCTAATGGTCTAATCGGATTCAATGATTTATGCTAAGCTCTGCTACCGCCAGACCCGGCGATCGGCTGAATGGATTGAAAAATAGTAAAACACAGCTGCATAACTCTAGGGGATTTGGAAAATGAGCCTATTTAAAAAAAAAAAAAAAAAAAAAAAAAAGTGTTCCTTTAACTTTATATTTATGAAAACTGGTAAAATTGTAATCGGTCGAGATACTTTTTATGTTTTCAGACTTACATACATATTTAATCTCTTCCTGGGGAACCAAGAAAATAAAAGATTGATTGTGCATTTCATAAATGCAATTAATTAATAGCAATTTAATAATATAAAACAAACAATAAGAAAGTCTCAAGAATTTATAGAGTAAAAGAATACTGAAGTTGGATCCTCATCCATTATTTGAGATCATCTAAGCTTTTTAGGAAGGCCTTGTATCACTTCTCTAGTTATCTTGTGAAACTCTAAATATGAGAGACGGACAGACGAGTGCTGATGTCACAGACCTGCTGCTCTGAAATTTGTAGGAAGCCCAATTTGCTCATATTGCTGATATTGTTTAACTTTAAATGTAATACCTGGAGAAAACTGTCCATTCATCCATTCAGTTTTCTCCTGTAGAGGGAGCTTAATGCTTTGTGGATTCAGTAGGCTTGTTAAAGACACCAAACATCCGCTTGAGCGATGTGAGTAGGCAGCTGTTGCTGCAGTGAGGTGAGGAGTGAAATGAGTGCAATCAATATGGAAATTTTCACCTCTCAAAGTGAATCAAAGGCAAAGTAGATCACTCAAACTCTATGATGCCAGGATTACACCTCTACTCTCTTTCAAAAGACATCATGGATTTTTTTTTTTTTTTTTTAACATCTCATCCAATGGACAGTATAGTCTCCTCATCACTATACTGGGGTACTACAACTCACAAAAGCCACAGGTTAAGCATCCCCTGCTGGCCTCGCCAACACCTCTTCCTGCAGCAGCATAGCTTTCCCAGGAGGTCTCCCATCCAGCTACTAACCAGGCTCAACCCTGCTTAACTTCAGTGGGCAACCAGTCTTGAGCTACAGGGTGATATGGCTGCTGGACACCCTTTCACTCCAAGATCATTTTCCTTTTATTTTAGTGTAATACTAAGTGTACTTGCCTCAACACCTGCCAGGTTGTTTCTAGTTTGCCTAGTAAGAGCTTGATTAGCTGGATCAGGTGTGTCTAATTGGGTTAAAACAATGTTAAGTTACGGACAAACAGGACTGTTTCCTTGGACTTGGGCTCAACTCAGACTTGGCCCTTTGGGACAAAGTCTTAGCATTGCCCCCTCAGATCTGATTTGTTTGGATGATTAATTTTAAAACCCTTTGATGCACTGCTCTTTGGCTGGTGCTGAGCCAGAGTGCTCACAACTATTCAGTGTTTTCAACCACATTAAGTGTATTTTAGGCTTCAGATATGTAAATAAATAGTTCACTTAAGCACTATAAAAAAATAAAAAAATAAATAAATCATTAATAGTTTGTGAAATACACATTTATTTCAACTGAAAGAAGCAATAATAATAATTTTAATTAAAATTGGACAACATGTTTTATTCCTATCAAATACATATTGTGTAGATAACTATAAAGTTTACTCTGTTTTTCTCCCAGTTCATTGGCTACCTATATTCATGCATTTTGGGGAAAAATTGGCAAATTTACATGATGTTAACCAGACAGATCCATACTACAGTGCCCAGCGCACATTAGATCAACTATGGTCATTAAGGTTGTACAACAACAGCATCATTCACACATATTTGGCAGTCAGAATAAGCTACCTCATATAGTTTAGGATATATTTAACAGGTTTGTGGATATTTTGAACTAAAATAAATAAATACATACATACATGGAAGTGATACATCTGTCATATAGTGCTATTTGCATGCTGCATCTTTATGGAAATAATAAGATGAGAGTACATAAATTAAAATTAATTATATTGCGTTATTTTTTTTTAATACCTTGGTCCATTGGCACATACACCCACATAGCAATTGACATCTGGCCCGGCTCTGGGCCAAGCAAGCAGTTACACTCGGCCCAAGTGCAGCAAAGAATTACGACCCTTGAGTGGCCCAGATCTGGACTACACACTGTAAAAAAAAAAATGTTGCCAATACTGAAAAAATCAAGGCAACACATTGCATTCAGATTTTTATGTTTTCCCAACGATTGGTGTCAAATCCAGGTGCCATGAGTAAAAGTCCTCCCCAGTATTTTGTTCCAATCACCTGGATTTGCTAATTAGCACAGTTTTTCAGCCAGGAGGTCCGAGATTGGACCAAGTCATTCCTTTTAAGTCTCAAGCAAGTCTCAAGTAAAATCCCAAGCCCCTAAAGAGTTAAAGTTGATGAGATAACTGAATGATGATTGTGTTAGTGTTGAACATCTGCTGTTATTACAGAGGATCAGATGTTGATGTTTTATTGGTTAAAATGATGCCACCATTGTGGAGATCAGTATTTGCTTTAGTTGAGCTCTTCACCATTGACTCATGGGTTAGATCTATCTCTGTTATAATGCGTATGGTCTTGTAAAGCAGTGAGATCAGAGCTGTATGGTGAGCAGTTAAGTGGTGCTAGGTGATCATCGTAAGCATACCTGAACACCCCCAAAATAATTTTCTTTTGTAAGGTAAGGTTTTGCATTATCAAATCTGCAAAACTACAGCATAGTGATTTTCAATAAGTCACAGTGAATTCATTTAAAACCTGTATAATGCATATAAACATCTATAGCATTTAGACGCACAGACATCAAGAACCAGCATATGAATCTCAACAATGGTGACAATCAACAAAACGCTTCATGCTGCAATGCATGCTGGGTAACAGCATAGTAATGCACTGCAGTATGAAGAATTATTGTCACCACTGTTGAGGAGCGTATGATAAGTGTTCATGTCTGAAAGCCTGAGCTGACGTAGTTTTTTCTTCCAATATTGAAGCGTTACAGTGACATTCGTTTAATAGGATTTTTTTGTTGCAGTTCTACAATCGCTAGATGTCATTCAGCAAGAGAGTATTTCATGTTGCTGATCTAAATTAGTTGTATATGGTGCAAGCGTGAGCTAATCTGCTGCTGCAAGCTTGTGACTCAGCAATGCACAAATGCTCGCTGTAAAACAGCAGAGATTACTCCAAGAGTCAAGAGACAAACTAAAAACCACACTTGACCGCAATGATGGTGGCACTGTGTTTTTTTTCTTTCTCTTCTTTTCTTGGCCAATAAAACATCAACATCTAAACCTCTTAGAATTCTCAATAAGAGATTCTACAGACATGAAATAAAGTCATTCTGGTTAGTAATGAGTGAAGCTGGTGATGCTGTTTGTGGAGATGTTTAATCAGATTTGAGAGATGAAAGTCAGAGATGAGTCAGTTGTAGTTCTTGTGTTTCTCTTTTCTTCAACGATGCTGCTTGTTAACAGCAGATGTTCATCACTAACACAATCATCATTCAGTTATCTCATCAACTTTAACTCTTTAGGGGCTTGGGATTTTACTTGAGACTTGCTTGAGACTTAAAAGGAACGACTTGGTCCAATCTCGGACCTCCTGGCTGAAAAACTGTGCTAATTAGCAAATCCAGGTGATTGGAACAAAATACTGGGGAGGACTTTTACTCATGGCACCTGGATTTGACACCAATCGTTGGGAAAACATAAAAATCTGAATGCAATGTGTTGCCTTGATTTTTTCAGTATTGGCAACATTTTTTTTTTTACAGTGCAGACATGAGCCACACATGAGCCATAACTGAACCAAATCTCAGCCAAATAGTAACTGATAACCAGCCCTGAACTGGCAAGAACAAGTTTTAATAGTGATACCCAATCTCAGCCTTCAGTAAACTACATAGAGACCAGTCTATAACCAGAAACCCCAAAACTGATCATCAAACTAATTCAGATAAACAGATCAACTGCAATGCATGCTGGGAATCATGAATGAGTTTTTACTATGTTGATATGCATGCATTTCTGCATAAAAAAAATTTTGTTTGCTGATTGTCACCATTGTTGGGTTTCATACGCTGATTCTTGATGTCTTACTGAGTCAACAGCTTATTGTTATTTTTTATTTTATTTTTTTTGCATTTTCTGTTGATTCATATAAGTATAATAGCTGTACTTCTGCTTTAATCTCACACTGCAGTATCACACATTGTGAGCAATTATTTAAATAACCTCACAATGATCACAATCACCATCATCTGATCCCAAAGGGTCTTAGTTTTCTTTGTCTCAAATAAAAGACAAAGAATCAAGAGCCCAACTAAAGCGATCACAGATAGCACACGTACAACACTGAGACGTCTATTTGATGTCTGCATTTAGACATCTGCGAGACATCTATTGGACGTTTCCTATCAGGTGTCAAATAGACGTTTGTTACAGTTTTTCTCAGTCGCTTTGGTGCATTTCTGAAATCATCCTTAACATTGGCAAAGAAGTATGTGCATTTCTCAAAGCAATTCGTACAAACAGCACAACACAATGTATTACCTGCAAAAGCCTGTAACTTACTCAAAATCTTTAGTTCATCAATCAAAAGTAAGTATTCATGTCAATGAACATATCGGTGCCATCAGAATGAAAAGTCCTTGTGTCATTGTTCACAAACAAGATAGTCAAAATGCTTAGTCATGTTGACTATATTAGCATTACCTGATGTAGACTATAGCAATAGCTTGCATGACAGTTACTGTATTGAAATGCAGAAGGCTGCAATTCTTGTATGTACCATATATCCATTCAAAAGTACAAATGTACACATTACTGTATGTGATATTGATTGAAAGAGACTGGGTAGGACAAAAAAAAAAAAAAAAAAGAAAGGAAAGAAAGAAAAAAGAAAAGAAAAAAACACATTACAAAGTCATTGTGACAGACAAGAAAAATAAATATTCCTGATAGTACACGTACATCACTAAGACGTCTATTTTACATCTACATTTACATCTGCAAGATTTATTTTTTAGAGTGTTCGCTCATCTGCACGTTTCCTACCAGGTGTCAAATAGACTTCTATTAGATGTTTTTACTGTAAGATGTTTATGATTTAGAGTGTATGTAAAACTGACATCTTACAGATGTCTGTCAGATGTTTGTACATGGCAGACGCACAAAAGCAAAAATACAAAATTAGAAAGGCAAACACAGGGATCACCCCTTAGGCAGAACTTTGCTTTTGCATACAGCACTGTATAAGGAATTTCAGAGAACTAGTTTGTTATTGGTTAATCTGCATTTCCTTATTAGTGAAAGTTAAGATTCACCTGCACAATGCATGGCAAATTTACAAATAGACTAACAGGAATGTGTAGAAAATATACTTGACAGTTTATGACAACTAGATCAACCATTTTGCATTTAATGACGTATATGATGAACTAATAGATGTTTTGGTGGGTAAGACTATAGCACAGAGAACTATATAATACATTTTGAGCGACATGACATTAGCAACTGATAATGTACAATGTGCACAAATGACTAGATGATGAGGAGGTTGAACAAGTAGTTTTGAGAATTTCATTTCTGATCTGAGAAATGCACCAAAGCGACTGAGAAAAACTGTAGATGTCTTTACTGTAGGATGTTTATGTTTTAGAGTGTATGTAAAACTGACATCTTAGGCATCTGTCAGATATTTGTACATGGCAGATGCTTTCCAGATTAAGCATTTATCCATTTCAAATCTTTAACAGACATCTTGCAGACATACATGTGCTATCTGGGATGGGCACAAAGTGAAATACAAAATTAGAAAGGCACACACAGGAATCACCCCTCAGGCAGAACTTTGCTTTTGCATGCAGCACTGTATGAGGAATTTCATAGAACTGGTTTATCACTGGATGATCTACATTCTCTTTATTAGTGAAAGTCAAGATTCACCTGCACAATTCATGGCAAATTTACAAAAAAGACTAATAGAAATGTGTAAAAAAATATACTTGACAGTTTATGACAGCTGGATCAACCATTCTGCATGTAATGACTTGTAGGATGAGCTAATGACTAGATGATGACTAGGGGTACGACTATTGCACAGAGGAAAAGAAAACACAGACAAATGTACATAATCAATTGCATGAATGCACCAAAGCAATCACAACTTGTTCAAAAGAATGAGAAACTGCAGAAGTGACTAGAAGTTCAACAAGTAGTTTTGAGAATTTCATTTCTGATCTGAGAAAAGCACTAAAGCAACTGAGAAAAACTGTAAACAACATTTTATCTCCAAAAATCAGACCATATGCTGTATTTAGACCAAATAACATTCAGATTTATATACATGTATGTATGTTGGCTCATCATCTTTACCAAAGATGTAGTAGATGAGAAATAATGTGTTGATCAAGAGTAATGTAGCAAGAATAAATAAGTTCCTGTACAGTGTTTCCGTGATTATAATAGGACTAGTGATGTGAGAAAGGAGTTACTGAATCTAACAATCAATTGAGCCAATCATTAAGACATTTTTATTTTGTAATATTTCTGCTAGCAGTCAACCCCTGCAATTCCTCAGCAGTACAAGCACCTGGGAGTGGAAAGAACGGCACAGAGAGTGTGTATGTTCTGATACTTTCAGTTTACTTGAATCTCAAGCAAGCATATATCATAGTGTTAAAAGGAAAAAAAAAAATGTGGCCTCACACCTCTTAGCTGTCTTACACCTCAGGGCCTCAACCTGGAGCAGTTCTCAGAATATATTAAACGAACTTCAAGTGTCACTTAAGCATGCAAAACACTGTCTAAAACAACCGAGATGAAAGATCGAAAAAGGATAAAACTAAGATCAATAAAATATTCACTTTTCTGAACACAATAGCAGAGTAAGGAAAGGAAAGGAAAGGACGTGACGTGTGGCCAAGTATGGTGACCCTGTAGGACTGTCTGACTCCATTTTATTATGACCTTGAATTTAGGTTGTCATACGAATTGGTTGTTTCTCTATTTGTAATTGTTATTATTTTAACATTTGCTTATTCTATTTAAATCTTCACTTTATATTTACTCTTTCATTAGGAATCTATGTCGCTCAGGGTGCCTCATGTCGGCCGATTTACATGCGCCCCACGATCACAAACCCTTCAGTCTGATCATTAGTCAGAGGTTATGGCTAACTATTTAATAGACCGCCTCATGCTTGTCATGTTTTAAATAATGGTTCTATTTAGCCCACTACAGTCACCTATGTAACAACTTAGTTAAAGCTCAAACAAAATCAGAGGTTATGGCTAGCACTATGAAGTATGCTAATACTTCAATCATGTTTTATCTGTTTACCTTTTAGTTTAATTCTTGTGAGAATGAGACCATTGTACCAGACACACAGTGACAGTTCAAATGATACCAAACATGACTGGATATCACTTGTATTCATATAGAACATTATATTATACTATGGACCATTCTAAGTGAGCTGAGTGAGAGGGGATGGGTGAGGGGAAGTGGATGGAAGAAATAGGTGAAGAAAAAAATCTTCTCTTGAGATGTGGAAACAAATGTCTGTATCTTAATACACTGTGTGTGTATTGTCCGTCTCAGAAGATCAAGGTGTCTGAGGTTCTGTAAACCTTACAACCCATACCCATCCAAGTGCGCACACACACACACACACACACAGTAGTGAGTAGTGAACAAACACGCACACACCCGGAGCAGTGGACAGCCATATTGCTATTGCTGTGGCGCCCAGAGAGTAGTTGGGGGATCGGTGCCTTGCTCAAGGGACTCACCTCAGCCGTAGTAATCCCTGCCGGACCTGGGACTCGAGCCCCCAAGGTGTACTTGACTTGACCAAAATATTATTCACCAATCATTTGAGCCACTTAGTTGACATCTAAAATCCCAGATACACTTTCATTTTACAAAGAAAGTAAATACATTGGTCATGGACCACCAGCAGGGGGTGCAAAGACCACACAAAGTATGGTATCATCACCGGGACAAACCAGGTTAGTACCAACTAACCAGCAGTGTTGGGCAAGTTACTCTGAAAATGTAATTAAATTACTAATTACTGATTACTCCTTTAAAAAGTAATCAAATTACTGTTCTGATTACTTTATTTCAAAAGCAATTAGTTGCATTACTTGTTACGTTACTTTTTTTTTCCTGTACAGTACTGTACAAAAGTCTTAGACCACTAATATTTTCACCAACAAAAAAATGGTTTTAAGTCAGTTATTTCTATGTTTTGCTGTAGTGTGTCAGTAGGAAATATCAGTTTACATTTCTAAACATTCGTTTTGCCAGTAATTGTAATAATCCAGTGAGATTTTTGTTTGCACAAGGAGTCTGACAACAGCCAGTGCTCCACACAGAGATCTGATCTGACCATCATCCAGTCTGTCTGGAATGACATGAAGAAACAGAACAAACTGAGACAGACTAAATCCAGAAGAACTGTGGAAACATCTCCAAGTTGCTTTAAGAAACCTACCTGCAAAGTACTGTTAAATGTTTCAGGCACTTGTGTAAAAATGCTGTAAAATGAGGATGCTGTCAAAAATAATGCCATAAATAGATTTTATCAATTAACTTCTATTTACTAAATTAAATCAACATTTGGTAAACCATAATTGCGTTTAAAACAGCTTTTACCCTAGGCACATTTGCGCATAAGTTTTCAGGTAGCTTTGCATGTAGGTTTCTTAAAACAACTTGGAGATGTTGCCACAGTTCTTCTGGATTTAGTCTGTCTCAGTTTGTTCTGTTTCTTCATGTCATTCCAGACAGACTGGATGATGGTCAGATCAGATATCTGTGTGGAGTACAGGCTGTTGTCAGACTCCTTGTGCAAACAAAAATCTCACTGGATTCTTACAATTAATGGCAAATTAAATGAATGTTTAGAAATGTAGACTGATATTTCCTACTGACACACTATAATAACTGACTTAAAACCATCATAAAATAGGTTTAACATTTATATTTGTGAAAACTGGGAAAATTTGTAGCTTGTAGAGATGCTTATTATGTTTTCAAACTTACAAGCATATTTAATCTCTTCCAGGGGAAACAAGAAAATAATAGATTGACTGTGTATTTCATAAACAAATGCAATGAATTAATAGCAATTTAATAATAAAACAAACAATAAGAACTTCTCAAGAATTAATGGAATGAAATAAGTTGCTACTCATCCATCATATGAGGTCATCTAAGCTCTTTAAAAGGCCTTGTATCACTTCTCTAGCTATCTTGTGAAACTCTAAAGATGGACATTAATACAATTTCCTCTGTAGCGATGACTGATGTGAGAAAACAAGGCATGTCCAAACTCACAGCAGCATCAGTCTAGTGTTGACTGTGATCATGTGACCCTCATGAGAGACGGACAGACGAGTGCAGATGTCACAGACCTGCTGCTCTGACATCTGTAGGAAACCAGATTTGCTGATATATTGCTGATTTTGTTTAACTTAAAATGTAATACCTGCAGAAAACTATCCATTCATCCATTAAATTTTCTCCTGTAGAGGGAGCTTATTCCTTAGTGGATTCAGTAGGCTTGTTATACACAGCAAATGCCTGCTTAAGAGATGTGAGTAGGCAGGTGTCGCCGCAGTGAGATGAGGAGTGAAATGAGTGCAATCAAGATGGAAATTTTCATCTCTTAAAGTGAATTAAAGGCAAAGTATATCACTCACACTCTGGCCATGATGGCAGGATTACACCCCTTACTCTTTTTTGAAAGACATCCTGGGTTTTTAATGACCATAGGGATTCAGGAGCCCGGTTTAACATCTCATCCAAAGGACAGAGCTTGTTAAGAGTATAATGTTCCAGTCACTATACTGGGGTGTCACCCCCTGCTGGCCTCACTAACACCTCTTCCAGCAGAAACCTAGCTTTCCCAGGAGGTCTCCCATCCAGCTACTAACCAGACTCAAACCTGCTTAGCTTTAGCAGGAAACCAGTCTTGGGCTGCAGGGTGATATGGCTGCTAGACACCTTTTCTCTCCAAGATCATGTTCCTCCTATTTTTAATGTAATAAACGCCACATATTTTAGCAGTATATAATAACAATCACCTGTACTATAATCGGATCACACTTGGACACATTTCTAACCTGCATGTATTGATTCACGAGCTTTCTGATTTATTAGTGACGTGTGAAATTAAGCTTTTTTAATCATTTTATAAAATGATTTACTCACAGTTTTGATCACCACACGCTGAGGACATCTGCTGGTCAAACGTGTAAATGCAACTGAAAAACAACCCGAATATTCTAATACACATGGTAACGACTCTGCTGTGGTTATTTTAATGTGCAATGGATTATCGAAATTAAAACAACACACACACACACACACACACGCACGCACACACACACACACACACACACACACACACACACACACACACACACACACACACACGCACACACACACGTTGTGTTTCCGTGTTCTGTGGGGACATAAAAAGGCGTAATGGTTTTATACTGTACAAACCGTATTTTCTATCACCCTACACCTAAACCTAGCCCTCACAGGAGACTGTGCACACTTTTACTTTCTCAAAAATGATTCTCCATGATTTATAAGCCTGTTTCTTCATGGGGACCTCACAAATGTCCCCACAAGAACACAATTTACTGGTATTACTATCCTTGTGGGGACATAACGTGATAAATACCAGGTACACACACACACACACACACAAAACAACATATTTTTCAAAAAAATTCTGCAAACAGTTTATTTAATTCGCACATCTTAGGTGAGCAAAATATATAAACACAAAAGTTTTGTAGACAAATAAATGCTGCAAATATGACAGTTAAGTGTAATATATAACAACGATACACAAATACACAATACACAAATTACAAGCAATAGCACAAAAAATACAATATTTCGCCACTACAATACAATTTAATAAAAGGACAGTCTACATTATAATTTAAATACAATGTTCTAAAATCTTGTAGGGTTTATATATGCACTTTTTATTTGTTTTGTTTTAATAGAGGTTGTGTTCAGAGTACAACAAGTATGTTTTATTTGTGTATATAGCCAAATTTTCATTGGGGTTTATATATGTTATAGCAGGCCTAACTATTAAAACATTAGAAGAAACATTAGTATATTGTGTGTGTTTTCAGTGTTTTCAGTGCAGGTGTTTGCTGTGTGATCATCGCCCTCTAGCGCCAAATCAGCACAATTTAAAACTTGGTTTGAGACAGTGTGACGTCTCATCTGCTGATTTTTTTATTTTTTATTTTTATTTTTATTTATTTTTTGGTTTGTTTTGTTTAAAGTAAAAGTATTTAAACAGTCTTGCATGTTTCAGTCAAAAATAGTTAATTTGTTACGGTCTTTAGGCCTAAAATATATAGCTCACAATGAAAAACTCATTTATTAATTACATTTAGACTGTTCATCACACAGGGTGATATAATACATTTTCTCTGGAGGATTTTTGAGAAACATCGCTTCACAGTAGAATGTAAACTCTAAAGAGGTGTTTTTTTTTTTCTCTCTTTTTCATCAGGAGTTGTGATGTGGGTGTCCAGCGATGAGACAAAAGATGATTATAGTTGTGTTTCATATGACTGTGGCGTCTCATTGTGTGGCTACAACAGGTATAAGACAGAATTGTAACATTTGTTTACTGTTGGTGAAATTACTCTTCTAGTGTAGTTTATGTGAGAAGACCTGAAGATCTCCTACTTACTGACAGATTCTCATATTCAGAAGATCCTGACTGGTGAACAGCAGGTCTGGGATGGACAGACTACATGAAAAACACATTGATTATTTAATAGATTACCTCACTTTTTAAAAGCACAGACTGTTTTGCACGTTATTTTTTTGGTATTTCACTTACTGTGAGTGTGTTGTACGGGTCAGAAGATCTGGACTTGAGGTCTAGAGCCGTATATGTGCTTACACTGGGGTCATTATTCTACAGGAAAGAGGGAAGAAAAATATATAAACATTTCTCAATGTAGGAAAAACTAATTTTATTATTTTATTGATTTTGTTTTGTGGTTCTCTGATCATGTCGCCTCATACTCATGTATAACAGATCTCTTCTTTATCCTTCCTTTGTCAAAAAAGGAAACACAAACAAGTCATTTCACTGTTTCATTTAATAATCAAATATCATTTATTCATTAGTTTGAAATTAAACTGTTTATATACTCTTTATTATTTTATTTACATTATAAATAGTATATCTAATAAAAATGGTCAAATGACTAAAAACTGTAACATTTAAGTAAAATATCCTAACTTACATGAAGTGCAAAAGCTTTGTTTAAACTTTAACAAACACTGTTATTTTAGAAATATTGCTACGTGTACTGCATTAGGCTAACTGAGACTTGTCATAGCACTTGCATGTTATTGCTCTTTTGTTGATTTTGATTGCTTCCATTGTTCTCTTTTGTAAGTTGCTTTGGATAAAAGTGTCTGCTAAATATGTAAATGCAAATTATTATGATCAAACACTGTCACTGTATAAATAAATAAATAAACCTGCAGCAACAGAATATTAAACTCTTTCAGATCTCTCAAGATCTGAGCATCGTCATTTATCACAAACCAGTCTGACTTTATTTCATACAAAAGTTCATTTTAAGAATTAACGGAGTTTCAGATGTTGATGTTTTATTGAAAAGTTAAGTTTGATGTCACCATGATAGAGATCAGTGTTTGCTTCAGTTGGGCTCTTGACCCTTGATTAAAACGTTGGTTTTCACAGGCTGCAATAACTCTGTTTATAAAGCACATTTGTTAAAGCAACAAATGCAAGAGAAAATGGGTAAAATAATATTGGCTACTTATTGCTGGTGGGGTAATTATAAGTTATTATGAGACTAGGTTTGTTTACTACTACTACTACTACTACAAAAAAAAAAAAAAAAAGTTGTAGGCAACTTTTTTTTGTGATGTAATGGCAAAATAATTGTATCAATATGATTTTTTTTTATTCTTATTATTTTTTCTTATTTAGATCACTTCACAGCGTATAATGGAAACTCCTTATTTTCATTAAGAGTTGTGATGTGGATGTCCAGCAATGATACAAATGAGTGTAGTTATGCTTCATCTTAATGTGGCGTCTCACTGTGTGGCTGCAACAGAAATAAGACAACTGAAACACAATCAGACAGATTATTAAAATTGATTAAAATTTGTTCACTGTTGGTGAAATTACTTTTCTAGTCTAGTTTATGTAAGAAGACCTGTGGATCTTACTTACTGACAGATTCTCATGTTCAGAAGATCCTGACTGGTGAACAGCAGGTCTGGGATGCACAGACTACATGAAAGACACATTGATTATTTGATAGATTACCTCACTTTTAAAAGCACAAATTATTTTGTACATGTTATTTATTTATTTAGTTATTGTTATTATTATTATTTTAATATTTCACTTACTGTGAGTGTGTGTACAGGTCAGAAGATCTGGGCTTGAGGTCTAGAGCTGTATATGTGCTTACACTGGGATCATCATTCTACAGGAAAGAGGGAAGGAAAATATACAACACATCTTTCAATGTAGGAAAAACTAATTTTATTATTTTATTGATTTTATTTTGTGGTTCTCTGATCATGTCGCCTCATACTCAGGTATAACAGATCTCTTCTTTATCCTTCTTCTGTCAAAAAAAGGAAACACAAGCAAGCAATTTCATTGTTTCATGTATATTTAATAATAAGAAAAAATCCTTTATTCATTAGTTTGAAAATAAATTGCTTATATACACTTTATTATTTTATTTACCTTATAAATAGTATAATGAAGATGATGATTAATAATACTCCTCCAGATGTGATCACAGTCACATTCCGATTACAAACTGAAAGATAAAAAAAGACACAATGAACTCCCCAAACTGATAAGAGAGTTGCAGACACAATTTCAACAAATTGAAAAAAAACAAAAAAAAAAAACAAAAGGTGACAGTACTTACACGTGACATTGAGATGAACAGCAGGAGAGATGTAAGTGTGTCCATGTAGAGCACAGCTAACTCACATCCCAGTCAGCACTAGAAACCCCTAAAACACACAATTCATAGTGAACAAATGGGTATCCAGTGTAATGCAATTCTCTTTTGACTGTTTTTGAAATGTTGCAGTGACTCACCGCAAATCATGAGCAGGAAGATCAGAGGAAGAGGAGGAGCCATTCTGACTGACATCACCAGAGCTACACCTACAAATAAATGTACGGTTTTAAAGTTTGTTTTTGTAATTTTTTTTTTTTTTTTTTAATTTTATGAGACAAATGTTAGTAAACATCTAGCTATTCAGTTTACAGTCTGTTTTGATGGTGCTGTTTGAGGATATAGAAGTTTTTATTACTGGTTTCTGTGCGGATAAAGTAGTTAAGCACACAAGCCTTTAACTTCCTCTTTATGGCCAGTGCAAATCAAGCTCCACCTGGAGCTGCTGACCAAAATAGTCTTGTGGCTTAAGCTGCAGAATAAAACCACAGCTCACACCAACATTAAAAACGCATGGGCTAATGAACTAATTGAAGCGGTGAGGAGAGCGGAAATGCTGTAGGTGACGTCAGACGCCGGAGACTTGGCGGAAAAACTGAATGAACAGCGAGGACAGCGAGGAAAATTTGGAAACTCTCCAGGAATACATCGACTGGTGCTTCGACGTTATAGTCATGAAGAAAAACCAAAATGCATGTTCCCCAGTCAAAAGCGAGACGCCGTCTTCCAAAAGAAGTCGTCCGGCAGACTCGCCTGAAACAACATCGCCGACGGGTAAAAGCTTTACCGACATCCTGGATTCAATCGACAAGCGGTTGTCCAGCTTCGACGCGAGGTTGTCCCTGGTTGAGATCCTGCACCGTGAATTCAAATCCTTGAGGGAATCACTGGAATTCAGCCAGCAGCAGGTGGAAACACTCGCTGCTGAGAACGCATCACTACGAGACTCGGTCAAGTCTCTAACTGAGAATGTGACCCATCTAAATGAAGAAAATAAAAAAAAATAAAAGAGACTGTCATCGATCTCCAGGCCCGTAGTATGAGAGATAACCTGGTGTTTTCAGGCATCCCGGAATCTGCCGAAGAGGACGCAAAAGCTACGGTTAAATCCTTTATCAAAACGTACCTGAAGCTTCCGGAAGAAACCGTGGAAAACATCTGCTTCGAAAGAGTCCATCGGCTGGGAGCGAAGAAACCTGGAGGCCCGAGGCCGCGTCCTGTTGTGGCCAAATTCGGATACTTCAAGCAGAAGGAGCAGGTGAAGAGTCGCGGCAGGGAGCTGAAAGGAACAGACTTTAGCGTAAACGACCCGTTCCCCAAAGAAATCCTGGAGCGACGCGAAGTTCTGTTCCCAATCCGACGCAGTCTCATCCAGAAGGGCTCCCGAGCGGTCATCGCCGTGGACCGGCTCTACGTGGACGGGCGGCTCTACCGCGACCTCAGTACCACTCCGTGGTTATATTAACACCACTCCAGATAAGAATCCGTTATATTTTTATTTTTCTTCTTTCCTCGCTTGATCTTCCATTTACCTCTATCTAACTATTTATGTCAATTCGCTAATTTAACACAATACCATAACAAACATGATACCGTCAGTCTCCGCAGCGTTTAAATGTTGTTACAATGTTTTCGTTTCTGTCAAGTTTTTACTTGCATCCCTCCCTGCTTGCTTCTTTGTATGTCTTTCTTACTTCTAACTCCTCTCACAGCACCGGTCACCTGCTTTCCTACTCACACACACACACAGCACCCTATATCTTTACACATCTGCACGGCACGACCATGTACATATACACTCAGCGTTTACGCAACCACTCCGACCTTACAGCGCACACAGACATGGAGGACATACTCGCACACAAGCGCGTACACGCCCGTTCTCAATAGGTTCCTATTACTGTTATTTTTAGTGTACTATGCACTGCTTTCAGGGCAGGAGTACTGGATAGGTTCATATTACTTTTATTTTTACTGAACTATGCGCTACTTACATCAAAGTATTTCTGTATGACTATACTTTGGAATTTAAGGAGTTTAAGACTGACCTTAACAACATTTTAGATACTGTGCAAGGTGATTGGTCCTCTGGTTTGTCAGGTTATGCTGTCACAGGTTATTCATTGAATGCTGAATTCATTTTCACATGATGTGCTTATAATGATGACAAACCTGTCTTTGACTCATGTAGTTTTTCTTCTCTTTGCAGAAAAAAAACATTCTTGAAAAAGCAGAAGCCATATATTATATATATATATATATATCCTGCCCTGAGAGCAGCGCATAGTACACTAAAAATAACTAATACGGACCTGTTCAGTACTCCTGCCCTGAGAGGAGCACATAATTCAGTTTAGTACTGTTATTTTTACTCCTGCCCTGAGAACAGCACATAGTACACTAATAATAAAAGTAACATGGACCTATTGAGTACTCCTGCCCTTGAGAGCAACGCATAGTTCAGTAAAAATAACAGTAATACGGACCTATTGAGTACTCCTGGCCTGAGAGAAGGCATAGTACACTAAAAATAACAGTAATACGGACCTGTTCAGTACTCCTGCCTGAGAGCAGCGCATAATTCAGTTTAGTACTGTTATTTTTACTCCTGCCCTGAGAGCAGCGCTAATGTTAATGCTAGCGCTGACTGACTAATAAAAAGCCACGGAGATTTGAACGAGTTCTGTTGTCGCTCATGTCGGTATCACAGACAGTTTTACTCAATTTACCCCATAAGCAGCTTTGGTGCGGTCGACTGATATAGCAGTTGAATGAAATGCATATGATATGATATGTAGTCCATGATTACTTGTTCTGTGCGTCTTTGCCCACTAATTATCTCAGTAAACGTTAGAAATGTTGATAAAGATGTATTTTTAAACATATTTTTTTAATAAAATACATGGTAAATTCACTTACCTTGTAGCAAATGCCTCCCACGAAGCGTTAATAATGTTTCTGTCTGAAGTATTCCCTCCAGGCGTCCAAATTTCCTGACCCCGCCTCTGCTTCAATTTTATTGGTTAAATCTGTGAACCAATCATTTTCCTTTCTGCCCTCAGAACATTTTTAAGTAACTAAAAGTCCTATCTGCCATCTCTGACCTACTGGCTGAAAAACTAATTTGCTAGTTAGCAAATCCAGGTGATTGGAACAAAATACTGGGGAGGACTTTTACTCATGGAACCTGGATTTTACACCTCTGATAAATACACAGGAAACACTGTAATCACAAGCTGCAGTACTACAATACAGTTTAATAAAAGGACAATATACAATATGTTTAAAAACACTGAATAGACAGAATGTAAAACTTTAAATACAATGAGATCTTAGTTGATTAATTTTTAGATGTAGTTTTTGTTTGTTGTAAATTAAGATTGTTGTCCTACTAATTCACACAATATGTTTATGCTTTACTACAGTCAAATAGAATTACAACAACTTTAACATTTGTAAGTCACTTTGGATGAAACTAACTGCTAAATTAATTTCTGTAAATCAAGACACTACTGTCAATCATTCAGGGCTTCACTGACAGAGACACAGAAAAAGGCTGTAAAATGTTTTGCCACGTGTCCTGAACACTACGGCCTGACACGCTGAAAGAAAGAAAGTAAATTAATACGTTAAAACATCATACACTTCAAATATCTGGTCAGTATAAAAGGACTTGAATAACATGATACTGAACAGAAAAATTAATTTGTCTGCACAATATACTTAGTCAATAAACATTTGATATTCAAGTCAATGAGTGGAAACACTTACCATTGTATTCTCATACACAGCTTCAGTCATCTCAATATCACAAGCTTTGGAATGATTCATCTTGGCGTTAGAAAAAAATAGAATAGAATAGAGAGAAAATTGAATTAAAAGTATTAAAATGTATTGCATTAAAATGTATATATGCCAACATATGATAAATATTAGGTCACCTATAGTAATAGCATTAGCATTCACATCAACAGACTATAACAACAACTTACTGTTACATTCTCATACAAAGGTTCATGTGACTTAACATCAGATGTTGAACGTCTGTCATAATCAGGTCTGGAAAGATTCATCTTTGACATTTAAGAAACAGACAAATGTAGAGACAAAATAAATAACTAATGCTTTTAAACTCTCTCTCTCTCTCTCTCTCTCTCTCTCTCTCTCTCTCTCTCTATATATATATATAGTCACAAATGCATTCAGACTTTTAGTTAGTATTTTATTTACTGATGAGACTATTAATTACTAAACTAATTTTTCTCACCTGAATTTCAAGTGTGTCTTTTCTCTTTTTTATTCTGCTTCTCCTTAGAAATAATAAATTGGTTACATAAAAGAGTATAGAATTAATATGTTGTATCAGAACAATATTGACCTCTGATGCATTTGATAATATTTTATTGGTCAATAATATGAATGTTGTAAATGAGGTTAACCTGTGATCAAATACTACACACATCTTACCAAATCAGCAACATCATGATGATAACTGCAGCTCCACAAACCACTCCAATGGACATGTACAATATCACCAGACGTCCTACAACAGAGAAATAAGAGTAAAATACCTGAACACATTCATTTGCTTCACTTTCGAAAGAGTAAATGAACTGCTCTACCTTTAACAGTGACAGTAACAGCGTCGGATCTCTGAGATCCATGTTGATTGTGAGCCTCACAGTAGAAGCGTCCACTCTGTAGTGCACTGAAACTCTGTCCAGATCCAACAGCTGAGGATTCATCCTCCTTAAACCAGCTGAAGTTCAGAGCAGGTGGGTTTGAATCACTGCTGCAGATCAGAGTCACTGAATCACCTTCTGCTATTTCAGCAGATCCATTTATGAACACTGAGACACTCCTGGGAGGATCTTAAATAAATAAATAAATAAATAAATAATCATTAACAGTCTTATTAAATTTGACATCACAGATGCTTAGAAGATTTAATGTCACAGTTACTAAACCATCATTAACTCACACATGACGTTTAAAATCACAGCATCAGAGTATTTCTCTCCATGTTCATTGTTGGACTTGCACTTGTATTCTCCACTGTGATCAGAGCTGATCTTTGCGATGTTGTAGATTCTTCCAGATGCTACAAACATTCCTCCTTTAAACCAGCTGATTTCTGCAGGTGGGTTTGAATCACTGCTGCAGTTCAGAGTTACTGAATCTCCCTCCACTATTTCAGATGGACTGATGGACACTGAGACACTTTTTGGTGCATCTAAAGAGGACAAAAAATGAAATGCGTAGATCCAAATTTACATATAATTTACAAGCATTCATATGACTGAAGTCTGTTTTTAGGCTAGTTGTCATCATGTGTCTTTAAAATGTAAACGCCCCTACATCTAAAAACTGTTTGTTTTGTCGTTTGCTCCGGTTAAACTAACTTGGGAAAATAGGTCATGTGACAGTAAAAACATTGCGAATGAACATTTTATAATTATTAAAAAAGTGCATCAAAACTAATTATGTTGTGACCAAAAATGTCAAAAATGAATTAGAATTACTGTCCACATATACAATTCATTAAATAAATAAATAATCACCACCTGGTGGTGCATTGTGATGGTTTGTGAAACAATTATTTACTTGTCACTGCAGAATCTGACAGTGAGACCCTCCAATGAGTTTGGAGGCCATCAGATTATTTTCTACTATTTTTAAGACATTTCACTGTATTGAAAAAATGGTGCATGGGGACCCCACATGAGGCTTGGCTCCATATGAACACTGCATAAACACTCTAAAATTATTAAAAAGAACTGATGGATTTGTACTCACACATGACATTGAGATGAACAGCAGGAGAGATGTAAGTGTGTCCATGTAGAGCACAGCTATATCTGCCTGCATCCTCTCTTCTGACTGACTGCAGCAGGAGTTCATTGTTTCTGTCTCTTCTCTCAGTTAATGGCTGTGAGTTTCTGTACCAGATGAATGTTGCTCTGTCAGTCAGAGTGCAGCTGCTTTTACATGTCAGACGGACTGAATCTCCCTCTGTCACTCTCTCAGGAGACTCCACCTGAAGATCTGAACACAACACACACATTATATCTAGTGCTGCTGTCACACACTCATTATTATTCAACATAATGCACAGAAGAAGAGCGAAACCTCATGAAAGTCACCTCTGATAGTAAGACTCACTCCTGGTTTACCAGTCCAACTTCCTCCTGTTACATTAGTTTTGAATCTGAAACAGTACTCATGTTCATCTTTCTCTGTCACATGATTCAATCTGATGGTGCAGTTCTGCTGTTTATCTCCCAGATACTGAAGCCTCTGACTGTATTCAGGATCCTTAAACAGATCTGGAGGCTCTACACCCTTTGGGTTTTTGGTCCAGAACACTTTCATGATCTGATATCCTGTAGGGTATGTATAAGTGCAGCTCATTATCACTGATGAGTCCTTTAGTGCACAGATGTGTGAATGACTGTAACTCACACCCCAATCCGCACTAGAAACCCCTGAAACACAGAATTCATACTGAATAAATGGGTTTCCAGTGTTGTGCAAATCTGTCTCAAATGTTTCTGAAGTGTTAAAGACACTAACCGTGGATCATCAGCAGGAAGATAAGAGGAAGAGGAGGAGCCATCCTGACTGACATCACTATAGCGACATCTAAAAAAAGAAGAAAGTTAAAAAGTTTTTGTAATATTTGCAGTGTCGGGCAAGTTACTTCCAAAATGTAATGCATTATATATTGTTAGTTACTGTCTTTTAAAAAGTAATTTGTTGCATTACAATATTACTGTATTTGTATTGTAATGTGTTACACTACTTTTAAGTTACTTTTGAGTTACTTTCACCAAAATATCCACAGAAGTATGACTAGGCATTATAAAATGTAATGTAAAATATACCAAAATGTAGTTTATTGCTGCTCATTATACATCCAGGGGAGGGTAATGAGGTAGGTCAATATAGCATAAAATTATCATATTACTGGTATGTAGGTCTACATTAACTTTACTTGTAGTTTAGGTTAAACACAGATAAGCACAACATTATTACATTTATACTTAACGCCGGTAAATAAAGCAAAATGTCATATTGTACAAACAATAAACACAATACTTAGCCTATAGACTATTTGAACGGTTTTCGGAAACAAACAAGAATGAAATATATAAGTTGTTAAACAAGCCAAAACGAATTAGGCTAATTTAAAGCGAAACTGAAAGTAAACGCAGCCCGCTTCTCTCATTCGGTATGAATCCAATTAAATGTGTCCATATTCGCGATGTATTGAATGCTAAACTATTATTTATTAGTAAATCAGGCTTCGTAATTAACGCGCGTAAAAACATCCTCACATGGCCGACCTCAGGCTAAACGGCATGGATTGTACAGTACGCACTGTTTTAATTAATCATTGTTTTATATGTTTGGTTGACTGGTTCGGCATTTTATTGTGATAATGAACAGGCTGCAACGTTTGCAATGCTGTATGTGTGTGCGTGAGGCGCCGGCGCCATCGAACAGCGGAAACAAACAACAAAAAAATACTCAGTCATTTTTGGTCATACAGATGATTCGGTTGCCGTTCTTTCCTAAAATGTTTTATTTTTTAATCTAATGTCATGTGGTTAGGTGTTTAAATTATGTATGAATATTCCCAAACGCTATGCCAGTGCGATCTCTGCGTGAGATATGTGATTGTTGTCATTTTTTTTTTTATAAAAATCTAAAATACACGTTTGTATTAAAGTAAAAATGGATGATAAATACGCCTTTCGCATGGAATTAAATAGCAAGCACTTTGAGTGTCTTGTTCATCATATTTATTTTCATATAAAAACAACAGAGCTGAAATTATATTATGTTAATCAGCAACACAGCAAGTGAGTGTAATGGCGCGATATCCGCCTTTGATCTCGTAGGTATCTGTTCTACTTCCAGAGGTCAGAACTAGCCTTTTTCACAAAAATCGGAAGTGACGTCAGCGCAGGGTAAAGTCAGTTCCGCTACAGTGCCTATTATATTAATATGCTCTTGTCTCAAATAATGCCTTTCACCTTTTCTTTTTTTGTCTGCTTTCCAAGTTGTTATATAATCAACAAAGAAACAACATGTTACTTGTTTGTAATTTATATTGGCACTCAGACCGGTACTCATCGATATAATATATGCGCAACATAGCACCAGCTATAGTTTCTGTTCTCCATCTCCGGTATATTTAAGCGTATTTTCTCAATTTACTCAGTCATTTCCCTCGAATCACTACATCATGGTAAATTATGACAGCGTTTATATCCAAATGCACATTTCCCCAAGAATAAATGAAACAATTCTGAGTCCGGATGATGCATAAACTCAATACAACAACGTAATCCAGATCCAAAAGGAATAAAGCCATTAATCGGAGTCATGTCTTATTTAGTATTATATTATTTTATTATGTATATCCCTGGGCACATTATGCAACGTACATTTACACCCTAAAGTTAATAATGCAAAGGAGAGCAAGTAGAAAATACAATATTACTTTCATAATAATAATAATAACAATATTAATCGCGAAAAAAAATGATGTGAAGAGTCATAATGCACAGCCAGCACCAAATAGACAGTACGGCAAAACTGTGCTAAGTGCTAACATTCATAATTAAATAAAAAGTATTTGTGATGACCAGACGCTGACACAAAGTTTTTGAATAAATGTTTGCTATTTTTAAGAGTAAAACACCAGTATATATCATAGTATCATAGTATCTATTTTGTAAAAATAGACTTTGATTCTCGAACTTACTCTTGTTCAGTACGGCCGCTGCTGTCACCGGAAAAACGTTTACCCTGCAAGCGCCAATCCGGAAGCCAGAAACACGGAAGTGTGAAAAAGGCTAACTGTCCGTCTTGACTGCACTTATTTCGCTCTTCCCCTAACTGCAGCCGCCTACTCTCGCCTACATTTCAGGCGAGGCAAGGCGCATATCAAACGAGCCTACTTTCTGCTCTCGTTAGTGACGCTCTCGCGGTGTTTGCATGCTCTATCACAGATGAAGTGAATTAAATGCAATATTTATCAAATATTTATCAAATACACACTTTTCAAAAGCGTTTTCATGAGCAACAGAAACACGTTTCATATACTGCCTAATACAGCGCCATCTGAACAAGAATAATGCTCAACATAAACATATTCTATTTAAATACTAATAAAGTGGGGTTATTTATGCTTTTATCAGCGTTTTATGATAGATCTGACTCAATATAACATTGCGACTACAGTAAAAACAATTTTATTGTATTTAAAACACAGATATGTCAGCATTATTGGACTTGAGAAAGTTAGAATAAACCCAAAACACACGTGATCGTTGTCATGTGGTGAATCTGGCCAATCGTGAAACAGCCATTTGGTCATCAGAGCTGCTGCAGACGCTCTGAAGACACTGCGCTGGCCAAGTCAGCTGGCTGCTCTCGAATGCTCTCGAGTGAGTGACAAAAAATTCAGGGTGGGAGGAAAAATATTTTTAAGATTTTTTTGCGTTCTCTCGAGAAACTTTGCGTTCCCTCGCAAAATCGGTTGAGTCCGGACAAACACTTCCTGTTTACTCAGCTCAGTCTGTTCACAACGGAGCGGTTCATAAGAGTTTTATACTGAACTTGAACTCAAGTGGCCTATTATAGAAATACAGTCATTTAATTGCTTATCCACCTTATTTTTCAATGCGGAAGTAAGCTGTTTTCTGGTAATGTGTTAGAGGTCCGGTTCATAATCCGCCATAGGGAAATAACGAGAAGAATATCGAAGTTCAGTAAACGGTAAAACAGTTTGCACTACAAACCAGTGTGTTCACAATTAAGATAATACATTAAAATAATATGGTAAGACACACCAGTTTGCAATATCAAGCAGCAAAACAAGCTTTTTGTGCAGCTAAAAATAGCTGGAAGTGGATGAGACCGGAAGCCAGACACAAAAAAATTACAAATGGCTGCACCCACACTTATGGGAAAAATAAGGTGGATAGTTTAAGGCACGATTTTGGAACATTCTAAAACACTTAATGAGGATTAATGTACTAAAACGGTGACAGCGGAGGCCCAATTCGGTATTAATAAATGCTATTCATACTAATAAAAATTTTAATATTAATAAAATCAATAAAAATAAGTTTTTGAAAGGAAAAATAAAACAAATAAGTCCCGTAGCCTATTAGTCCGATTTTATTCAGAAATAATACTACCAGCAGGCCTACAGCGCGTTATAATACCAACATTATAAACACACATATTTTAGTTCCCCGCACTCCACAACAAATCCTTTAAATTTAACCGTATTCAGAACAGACCAAAAACCAAAACCAAAAAACTATAACCTATTCATTTTTAATGAATAAATATAATATAATGCAGTATGCATATATAATAATAGGTATAAGCTTATTTAGCTATAAATAAACCAAAAGAATTAATTTAAAGCGAAACTGAAAGTATGGGCTCACTTATTGCTCTCCATCACAAATCCAAATGTTTCCATATTCGCAATGTATTTGCAGCTAAACCATTAAATTAACTGGGCTTTGTACGTTCCAATATCGACAAGAAAAAATCATAGTGAACAAAAATGTGCCGCAGTGGCAAAAGTTTTGCGAGGGAACGCAAAAATCTTTGCGAGGGAACGCAAAATTTCTCGAGGGAACTCAAATGTTTTGCGAGAGAACGCAAACAAATCTGAAAAATATTTTTCCTCCCACCCTGATTTTTTTTTTCACTCACTCTGATTTTTTTCACTACGATGTCCCTTAAGGGGCTCGTAGTTTCCACACGTGACAGTCACGAGGCATCGGTGCCGTCTCAAGTCGGACAAAATTTCTAACCGGCATGCACTGCTTCAAGTCAGAATTTGATCGAGCTGTGCAGTGCTGCGTTAAGTCGAACACACCTATACACACTATTATACGCGGATTTTTTTTTCTCTGGTGCTGTTTTGCGGTGTTGGTAAATTCACTACTTAATTTTGAGTTAAAATGTCTTGTTGTAACTTGCGTTACTCCGATTGTAATGTAATATTATTTTATTAGTAATGCATTATATTACTGCGTTACAGCAAAAGTAATATACTACTGTAATATTATTACTTTTGTAATGCGTTACTTCCAACACTGCATATTTGTATGTAACATTGTAATATATTATAGGACAATAGTTAGTAAACATCTATTTGTTTTGATGCTTGTGTTTACTGAGGTTTAGAATTTTTGTGACTGGTTTCTGTGCGGATAAAGTAGTTAAGCACAGAAGACTTCCTGTTTTTGGCCAGTGCAAATCGAGCTCAATCTGCAGCTGACCAAGATAGTTTTGTGGCTTAAGCTACAAAATAAAACCACAGGTCACACCAACATCAAAAACACAACATATATCAGCCCTCGCAACAGACTGACAGTATATGTATTAAAAACCACATCTAATCACCAGATAAAGATTTTAAAACTTAACCACAACTTAATTTACTTAACAACATTTCATCTACTTTCATGTATACACTTTGCAGATGCTTTCATCCAAAGTAACTCACATTGTATTTTTATTTGTTCATGCATTCCATGAAAATTAAACCCATGACCTTGGCATTGCTAGCACTGTGCTCTACTGTTTGAGCTACAGAAATACTTCAAAAAATCAGGTCAAATAGTATAGATGTATAGTTCCTGTTATCATATGTATATATAATGGCTTGTTGTCCCACTTTTAATCCAGCGACAGTGTTACTGCAATTGTAAGTACTTGAAGGACAAATTTACAAAAATAATTTTAATCCAAGACATTTTTTAATAGTTGTGTTTAAATAACATACAAAAACACTTGGAACTTTGACCTTAAACTTCATTACTGAGAACTTTGCTATGTGACAACTAGCCCCAATCTCCCCTACACCACCAAACACACACACACAGATATTTAATGATAATCAGTCCACAGAATGATTATAAAATCATGTTCCTACCTGTTTCACCAACACTCATGACCAGTGACAGCACTACAAATGATCAAAATGGAAGCAGTAATGGGGTTTTTATGTTGCCAACACCTTATATTTAACATGAGGATATGACACCACATAGTACGGATATAACAGAAGCAGAGACTAAAGATGGCAACCAGCACAGAGATGGCATTAAACTGACATCATAAAATAGGTGTTCAAGGAACACTCCACTTTTTTTGAAAATAGTCTCATTTTCCAACTCCCCTAGAGTTATACAGATGTGTTTTACCGTTTTTGAATCCATTCAGCCGATCGCCGGGTCTGGCGGTAGCACTTTTAGCATAGCTTAGCATAAATCATTGATGCTAAGCTATGCTAAAAGTGCTACCGCCAGACCCGGCGATCGGCTGAATGGATTCAAAAATGGTAAAACACATCTGTATAACTCTAGGGGAGTTGGAAAATGAGCCTATTTCAAAAAAAAAAAAAAAAAAAATGGAGTGTTCCTTTAACTTTATATTTATGAAAACTGGTAAAATTGTAGTCGGTCGAGATACTTTTTATGTTTTCAAACTTACATACATATTTAATCTCTTCCTGGGGAACCAAGAAAATAAAAGATTGATTGTGAATTTCATAAATGCAATTAATTAATAGCAATTTAATAATATGAAACAAACAATAAGAAACTTACAAGAATTTATAGAGTATAAGAATACTAAAGTTGGATCCTCATCCATTATTTGAGATCATCTAAGCTTTTAAGGAAGGCCTTGTAGCAATTCTCTAGTTATCTTGTGAAACTCTAAATATGGACATTAATACGATTTCCTCTGTAGCGATGGTTGATGTGTGAAAACAAGGCGTGTTCAAACTCACAGCAGCATCTATCTAGTGTTGACTGTGATCATGTGACCCTCATGAGAGACGGACAGACGAGTGCTGATGTCACAGACCTGCTGCTCTGAAATTTGTAGGAAGCCCAATTTGCTTAAATTGCTGATATTGTTTAACTTTAAATGTAATACCTGGAGAAAACTGTCAATGCATCCATTCAGTTTTCTCCTGTAGAGGGAGCTTAATGCTTTGTAGATTCAGTAGGCTTGTTAAAGACACCAGACATCCGCTTGAGAGATGTGAGTAGGCAGGTGTTGCTGCAGTGAGGTGAGGAGTGAAATGAGTGCAATCAAGATGGAAATTTTCACCTCTCAAAGTGAATTAAATGCAAAGTAGATCACTCACACTCTATGCCAGCATTACAGCCTTCATCGACATCATGAATTTTTTTTTTTTTTTTGAGTCAGGACCTCAGTTTAACATCTCATCCAATGGACAGTATAGTCTCCTCATCACTATACACTCAAAAAAATATTTCAGCCCTAAACTTAATTCAATTACATACATCAGTTCCATGCATTTAGATTACATAGTTTTAATTTAAACAGATCAATTAAACTTAATGTAATTCAATTGCATCAGTCTTACGTAAATTAAACAGGTAAAGTTGATGTAACATTTCCCAGTGTTAAACAAACCCTGCTCAGTGTTCATGTGTTTCCACACTACAGAGTGTTCAAGTAGCATTGACACAGTGTTGGAGTTAAGGAGATCATTATGTCATGATTGACCAATAATGATGAACACCTGCTGTTTACAAGCAGAATCACTGAAGGAAAGAGAAACACAAGAATCAGCCACAGCCAAAGATAAAATGAACTTAAATAAATGAAGACATCAAATCTCTGATTAAACAACTCTACAAACAACATTACAGATTGACTTGATTTCTGTCATATATCCACAAATATTATTTCAGAACATCTAAACAGAGGTTTAGATGTTTTATTAAAAAAAAAACTTTTCATTTGACCTCACCATCATGGCGAACAGGGTTTACTTTAGTTGGGCTCTTGAGCCTTCACTTTATTAGTATAGTTTTTTTGTTCTTTGTTTGCTGTAATTGTGTTTACAGAGCACATTTGTTATAGTGCCAAAAAAAAAAGAACAAAAAATAAACAAGGGGAGGGCCTTATTAAATGTGTTTGGTTAATTATTGTTGATGCTGTAATCATCATCCAGTGGCCTGATTTGCTGATATCGTTCTGTGGTTTATCTCTTAGTTTCATGATAGTTGCATGAACTGTTACTATTACTACTTTAAGATCTCCAGCTTTACTTAAACACACACAAACATCAAGAATCAGCATATGAATCTCAACACTGGTGACATTCAACAGCTGCATGCTGGGAGTCATGGGTGAGTTTTATAATCTGCTGTTACCCAGCATGCAGCTGTTGAATGTCACCATTGTTGAGATTCAAATGCTGATTCTAGATGTCTGTGTGTGTCAAAGGGACACCGTAGATTTCAAAGATTAATGTATAAGATAAACATCCATAATAGTTCATACACCTGTTGTAAACATTGTTAAAAAATAATAGACTAACCACTGCATGAGATCAGTGCATCAGGCCACTGGATGATAATGATTTCACAACCAAAAAAAAATTAACCAAAAACACCTAATCAGACTTCTTTTTGGTTTTGTTATTTTGCTGTGATAGATGTGCTTCATACACATAATTATAGCAGCCAAAAAAAAAAAATCAAAAGTCAAGAGTCCAACTAAAGTAAACACTGATTGGTGTAAACACACCATGATGGTGAGGTCAATTGAAACATTAAAAAATAAAAAATAAAACATCTAAACCTCTATTTAGATGTTCTCAAATAATATTTGTAGATATATGGCAGAAATCAAGTCAATCTGTAATGTTGTTTGTGGAGTTGTTTAATCAGAGATTTAATGTCTATTAAATTTAAGTTCATTTTATCTTTGGCTGTGTCTGATTCTTGTGTTTCTCTTTCCTTCAGTGATTCTGCTTGTAAACAGCAGGTGTTCATCATTATTGGTCAATCATGACATAATGATCTCCTTAACTCCAACACTGTGTCAATGCTACTTGAACACTCTGTAGTGTGGAAACACATGAACACTAAGCAGGGTTTGTTTAACACTGGGAAATATTACATCAACTTTACATGTTTCATTTACGTAAGACTGATGCATTTGAATCACATTAAGTTTAATTGATCTGTTTAAATTAAAAATATGTAATCTAAATGCATGGAACTGATGTATGTAATTGAATTAAGTTTAGGGCTGAAATATTTTTTTGAGTGTACTGGGGTACTACAACCCACAAAGGCCACAGGTTAAGCACCCCCTGCTGGCCTCGCTAACACCTCTTCCAGCAGCAGCATAGCTTTCCCAGGAGGTCTCCCATCCAGCTACTAACCAGGCTCAACCCTGTTTAACTTCAGTGGGCAACCAGTCTGGGGCTACAGGGTGATATGGCTGCTGGACACCCTTTCACTCCAAGATGATTTTCCTTTTATTTTAGTGTAATACTAAGTATGCTTGCCTCAACATACCTGCCAGGTTGTTTCTAGTTTAAGAGCTTGATTAGCTGGATCAGGTGTGTCTAATTGGGGCTGGAGCTAAACTCTGCTAAACCGGCCCCCCAGGGCCGTGTTTGGGCACCCCTGGGTTAAAACAATGTTAAGATACGGACAAACAGGACTGTTTCCTTGGACTTGGGCTCAACTCAAACTTGGCTCTTTGGGACAAAGTCTTAGTATTGCCCCCTCAGATCTGATTTGTTTGGATGATTAATTTTAAAACCCTTTGACGCACTGCTCTTTGGTTGGTGCTGAGCCAGAGTGCTCACAACTATTCAGTGTTTTCAACCACATTAAGTGTATTTTAGGCTTCAGATATTTAAATAGATAGTTCACCTAAGCACTATAAATAAATAAATAAATAAAACATTAATAGTATGTGAAATACACATTGATTTCAACTGAAAGAAGCAATAATAATAATTTTAATTAAAATTGGACAACATGTTTTATTCCTATCAAATACATATTGTGTAGATAACTATAAAGTTTACTCTGTTTTTCTCCCAGTTCATTGGCTACCTATATTCAAGCATTTTGGGAAAAATTGTTAAATTTACGTGATGTTAACCAGACAGATCCATACTACAGTGTTCAGCGCACATTAGATCAACTATGGTCATTAAGGTTGTACAACAACAGCATCATTCACACATATTTGGCAATCAGAATAGGCTACCTCATATAGCTTAGGATATACTTAACAGGTTTGTGGATATTTTGAACTAAAATAAATAAATAAATAAATACATACATACATGGAAGTGATACATCTGTCATATAGTGCTATTTGCATGATGCATCTTTATGGAAATAATAGGATGAGAATACATAAATTAAACTTATATATATATATATATATATATATATATATATATATATATATATTATATATATATATATATATATATATATATATATATATATATATATATTTTTTTTTTTTTTTTTTTTTTTTTTTTTTAATACCCTGGTCCATTGGCACATACACCCACATAGCAATTGACATCTGGCCCAGCTCTGGGCCAAGCAAGCAGTTACACTTGGCCCAAGTGCAGCAATGAATTACGACCCTTGAGTGGCCCAGATCCGGAATACAGACATGAGCCACACATGAGCCATAACTGGCCCAAATCTCAGCCAAATAGTAACTTATAACCAGCCCTGAACTGGCCAGAGCAAGTTTTAATAGTGATACACAATCCACAACCAAACCACATAGAGACCAGTCTATAACCAGAAACCCCAAAACTGAGTCATGTCTAAAGGTGTACCTGTGTGTTTTACTGCCTATTGATGGATCCATGGCTTTTTTTATGGCTCAGTTTTGGGGTTTCTGGTTAAAGACTGGACTCTATGTGGTTTCCTGAAGGCTGAGATTGGGTCCCAGATAGCAAGAGAGCAGGTGAAAACTATTGAATCAATGTTAAAAATAGTTAGTTTGCCAATGTTAATGTCATTAAATCAATTCATGTTAAAAAAAAAAAAAAAAAAAAAGTTGACATTTCAACAAATCACCATTACTGTGATCAGTGATTTCTTTAGTCGGGTTCTTGATTCGTGCGTTTTACTAAGCCATTTATTTTTCTGTGCTACAGTGCAAACACTTATGCGATTAAAAAAATTTGTTTTAAACTTAATTTGAAATAGATTATTCTTTGTGAGGGGTGTCAAGTAGCAATAAGGTTCAGAGATAATACTAAATAACACCAATGATTTTTTTCATTACTAATGATTTTGTATCACAAATGTAAAAAAAAAAAAAAAAGTTGTGGGAGTATATAGAAAGATTTAGACATCAATACTCAACATACAAACATCAACAATGGTGACAATCATCAGACTAATTCAAATAAACAGATCAACTGCAATGCATGCTGGGAATTATGAATGAATTTTTACTATGTTGATACCCAGCATGCATTTTTGCATAACATTTTCTTTTGCTGATTGTCACCATTGTTGGGTTTCATACGCTGATTCTTGATGTCTTACTGTTTTTTTTTTTTTTTTTGTAAACTGAAATAAAATAAATGAAAAACTAAAATGAAACGAAGCTAACAATAGTTACTGAAAAACTAACTGAAATAAAATAGTAATTATCAAAAATAAATCATCGTTTTCGTAATAATTACGCTCTCATCCGGTGGCGGAAAAATGTAGGAGCTGTGTGGCGGTTCAGGGAAATAGCTTACATGTAAATGGCGCATCATAGACCTAAGGTTATCTGACGGATTGATGAAAACAGTCTAAAACAGAGTCCTGCACGGGTGCTGTTTGGTAAACGCGCACCAACAGTAGGCTGCTTAACAGAACACTCGACCAGTTATCCGACATCAGCACATTCTGTACCCGACCCGGCGCGTGTGTCATAGCCTAGACAACGAGCTGGGGTGCGTTTCCCAAAAGCATCGTTAGCTAACTATGGTGGTTAGGTCCATTGAACTCTATTGACGGAACTTGCGACCATAGTTGGTTTTGGGAAACGCACCCCTGAACAGCCGGAACCGCATTAAAACTGCTGCATCAGGCAAAAATATTTATTTTCTCATGTAACACAAGCAGTTAAACCAAAAAATAGGCATTCTAAGTTGGTGCTTTGTATAAAAAAAAAAAAAAAACAAAAAAGAGAACGCGCATCCATTGTGTAAACAATACAACTTTTGCCTACATCTTGTAAACAATCTGTTTAGAGCAACACGCTTATAATT
The DNA here is from genome assembly GCA_036247105.1 of Cirrhinus mrigala. NCBI lineage: Eukaryota > Metazoa > Chordata > Actinopteri > Cypriniformes > Cyprinidae > Cirrhinus > Cirrhinus mrigala. The sequence continues at coordinate 144,464 of CM070007.1, forward strand.
CTTTATAAATGAAAAGAACATTTAAATATGCCTTATTGCCTAAATGTGATTGTCTCTGCAGTGTATAGGGTCTAAAACGTATAAAATTGCGAATCGAAAGGCCTTTCCATTATTATTGAATTAGTTCCAGTTATGCACGTTTGTTTGCGGGAAAGTAAGCAATGATAGTTACAGTATCATGATTATGGTTAAATAAGATAAATTATCCAATATAAATGAACTGCATTTATTTTCGAATTAAATATTGTAGCACACATTTACTGCTTTTAATTATGATTATGTGAGTGCAACTTATGGAGTAAAAATTCTTGATTGATTGTATACTTTTTCCACTTAATCAAGCTCAGCATGCTTTAATTTTGCATCCTAAGGTTAAATTAAGTCGTTGGTCTGCGCTCTAGAATTGATCTTTTTTTGTAAAACTAAAACTGAAACTGAAACTAAATAAAAGCGAAATAGAAATGTGCTCACAAAATAAAAACTAAACTAAAATGAACAAACTTATTAAAGAAACTAAGAAAAACGAAACTAAATTGTATTGCAAATTTCAAAACGATATTAAAATAAAACAAATTTAAAAAAATATAAAAAATTCTAAAATTTAGAATTAAAAAAAAAAAAAAAGCACAAAAGCAATACAGAATTAGAAAGGCAAACACAGGGATCACCCCTTAGGCAGAACTTTGCTTTTGCATACAGCACTGTATAAGGAATTTCAGAGAACTGGTTTGTTATTGGTTAATCTGCATTCCCTTATTAGTGAAAGTTAAGATTCCCCTGCACAATGCATGGCAAATTTACAAATAGACTAACAGGAATGTGTAGAAAAATATACTTGTGTAGAAAAATATATGACAACTAGATCAACCATTTTGCATTTAATGACTTATATGATGAACTAATAGATGTTTTGATGGGTAAGACTATAGCACAGAGGACTATATAATACATTTTGAGCGACATGACATTAGCAACTGATAATGTACAATGTGCACAAATGACTAGATGAGGCGGAGGTTGAACAAGTAGTTTTGAGAATTTAATTTCTGATCTGAGAAATGCACCAAAGTGACTGAGAAAAACTGTAGATGTCTTTACTGTAGGATGTTTATGTTTTAGAGTGTATGTAAAACTGACATCTTAGGCGTCTGTCAGATATTTGTACATTGCAGATGCTTTCCAGATTAAGCATTTATCCATTTCAAATCTTTAACAGACATCTTGCAGACATACATGTGCTATCTGGGATGGGCACAAAGTGAAATACAAAATTAGAAAGGCACACACAGGAATCACCCCTCAGGCAGAACTTTGCTTTTGCATGCAGCACTGTATGAGGAATTTCATAGAACTGGTTTATCACTGGATGATCTACATTCTCTTTATTAGTGAAAGTCAAGATTCACCTGCACAATTCATGGCAAATTTACAAAAAAGACTAATAGAAATGTGTAGAAAATATACTTGACAGTTTATGACAGCTGGGTCAACCATTTTGCATGTAATGACTTGTAGGATGAGCTAATGACTAGATGATGACTAGGGGTAAGACTATTGCACAGAGGACTATATAATACATTTTGAGCAACATGACATAAGCAATTGATAATGTAGGAAAACACAGACAAATGTACATAATCAACTGCATGAATGCACTAAAGCAATTGCAACTTGTTCAAAAGAATGAGAAACTGCAGAAGTGACTAGATGATGTAGAAGTTCAACAAGTAGTTTTGAGAATTTCATTTCTGATCTGAGAAAAGCACTAAAGCAACTGAGAAAAACTGTAAACAACATTTTATCTCCAAAAATCAGACCATATACTGTATTTAGACCAAATAGCATTCAGATTTATATACATGTATGTATGTTGGCTCATCATCTTTACCAAAGATGTAGTAGATGAGAAATAATGTGTTGATCAAGAGTAATGTAGCAAGAATTAGTAAGTTCCTGTACAGTGTTTCCTTGATTATAATAGGACTAGTGAGAAAGGAGTTACTGAATCTAACAATCAATTGAGCCGATCATTAAGACATTTTTATTTTGTAATATTTCTGCTAGCAGTCAACCCCTGCAATTCCTCAGCAGTACAAGCACCTGGGAGAGGAAAGAACGACACAGAGAGTGTGTATGTTCTGATACTTTCAGTTTACTTGAATCTCAAGCAAGCATATATCATAGTGTTAAAAGGAAGAAAAAAGGATGTGACGTGTGGCCAAGTATGGTGACCCTGTAGGGTCCACGCAATTGGTCCAATGAAGGTATCCAAAGGTGGATGAAGGTTTCTTTTGTGTTCGGTCTTTTCAGCACGCAAAGTTATTAAATTTCGATTAAATTCGAATCTGACTCCATTTTATTATGACCTCGAATTTAGGTTGTCATACGAATTGGTTGTATCTCTATTTGTAATTGTTATTATTTTAACATTTGCTTACTTATTCTATTTAACTCTTTACTTTATATTTACTTTTTCATTAGGAATCTATGTCGCTCAGGGTGCCTCATGTCGGCCGATTTATGGGCCCCACGATCACAAACCCTCCAGTCTGATCATTAGTCAGAGGTTATGGCTAACTATTTAATAGACCGCCTCATGCTTGTCATGTTTTAAATAGTGCTTCTATTTAGCCCACTACAGTCACCTAACAACTTAGTTAAAGCTCAAACAAAATCAGAGGTTATGGCTAGCACTATGAAGTATGCTAATACTTCAATCGTGTTTTATCTAGCCCCCTATTAGTTAGGCTAACTATATAACAACTTGAATGAAGCTGAGACAATAACCAGAGGTTATGGCTAGTACTATGCAATATGCCCGAACCATGCTAATACTCCAATAGTATTTTGTCTAGCCCCCCATAGTTAATGCAACCGCATAACAACTTAACTAAAGTCAAGCAGTTAGTCAGAAATCTAGAATCTCACCTGATGTGCCCCATGCCCCATCATCTAACCTGAGATCTAGTATGTACTTAACCCTGGACAAGTATTTGTGGTAACATACGCCTTCACTTAATCTACTTGAGAAAATAATTTCAGATTAAGTCAGAATAAAATCAAATGTAACAATTTATTAGAAGTCAGGTAAATATTACTCACCAACCATTTGAGCCACTTAGTAGACATCTAAAATCCCAGATACACTTTCATTTTACAAAGAAAGTAAATACATTGGTCATGGACCACCAGCAGGGGGTGCAAAGACCACACAAAGTATGATATCATCACCGGGACAAACCAGGTTCGTACCAGTTTGGGCAAGTTACTCTGAAAATGTAATTAAATAACTGATTCCTGATTACTCCTTTAAAAAGTAATCAAATTACTGTTCTGATTACTTAATTTCAAAAGTAATTAGTTGCATTACTCGTTTTTTTTCCTGTACAGTACTGTGCAAAAGTCTTAGACCACTAATATTTTCACCAACAAAAGAATGGGTTTAAGTCAGTTATTTCTGTTTTGCTGTAGTGTGTCAGTAGGAAATATCAGTTTACATTTCTAAACATTTGTTTTGCCAGTAATTGTAATAATCCAGTGAGATTTTTGTTTGCACAAGGAGTCTGACAACAGCCAGTGCTCCACACAGAGATCAGATCTGACCATCATCCAGTCTGTCTGGAATGACATGAAGAAACAGAACAAACTGAGACAGACTAAATCCAGAAGAACTGTGGCAACATCTCCAAGTTGCTTTAAGAAACCTACCTGCAAAGTACTGTTAAATGTTTTAGGCACTTGTGTAAAAATGCTGTAAACTGAGGATGCTGTCAAAAATAATGCCATAAATAGATTTTATCAATTAACTTCTATTAACTAAATTAAATCAACATTTGGTAAACCATAATTGCATTTAAAACTGATTTTGGCCTAGGCACATTTGCGCATAAGTTTTCAGGTAGCTTTGCATGTAGGTTTCTTAAAACAACTTGGAGATGTTGCCACAGTTCTTCTGGATTTAGTCTGTCTCAGTTTGTTCTGTTTCTTCATGTCATTCCAGACAGACTGGATGATGGTCAGATCAGATCTCTGTGTAGAGCACTGGCTGTTGTCAGACTCCTTGTGCAAACAAAAATCTCACTGGATTATTACAATTAATGGCAAATTAAATGAATGTTTAGAAATGTAAACTGATATTTCCTACTGACACACTATAATAACTGACTTAAAACAATCATAAAATAGGTTTAACATTTATATTTGTGAAAACTGGGAAAATTTGTAGCTTGTAGAGATGCTTATTATGTTTTCAAACTTACAAGCATATTTAATCTCTTCCAGGGGAAGCAAGAAAATAATAGATTGATTGTGTATTTCATAAACAAATGCAATGAATTAATAGCAATTTAATAATAAAACAAACAATAAGAACTTCTCAAGAATTTATGGAGTGAAATAAGTTGCTACTCATCCATCATATGAGATCATCTAAGCTCTTTAAAAGGCCTTGTATCACTTCTCTAGCTATCTTGTCAAACTCTAAAGATGGACATTAATACAATTTCCTTTGTAGCGATGACTGATGTGAGAAAACAAGGCATGTCCAAACTCACAGCATCATCTGTCTAGTGTTGACTGTGATCATGTGACCCTCATGAGAGACGGACAGATGAGTGCAGATGTCACAGACCTGCTGCTCTGAAATTTGTAGGAAACCAGATTTGCTGATATATTGCTGATTTTGTTTAACCTAAAATGTAATACCTGCAGAAAACTATCCATTCATCCATTAAATTTTCTCCTGTAGAGAGAGCTTATTGCTTAGTGGTTTCAGTAGGCTTGTTATACACAGCAAACTCCTGCTTAAGAGATGTGAGTAGGCAGGTGTTGCCACAGTGAGATGAGGAGTGAAATGAGTGCAATCAAGATGGAAATTTTCATCTCTTAAAGTGAATTAAAGGCAAAGTATATCACTCACACTCTGGCCATGATGGCAGGATTCCCCCCTTACTCTTTTTTGAAAGACATCCTGGGTTTTTAATGACCATAGGGAGTCAGGAGCCCGGTTTAACATCTCATCCAAAGGACAGAGCTTGTTAAGAGTATAACGTTCCAGTCACTAAACTGGGGTGTTATGACCCACACAGGCCACAGGTTAAGCACCCCCTGTTGGCCTCACTAACACCTCTTCCAGTAGAAACCTAGCTTTCCCAGGAGGTCTCCCATCCAGCTACTAACCCGACTCAAACCTGCTTAGCTTTAGTGAGAAACCAGTCTTGGGCTGCAGGGTGATATGGCTGCTAGACACCTTTTCACTCCAAGATCATGTTCCTCCTATTTTTAATGTAATAAACGCCACATATTTTAGCAGTATATAAATAACAATCACCTGTACTATAATCGGATCACACTTGGACACATTTCTAACTTGCATGTATTGATTCACGAGCTTTCTGATTTATTAGTGACGTGTGAAATTAAGCTTTTTTAATCATTTTGTAAAATGATTTACTCACTGTTTTGATCACCACACGCTGAGGACATCTGCTGGTCAAACGTGTAAATGCAACTGAAAAACAACCCGAATATTCTAATACACATGGTAACGACTCTGCTGTGGTTATTTTAATGTGCAATGGATTATCGAAATTAAAACAACACACACACACACACACACACACACACACACACACACACACACACAAAACAACATATTTTTCAAAAAATCTCTGCAGTTTATTTAATTCGCACATCTTAGGTGAGCAAAATATATAAACACAACAGTTTTGTAGACGAATAAATGCTGCAAATATGACAGTTAAGTGTAATATATAAACGATACACAAATACACAATACACAAATTACAAGCAATAGCACAAAAAAATACAATATTTCGCCACTACAATACAATTTAATAAAAGGACAGTCTACATTATAATTTAAATACAATGTTCTAAAATCTTGTAGGGTTTATATATGCACTTTTTATTTGTTTTGTTTTAATAGAGGTGTGTTCAGAGTACAACAAGTATGTTTTATTTGTGTATATAGCCAAATTTTCATTGGGGTTTATATATGTTATAGCAGGCCTAACTGTTAAAACATTAGAAGAAACATTAGTATATTGTGTGTGTTTTCAGTGTTTTCAGTGCAGGTGTTTGCTGTGTGATCATCGCCCTCTAGCGCCAAATCAGCACAATTTAAAACTTGGTTTGAGACAGTGTGACGTCTCGTCTGGTGATTTTTATTTTTTATTTTTTATTTTTATTTTTTTGTTTTGTTTAAAGTAAAAGTATTTAAACAGTCTTGCATGTTTCAGTCAAAAATAGTTAATTTGTTACGGTCTTTAGGCCTAAAATATATAGCTCACAATGAAAAATTAATTTATTAATTATATTTAGACTGTTCATCACACAGGGTGATATAATACATTTTCTCTGGAGGATTTTTGAGAAACATTGCTTCACAGTAGAATGTAAACTCTAAAGAGGTGTTTTTTTGTTTTGTTTTGTTTTTTTTTTCTTTTTTTCATCAGGAGTTGTGATGTGGGTGTCCAGCGATGAGACAAAAGATGACTATAATTGTGTTTCATATTACAGTAGCGTCTCATTGTGTGGCTACAACAGATATAAGACAGATTTGTAACATTTGTTTACTGTTGGTGAAATTACTCTTCTAGTGTAGTTTATGTGAGAAGACCTGAAGATCTCCTACTTACTGACAGATTCTCATATTCAGAAGATCCTGACTGGTGAACAGCAGGTCTGGGATGGACAGACTACATGAAAAACACATTGATTATTTAATAGATTACCTCACTTTTTAAAAGCACAGACTGTTTTGCACGTTATTTTTTTGGTATTTCACTTACTGTGAGTGTGTTGTAGGGGTCAGAAGATCTGGACTTGAGGTCTAGAGCCGTATATATGTGCTTACACTGGGGTCATTATTCTACAGGAAAGAGGGAAGAAATATATATAAACATCTCTCAATGTAGGAAAAACTAATTTTACTATTTTATTGATTTTGTTTTGTGGTTCTCTGATCATGTCGCCTCATACTCATGTATAACAGATCTCTTCTTTATCCTTCCTTTGTCAAAAAAAGGAAACACAAACAAGTCATTTCACTGTTTCAGTTAATAATCAAATATAATTTATTCATTAGTTTGAAATTAAACGGTTTATATATTCTTTATTATTTTATTTACATTATAAATAGTGTAATGATGATGATAATAATTATAATTATGATGATGATGAATACTCCTCTAGATGCCTCTGTAATCACAGACACATTCGTATCAGCAACATGATGAGCTGAAAGAGGAAGATCATCATAATTAACTCTCCAAACTTCTGAAAGATGCGAAGATACAAGGGTGTGAAAAAAAAAAGAAAAAGAAAAAGAAAACTACACCTCTGACAGTAACAGCGTCTGATCTCTGAGATCCATGTTGATTGTGAGCCTCACAGTAGAAGCGTCCACTTTGTAGTGCACTGAAACTCTGTCCAGATCCAACAGCTGAGGATTCATCCTCCTTAAACCAGCTGAAGTTCAGAGCAGGTGGGTTTGAATCACTGCTGCAGATCAGAGTCACTGAATCACATTCCCACATCTGACCAGATTGAATGATGGACACTGAGACACTCCTGGGAGGATCTAAAACAAAACAAAAACAAAAACAAACAAACAAACAATTAAAATAAAAACATTAACAATCATGTTAAATTTGACATCACAGATGCTTGAAGGTTTAATGTCAATGTTCAACATAATGCATGGAAGAAGAGTGAAACCTCATGACAGTAAGACTCACTCCTGGTTTACCAAGCCATTTTCCATCTGTTACATTAGTAGTGAATCTGAAATAGTACATGTGTTCATCTTTCTGTGTCACATGATTCAGTCTGATGGTGCAGTTCTGCTGTTTATCTCCCAGATACTGAAGCCTCTGACTGTATTCAGGATCCTCAGACAGATCTGGATGCTCTTCACCCACTTTTATAGAGTTTTTGGTCCAGAACACTTTCATGATCTGATGTGCAGTAGGGTATGTATAAGTGCAGCTCATTATCACTGATGAGTCCTTTAGTGCACAGATGTGTGAATGACTGTAACTCACACCCCAATCAGCACTAGAAACCCCTGAAAAACAGAATTCATAAGGAAAACAAATGGGCATCCAGTGTCATGCAAATCTGTCTCAAGTGTTTCTGACGTGTTGAAGACACTAACCCTGAATCATCAGCAGGAAGATCAGAGGAAGAGGAGGAGCCATTCTGACTGACATCACCATAGCAACACCTACAAATAAATGTACGGTTTTAAATGTAACTTTGTAATATTTTATGGGACAAATGTTCGCAAACTTGTAACTATTACAGTTACACTGTCTGTTTTGATGTGTCACACCATATCACTGTTTGCTATGTTTTGCCCAGTCTAGTTAGTTGTCAAGATTAATGTTTTGATTTCATCATTATGTTCAGGTGTGTCTTGTTAATTATCATAGTTTGGTCTAAGTATTTATGTTTCTGCCTGTTCAGTGTTAGTTTGTCAGGTGTCGTTAATGTCTATGTGTGTCACCAGCCTTTCTTGTGTGGATTAAAGACTGTTGATCTTCATCTTCGTCCGTGTTTATTGACACTGGTGCTGGTGTTTACTGAGGTTAAGATTGTTTTAAAATGCACTCAAAGTTTGCTTAATGCATAAATGGTATTTGTAAATATAATAATCTTTTACTAGATTCTGTACTATAATGTAAGTACTATAATTTGTACTAGATTTCAACTGTTCTTTCTGATACCTACTCCTATAAATACTATTCTGGTTTCGTAACAGAAAAAAAAAACAAAAAAAAAAAAACATGCATTTTCTGTCAAGCTGTTCTGAAAACAAAATGTGATGTTAAATGCATTGTGAATTAAACTGATGATTAAGTCATTGTATTGTTGGTTACTGTACACTGTACTGTGTGTATATATATATATAATCATGCTCTTTTGTTGATTTTGATCGCTTGCATTGTCCACATTTGTTTGTATATATATATATATATATATATATATATATATATATATATATATATGTATGTATGTATGTATGTATGTATGTATGTATGTGTGTGTGTGTGTGTGTTTACTGTACCTTTTAAAAGATGGACCTATTAAATCATATGTGAATGTGGAATGGGTTGTTGCGCTGATTGCCCTATTGGAGGTGCTTTATCTCAGCTGTACTTGACCGTGCGTTGAAAGTTTCATTACAGGCTCATACCTGGTGTGACTGTCTGTCTGTCATCATGAATTGTTTTTAAAGTTATAGACCCATGAATTTGAGAAATATGACAATTCAGTAACAGGTCAAATTGCATTATTGGCCCAATTGGTGGCGCTATATCTCAGCTGCCTTAGAGGGTTCATTAATAATTCTACTGGGGCCTCATTTCCAAGCAACTTTGCTGTCACCATACAAAATTACAGTAATTTCTACAGTAGCATTTTGAAGTTATGGACCCATGAACTTGACAAATATGACAATTCAGTATCAGGTCAAACTGCATTATTGGCCGAATTGGTGGCGCTATATCTTCAAAATGCTACCATAGAAATTACTGTAATTTTGTATGGTGACAGTCAAGTGCCTTGGGAATAAGCCTCCGGTTTAACGCACCCTGAAAGACTGCTGAGATATAGTGCCACCAATTGGGCCAATAATGCAATTTGACCTGTTACTGAATTGTCATATCTGTCAAATTCATGGGTCCATAATTTCAAAATGCTACTGTAGAAATGATTGTAATTGTGTATGGTGACAGTCAAGTGCCTTGGGAATAAGCCTCCAGTGGAATTTGTAACACCCTTAAAGGCTGCTGAGATATAGTGCCACCAATTGGGCCAATAATGCAGTTTGACCTGTTACTGAATTGTCATATACAATCATTCACACATCTGTGCACTCATCAGTAATAATGAGCTGCACTTATACATACCCTACTGGACATCAGATCATGATGCTAATACATACATATATCCAATAAATAAATAAAATAAAATAATAAAAAAAAAACAAAAAAAAAAAACTATAGAGTCCTAGAAATGCAGTCCTAGAAATGCGGTCCTGCAGCCTCTGGTTGTGCAGGAACACCCTTCTCGCTGGAAGAGGTGTTAGTGAGGCCAGCAGGGGGTGATTAACCTGTGGCCTGTGTGGGTCATAACACCCCAGTATAGTGATGGGAACAATAATGTTAAAATTATTATGTTAGAATGCTGTTCATTGACTTCAGCTCAGCATTTAACACAATAATCCCACAACAGCTCATCAACAAACTAAACCTTCTGGGCCTTAACACCTCCCTCTGCAATTGGATCTTGGACTTTTTAACTGGAAGACCTCAGTCAGTCCATGTCGGCTGCAACACCTCCAGCACTACCCAGAGGTGGACATTCCAGGGGTCAGAAAGTAAAAGTCCTGCCATATATTTGTTCCACCCATGAACTGATGAAATGATTTCACCAGAGGTGGAACCAAGTCCTTCTGTTCAAGTCACAAGCGAGTCTCAAGTCAAATCCCAAGTCCTCAAAGAGTTAAAGGTAATTGATAATTAAGTGACTAATTAAATGATGATTGTGCGTTAGTGATGAACACCTGCTGTTACTGAGAATTACGGAGGATCAGATGTTGATGTTTTATTGGTTAAAATGATGTTACCATCATAAAGATCAGTGTTTGCTTTAGTTGGGCTCTTGACCCTTTTAGTAATTCAAAGTAAATTGCTTCTAAGCAATTGCAATATTGTATTGCAACAAGTGTTTGTGCATTAGTATTATTATGGTAGCAGAGACTAATTATGTTAGATCTTTCTATGCCACAACTTATATATAGTGTTGTAAAATCGTGAAATCAAGACTGTATGTGATCTGATAGTTATCAGGCAGTGACCTGGTTATATGGAAAGTAGCTTTATTTGTGTTAAGGTTTTGAAAAACCAATCCTGTGAAGCTTGGCATGGAATTATAGTACAGTTATGAGAATTCTTTTATACGTGGGGCATGTAAATATTTTAGCTTTGTGCTGTTTAGACACACGCAGACATCAAGAACCAGCATATGAATCTCAACAATGGTGACAATCAACTAAATTCTTCATGCTGCAATGCATGCTGGGTAACACCATAGTAAAAACTCCCATCATGCACTACAGCATGAAGAATTATTGTCACCACTGTTGAGGATTGTATGATAAATGTTCAGGTCTAAAAGCCTGAGCTACTGCAAATTTCCCCCCAATATTTAAGCTTTACAGTGGCATTTCCTAATTCAGCTTTTTATCCAGTTGTTTGATAATTTGTGTCAATCTACAAACCAAAGAATAGCCATTACATGATGTTCAATCAAATGATTTAAAAGCAAAACATGTTACCTAACATGTTATCTCTGCTACCATAATAATGATAATGTATAAACACTTGTTGTGATACAATATTGCAATTGCTTAGAAGCAATTTACTTTGAATTACTAAAAGGGTCAAGAGCCCAACTAAAGCAAACACTGATCTTCATGATGGTAACATCATTTTAACCAATAAAACATCAACATCTGATCCTCTGTAATTCTCAGTAACAGCAGGTGTTCATCACTAATGCACAATCATCATTTAATTAGTCACTTAATTATTAATTACCTTTAACTCTTTGAGGACTTGGGATTTGACTTGAGACTCGCTTGTGACTTGAACAGAAGGACTTGGTTCCACCTCTGGTGAAATCATTTCATCAGTTCATGGGTGGAACAAATATATGGCAGGACTTTTACTTTCTGACCCCTGGAATGTCCACCTCTGCACAACAGTGGCAGGTCTCATCAGCAACAATGATGAAACTACAGAGAGGAATTGGCTCAGCTGGCTGAATGGTGTGGCACTAACAACCTGTCCCAACAAAGGAGGTTGTGATGGACTTCAGGAGGAACTCTGCTGACCACCCCCCACTGACCATCGACAGCTCAGCTGTGGAGAGTGTCAGGAGCACTAAATTCCTGGGGGTGCACATCACATAGGATCTCACCTGGAACACCAACACTATGTCACTCTCCAAGAAGGCACAACAGCGCCTACACTTTCTTCGCCGGCTGAAAAGGGCAAGTCTCCCTCCACCCATCCTCACCACATTCTACAGGGGAACCATTGAGAGTGTGCTGACCAGCTGCATCACTGTCTGGTATGGGAACTGTAGTGCTGCTGACCGCAAGACCCTACAGCGGACAGTGAACACAGCTGCAAAGATCATCGGTACTCCTCTCCCCTCCCTTCTGGATATTTTCCTTACACGATGCTCCGGTAAAGCCACCAGTATCGTGACGGACACCACCCATCCCTCCCATCATCTCTTCCAGCTCCTGCCATCAGGAAGACGCTACAGGAGCATCAGAGCCCGCTCTGCAAGACTGCTCAACAGCTTCTTCCCCCTTGGCTGTGAGAGCCCTCAATTCCAACCACCATACCCCCCTCTGAAACGTTATCCACATTGTAAACTGTCGAAAAACTCATAACACTGTGCAATTCTGAGTGTGCTACACACAGGTGAGTGGGCTGGACAAACCACCTGTAGTAACGCATTCTTCATCTCTATATGCACCAGACACTTTCCTATAAACACTTCGTTACACAGAAAACATTGTGCACCTCTGAGTGTGCTACATACAGATGAGTGGGCTGGACAAACCACCTGTAGAAACACTCTTTTCTCTTTATATGCACCGGACACTTTTCTATTAACACTCCACGTTACAAGGACCTAATAAGGACTTAACAAATGTTTACTTGTCAACGCACCACAAATCATATTGCACTATATGCTTTTTAACCTTTAAATACCTCTTCTGCACATTATCTTGCACAGTTATTATGTAAAGTACTTGTATAGTCTGTCTTAGGTTATGTGTATGTATAGTCAATTATTTATAATATATGGATAGTTACATGTATAGGTTTAAAAAATAGTTTCTACGTCTGGTGTATGTATGTTCATATTTATGTTTATTTATGTAGCACCGTGGTCCTGCGAGACACGACATTTCGTTCCACTGTATGTCCACACGTTGCGGAATGACAATTAAGCTCAACTTGACTTGACTTGACTTGACTTGAAAAGCACCGTCCTTTGACTGAGATGTTAAACCGAGGTCCTGACTTTTTTGTGGTTATTAAAAATCCGAGGATGTCTTTGAAAAAAGAGTAGGAGTGTAACCCCAGCATCCTGGCTAAATATGCCCATTGTCCTCTGGCCATCACCATTGGCTTCATCACTCTCCTCTTCACCAATAAGTTGGTGTGTGATGAGTGTTCTGGCACAATATGGCTGCTGTCGTATCATCAGGTGGATGCTGCACATTGGAAATTTTGGATTGGAACAAACATTGTTCATATTATTATTATTAGTATTATTAGTATTATTATACCATATTTATTTTATTTTGAAGCAACATAATTTCAATTAGATCCAAATGAGGATAAACCAGGTTGATGCGAATTTCCAAATGGCATACAAAAAAAAAAAAAAATCCACCATACCTGTGGCACTACATCTATTAGCAATAAAACATAAGAGTGTGAGTGATTTACTTTGCCTTTGATTCACTTTGAGGGGTGAAAATTTCCATCTTGAAATCACTCATTTCACTCCTCAGCTCACTGTGGTGACACCTGCCTACTCACATCTCTCAAGTGGGAGTTTGCTGTGTTTAACAAGCCTACTGAATCCACAAAGAATTAAGCTCTCTCTACAGGAGAAAACTAAATGGATGAATGGATAGTTTTCTGCAGGTATTACATTTTAAGTGAAACAAAATCATCAGTGTAAGCAAATCAGGCTTTCTACAAATTTTAAAGCAACAGGTCTGTGATGTCAGCACTCGTCTGTCTGTTTCTCATGAGGGTCACGTGATCACACAGTCAACACTAGATAGATGCTGCTGTGAGTTTTCACACATCAGTCATCGCTACAGAGGAAATTGTATTAATGTCCATCTTTAGAGTTTCACAAGATAACCAGAGAAGTGACACAAGGCCTTTCTAAAAAGCTTATATGATCTCCTATGATGGATCAGTAGCAACCTCAATTTTCTTTTACTCCATAAATTCTTGAGAAGTTCTTATTGTTTATTTTATTATTAAATTGCTATTAATTCATTGCATTGTTTATGAAATACACAATTAATCTTTTATTTTCTTTTTTCCCCAGGAAGAGATAAAATATGCATGTAAGTTAGAAAACATAGTAAGCATCTATACAGACTACAAATTTTCCCAGTTTCCCATAAATATAAAGTTAATACCTATTGTACGATGTCAGTCTATTGTTGTCTCTGTGCTGGTTGCCATCTTTAGTCTCTGCTTCTGTTATATCTGTACTATGTGGTGTCATATCCTGATGTTAAATATAAGGTGTTGGCCACATAAAAATCCCATTACTGCTTCCATTTTGATCATTTGTAGTGCTGTCACTGGTCATGAGTGTTGGTGAAACAGGTAAGAAAATGATTTTATATTCATTCTGTTGACTGATTATCAACAAATATTTGTGTTGTAGCCATTTAAGAAAGTGTTTTTTTTTTTTTTAGTGTGCGTTTAAATATTATTTGTTTGTGTTTTGTTTAGTTCAGTTTGTTAATTAAGAAAGAAATTTGTAAGTGTCATAAGGGCGTGGAAAATTGCACGGCAGTACGCCGGAAGAAAGGGAGTAGGACAGATATAATTTTTTGACCACTTCAAACATTTAGTTTTTCGTAAAATCCCTTATTTTTTGTTTGTTATAATTTGTATCTTAACTTTAATACAATTCTGTTGGTGAATTATCCATTGAATATAACAAGAATGCTAAATAAACATTTTTTGGAATGAAGTGTGTTCAAGACAAAGCCTGCAGCCGTGCTTCCGCGGCCAAGACAAAAGGCCAAGACAATCTGTGTGTGTGATTGGGGCTAGTTGTCACACAGCAAAGTTTTCAATAATGAAGTTTAAGGTCAAAGGTCCAAGTAGTTACAATTGCAGTAACACTGTCACCGGAGTAAAAGTGGGACAACAAGCCATTATATATACATATGATAACAGGAACTATACATCTGTACTATTTGATCAGATTTTTTTGAAGTATTCCTTTAGCTCAAACAGTAGAGCACAGTGCTAGCAACGCCAGGATCATGGATTCCGTGGAATGCATGAACTGATAAAAATACAGTTTGAGTTACTTTAGATGAAAGCATCTGCCAAGTGCACATATGAAAGTAAAATTAAATTAAGTTGTGGTTGACTTTTAAAATCTTTATCTGGTGATTAGATGTGGTTTTTAATACATATACTGTCAGCCTGTTGTGAGGGCTGATATATGTTTTGTTTTGGATGTTTTGGTGTGACCTGCGGTTTATTCTGTAGCTTAAGGCACAAAACTATCTTGGTCAGCAGCTGCAGATGGAGCTCGATTTGCACTGGCCAGAAAGAGGAATTTAAATGCTTGTGTGCTTAGTTTACCTGCAGAGAAACCTGTTGTAAAAATTCTAAACCTTAATAAACACCAGCATAAAAACAGATAGTAAACTGTAATAGTTATATGTTTACTAACTATTGTCCTATAATATATTACAATGTTACATAAAAATATTACAAAAACACATTTTAAAACTGCACATTTATTTGTAGGTGTTGTTATGGTGACGTCAGTCAGAATGGCTCCTCCTCTTCCTCTGATCTTCCTGCTGATGATTCATGGTTAGTAGAATCTTGAGACTGTTGCGATTTAGCTCAAAGGTAAAATGTACACTCAAAAAAATATTTCAGCCCTAAACTTAATTCAATTACATACATCAGTTCCATGCATTTAGATTACATAGTTTTAATTTAAACAGATCAATTAAACTTAATGTAATTCAATTGCATCAGTCTTACGTAAATTAAACAGGTAAAGTTGATGTAACATTTCCCAGTGTTAAACAAACCCTGCTCAGTGTTCATGTTTCCACACTACAGAGTGGTCAAGTAGCATTGACACAGTGTTGGAGTTAAAGAGATCATTATGTCATGATTGACCAATAATGATGAACACCTGCTGTTTACAAGCAGAATCACTGAAGGAAAGAGAAACACAAGAATCAGACACAGCCAAAGATAAAATGAACTTAAATTTAATAGACATTAAATCTCTGATTAAACAACTCCACAAACAACATTACAGATTGACTTGATTTCTGTCATATATCTACAAATATTATTTGAGAACATCTAAATAGAGGTTTAGATGTTTTATTTTTTATTTTTTGTTTCAATTGACCTCACCATCATGGCAATCAGTGTTTACTTTAGTTGGACTCTTGACTTTTGATTTTTATTTTTTTTTTTTTGGCTGCTATAATTATGTGTATGAAGCACATCTATCACAGCAAAATAACAAAGCCAAAAAGAAGTCTGATTAGGTGTTTTTGGTTACTTTTTTTTTTGGTTGTGAAATCATTATCATCCAGTGGCCTGATGCACTGATCTCATGCAGTGGTTAGTCTATTATTTTTTAACAATGTTTACAACAGGTGTATGAACTATTATGGATGTTTATCTTATACATTAAACTTTGAAATCTACGGTATCCCTTTGACACACACAGACATCTAGAATCAGCATTTGAATCTCAACAATGGTGACATTCAACAGCTGCATGCTGGGTAACAGCAGATTATAAAACTCACCCATGACTCCCAGCATGCAGCTGTTGAATGTCACCATTGTTGAGATTCATATGCTGATTCTTGATGTTTGTGTGTGTTTAAGTAAAGCTGGAGATCTTAAAGTAGTAATAGTAACAGTTCATACAACTATTGCAAATATCATGAAACTAAGAGATAAACCACAGAATGATATCAGCAAATCAGGCCACTGGATGATGATTACAGCATCAACAATAATTAACCAAAAACATTTAATAAGGCCCTCCCCTTGTTTATTTTTTGTTCTTTTTTTTTTGGCACTATAACAAATGCGCTCTGTAAACACAATTACAGCAAACAAAGAACAAGAAAACTATACTAATAAAGTGAAGGCTCAAGAGCCCAACTAAAGTAAACCCTGTTCGCCATGATGGTAAGGTCAAATGAAAAGTTTTTTTTAATAAAACATCTAAACCTCTGTTTAGATGTTCTGAAATAATATTTGTGGATATATGGCAGAAATCAAGTCAATCTGTAATGTTGTTTGTAGAGTTGTTTAATCAGAGATTTGATGCCTTCATTTATTTAAGTTCATTTTATCTTTGGCTGTGGCTGAAGTCAGTCATAATTCTTGCGTTTCTCTTTCCTTCGGTGATTCTGCTTGTAAACAGCAGGTGTTCATCATTATTGGTCAATCATGACATAATGATCTCCTTAACTCCAACACTGTGTCAATGCTACTTGACCACTCTGTAGTGTGGAAACACATGAACACTGAGCAGGGTTTGTTTAACACTGGGAAATGTTACATCAACTTTACCTGTTTAATTTACGTAAGACTGATGCAATTGAATTACATTAAGTTTAATTGATCTGTTTAAATTAAAACTATGTAATCTAAATGCATGGAACTGATGTATGTAATTGAATTTGAAATGTAATTGAAAGTTTAGGGCTGAATTATTTTTTTGAGTGTATATAAATAATTACAATTATTTATATCAGCTGCCAGTAGTAACTGTAGCAGAATTAATTTTCCATCAACTAATCTGTTTGTCCAGCGAACATTCAGTATAATTTTTATATCAGCTCTAAGAAATGATATTTTCTTGGCCACAGAAAATAACTTTCTTAAAGTACTGTTGCATTAGAGCATGTAGCTCGAATCGGAATCGTAAAGGGACATTAAATTGCAAGGCAGAATCAGAATCAAAACTCATGTAATTTGTGAACAAGAGTTTTATTAACAAAGGACTAACACATAACTAATCTAAACAAACAAACATAAAATCACTCATACATGGGGTAAGGGTCAGTGAGAGGCAGTTAGAGAGACCAGAGAATGTAGCTATAAAAAGAGTCAGTTAACCACCTGAGTGAAACCACACTCAAAAAAATATTTCAGCCTAAACTTAAACTTTATGTAATTCAATTACATATGAAATTTCCATGCATTTAGATTACATAGTTTTAATTTAAACAAATCAGTTAAACTTAATGTGATTCAAATGCATCAGTCTTACGTGAATGAAACGGGTAAAGTTTATGTAATAGTTCCCAGTGTTAAACAAACCCTGCTCAGTGTTCATGTGTTTCCACACTACAGAGTGTTCAAGTAGCATTGGCACAGTGTTGGAGTTAAGGAGATAAACATGTCATGATTGACCAATAATGATGAACACCTGCTGTTTACAAGCAGAATCACTGAAGGAAAGAGAAACACAAGAATCAGCCACAGCCAAAGAGAAAATGAACTTAAATGAGGACATTAAATCTATGATTAACAACTCCACAAACAACATTACAGATTGACTTGATTTCTGTCATATATCTACAAATATTATTTGAGAACATCTAAACAGAGGTTTAGATGTTTTTTTTTTTTTTTTTTTGGCTGCTGTAATTGTGTGTATGAAGCACATCCATTACAGCAAAATAAAAAAAAGCCAAAAAAAGAAGTCTTATTAGGTATTTTTGGTTAATTTTTATTGGTTGTGGAATCATTATCATCCAGTGGCCTGATGCACTGATCTCATGCAGTGGTTAGTCTATTATTTTCATAACGTTTACAACAGGCATATAAACTATTATGGATGTTTATTTTTATACAGTAAACCTTAAAATCTACGGCATCTCTTTGACACACACAGACATTAAGAATCAGCATTTAAATCTCAACAATGGTGACATTCAACAGCTGCATGCTGGGTAGCAGCAGAGTACAAAACTCACCCATGACTTCCAGCATGCAGCTGTTGAATGTAACCATTGTTGAGATTCCTATGCTGATTCTTGATGTCTGTGTGTGTCTAAGTAATACTGGTGATTTTAAAGTAATAATAGTTCATACAACTGCTGTAAATATCATGAAACTAACAGATAAGCTACTGAAAAAATAGTGTTTCTGAAATTTATTTGACCGGAAAAAATATAAACGCTTCTTAGATTTAGACACACAGACATCAACAATCAGCATGAGAATCACAACAATGGTGACCAACAAAAACGTATGTTGTAGCCAATCAAAGCTCATCCATATCTCCCATCATGCATTGTGGCATGAATAAATTATGAGCTGATGATTTCCATGATGTTTAGAGTTGATCTGTTTCTGAATATGCTGTTTGTCACCATTTTTGAGATTCATATGCTGATTCATGATGTCCGTGTGTTCCTAAAAAACAGCTTTTGAAAGTTTTTTTTTGATCGGCGGAGCTTGTAAGACGTCCATTCAAAATTGTAAAAAAAAAAATTCAGGCTTTATCATTTTTTTTGCTGCTGTGAAACCACAAGGCAGTTGTAATAAATAAAGGATATCGAACTCTAAATGGTTTCAGTGGCTCAAATTAAGTTTATTTTAAAACAGAATTATCAACACTGCATGACTTTTGCTCTTTAGTTTGTCTGGCTAGTTTAACTAAACAGTTGAACAACAGCTAATGTTAAAAAGGTACGGGTCAAGAGCCCAACTAATGCTAACACTGACCACTATAATGGTGACGTAGACATTTTGGTGTCTTCAATAATTTTCAATTATCACTCAATGAATCACTTAATTACCTCATTAACTTTGACACTGCTTCAGTGTTCATTTTAACACTCAAATAAACTCCCGCGAGAGTTCATTTAACACTGGGCTTTTTGCTGTGTAGACTTTATCTACTTTTTTTTAGTTTGTCATAGCTGTTAAATTCAGGTATTCTTTACTCAAATATATAGGATAGAATCTACCCAAACAAACTAAATGCAAATTGTTACATCAGTTTACCCCATTATATTGAGTAGATTCTATAGATTGTTTTTTACAGTGTGTCCGAATGCAGTCTCGGGTGAAAGTCTCGACGGTTTGGAGCAGTGGTGGTTTTGGAATCGCGATCACGTCCTTTGGGGTCCGAAGAGTGATGAACTCCAAAGAAGTTCTGACTCGATGGTGACTGGGAGTTTCTTCCCATGTGAAAATTGAAGAAGAACCAAGAGGGACCCAGCTGAAGTCCTGTGGTCTTTGGGGAATGGAAAGACAAGGCCGCAAGGCCTGGCACAGCTTAAAGTCCCGGCGAGTTCTAGCTCGCTTAGGTTCTGAAAGAACTCATGTGAGACAAGTAAAGAAAGCTAAAACACGCAGAAGAGAGAAATGTCTGTTTGAGGACATTTCATGAAGATGGATTCCAGGGTTGAGTGAAAGCGTCTGGCTCTTTGTGGTCGAGAGCCACAGCTCTAGATGTTGGGGCCTGTCAGGCCCACCGGGCACGCCCTGTGCCGGCTCAGGCTCCCCGTGGGTTCCTCCACACAGGCAGCAATCGGAAGAAGAGCGCGAATAGAGTGAAGGGAGGGAGGCGGTCAATTGTTTGATGCCTTTAAGCTCCCTGTAGGGTGCACCTCCAGGAGGTCCATGAACCAATGGTAACTTTCTCCTTTGGAGGGAAAGTTTACGACTCTGTCTGTGAGCATGGTATTTTGCATATGTAATTTGATTAGGTGCTGAGGCAAAACTACTAAGGTTTCTTAAAACACTAATATGTTACATAGGTATCAACATCTAATTTACACCATCTTTTAGATCATCAAAATACGAATACAAAGAGACCAAACATGGCATAGGTGGGTTATACGACTAGTTATCTATCATAACGCATGCATAAAACAGTCGCAAGACAAATACACTACAACAGACAAAATTAAAATACAATGCAGTAATACTGTACACAATGACCTGGGCTATGTGTGATAGGAAGGTCAAAGAAAGGTTTGTCTGTAAATGAATGGGAAAGAGTCTATTTCTATAGGCATTGTGTCTTTCCTATGGGCAAATGTGCATTCCTCTGGGCAATAAAACCTCTTATCAGATAGTCGTCCTGGCAACTGAGCCCTTTTGGGGAGTTAGTTGCTTTGGGGGTTGTCTCCAGAGCTCCAGCATGTAGCTGGCTTGTTACGTTTAAATACTATTTGTTAAATGTAACAAATAACTGTATGTCTGATTGGTCCAGATGCTACAAGACCGATTGGCATGACATTGGATGCCCATTTGTTCACTATAAATTCTGTGTTTCAGGGGTTTCTAGTGCTGATTGGGGTGTGAGTTACAGTGATTCACACATCTGTGCACTAAATGACTCATCAGTGATAATGAGCTGCACTTATACATACCCTACTGGATATCAGATCATGAAAGCTTTCTGGACCAAAAACCTTATAAGAGTTGGTGAAGAGCATCCAGATCTGTCTGAGGACCCTGAATACAGTCAGAGGCTTCAGTATCTGGGAGACAAACAGCAGAACTGCACCATCAGACTGAATCATGTGACACAGAAAGATTCACACATGTACTATTTCAGATTCATCGCTGATAAAGATAATGTGAAATGGCTTGGCAAACCTGGAGTGTCTCTTACTGTCACAGGTGACTTTCATGAGGTTTCACTCTTCTTCTGTGCATTATGTTGAATAATAATGAGTGTGCACAGCAGCACTAGATATAATGTGTGTGTTGTGTTCAGATCTTCAGGTGGAGTCTCCTGAGAGAGTGACAGAGGGAGATTCAGTCCGTCTGACATGTAAAAGCAGCTGCACTCTGACTGACAGAGCAACATTCATCTGGTACAGAAACTCACAGCCATTAACTGAGAGAAGAGACAGAAACAATGAACTCCTGCTGCAGTCAGTCAGAAGAGAGGATGCAGGCAGATATAGCTGTGCTCTACATGGACACACTTACATCTCTCCTGCCTTTCATCTCAATGTCATGTGTGAGTAAAGATTTAGTCACTGTTGTTTTTTTTTTTTTTTTTTTTTTTTAATTGTTTGTGTCTGTAACTGCACTTCAATTTTCAATGTTGTCTAAGATCCTCCCAGGAGTGTCTCAGTGTTCATAAATGGATCTGCTGAAATAGTGGAAGGTGATTCAGTGACTCTGATCTGCAGCAGTGATTCAAACCCACCTGCTCTGAACTTCAGCTGGTTTAAGGAGAATCAAAGCTCAGCTGTTGGATCTGGACAGAGTTTCAGTGCACTACAGAGTGGACGCTTCTACTGTGAGGCTCACAATCAATATGGATCTCAGAGATCAGATGCTGTTACTGTCACTGTTAAAGGTAGAGCAGCTCATTTACTCTTTCTAAAGTGAAGCAATTGAATCTGTTCAGGTGTTTTACTCTTTTGTTTCTGTTGTAGGACGTCTGGTGATTTTGTACATATCCATTGGAGTGGTTTGTGGAGCTGCAGCTATCATTACGATATTGCTGATTTGGTAAGACGTATGTAGTATTTGATTGGAGACAATTTATTGTCTTCTACACAAATATTGGGAAAGAACGGAAATTTGTTGTCAGACTAAAAGCTGACACATGATCAGAAGTGTAAAATGTTATTGCACAGTTTAGACAAACTAAACAGATTTTCATCTAAAAATATGATCTTACTCAATGTCTTCAAACAGGAGCAGGATGAAAAAGAGGAATGACACACAGGAGTTTCAGGTGAGAAAATGAGTTTGGTTATCAGTAGTGTATTGATCAGGTAAATTAACTAGAAAATCAAAAACTGAAAGCTTGAATACAGTCATGTAGTGAGTTATTTATTTATTTATTTATTATGCTTTTATTCCATGTCAAAGATGAATTATTCCCGACCTCATCATGACAGACGTAAAGCTTGTGGTGCTGAGATGAATGAACATGTGTATGAGAATGTAAGGGTAAGTTTTGCTGATGAAATAACTCATTTTAATAAGTCATCTTATACCAAACGGGAATTTGAACTGCATCATTTATGAATGTTTTAATTCACCTTTTTCTTTCTTTCTTTCTTTCTTTCTTTCTTTCTTTCTTTCTTTCTTTCTTTCTTTCTTTCTTTCTTTCAGGTTAACAGGAAGAGGCCATAGTGTTTGGGAAACATGGCAAAACATTTTATAGCATTTATGTATCACACGAGTGTGGAGTCCTGAAAAGTAACATAAATTGATATAAAGTATGAAATCCAATGCAAATGTGTTTTTCCTTTACAGTCTGTACCGTACAGTTTGTTTGCTTACTTTACTGTAGTAACAGTACTGATAACCTACAATGCTGTTTACTGGTTAGTTGGTACTAATCTGGGGTGCGTTTCCCAAAAGCTAACTAAGCTAACTATGGTCGTTAGTTCCATTGAGTTCTATTGGTAACGATGGAACTTGCGACCATGGCTGCTTTTGGGAAACACACCCCTGGTTTGTCCCAGTAATGATACCATACTTTGTGCGGTCTTTGCACCCCCTGCTGGTGACCACGACCAATGTATTTACTTTCTTTGTAAAATGAAAATGTATTTGTGATCTTAAATGTCAACAAAGTGGCATAATGTAATGCCACGCCAGCAAAACACTTGGTAGAGTCCGCACAGGCAAAACAATACTTCGCAAAGGGCCTGTTTGGTATGGGCCTCCTTAAATGGCCACGAAGCAGGAAGTAACCAAAGAGGCAGCAGAGGGAGTGGTAACAGTCAGTCCATGTGTGAGGGCTCCCTCTGCTGCTTCTTTGGTTACTTCCTGCTTCGTGGCCATTTAAGGAGGCCCATACCAAACAGGCCCTTTGTGAAGTATTGTTTTGCCTGTGCGGACTCTACCAAGTGTTTTCCCTGTTTACATTGCCTTGTTTTGTTATTGCCACGGTTTTGTTTCTTAGTCATAGTTTTGCCTTGTTTCTGTGCCATAGTTTTGTCTAGTTTCATCGCCATAGTTTTTGCCTTGTTTCATAGCCTTGTTTATTTGTTACTTTGGATGACTATTTTGACGTTCTGCCTGTTTTCTGGATTATGCTATTGTCTTTCCCTGGATATTACTGTTTGCTGGTGTCTGACCCTGCCTGTCTTATACGATCTGTTTAATAAAGCTCGCATTTGGATCTATCACGCTTCAGAAGAGTCCTGTTACACATAAATAGTAGCTCATATGATTGATGAGTAATATTTTGATCAAGTCTTCTGAAGTATGACAGTTTTGTGTGAAGAAAACCAAATTTAAGTGATTTTAATTAACTGATAACATCTTGTACTCTGCTATTGTCCTTAATTATCATTAGGTTTTTTTTTTTTTTTATTATTATTATTATTTATTTATTTATTTTTTTTTATTGAAGGAGACCACAATGGTGTGATTATTGATTCAAATATCAGCCTGCTTACAATATAAAGCTGTTGTGTGGCTTTCACTCTTTTCTTTGTATTTGGAACAGTAAATGTCCTTTGTGTTCAGAAAAGTGAATATTTTATTGATCTTGAAGTTTTATCCTTTTTGGGTCTTTCATCTCTGTCTTTTTAGACACAGTGTTTTGCATGTTTAAGTGACACTTGAACTTCCTTTAATATATTCTGAGAACTGCTCTAGGTTGAGGCCCTGCGGTGTAAGACAGCTAAGAGGTGTGAGGCCACTTTTTATTTCCCAGTTCCTTTTAGCACTATGGTATATATGCTTGCTTGAGATTCAAGTAAACTGAGAGTGTCAGAACATTGCCTATTGTTGTCTATTATATTTAATCAAGGAAACACTGTACAGAATAATCTTAATTTTTGCTACATTACTCTTGGTTAACACATTATTTATCCTTTACTACATATTTGGTGAACATGAGCATCAAGAGCTGGTACTTCTGGGCCTGAGTGTCAGCCAAACAAAAGTCATTTCAATGTGAACGCGAGTTGATAGCTTTCTCCAGCAATACTTGCACAACTGCTTTTTAAGACAATTACAAGCACCACAGTTACTACTGAACAGACATTTATATGTTCTATTAAAATGCAAAATAGCCTATTAAAAACCAAAATAAAGCCCTGTGAGTGTGTCTTATCAGGTAGTCAGAAGTTCTACACAGACTTGCGGTCTTAATGCCCATTTGAACACTTGAGCCAAATACAGGAAATACGTCATGTAAATAGACAAGAGGTCAAGTGCAAAGAATGCAAGTGTGAGTATTTGAACAGGCCTTGTGGGTATCTACAGGGTTTGCTGCAGTAAAGATGTGAACTTAGTCAGTTTTTGCACTGTGATGTAAGGAATAGTGAATGAGGGTGTGAGGGATGATTTTACGAGTGTCACATGATCACACTTAAATATGCTGCTAGTGCAAACATGGATAAGTTAAATATACATCACAGACCACAGAAAATCAGATGCAACAATGAAGTGACACAAAATAAACTTAATAAAAAGAACTCATATGATGAGAATCTGAAGACATCTGTAGCATCTGTAACATTCCACACTGTAAAAACAAAAACAAACAAACTAAAATCTTTTAAAAAGTAGTTTCAACTTTAAAAAAAAAAAAAAAAAAAAGTGTTTATGCTGGCTTAAAATTGTAATCAACATAAAATGTTAAGTTGTACTAAATGAAAATATGGACATTATAGTTGAGTAAACTTAAAATTTTAAGGCAGCTCAAACACTGTTTTTTTTTTTTTTTTTTTTTTTTCAGTGAGGTACTTCATCAGCATATTTAAAAGTTCATATTGTTTATTTTACTACCAAATTGATATAGTAATCAAACTTTATCAAAAGCATACACAAGCACTTATTTTATTGGTTCTATAGAAGAATATGCAAGTAAGTTTGAAAACCTTATAACACAAGCATCTGTATAGTCTGATGTAGTTTGTTTCAGTTTAACATTTATGTCTTTAGTCAAATGTGTTCTCTGTGATGTTTCCCTGTTGCTGTGATAAAACCACCAATGTGAAGTGTTACAAGTAAGACCACGTTAAAATATAAGGTGCTGACTATGTGTAGCTTAAGTGTGAAAAAAAAAAAAAAAAACACAGTGCTGCTTTCATCCTGGTCATTTGTAGTGTTGGTGAAAAAGGTAAGAGCATCATTTACTTATTTTTTGTCTTTAGATTTATGTCATCAATTAACTCCAAAGACACAATTCCATTGTTTTAGCATTTTGTGTGTGTTTTGGGTTTTGCATGATATAATATTTTTCATTTTTGTATTTGTTTTTTTTGGTAGAAAAACTTGCAAAGTTATCACAAAGCAGTTGTAGTGTGAATTAAAAGTGTTTTAGCATAAGGTGGTGAAAATGGTAGCATAATGTAACAAAATGTTACATGTGAGCTGGTCAGAATGTGTGTGTCTAAATGACAATTACAAAAAATGTAAATGTAAATAAATCTACAAATATGTATATGTAACACCACGCCAGCAGAGGGAGTGCTTGCCCATGTACTGACTGTTACCGTTCCCTCTGCTGCTTCTATGGTTACTTCCTGTTTGGTGGCCATATAAAGAGGGCCATGCCAAATAGACCCTTGTTTTGCTGATGTGGGTTCTACCAAGTGTTTCTCCTGTTTTCATTGCCTTGTTTATTTGTCTGCCCAGGCCGCCATGGCTCCAAGCTCTTTAGGATCTAACATGGTGGACTTCTCCTCCAGTGTTTCACTGTCTGCCACTGCTCCACGGCCCAGGTCTTCCAGTACTTCACTGTCTGTCAATGCTCCACGATCCAGGTCCACTTCCTCTGCATGGACCTGGTCCTCCATCCCACCCTCCGTTCCCCCACCCTCCTGGACTATTGTTTCTTGAGCGCCAGGAGTCGCTCCTAGAGGGGGGGATTCTGTAACGCCATGCCAGCAGAGGGAGCCCTTTCCCATGTACTTGGCTCTCTCTCTGCTGCTTCTATGGTTACTTCCTCTTTGGTGGCCATATAAAAAGGGCCATGCCAAACAGACCCTCGTGAAGTATTGTTTTGCTGATGTGAACTCTACCAAGCATTTATCCTGTTTTCATTGCCTTGTTTATTTGTTTCATTGCCGTTGCTGTTGCTGTAGTCATCATCTGGTTTTTTAGTTATTTTCATTGTTTTGTTTCATTTGTTACTTTGGACTGCCTACTGGTACACTATATTGCCAAAAGTATTTGCTCACCCATCCAAATAATCGGAATCAGGTGTATAAAATCAAGCACCTAGGCATGCAGACTGTTTTTACAAACATTTGTGAAAGAATGGGTCGCTCTCAGGAGCTCAGTGAATTCCAGCGTGGAACTGTGATAGGATGCCACCTGTGCAAGTCCAGTCATGAAATTTCCTCACTCCTAAATATTCCACAGTCAACTGTCAGCTGTATTATAAGAACGGGGAAGCATTTGGGAACAACAGCAACTCAGCTATGAAGTGATAGGCCACGTAAACTGACGGAGCGGGGTCAGCGGACAAGGCCCCTTCCTCTTCCAACATGTCTGTGCACCAGTGCACAAAGCAAGGTCCATAAAGACATGGATGACAAAGTCTGGTGTGGATGAACTTGACTGGCCTGCACAGAGTCCTGACCTCAACCCGATAGAACACCTCTGGGATGAATTAGAGCAGAGACTGAGAGCCAGGCTTTTTCGTCCAACGTCAGTGTGTGACCTCACAAATGCGCTTCTGATAGAATGGTCAAAAATTCCCATAAACACACTCCTAAACCTTGTGGACAGCCTTCCCAGAAGAGTTGAAGCTGTTATAGCTGCAAAGGGTGGACCAACGTCATATTGAACCCTATGGATTAGGAATGGGATGTCACTTAAGTTCATATGCGAGTCAAGGCAGGTTAGCGAATACTTTTGGCAATATAGTGTATTTTGACCTTTTGCCTGCTTTTGGATTATGCTTTTGTCTTGCCCTGGAATACACTGTTTGTTTGGAGATTGACCCTGTCTGTTTCACTATGTTGTGTTCTATTAAAGCTCGCACTTGGATCCATCCATGCTGTCTGTCGAGTCCCTTACAGTATATAAATCCGAATGCTATTTGGTCTAAATACACTATATGGTCTGATATTTTTTTTTTTTTTTAGCTAAAATGTTTAATAATTTACTATTATATATTATATTATTATCAGGGCCGCATTAAGACCTCACTGGGCCCCGGGGCTATGACTTACTGCCCCCCCCCCCCCCCCCCCCATACAATAATGATATATATATATATATATATATATATATATATATATATATATAGAATCAGAATCAGAATCAGAAAGAGCTTTATTGCCAAGTGTGTTCACACACGAGGAATTGGTCTTGGTGTTAGGAGCTTCCAGTACAGAAAATACAAACATAGTGCAGACATACATAAAGTTAAGGTAATAATAAACACTAATATTAAAAAAGAATATACAATCAATTATAAATAACAGTGGTAATAAAAATATACAGAAAGAAAAAAAAAAAAAAAAAAAAAAGATGTCCATAGACAGAACTATGAATGTGCATATGTGCTATATACAAAAGTTTTTGTTAAGTAAATACACATGACCAGTACTGAGGTGTGTTAAGTGTGGTTCAGGTGGGATATGGCTTGGGGGAAAAAACTGTTCTTGTGTCTGGCTGTTTTGGTGCATAGCGCTCTGTAGCGTCGGCCAGAGGGCAACAGTTCAAAGAGAGAGTGGGCTGGGTGTGAGGGGTCCAGAGTGATATATATATATATATATATATATATATATAGCTATATAGCTTTAAAATGATTTTTATCCTATCAATTTTTATGCATTGAAATTTAATATGTTTTGTTACCAATTTTAATATCACGTATGAGAACGTGGAGGAGATGAGAGAGCAACTCAGCTCAGAGGAGAGAGCTCAGTCACGACACAGCAAGCGGGACGAAATATACAGTAGTAAGTAGTAAGCAGCGCCGCCTGCTTTATTTTCACAGTAAAATTCGCAAATAAGGTATTATATCATGAAATATCACAGTAAAAGCAAAATTTCAGGCTGGGAAATCTCCCACTCATCCAGGGCATCCCATACACCCACAACAAATTCTGAAACCATGGACAACCGTATGTTGTTTTTTTTTTTTTTTTTTGTATGGCCATTATATTTAAATAAATGTTTAAAACTTTAGGCTGGGGCCGTGGAAAAAAATATCCCTCTTAAACTTCCATTTTCCTTTCCACTCTCATGTCTGTCTCATTCCTTTCCACTTCATTTTCCATGATAGCTCTCTGCATCTCACTTTTTGTGTGTTTGCTTTTTCCACTAATTTTCTTGTACCTGTCACTTTTCCCAACAGACATTTACTGTAGCAGAACTGGCTCCACCTTGATGCAAATTTCTAGTTGTTCATGTTTTTCTCTTACCAAAATTAACCATGGTTTATTACAGTAAATGTATTTTTTTTTTATTTATTTATTTTTTTTTTGGCGGATTGATTACAATCTGTTTTAATTTAACCACAACCATACTTTCACTACCCATCTCATGGTTAGACTATGGTTAGTGTAGCAAAACCATGGTTCATTTGTGGTTACCATGGTTTAACTATAACCATGGATTTTGGTTATAATTTTTATAAGGGTTGTGTTGTTATCTTCCCAAGCTCCCTCTGAACGTATTACAAAATGATGTTTTATAACTTTTGTTTGCTAAATTACTACTGTATTGTACAGTAATGTTGTCACATACACATTTTTTTTTTTCGAGCTCCTAGAATTAGCAAATCAACTGTGCCATCGTCTCTGGAATTTGGGCAGGAAATGACCGAATATGGAGAGTACTGACACATGCACCTGTAATCACCAACACTATTTCTTTGTTGACTTATTGTTTTGTCTGTTTGTTTGAAGTAGGATGAAGCCAGTTGATGAAGAGATCAATTCAATGGCCACCAGGTGCAGCACTGCAGCCTGAACCCATCAGATATCTGCTGTGAAGACTGCATTGGCGGACAGCTCTACTGTGACAGCTCAGATGTTACAGCACATAAAAGTAAACTTCACAACTGGACAACAAGAGTTGTGGAGGGATTCTTTTGGGCCATACCTCCAACAAGAATCAATGGTAAGTCCAATGCAACAACTATAAATACAAATTCTATATATTGTTTATTGATTTACAACATTTAATACATGTTTTGTCCCTCCAGGACATTTACATCAGGTGGTGTGTGAGGAAAGCACAGAGGACCATCAGAGAACCTACACCAGCAGACTGCGAGACAAGTTCTTTCCACAGGCAATCAGACTGAACTGAACTCATACCAGTAACACCACACACAGCACATCAACCTCATATGTACTGCCCTCTAACTGTTACACTGTCTGCACTCTGACTCTGCATAATGACATTCAGTTACCTGAAGGGAAGGCTGAAAGATGAATTAGAAGAGACTGCATGGACCATATTGCTACAGACACTTCATGCACAGCTGAGGGTGATGGACCAGGGAAAGATCAATACTCTATACATAGATATGAATCTAATACGGTATTATAAGCAGGATGAGCATGCACATTACTGATGTTTCACATCAGAGAAAGAAAAAATAAGGAATATTTGACAGAGACACAAATTGGGTGTTTTACATTATGATTCTTTGGATTGCATGAATTTACATTTACACTTACATTTACATGAATTGTATGGCTTTTGCACCATAAACCACACACTGTCTGTGCCTTGTCTTACTGAATGACACATTGAAATTGTGTGATAGTACAATGAAGGATCACAATATGTATTGGTTTTTTTTACATTTGTGTCTTCATTTACTGTCATCACTGTTTTCTTGCTCCTGATCTAATTAAATCAATGGAGCCCATTTACAAATGGGAACCGTCAAATTCTTATTCAAAGATAACCATGACTTGCAACTTACATATTGGCAAGTTGCTGAAAAGGCAATCTCAAAAATGTGACTCAGCACAGTGTGTTGTCGGTGAGGAGAAGAGATTTGTATACATTTTACTGCCCTTCCATCTCTAGGGGCCCAGTAGAGTCCCCTGGAAGATCCAAAAAAAAAAAAAAAAACACATTTCAAATGGCTGTAAATCAGTATCTGATTATAATGACAGAGAGAAAACTGGCAGTATAACTACTTATGCTATGTTAATTACATAATGTTTTAAAACATACATGGTAAAGTGGGATAAAGGTGGTGATAAAAAGTGGTCTAAGTAAAATACCAAATTTCAGCCTGCCTCTTGAATATGCCATAGATGTTTGCACAATGAACATGTTTAGATAACCTTTGTTCAAAAAAAAAGATTGTATTTTCCCCCGTTTTATAATTAAACATTCTAAACTACATTATCCATACATTGCCATTCTATCGATAGAACGCGAAAAAAGATTATTTGTAGTTTAATGAAGATATGCTTAGGGTTAGGGTTACAATCTCGGTAAAGTGCCAATTACTCACCACATAGCAACACTGTATTGTTAACTGAGGGTATTACAGATGTAATCATAACTGCAAAACGGACTTTGCAACATCAATCATTAAATAAACATCATTAAATAATAAATTAAACATTGTTTGTAGTCGATCTCTAATAAAATAAACTATGCTACATAAATAAAAATGCTCAGTGAGAGCAGAGCCCCTCACGCGAGCCGTCCCAGTGCAGGAGAAAGCCTTTACTCTATCGCTTTGTTTTAAGCAACAGGGGCGTCCCGGGGCTTGAAATTCACAGGGTAGGCGGGAGTAAGAGTCCGGTGAGGAAGCCACGCCCTATTTTGGGGCACCCACCCCGTTTCGGAGTTCACACCCCTATTTGGAGATCTCCCCACACAGGCCACACCCCTATTTGGAGATCTCCCCACACAGGCCACAAGTTAAGCACCCCCTGCTGGCCTCACTAACACCTCTTCCAGCAGCAACCTAGTTTTCCCAGGAGGTCTCCCATCCAGCTACTAACCAGGCTCAACCTTGCTTAGCTTCAGTGGGCAAACGGTCTTGGGCTGCAGGGTGATCCCATACCCAGGTCACACTCGGACACATTTCTAACCTGCATGTATCGATTCACGAGCTTACTGATTATTAGTGATGTGTGAAATTAAGCTTTTTTCAATCACTTCGTAAAATGATTTACTCACCGCATGACGAGGACATCTGAGGATCCGAGGATCTGAGAACTAATCTTTAACATCTTACATACTAAAAATACTGATTTAACTAATTGTAGATTGTATCAGAATTGTGAGATAAAAAGGTCGCAATTACCTTTTTTTTTTTAAATTATTATTCAGTGTCGGCAGCGAGAGTATGTGATGTCTGACTCCAATGTTCTAAACGCTACACACTGAGGACATCTGCTGGCCAAACACGTATAAATACACAGGAAACACTGTAATCACAAGCTGCAATTCTGCAATAATAAAAGTGCAATATACAATGTTTAAAAACACTGAATAGACAGAATATGTAAAACTTTAAATACTATGAGATCTTAGTTGATTAGTTGATTTTCGTTTGTTGTAAATGAAGACTCTTTTCATATCAATTCATGGGATATTTTTATGCTTTAGTACAGTCAAATAGAATTACAGAACCTTTAACATTTGTAATTTATTCTGAATAAAACCAATTGCTAAATTAATTTCTGTTAATCAAGACACTACTGTCAATCATTCAGGGCTCCACCCACAGAGAGACAGAAAAAGGATGTAAAATGTTTTGCCACGTGTCCTGAACACTACGGCCTGACACGCTGAAAAAAAAGAAAGAAAGAAAGAAAGAAAGAAAGTAAATAACATTCATAAATAACAGACTTCAAATTTCTGGTCAGTATAAAATGACTTAAATAACGTGATCCTGAACAGAAAAATTGTATTGCCTGCACAATATACTTAATAGTCAATAGTAATTTGATATTAAAGTTAATAAGTGTAAACACTTACCATTGTATTCTCATACACAGGTTCAATCATCTCAATATCACAAGATCTGGAATGATTCATCTTCGTCTTGAAGAAACAAAAAACAGAATAGAGAGTATATTGAATACAAATTGACCAGCGTACGATAACTATTAGGTCTCTTATAACTACATTAGTGTTCTCATAAACAGACTATAACAACAACTTACTGTTACATTCCCATACAAAGGTTCATGTGACTCAACATCAGATGCTGTACATCTGTCATGATCAGGCCTGGAAAGATTCATCTTTGACATTAAAAAAAAAAAAACAAAAAAAACAAAGACAAAAATAAATAACTAATGCTTATAAATGTACTATATACAGTCACAAATGCATTCAGACTTTTAGTTACTAGTTCACTTACTGAATAGACTATTGATTACTAAACTCACCTGAGTTTCAAGTTTGTCTTTTTTCTTTTTTATTCTGCGTCTCCTTAGAAACAATGATTATACAAAAGAATTAATATGTTAATATGTTAATTCTATATTAATATAAAATTAATATGTTGTATTAGAACAGTATTGGACCCTGATGCATTTCTACTATGGGATAAAATTTCATCGGTCAATGTCAATGAAACTATATTCCTAAATAAATAATAATTATAATAAGTTAAAAAATCTCCAACAAAATTAATATTATATAAAGTTACCCTAACAACTAGATTTATTTTGTTTACTGAAGGTTATAAATGAGAATAAGTACCTGCAATCAAATACTACACACATCTTACCAAATCAACAACATCATAATGATAACTGCAGCTCCACAAACCACTCCAATCGACATGTACAAAATCACCAGACGTCCTACAACAGAGAAAGAAGAGTAAAACACCTGAACACATGCATTTGCTTCACTTTAGAAAGAGTAAATGAGCTGCTCTACCTTTAACAGTGACAGTAACAGCGTCTGATCTCTGAGATCCATGTTGATTGTGAGCCTCACAGTAGAAGCGTCCACTCTGTAGTGCACTGAAACTCTGTCCAGATCCAACAGCTGAGGATTCATCCTCCTTAAACCAGCTGAAGTTCAGAGCAGGTGGGTTTGAATCACTGCTGCAGATCAGAGTCACTGAATTACCTTCCACTATTTCAGCAGATCCATTAATGAACACTGAGACGTTCCTGGGTGGATCTAAAATAAATAAATAAATAAATAAATAAAACATTAACAATCATATTAAATTTGACATCACAGATGCCACTGAACCATCATTAACTCACACATGACGTTTAAAGTCACAGCATCAGAGTATTTATCTCCATGTTCATTTCTGGACTTGCACTTGTATTCTCCACTGTGATTAGAGCTGATCTTTGAGATGTTGTAGATTCTTCCAGATCCTACAAACGTTCCTCCTTTAAACCAGTCGAGTTTTGCAGGTGGGTTTGAATCACTGCTGCAGTTCAGAGTCACTGAATCACCTTCCATTATTTCAGCAGATCCATTTATGAACACTGAGACATTCCTGGGAGGATCTAAAATAAATAAATAAATAAAACATTAACGATCATATTAAATTTGACATCACAGATGCTTAGAGGATTTAATGTCACAGAACCATCATTAACTCACACATGACGTTTAAAGTCACAGCATTAGAGTATTTCTCTCCATGTTTATTTCTGGACTTGCACTTGTACTCTCCACTGTGATCAGAGCTGATCTTTGTGATGCGGTAGATTCTTCCAGATCTTACAAACATTCCTCCTTTAAACCAGTCGAGTTTTGCAGGTGGGTTTGAATCACTGTTGCAGTTCAAAGTCACTGAATCACCTTCCATTATTTCAGGAGATCCATTTAGTAACACTGAGACATTCCTGGGAGGATCTAAAATAAATACATAAATAAATAAAACATTAACAATCATATTAAATTTGACATCACAGATGCCACTGAACCATCATTAACTCACACATGACGTTTAAAGTCACAACATCAGAGTATTTCTCTCCATGTTTATTGATGGACTTGCACTTGTATTCTCCACTGTGATCAGAGCTGATCTTTGAGATGCGGTAGATTCTTCCAGATCCTACAAATGTTCCTCCTTTAAACCAGTCGAGTTTTGCAGGTGGGTTTGAATCACTGCTGCAGTTCAGAGTCACTGAATCTCCCTCCACTGTTTTACCAGATGGACTTCTGGACACAGAGACACTTTTTGGTGCATCTAAAGAGGACAAAAATGAAATGTGTAGATCCAAATATACAATTTACATATAATTTACAAGTATTCATATGACTGAAGTCTGTTTTTAGTGTAGTTGTCATCATGTGTCTTTAAAATGTAAACACCCCTACATCTAAAAACTGCTAAGTGCATTATATTGTTTACTGTTTGTTTGGGGTTGCTCTGGTGAAACTAACTTTAGCAGAAAAATAGGTGATGTGCACAGCAAAAATTCTGTGGTTGAAGTTGAATAATGATTCTCTTGAGTAATTAATGTCAGCTTTCTGGTTCTACAACAGAAGATTCTGTCTTTCTAACATATCTTCGAAGATTTTTTTTTTTTTTGGAAACTGCTGGGTTTCAAAATAAACAAATAAATAAATTTCTGAAGTAAACTTTTGTTCACGCACACACAGACATCAAGAACCAGATTATGAATCTTGTCAACGGTTACAAACAGCATATGCAGATGAACAGATCAAATCTGAACATCGCAAAACAAGCTCCTACAGTGTCACATAAAAACAGCGAGAACAAAAGAAAATAGTAAGAATAAAATAAATCACACAAACAATTCAGCTGATAATTTATTCATACCGCAATGCATGATGGGAGCCATGGATGAGTTCTGATTGGCTACAACATGCTTTTTTGATGGTCACCGTTGTTGTGATTCTCACACTGATCCATCATGTCTGTGTGTTGTGATTAAAAATGCTTTTGATCAAAATTAGTTTACCCCAGTAAAGATAGATTGTGTTTGATATTCAGATTTCTTTTGGCTATAAATACACAGCATGCTGTCATAAACATGCAAATAATCCCGAATGCTGTTCTCCATGATTTCTGAATTCTGGTGATGCTGTGCCTTTTGGCCGAAATCAGTTTTTTTCGATGCGACTCTTAATTTTATAATGTTTATAGCTCCAAAAGTTGGAAACTTAGCAGACTGAAACCAGTGTCATCTTAACCAGCTTGATCTGTGAATTTTTTCACAGCAAAGCTCTTGTCCGTAAACCCCTTGGTTAATCCGCTATAGTAAGGAATGTGAAAAATAGG
Organism: Cirrhinus mrigala; assembly: GCA_036247105.1. Classification (NCBI taxonomy): domain Eukaryota; kingdom Metazoa; phylum Chordata; class Actinopteri; order Cypriniformes; family Cyprinidae; genus Cirrhinus; species Cirrhinus mrigala. Next base: position 180,485 of record CM070007.1, read on the forward strand.
CACTTCATGTTTAACATGTTTTACCAATAAACACGCAGACTGCTCGAATACAAAAACATTGTTTTTAAGTCAAACTCGATTTGTGAAAACTTTCACAATCGCTATTTATTGCGTATCAGTGTTTCTTTATGCTCTGATCTCTTTTTCTTCTATCATAATGTCACACGGTGCTGTTCCAGTGAATAATGGTTTTCCAAGCCACTGAAAACCTTAGATAAATCATATACGTCTCTAATGAACTTTTCACGTACAAGGAAATGTTTCACAGTATATTTTTTGTCAGTTGATCCTTCCTGAGCCCTTATGTACTATTCTGATTTGTGACAAATTTCACAGTGCAATTTTGGACAGTTAACCCTTCACTGATTCAATTACATCACAATTTTGATTTGTGAAAACTTTCACAGTTTAGTATTGGTCAGCTGAACCTTCCCTGGGTCATGTAAATGAGAACAGCATTCGGGATTATTTGCATGTTTATGACAGCGCGCTGTGTATTTATTGCCAAAAGAAATCCGAATATCAAACTGCAAACTATCTTTTAATAAGTTTTAAAAACATTTGTCTGATTATAGATATTATATTGTTCTCAGGATTGATTTATTCAATGAAAGTGCTCCTATTATGCCTTTTCAAATATGACCTTTCATGCAGTGTGTCATGTAGCTGTATGTGAACATAAACTATCTGCAAAGTTGTGAAGCCGACAGTGCACAATAAATAAAGTTATCTATCAAAAAAAAAAAGAGTCGGCTCACCATCGCCTGAACGAGTCATCAGGAATTCGAATCTTTTTCTGTTACGGCTATACGTCACAAAGTAACACATTTGCATAATGTTCGCCGTGCGTGAGGGCGGCTTGTTTCTGCGTCGACCAAAGCGCACACGCAGCAGAGCGCACTGCTGGCACGCAAGGCGCGCACGCCGCGCTCAACGTTCAAATTAGTTGAACTTTTGCGCTCTGAAGGGCTGCACTAGGCCAGCGCAGCGCTTTCTGTGTTCAGTGTGAAAGCTCCAGGGCTGTCATTCAGTTATGGCAATGGGCGTTTAGTTTTCCGACACACGCTGTAGCGGTAGACCAATCATAAAGGACTGCGCCATCTGACCAATCACAGCAGTGAGGGCTCACGGAAAGGAGGGGTTTAGAGAGACTGATTCTTTAAACTGCTTCATACGAGTCGTTTACGAATCATTTAGAAATTACGTAAAATTAAATCTATTTTTTGGAGAAAACTAAAGTGTTTTTTTGACATTGTATACATGTAAACCTGTTTTAGGAGTCTCATAAAACAATATTAGCAACTTTTAAAATGGCATAATAGGAGCACTTTAAGCAAACTTAACTCAGTTTAATAGATCACTATGAAGATTATGACAAAACATAATCAAAGCCACACATTTGTCTTTCCTCTGGTTTGCCTGGCTGTTATAACTCTGTTACAACAGCCAAACAAAATCTAATGTTAAAAATGTAAGGATCAAGAGCCCAACTAATGCAAACACTGACCACTGTAATGGTTGCTTAAAAATTGTGATTTTCTCATTTGGTGATTCTGCTTGTTAACATCAGGTGTCTCCAATAATGATCAATCATCACTTAATTAATCACTAATTATCTCATTAATTTTAACTCTGCTTCAGTGTTAATTTGACACTCTTCAGTGTTACTTTTAACACTCTTGAGTGTGGAGTCAAATGAAATCCCGGGAGAGTTACTTTAACACTGGGCTTTTTGCTGTGCACATGAGGCTTGGCTCCATTGGAGCACTGCATAAACACTCCAAAAATTAAATTAAAAGAACTGATGATTTTGTACTCACACATGACATTGAGATGAACAGCAGGAGAGATGTAAGTGTGTCCATGTAGAGCACAGCTATATCTGCCTGCATCCTCTCTTCTGACTGACTGCAGCAGGAGTTCATTGTTTCTGTCTCTTCTCTCAGTTAATGGCTGTGAGTTTCTGTACCAGATGAATGTTGCTCTGTCAGTCAGAGTGCAGCTGCTTTTACATGTCAGACGGACTGAATCTCCCTCTGTCACTCTCTCAGGAGACTCCACCTGAAGATCTGAACACAACACACACATTATATCTAGTGCTGCTGTCATACACTCATTATTATTCAACATAATGCACAGAAGAAGAGTGAAACCTCATGAAAGTCACCTGTGACAGTAAGAGAAACTCCATGTTTACCAAGCCATCTTTCTGCTGTTACATTTGTTGTGAATCTAAAATGGTACATGTGTGAATCTTTCTGTGTCACATGATTCAGTCTGATGGTGCAGTTCTGCTGTTTATCTCCCAGATACTGAAGCCTCTGACTGTATTCAGTGTCATTAGACAGATCTGGATACTCTACACCCTTTACAGTGTTTTTGGTCCAGAATGCTTTCATGATCTGATGTCCAGTAGGGTATGTATAAGTGCAGCTCATTATCACTGATGAGTCCTTTAGTGCACAGATGTGTGAATGACTGTAACTCACACCCCAGTCAGCACTAGAAACCCCTGAAACACAGAATTCATATAGTGAACAAAATAGCAGCAGCTTTTTCATCAAGGACATTAGTGGGAAAACGTCATGCAAAATCTCTATCAGTGTTTCTGAACGTTGCAGCAACTCACTGTGAATCAAGAGCAGGAAGATCAGAGGAAGAGGAGGAGCCATTCTGACTGACATCACCTTAGCAACACCTACAACAATTGAACAGTGGCTTATTTCAGCTGTCGTGATTTTTTTTTTTTTTTGTCTTAGGTTTTTTTTTTTTTTTTTTTTTTTACTTGTTTTACTGTAAATTGTAAGACAGTAAACATGTAATTGCCATTAGTTCATTGTCTGATTAGACACTGGTGTTTGTTGAGGTCTAGTCAGACTCAGAAAGGTTGTGGTTAAGATAGTTTAGCACACATGCACTTAACTTTCGTTTTCTGCCCAGTGCAAATCAAACCCAATCTACAACATTAAGAGCAACTTATACACATAAGAAAAACTCATACAATCCTGCTCTACTAATGGTCAGTATCAACTAGCAGACCTGTACAAAACATGCCTTAAAAGACTAAATAATTTTATCCAACCACACACACAATATTAAAATAATAATAATAATAATAATAATAATAAACAAGAAAAAAAAAAAATATTTTTCTTATGCTTGTATTTTTTGCTTATCGGCGATCAGCTCTGACAAGAATTGTAAACACTGTTTATGCTATTTTTTATGCTGGGGCTGGTTATGTCCTATTAAGATAAACAGCTGTATTCATAATAATATAATATATATAATATAATATAATAAATGATTAAACATTTTATCTAAAAAAAAATAAAAAAAAAAAAATAAATCAGACCATATACTGCATTTAGATCAAATGGCATTTGGATTTATATACATATTTGTATTCTGACCAGTTTACATATAACGTTTTGTTACATTATGCTACCATTTTTGCCACCTTATGCTAAAACACTTTTAATTCACACTACAACTTCTTTGTGATAACTTTGCAAGTTTTTCTACCAAAAAAAAAAAACAAAACAAAAAAAAAAAAACAACAACAACAACAACAACAAAAAAAAACATTTCAATATATCATCAAAAACCCAAAACACACACAAAATACTAAACCAATGGAATTGTGTCTTCGGGGTTAATTGATGACAAAGAATCAACATAAATCTAAAGACAAAAAAATAAGTACACCATGCTCTTACCTTTTTCACCAACACTACAAATGACCAGAATGAAAGCAGCACTTTGTTTTTTCACACTTTAAGCTACACATAGTCAGCACCTTATATTTTAACATGTGGTCTTACTTGTAACACTTCACATTGGTGGTTTTATCAAGGCAACAGGGAAACATCACAGAGAACACATCCAACTAAATGCATATTCTTCTATAGAACCAATAAAATAAGTGCTTGTGATAAAGTTTGATTACTATATCAATTTGGTAATAAAATATACAATATGATCTTTAAAACATGCTCATGAAGTACTTCACTGTAAAACAAGTACTGTAAGTGTTCGTGCTGCCTTAACATTTTACGTTTAATCAACATGAAATGTTAAGCTATACTACATCAAAATGTGGATATTTGAGTTGAGTAAACAATTTTAAGGCAGCATGAACACTTACTTTTTTAAGTTGAAACTACTTTTTTAGTTTTTTGTTTGTTTGTTTGTTTTTTTACAGTGTTGAATGTTACAGATGTTTCCTCTGAATGTCTTCAGATTCTCATTATATGAGTTCATTTTATTCAGTTTATTTTCCTAAAAGTGGCCTTGAGTCACTTCATTGTTGCATCTGATTTTCTGTGGTCTCTCACTCTAAATATTGTCATAAATGCAGTTTTGCATTCATATATATGCATTTAACTTTTCCATGTTTGCACTAGTAGCATTTCTAAGTGTGATCTTGTGACACTCGTAAAATCATCCCTCACACCCTCATTCAGTATTCCTTACATCACAGTACAAAAACGCTTTCCATCACCATGTCCCTTAAGGTGCTCTGTCTAAGCTCACATCTTTACTGCAGTAAACCCTGTAGATACCCATAAGGCCTGTCCAAATACTCACACTTGCAGTCTTTGCACTTGACCTCTTGTCTAGTTGCATGACGTATTTCCTGTATTTGGCTCAAGTGTTCAAGTGGGCGTTAAAACCACAAGTCTGTGTAGAACTTCTGACTACCTGATGAGACACACTCACAGGGCTTTATTTTGGTTTTTAATAGGCTATTTTGCATTTTAATAGAACATATAAATGTCTGTTCAGTAGTAACTGTGGTGCTTGTAATTGTCTTAAAAAGCAGTTGTGCAAGTATTGCTGGAGAAAGCTATCAACTCACGTTCACATTGAAATGACTTTTGTTTGGCTGACACTCAGGCCCAGAAGTACCAGCTCTTGATGCTCATGTTCACCAAATATGTAGTAAAGGATAAATAATGTGTTAACCAAGAGTAATGTAGCAAGAATTAAGATTATTCTGTACAGTGTTTCCTTGATTAAATATAATAGACAACAATAGGCAATGTTCTGACACTCTCAGTTTACTTGAATCTCAAGCAAGCATATATACCATAGTGCTAAAAAGAACTGGGAAATAAAAAGTAGCCTCACACCTCTTAGCTGTCTTACACCGCAGGGCCTCAACCTAGAGCAGTTCTCAGAATATATTAAAGGAAGTTCAAGTGTCACTTAAACATGCAAAACACTGTGTCTAAAAAGACAGAGATGAAAGACCCAAAAAGGATAAAACTTCAAGATCAATAAAATATTCACTTTTCTGAACACAAAGGACATTTACTGTTCCAAATACAAAGAAAAGACTGAAAACCACACAACAGCTTTATATTGTAAGCAGGCTAATATTTTAATCGATAATCACACCATTGTGGTCACCTTCAATAAAAAAAAAATAAATAAAAAATAAAAAATATGCTAATGATAATTAAGGACAACAGCAGAGTACAAGGTGTTATCAGTTAATTAAAATCACTTAAATTTGACTGAGGTTTTCTTCACACCAAACTGTCATACTTCAGAAGACTTGATCAAAATATTACTCACCAATCATATGAGCTACTATTTATGCCACTTTGTTGACATTTAAAATCACAAATACATTTTCGTTTTACAAAGAAAGTAAATACATTGGTCGTGGTCACCAGCAGGGGGTGCAAAGACCACACAAAGTATGATATCATCACTGGGACAAACCAGATTAGTAGCAACTAACCAGTAAACGGCATTGTAGGTTATCAGTACTGTTACTACAGTAAAGTAAGCAAACAAACTGTATGGTACAGACTGTAAAGGAAAAACACATTTGCATTGGATTTCATACTTTTGTTTCAATTTATGTTGCTTTTTTTAGAACTCCACACTCATGTGATACATAAACGCTATAAAATGTTTTATCATGTTTCCCAAACACTATGGCCTCTTCCTGTTAACCTGAAAGACAGAAAGAAAGAAAGAAAGAAAGAAAGAAAGAAAGAAAGAAAGAAAGAAAGAAAGAAAGAAAGAAAGAGGTGAATTAAAACATTTATAAACAATGCAGTTCAAATTCCTGCTTGGTATAAGATAACTTATTAAGTTATTAATAAGGTATTATTAAGTTATTGAGTTATTTCATCAGCAAAACTTACCCTTACATTCTCATACACACGTTCATTCATCTTAGCACCACAAGCTTTACGTCTGTCATGATGAGGTCGGGAATGATTCATCTTTGACATGGAAAAGCATAGAGAATGAATAAATAAATAAATAACTCACTACATGACTGTATTCAAGCTTTCAGTTCTTGATTTACTAGATAATTTACCTGATCAATACACTAGTGATAACCAAACTCATTTTCTCACCTGAAACTTCTGTGTGTCATTCCTCTTTTTCATCCTGCTCCTGTTTGAAGACATTGAGTGAGATCATATTTTTAGATGAAAATCGGTTTAGTTTGTCTAAACTGTGCAATAACATTTTACACTTCTGATCATGTGTCAGCTTTTAGTCTGACAACAAATTTCCCTTCATTCTCAACATTTGTGAAGAAGACAAGGGATTGTCTCCGATCAAATACTACATATGTCTTACCAAACCAGCAATATCGTAATGATAGCTGCAGCTCCACAAACCACTCCAATGGATATGTACAAAATCACCAGACGTCCTACAACAGAAACAAAAGAGTAAAACACCTGAACAGATTCAATTGCTTCAGTTTAGGAAGAGTAAATGAGCTGCTCTACCTTTAACAGTGACAGTAACAGCATCTGATCTCTGAGATCCATATTTATTGTGAGCCTCACAGTAGAAGCGTCCACTCTGTAGTGCACTGAAACTCTGTCCAGATCCAACAGCTGAGCTTTGATTCTCCTTAAACCAGCTGAAGTTCAGAGCAGGTGGGTTTGAATCACTGCTGCAGATCAGAGTTACTGAATCACATTCCACTATTTCAGATGGACGGCTGGACACTGAGACGTCCTTTGGAGGATCTTTGACAAAATTAAAGTGCAGTTACAGACACAAACTCAACAATTTAAAAAAAAAAAAAAAAACAGTGACTAAATCTGTACTCACACATAACATTGAGATGAACAGCAGGAGAGATGTAAGTGTGTCCATGTAGAGCACAGCTATATCTGCCTGCATCCTCTCTTCTGACTGACTGCAGCAGGAGTTCATTGTTTCTGTCTCTTCTCTCAGTTAATGGCTGTGAGTTTCTGTACCAGATGAATGTTGCTCTGTCAGTCAGAGTGCAGCTGCTTTTACATGTCAGACGGACTGAATCTCCCTCTGTCACTCTCTCAGGAGACTCCACCTGAAGATCTGAACACAACACACACATTATATCTAGTGCTGCTGTCATACACTCATTATTATTCAACATAATGCACAGAAGAAGAGTGAAACCTCATGTTACCTGTGACAGTAAGACTCACTCCTGGAGTACCAAGCCATTTTCCATTATCTTTATCAGTGATGAATCTGAAATAGTACATGTGTTCATCTTTCTGTGTCACATGATTCAGTCTAATGGCACAGTACTGCTGTTTATCACCCAGATACTGAAGTCTCTGACTGTATTCACGGTCCTCAGACAGATCTGAAGGCTCTCCACCCTGTACAGTGTTTTTGGTCCAGAATGCTTTCATGATCTGATATCCAGTAGGGTATGTATAAGTGCAGCTCATTATCACTGATGAGTCTTTTAGTGCACAGATGTGTGAATGACTGTAACTCACACCCCAATCAGCACTAGAAACCCCTGAAACACACAATTCATAGTGAACAAATGGGTATCCAGTGTAATGCAATTCTCTTTTGACTGCTATTGAAATGTTGCAGTGACTCACCGCAAATCATGAGCAGGAAGATCAGAGGAAGAGGAGGAGCCATTCTGACTGACATCACCATAGCAACACCTACAAATAAATGTACGGTTTTAAAGTTTGTTTTTGTAATTTTTTATGTTTTAATGTAAAATTAATATTTTATGAGACAAATGTTAGTAAACATCTAACTATTACAGTTAGTTTACTGTCTGTTTTGATGGTGCTGTTTATTGAGGATAGGAGTTTTTATTACTGGTTTCTGTGCGGATAAAGTAGTTAAACACACAAGCGTTTAACTTCCTCTTTCTGGCCAGTGCAAATCGAGCTCCATCTGCAGCTGCTGACCAAAATAGTCTTGTGGTTTAAGCTACAGAATAAACCGCAGGTCACACCAACATCCAAAACAAAACATATATCAGCCCTCAAAACAGACTGACAGTATATGTATTAAAAACCGCATCTAATCACCAGATAAAGATTTTAAAAGTCAACCACAACTTAATTTACTTAACAACATTTCATCTACTTTCATATATGCACTTGGCAGATGCTTTCATCCAATGTAACTCACATTGCATTTTTATTTGTTTATGCATCATACGGAACTTGAATCCATGACTTTGGTCGTTGCTAGTGCTGTGCTCTACTGTTTGAGCTACAGGAATACTTAAAATAAATATTATATGTATATATCATGGCTAGTTGTTCCACATTTAGTCCAGTGAAAGTGTTACTGGAATTTTAACTACTTGGAGGGCAGAATGTGCAAAAAATATTTTAATCCAAGACATTTTTGAATAGCTGTATGTAAACAACATACAAAAACACTTGGACTTTTGTCCTTAAACTTCATTACTGAGAACTTACCTGTGTGACAACTAGCCCCAATCTCCCCTACACCCCACACACACACACACACACACACAGATATTTGATGATAATTAGTCTACAGAATGATTATAAAATCATGTTCTTACCTGTTTCACCAACATTCATGACCAGTGACAGCACTACAAATGATCAAAATGGAAGCAGTAATGGGATTTTTATGTGGCCAACAGCTTATATTTAACATGAGGATATGACACCACATAGTACAGATATAACAGAAGCAGAGACTAAAGATGGCAACCAGCACAGAGACGACATTAGACTGACATCATAAAATGGGTATAAACTTTATATTTATGAAAACCGGAAAACGTTATAGTCTGTAGAGATGCTTATGTTTTCAAACTTACATGCATATTCAATCTCTTCCTGGGGAAACAAGAAAATAAAACATTGATTGTGCATTTTATAAATAAATGTAATGAATTAATAGCAAATTTAGTAATAAAACAAACAAAAAGAACTCAAGAATGTATAGAGAAAAAGAATACTGAAGTTGCTACTCATCCATCATATGAGATAATCTAAGCTTTTTTAGAAAGGCCTTGTGTCACTTCTCCATTGTCTCTCATTGTGAAACTTTAAAGATGGACATTAATTCAATTTCCTCTGTAGCGATGACAGATGAGAAAACAAGGCGTGTTCAAACTCACAGCAGCATCTATCTAGTGTTGACTGTGATCGTGTGATCCTCTTGAGAGACGGACAGACGAGTGCTGACATCACAGACCTGCTGCTCTGACATCTGTAGGAAGCCCGATTTGCTTATATTGCTGATTTTGTTTAACTTAAAATGTAATACCTGCAGAAAAATATCCATTCATCCATTCAGTTTTCTCCTGTAAATGGAGCTTAATGCTTAAGGCTGGTTAAAGACACCAAACGTCCACTTGAGAGATGTGAGTAGGCAGGTGTTGCCGCAGTGAGGTGAGGAGTGAAATGAGAGCAATCAAGAATATAAATTTTTACCTCTCAAAGTGAATCAAAGGCAAAGAAGATCACTCACACTCTGGCCATGATGTTATGGGTTACACCCCTACTCTTCTTTGAAAGACATTGTATTAGTTTTAATCACCACAGGGAGTCAGGACCTTAGTTTAACTTCTCATCTGACAGATAGTGCTTTTAAAAAATAATAATAATTTAAAAAAAAGTTATTGCAACTTTTTATCTCACAGGTCTGACTTTTTTTCTCAGATTTGCGAGATATAAACTCGCATTTCTGTGAACATATCAGTCTTTTTTTCTCCTCAGAACTGGACTTTGTAACTCACAATTGCAAGTTTGTATCTCACAATGCAGAATTGTGAGATAAAAAGTCGCAATTACATTTTTTATTGTTTATTCAGTGGCAGAAATGGGCTTTCATGCTCCCATACTCTAGAGTAGGTACTTTTTTGAAAAAGCAATTACTTCACGACTGCAAAAAGAGTTCTATATAGTTTGAATGTACTCTGGATGTACTACAATCGCCATGTTGTCATTGTCACGTGACCTACCAGCGTTGATACCATAGGAATGAAAGAGGAAGTGTCGTAAGGTGAATCCCAGTTGTTGCAAAAACTCAGTGACGTTTTTTTTTTTTTTTTATGGGTCCAGGATAGGGTGTGTTGACTTCCAAAGCTTCATTGGGAATTCGAGCTTTATGCTCTGCATATCTTCTAAGAAATAAGCTACTTCTTTTGTTGTATCTGTTTATAATAGTTGTTCTAACTCAGAGTTGAGTTCCAATACCATGTTTAGTTCGTATTTCTCTTGTTTTTCTTTGAATGTTCGGGGGCTACGTGACTTAAACAAATGAAAAGCTTTATTTCTATATTGTAAATCTATGAAAAGGGATGTTTATCTTTTGCAAGAGACACATTCTTGTATAGACGATGAAAAATTCTGGCGTACCCAGTGGGGGAGCCCTATTACTTTTTGTCATAACTCCAGTTCGTCAGGTGGGGTCGCTATTTTACTCACTAATGATTTTCAGGGAAAGATTATAGAATCACTTTCTTCAGGGATAGGAAGATGGATTATTGCAGTTGTTCTCTTGGATAACAGCTTCTTTATAGTAGTTAATATATACGGGTTCAACAATTCTTCAAGCAATAAAACTCTTTTTGATGGTATAATCCTTAATGTAAGTAATCTGAAACTTAAATATCCCTCTGCATTTATATTAATTGGCGGCGATTTCAATGAGGCACCAGATTTTGTTGTTGATAGATTTCCACCCAGAACTGTGTCTAATAGCGTTGACCCCCTTATAGGAAAGTTATGTCATCAGCTGAACCTAATTGATGCACATAGATATTTACACCCCGATAGGCACGTGTATACTTGGTTTAAGTCTGATTTTTCTCAAAAATCTTGTATAGACCTGTGGCTAATATCAGATTCTTTAATTTCATATTTGACTTAAGTGGAAATTTCATCTTCTCCTCTAACAGATCATGCAGCAATTGATATTATTTTTTTCTGAAACTAAATCTAAGCGGAGAAGGAAAGTAACCCCAGGTTACTGGAAGTTAAACTGTTCTTTTTTACGATCGGAATCATACTGTCAGGAGATCAGGAAAATCGCGGAGGGTGTGGCATCTCAGGCGAATATCTCGGCCATTTCTAAATGGGAGCTATTTAAATACGAATGTAGAAAATTCTCTGTAAAATTTGGGAAAAATAGAATGTCTGTTAAAAGTAAAGAAATTACATATTTAATTACAAAGACGAGTGAGACCTTAAAAAATCCTAACCTGGGAGAGGATGACAAGGAATCTCTTTATACTTTACAAGGCAGTCTGGATGATTTATTTTTAGAGAAAGCAAGGGGCGCATTCATTAGATCAAGAGCAAAATGGCTTGAGTTTGGAGAAAAAAACTTTTTAACCTAGAGAAAAAACGAGGCAGTAATAAGAGTATCTCCTCTCTAATGATACATTATCCAATGACCCCTCTGCAATCTCTTCTCATGTTTTTAATTTTTATCAAAATCTTTACACTTCTTCTTTTGATTTTAATGCTTCATCTTTATTTTGTCATAAGATTGATTCGGTGATTCCTAAAATTAATAATCAGAATAGAGAATTTTGTGAGGAACCCTTTAATATAGAGGATCTTTTTAATGTAGTAAAAAGAATGCCAAACAATAAATCTCCAGGGCCAGATGGCTATACCATTCGAATTCTTTAAAGTCTTTTGGGATCAGAGTCACTGAATCACCTTCCACTATTTCAGCAGATCCATTTATTGACAGTGAGACATTCCCAGGAGGATGAAAAAAAAACAAAAAAACTCACAGATGCTTAGAAGATTTAAAGGAACACTCCACTTTTTTTGAAAATAGGCTAATTTTCCAACTCCCCTAGAGTTATACAGACGTGTTTTACGTCAACTCTGCCGGCTGCAACTCTCTGCATCTACACAAACTTAGTGCCAGTCACTTTCAAGCGCTGTGTAATATCATTGCGCCTGCTGCACCCATGGTACGGCAGCAAAATTGCTTGATTATTACGCCTGAATGAAGTATAGTTCCTAGCCATATCGGCCTATAAAATTGCAACTTTTCATTTTCCGTCAGTCTTAGTATACGATGCAACTACTGGAGAGTCAAGTTTTAAATAGGAAAAATATCGAAACTCTTTAGTCATTTTATAGTGAGATGCTAATGGTCTAATCGGATTCAATGATTTATGCTAAGCTATGCTAAAAGTGCTTCCGCCAGACCCGGCGACCGGCTGAATGGATTCAAAAATGGTAAAAACACATCTGTATAACTCTAGGGGAGTTGGAAAATTAGCCTATTTCCAAAAAAAGTGGAATGTTCCTTTAATGTTTAAAGAAGATTCTATGAACCATCATAGACGCACACATGATGTTTAAAGTCACAGCATCAGATTCTTTCTCTCCATGTTTATTTCTGGACTTGCACTTGTATTTTGTAACCCACTGCACAAAGTACTGCAGACACAATGGGTTCTGAATATGGACCAGTTTTTTGGAAGTTCAGGTTCGCCTATGGAGAATAAGGAGCTTAACAACAACAATGAATCAGTCAGACACGGTAAGATCTTCAATTCAGTGTTATTTACCAAGTACCAAATTAAAGTAATGAGGAAAAACAATAAGTAAAACACAATGAGTAGTTTTCTCAAACAAAGGGGAAAAAAAAAAAAAAAAAATTTAGTGCAAGTTGGTTAGACTAACTCTTTCCCTTTTTTTTTTCCTTTACAGGTTTCAAAGACTTCAAATGAAAACTCAGGAAACTCAAATGGGAATTTCAATCACCCTTCAGCACAACCTTTACATCAGTTAATGAAGTTAACTTTTGTTTGCTTCTTTTCTTTTGAGGTTTCACTAACCCGTTTCACTCTGAAGAGAGGCCAAATAAAATAAAATGTGGATTGTATCCCTTTTTTTTTTTTCCACCCTGTATAAAAAAATAAAATAAAATTTAAAAAAACGAAACATGTATCAATAATTCAGTGTAATCAATTTGAGTGAAAGCTTGATTTCTGAATAATATAAAACGCAACCCTTATTTGACACCCTTTCTGGAATTTAAGGAATAAGTTTTCCTTCCTTGTATCGAATTTGTAAAAAAAAAAAAAAAGGAAACAAAAAAACAAAAACAAATACACAATCAACTTAGAAAAAAAAAAAAAATACAATTAGAAAGAAAACCCAAATAAACTTAACCAAACCAAACCCAAATGTGGATTCAAAGCTCAATTTTCAAGAGTCTTGTGATTCAGTACTTAAGGTCCATTCACAACCTTGTGAATGCGGCTGAATTCAGGTAACGAATGAAATTGTTCGTCAGTCTCTTCTATTCGATCCTTTCAAAACGGAGTAGTAAAATGCGCTGTTTATACTGCTAGTTCACTTTCCTACCGTCCAGTTCGGCAACAGAAATGTCAGTGTCACTCAGTACCACTTGATGAGAACTCCTTGCGGCTCGCCAGTCACTCACGCCCTCTGCGAACAGGAGAGTTTGGACAAAATCCGGGAAACCAGAAACCCTATTCCGTGAAGTATGGATCTCCACACAGCGTCAACTCCGAGCTTGCAGCACACTCTCGACAGGCAACGATGAACCCGAATCAGAAATAAAACAAAGGAGAGGAAAAAAAAAAAAAAAAAAAAAAACCTGACCTTGAATAACAAGGTCACAAAACAGTCATTAATATCATTTTCAGAACATTCACGTATCACGTTTAACAAAACAACAAAATGACGATCTCATTTTACAAATGAGCCCATAAGCATAAATGTATCACATGTGGTCTTGCAAAACACATTCATGATTCATAAATGAACTCAAATATAGTATTTTTTTTTTAACATTTCACTTATATGCATCTTTCACACAGATTAACACATGAAATAACATTAACTCACCAAAACCACGGCTGAACTTGACCGTGTTAATCCCTTGTAGCTCCAAAGAACTCAATTTCCACTTGATCTTTCACTCATAAACTTAATGAAAAAAAAAATGAAAAGCGAAAATGTATTTTGCTTCTGTGTGAAACAATTACGACTTTGCTTCTAGTCTCTATACAGCGTATCTGAATGAATATCACTTTTTTTTTTTTTTTAATCAAATATTTCTACTTGATTCATCAAATTCTTACGTTTCAATCGGAGAGACCTGCAATGCCTACATTCATTTATATTCCGCCGAAGCAAGCGAGAGAGCACAAGAAAAAAGTTGTACTATCTCGCATTCTCACTCGTAATTGGTCAATTCTTTAATACACAAAATACTCTTATTGGCTGCTTCAAAACTCATGAAAATAACTACTCCCAGCTCAGTGCTGTGTTGGTAACCTGGGTTACAATTTTCCACTGTGATCAGAGCTGATCTTTGAGATGCTGTAGATTCTTCCAGATCCTACTAATGTTTTTCCTTTAAACCAGCTGAATTTTGCAGGTGGGTCTGTATCACTGTTACAGTTTAGATTCACTGAATCTCCCTCCACTATTTCACCAGATGAACTGACGGACACAGAGACACGTTTTGGTGCATCTAAAGAGGACAAAAAAAAAATAAATAAATAAATAAAAAACTTAAAATGACTGTGCATAACATTCTTTAAAGTGTAGCAATGGTAGGCAGTCATACAAGCCACATGTAAAATCCATTATAAATAAATAAATAAATAAATAAATAACCACCCGTGACACAGTGTGGCAGTTTGTGAAACATTTATTTACATCACTTTAGAATCTGACAGTGAGAATGAGTTTGGAAGCCATCAGATTGTTTTCTACTAGTTTTGAAACATTTCACTGTATTTTGAAATTAAAAATGGTGCATGGGGACCCCACATGGCGCTTGGCATAATGGAGCTTGGCTCCATTCGAGCACTGCATAAACACTCCAAAAATTATTAAAAGGAATGATGAATCACTGATGAACATCAGGAGAGATGTAAGTGTGTCCATGTAGACAGACAGATCAGACAGATCTGGAAACTCATCAGCATCATTTTTAACATGTGTTTTGGTCCAGAACACTCATGATCTGATATTCAGTAGGGTATGTATAATTGCAGCTCATTATCACCGATGGGTCCTTTAGTGCACAGATGTGTGAATGACTGTAACTCACACCCCAATCAGCACTAGAAACCCCTGAAACACAGAATTTATACTGAACAAATGATATCCAATGTCATGTAAATCTCTCTTGAATGTTTCTGACATGTTGGAGACACTAACCGTGAATCATCAGCAGCAAGAGGAAGATGAGGAGCCATTCTGACTGACATCACTATAGCAACACCTACAAATACATTTACAGTCTTAAAGTTTGTGTTTGTAATATTTTTATGTAACATTGTAATATATTATAGGACAATAGTTAGTAAACATTGAACTATTACAGTTAGTTTACTGTCTGTTTTGATGGAGCTGTTTATTGAGAATAGGAGTTTTTTATGACTGGTGTCTGTGCGGGTAAACTAGTTAAGCACACAAGCCTTAACTTCCTCTTTCTGGCCAGTGCAAATCAAGCTCCACCTGCAGCTGCTGACCAAGACAGTTTTGTGGCTTAAGCTACAGAACAAACCGCAGGTCACACCAACATCCAAAACATATACCAGCCCTCGCAACAGACTTACAGTATATGTATTAAAAACCACCTCCAATCACCAGATAAGGATTTCTAAGGTTAACCACAACTTTTTTTACTTAATCAACAACATTTTATCTACTTTCATGTATGCACTTGACAGATGCTTTCATCTAAAGTAACACACATATTTATTTGTTCATGCTTTCCATGGAAATTGAACCCATGACGTTAGCGTTGCTAGTACTATTCTCTACTGTTTGAGCTACAGGAATACTTCAAAAAAATCTGATCAAATAGCACAGATATATAGTTCCTGTTATCATATGTATATATCGGGGCTAGTTTTTCCATGTCTACTCCAGCAAAAGTGTTACTGGAATTGTAACTACCTTAAGGGCAGAATGTACAAAAAAAATATTTTAATCCAAGATCAAAAGTCTTTAATCCAAGATTTTTGAATAGCTGTGTGTGTAAACAACATACAAAGACACTTGGACTTCTCTATTGCTTCCCGTTATCTTGTGAAACGCTAAATATGAACATTAATGCATTAATTTCCTCTGTAGTGATGACTGATGTGAGAAAACAAGGCGTTTCCAAACTCACAGCAGCATCTATCTAGTGTTGACTGTGATCATGTGACCCTCATGAGAGACGGACAGATGAGTGTTGACGTCACAGACCTGCTGCTCTGACATCTGTAGGAAACCAGATTTGCTGATATATTGCTGATTTTGTTTAACTTTAAATGTAAGACCTGCAGAAAAATATCTATTCATCCATTCAGTTTTCTCCTGTAGAGGGAGCTTAGTGCTTTGTGGATTCAGTAGGCTTGTTAAACACAGCAAATGCCCATATGAGAGATGTGAGTAGGCAGGTGTCGGGCAGTGAGGTGAGGAGTGAAATGAGTGCAATCAAGATGGAAATTTTTACCTCTCAAGTTGAATCAAAGTATATCACTTACACTCTGGCCATGATGCCGGGGTTACACCCCTACTCTTTTTCAAAAGACATCCTGGCATTTTTAACATCCCCATTACTATACTGGGGCGCTAGGACCCACACCCAAGTTATAGAACTGCAGACAGGAGATCTCCAAAATGGGGTGGGAACTCCAAAAGTGGGCAGGACCTCCAAAATGGGGTGGGGTCTCGTCACGCAATGTCTTTCCCCATTGGCTCTGGCTTCAGCCTATTGTTATTGACTTGCATTTCAAAACTAAATTTTATAAATTAAACATTGTTTGTAGTCGATCTCTAATCAAATAAACTATGCTACATAAATAAATATGCTCAGTGAGAGCAGAGCCCCTCACGCAAGCCGTCCCAGTGCAGGGGAAAGCCTTTACTCTATCGCTTTGTTTTAAGCAACAGGGGCGTCCCGGGGCTTGAAATTCACAGGGTAGGAGGGAGTAGGAGTCCGGTGAGGAAGCCACGCCCTATTTTGGAGCACCCACCCCGTTTTGGAGTTCACACCCCTATTTGGAGATCTCCAGGCTGCAGTTATACCTATCTCCCCACACAGGCCACAAGTTAAGCACCCTCTGCTGGCCTCATTAACATCTCTTCCAGCAGCAACCTAGCTTTCCTAGGAGGTCTCCCATCCAGCTACTAACCAACCTTGCTTAGCTTCAGTGGGCAACCAGTCTTGGGCTGCAGGGTGATATGGCTGCTGGACAACCTTTCTAAACAACATTCTCATCCCATTTTTAATGTAATAAACTCCACAAATTTTAGCAATATAATAACAATCACCTGTCCTATACCCAGGTCACACTCGGACACATTTCTAACCTGCATGTATCGATTCACGAGCTTACTGATTTATTAGTGATGTGTGAAATTAAGCTTTTTTCAATCACTTCG
The DNA here is from genome assembly GCA_036247105.1 of Cirrhinus mrigala. NCBI lineage: Eukaryota > Metazoa > Chordata > Actinopteri > Cypriniformes > Cyprinidae > Cirrhinus > Cirrhinus mrigala. The sequence goes on from CM070007.1 coordinate 198,160, forward strand.
TAAAATGATTTACTCACCGCATGACGAGGACATCTGAGGATCCGAGGATCTGAGAACTAATCTTCAACATCTTACATACTAAAAATACTGATTGAACTAATTGTAAAAAAAAAAAAAAAATGTGAGTTATAAAGTCCAGTTCTGAGGAGAAAAAAAGACTGATATGTTCACAGAATTGCGAGTTTATAACTCACAATTCTGAGAAAAAAAAAAAAATAAAAAATCAGAATTGTGAGATAAAAAGGTCGCAATAACTTTTTTTTGTTCTTTTTTTTTATTATTATTTTTTTTTATTATTATTATTATTCAGTGGCGACAACGGGATTCCATACTAGAGAGAATGTGACGTCTGACTCCAATGTTCTAAACGCTACACACTGAGGACATCTGCTGGTCAAACACGTATAAATACACAGGAAACACTGTAATCACAAGCTGCAGTACTACAATAATAAAAGTGCAATATACAATATGTTTAAAAACACTGACTAGACAGAATATGTAAAACTTTAAATACAATGAAATCTTAGTTGATTATTTGATTTTTGTTTGTTGTAAATGAAGATTGTTTTCATATCAATTCATAGGATATTTTTATGCTTTAGTACAGTTAAATAGAATTACAGCAACTTTAACATTTGTAATTCATTCTGAATAAAACCAATTGCTAAATTAATTCCTGTAAATCAAGACACTACTGTCAATCATTCAGGGCTCCACCCACAGAGAGGACAGAAAAAGGATGTAAAATGTTTTGCCACGTGTCCTGAACACTACGGCCTGACACGCTGAAAAAAAGAAAGAAATAAAGAAAGTAAATAACATTCATAAATAACAGACTTGAAATTTCTGGTCAGTATAAAAGGACTTGAATAATGTGATCCTGAACAGAAAAATTATATTGCCTGCACAATATACTTAGTCAATAGACATTTGATATTAAAGTTAATAAGTGTAAACACTTACCATTGTATTCTCATACACAGGTTCAGTCATCTCAATATCACAAGATCTGGAATGATTCATCTTCGTCTTAAAGAAACAAAAAACAGAATAGAGAGTAAATTGAATACAAATTGACCAGCGTACGATAACTATTAGGTCTCTTATAACTACATTAGTGTTCACATAAACAGACTATAACAACAACTTACTGTTACATTCTCATACAAAGGTTCATGTGACTCAACATCAGATGCTGTACATCTGTCATGATCAGGTCTGGAAAGATTCATCTTTGACATAAAAAAAAAAAAAAGAACAAAGACAAAAATAAATAACTAATGCTTATAAATGTACTATATACAGTCACAAATGCATTCAGACTTTTAGTTACTAGTTCACTTACTGAATAGACTATTGATTACTAAACTCACCTGAGTTTCAAGTTTGTCTTTTCTCTTTTTTATTCTGCGTCTCCTTAGAAATAATGATTATACAAGAGTATAGAATTAATATGTTGTATTAGAACAGTATTGGACCCTGATGCATTTCTACTATGGGATAAAATTTCATCGGTCAATGTCAATGAAACTATATTCCTAAATAAATAATAATTATAATAAGTTAAAAAAAACTCCAACAAAATTAATATTATATAAAGTTGCCCTAACAACTAGATTTATTTTGTTTACTGAAGGTTATAAATGAGAATAAGTACCTGGAATCAAATACTACACACATCTTACCAAATCAACAACATCATAATGATAACTGCAGCTCCACAAACCACTCCAATGGACATGTACAAAATCACCAGACGTCCTACAACAGAGAAAGAAGAGTAAAACACCTGAACACATGCATTTGCTTCACTTTAGAAAGAGTAAATGAGCTGCTCTACCTTTAACAGTGACAGTAACAGCATCTGATCTCTGAGATCCATGTTGATTGTGAGCCTCACAGTAGAAGCGTCCACTCTGTAGTGCACTGAAACTCTGTCCAGATCCAACAGGTGAGGATTCATCCTCCTTAAACCAGCTGAAGTTCAGAGCAGGTGGGTTTGAATCACTGCTGCAGATCAGAGTCACTGAATCACCTTCCACTATTTCAGCAGATCCATTAATGGACACTGAGACGTTCCTGGGTGGATCTAAAATAAATAAATAAATAAATAAAATCATTAACAATAATATTAAATTTGACATCACAGATGCTTAGAGAATGTAATGCCACTGAACCACCATAAACTCACACATGACGTTTAAAGTCACAGCATCAGAGTATTTCTCTCCATGTTTATTTCTGGACTTGCACTTGTATTCTCCACTGTGATCAGAGCTGATCTTTGAGATGCTGTAGATTCTTCCAGATCCTACAAACATTCCTCCTTTAAACCAGTCAAGTTTTGGAGGTGGGTTTGAATCACTACTGCAGTTCAGAGTCACTGAATCTCCCTCCACTATTCCAGCAGATCCATTTATCAACACTGAGACATTCCTGGGAGGATCTAAAATAAATACATAAATAAATAAAACATTCAAAATCATATTAAATTTGACATCACAGATGCTTAGAGAATGTAATGCCACTAAACCACCATAAACTCACACATGACGTTTAAAGTCACAGCATCAGAGTATTTCTGTCCATGTTTATTGATGGACTTGCACTTGTATTTTCCATTGTGATTAGAGCTGATCTTTGAGATGCGGTAGATTCTTCCAGATCTTACAAACGTTCCTCCTTTAAACCAGTCGAGTTTTGCAGGTGGGTTTGAATCACTGCTGCAGACCAGAGTCACTAAATCTCCCTCCACTATTTCACCAGATGGACTTCTGGACACAGAGACACTTTTTGGTGCATCTAAAGAGGACAAAAATGAAATGTGTAAATCCAAATATACAATTTACATATAATTTACAAGTATTCATATGACTGAAGTCTGTTTTTAGTGTAGTTGTCATCATGTGTCTTTAAAATGTAAACACC
>CM070007.1:201590-391972 GCA_036247105.1 Cirrhinus mrigala
AGTGTGAAAAAACAAAGTGCTGCTTTCGTCCTGGTCATTTGTAGTGTTGGTGAAAAAGGTAAGAGCATGGTGTACTTATTTTTTTGTCTTTAGATTTATGTTGATTCTTTGTCATCAATTAACCCCGAAGACACAATTCCATTGTTATAGTATTTTGTGTGTGTTTTGGGTTTTGCATGATATATTAAAATGTTTTTGTTGTTGTTGTTGTTGTTGTTTTTTTTTTTTTTGGTAGAAAAACTTGCATAGTTATCACAAAGCAGTTGTAGTGTGAATTAAAAGTGTTTTAGCATAAGGTGGCAAAAATGGTAGCATAATGTAACAAAACGTTATATGTGAACTGGTCAGAATACAAATATGTATATAAATCCAAATGCCATTTGGTCTAAATGCAGTATATGGTCTGATTTATTTTTTTATTTATTTTTAGATAAAATGTTTAATCATTTATTATATTATATCTTATATTATTATGAATACAGCTGTTTATCTTAATAGGACATAACCAGCCCCAGCATAAAAATAGCATAAACAGCATTTACAATTCTTGTGAGAGCTGATCGCCGATAAGCAAAAAATACAAGCATAAGAAAATTATTTCGTTTTTTTTCTTGTTTATTATTATTATTATTATTATTATTATTATTATTATTATTATTGTTATTTTAATATTGTGTGTGTGGTTGGATAAAATTATTTAGTCTTTTAAGGCATGTTTTGTACAGGTCTGCTAGTTGATACTGACCATTAGTAGAGCAGGATTGTATGAGTTTGACTAAGGTGCTCTTAGTGTTGTTGATTGGGCTCTATTTGCACTGGGCAGAAAACGGAAGTTAAGTGCATGTGTGCTAAACTATCTTAACCACAACCTTTCTGAGTCTGACTAGATCTCAACAAACACCAGTATCTAATCAGACAATGAACTAATGGCAATTACATGTTTACTGTCTTCAATTTAAAATTACAAGTAAAAAAAAAGTTAAAAAAAAAGCTTAGACAAAATAAACCAATTCATGACAGCTGAAATAAGCCACTGTTCAATTGTTGAAGGTGTTGCTATGGTGATGTCAGTCAGAATGGCTCCTCCTCTTCCTCTGATCTTCCTGCTCTTGATTCACAGTGAGTTGCTGCAACGTTCAGAAACACTGATAGCGATTTTGCATGACGTTTTCCCACTAATGTCCTTGATGAAAAAGCTGCAGCTATTTTGTTCACTATATGAATTCTGTGTTTCAGGGGTTTCTAGTGCTGACTGGGGTGTGAGATACAGTCATTCACGCATCTGTGCACTAAAGGACTCATCAGTGATAATGAGCTGCACTTATACATACCCTACTGGATATCAGATCATGAAAGCATTCTGGACCAAAAACACTGTAAAGGGTGTAGAGTATCCAGATCTGTCTGAGGTCCCTGAATACAGTCAGAGGCTTCAGTATCTGGGAGATAAACAGCAGAACTGCACCATCAGACTGAATCATGTGACACAGAAAGATTCACACATGTACTATTTCAGATTCATCACAATGTAAACCGAAGGAAAATGGACTGGCAACCAGGAGTGACTCTTACTGTCACAGGTGACTTTCATGAGGTTTCACTCTTCTTCTGTGCATTATGTTGAATAATAATGAGTGTATGACAGCAGCACTAGATATAATGTGTGTGTTGTGTTCAGATCTTCAGGTGGAGTCTCCTGAGAGAGTGACAGAGGGAGATTCAGTCCATCTGACATGTAAAAGCAGCTGCACTCTGACTGACAGAGCAACATTCATCTGGTACAGAAACTCACAGCCATTAACTGAGAGAAGAGACAGAAACAATGAACTCCTGCTGCAGTCAGTCAGAAGAGAGGATGCAGGCAGATATAGCTGTGCTCTACATGGACACACTTACATCTCTCCTGCTGTTCATCTCAATGTCATGTGTGAGTACAGATTCATCAGTTCTTTTAATTTAATTTTTGGAGTGTTTATGCAGTGCTCCAATGGAGCCAAGCCTCATGTGCACAGCAAAAAGCCCAGTGTAAAATTAACTCTCCTGGGAGTTTATTTGACTCCACACTCAAGAGTGTTAAAAGTAACACTGAAGAGTGTCAAATTAACACTGAAGCAGAGTTAAAATTAATGAGATAATTAGAGATTAATTAAGTGATGATTGATCATTATTGGAGACACCTGATGGCAAGCAGAATCACCAAAGGAGAAAATCACAGTTACAGTAGTCAGTGTTTGCATTAGTTGGGCTCTTGATCCTTACATTTTTAACATTAGATTTTGTTTGGCTGTTGTAACAGAGTTATAACAGCCAGGCAAACCAGAGGAAAGGCAAACATGTGGCTTTGATTATGTTTTGCCATAACCTTCATGTAGTGACCTGTAAAACTGAGTTAAGTTTGCTTAAAGTGCTTCTATTATGCCATTTTAAAGGTTGCTAATATTGTTTTATGAGACTCCTAAAACAGGTTTACATGTATGCAAGGTCAAAAAACACTTTAGTTTTCTCCAAAAATAGATTTAATTTTACCTAATTCCTTAATGATTCGTAAACGAGTCGTACAAAGCAGTTTGAAGAATCAGTCTCTCTAAACCCCTCCTTTCCGTGAGCCCTCACTGCTGTGATTGGTCAGATGACGCAGTCCTTTATGATTGGTCTACCGCTACAGTGTGTGTCGGAAAACTAAACGCCTATTGCCATAACTGAATGACAGTCCTGGAGCTTTCACACCAAACACAGAAAGCGCTGCGCTGGCCTAGTGCAGCCCTTCAGAGCGCAAAAGTTCAACTAATTTGAACTTTGAGCACGGCGTGCGTGCCTTGCGTGCCAGCAGTGCGCTGCGCGTGCGCTTTGGCCGACGCAGAAACAAGCCGTCCTCGCGTGGCGCAACCAATTGAAATGAATGGGTTTCATAGCGCAGCACTTGCCGCATTCTGTGTGAAAGCTGCTTTGTGTGCCATCCTTTATCATTACTCCAACTAATGAGACAGACAGACAGTCAAGCTGCATCAATCACAAATTTTTAGACTACAGTGGGCCCACAGCTGAACTACAGAAGCGAGTTCGCCGGTTAGCAAGACATGTGCAGGGTTGTTACACAACATAACATACACAACTACGTATTTTGAACGATCGCTAGAAAATACAATCTTTGTGGATTCATCTTTTGGAAGTGAATATAAAACAAATTTACTCACAGCTTAGGCTACAGCGTCTTCTCGACATCACGTAAACCACATGTAAATTTTACTGTTTGTGGGCAGGCAGGTGGTTCGCGATGTAGAACGTAGGTGGACATTATGCAAATGTGTTACTTTGTGACGTATAGCCGTAACAGAAAAAGATTTGAATTTCTGACGACTCGTTCAGGCGATGGTGAGCCGACTCTTTTTTTTTTTTGATAGACAATAACTTTATTTATCGTGTACTGTCGGCTTCACAACTTCGCAGATAGTTTATGTTCACATACAGCTACATGACACACTGCATGAAAAATCATATTTGAAAAGGCATAATAGGAGCACTTTCATTGAACACATCAATCCTGAAAACAATGTAATATCTATAATCAGACAAATGTTTTTAAAACTTATTTTGGTCAAAAACATGTTTAATTTCGGCACACAGACATGATGGATCAGCGTGAGAATCACAACAACGGTGACCATCAAAAAAGCATGTTGTAGCCAATCAGAACTCATCCATGGCTCCCATTGCGGTATGAATAAATTATGAGCTGAATTGTCTTTATAATTTCTTTTATTCTTACTATTTTCTTTTGTTTTCGCTGTTTTTATGTGACACTGTAGGAGCTTGTTTTGCGATGTTCAGATTTGATCTGTTTATCTGCATATGCTGTTTGTAACCGTTGACAAGATTCATACGCTGGTTCTTGATGTCTGTGTGTGCCTGAACAAAAGTCTATTTCAGAAATGTATTTATTTGTTTTATTCAGAAACCCAGCAGTTTCTCAAAAAAAATTCCCAAAATATGTTAAAAAGACAGAATCTTCTGTTGTAAAACCAGAAAGCTGACATTAATTACTCAAGATAAGCATTATTTGGGTTCAACCACGGAGTTTGTTAAGAGTCTAATCTGTGAGTTATATTAAAGGAAATATAACTCACAAATGAAATGTTAAATGAGTTCAAAAATTTTGGTTTGTCTAGCTATTATAACTCAGTTACAGCAGCCAAACAAAATCTTAGGGATGGGTAGATCGACACCTAGTGTCGACACACGTTTCTAGTTTTCGACACACTGGTGTTACGAAACAGTGTTCCGAAGCATTGCTCGAAATGAGGCTGTCACGTGATCTTTGAAAACGAAGCTTCGTTACCTCACTGACACGTTACGCCAGGCTCAAATACAAAGCGTATCGATTGCGCTGTCTTTTCTCTGAATGAATATTAAAACACCTTGATAAAGGACAAATGTCCTTCCTCGACCACATTTTTGCTGTATATATATATATATATATATATATATATATATAATATATATATATATATATATATATATACTATATATATATAATATAATTAACAAATAATTGCATTTGTATTAGTGCATTTTTTAACAATGTGCATGTTTGTGTTCTGCTGTAAAGAAGACAGAAATGGTGCAATGAAAAATTACGTTAGTTTAACCTATTGACGTATTAAACACTTTATTTTGGAGGTGAAAAGATAGAAGTTTGACACGAGTAAAAAACAAAGAACATAAAGCCTTTGTCATTGTATTGTGCAAAATGCAATACATTTTGGAAACTCTGTCGCTGCACACACACGCCACCTTGCTATTGACATATATGCTCGTAAAATGCACAAACCTTACAGTGACACAATGAACAAAACATCTAAATGACAGATTTTGTGTAAGAACTTTTATTGACCACCAGATGGCGTAGTAGAGAACTGTATCAAAAGCTTCAAAGCATCAACGCAGTTTGCTGTGAAAGCCTCACTGCTTCAAAAGCCTCGTTCGGCACATCCCTACAAAATCTAATGTTAAAAAAGCAAGTGTCAAGAGACCAACTAATGCTAACTAATCCAACTAATCTTACATTGTTCACAGCATTGATGTATTCAGTAAAGCAAACTTAACTCAGTTTTACAGGTAACTACATGAAGCTTATGGCAAAACATAATCAAGGCCACATATTTGCCTTTCCTCTGGTTTGCCTGGCTGTTACAACTCAGATACAGCAGCCAAACAAAATCTTAAGTTAAAAAAAAAAAAAAAAAAGTAAGTGTCAAGAGACCAACTAATGCAAACACTGAGCACCATAACGGTGACATAAGAATGTGATTTTTCTCATTTGGTGATTCTGCTTGTTAACATCAGGTGTCTCCAATAATGATCAATCATAACTTAATTAATCACTAATTATCTCATTAACTTTAACTCTGCTTCAGTGTTAATTTGATACTCATCAGTGTTACTTTTAACACTCTTGAGTGTGGAGCTAAATAAGTTCCTAGAAGAGTTAATTTAACACTGGACTTTTTGCTGTGCACATGACCTATTTTTCTGTTAAAGTTAGTTTCACCAGAGCAACGCCAAACAAACAGTAAACAATATAATGCACTTAGCAGTTTTTAGATGTAGGGGTGTTTACATTTTAAAGACACATGATGACAACTACACTAAAAACAGACTTCAGTCATATGAATACTTGTAAATTATATGTAAATTGTATATTTGGATTTACACATTTCATTTTTGTCCTCTTTAGATGCACCAAAAAGTGTCTCTGTGTCCAGAAGTCCATCTGGTGAAATAGTGGAGGGAGATTTAGTGACTCTGGTCTGCAGCAGTGATTCAAACCCACCTGCAAAACTCGACTGGTTTAAAGGAGGAACGTTTGTAAGATCTGGAAGAATCTACAGCATCTCAAAGATCAGCTCTAATCACAATGGAAAATACAAGTGCAAGTCCATCAATAAACATGGAGAGAAATACTCTGATGCTGTGACTTTAAACGTCATGTGTGAGTTTATGGTGGTTTAGTGGCATTACATTCTCTAAGCATCTGTGATGTCAAATTTAATATGATTTTGAATGTTTTATTTATTTATGTATTTATTTTAGATCCTCCCAGGAATGTCTCAGTGTTGATAAATGGATCTGCTGGAATAGTGGAGGGAGATTCAGTGACTCTGAACTGCAGTAGTGATTCAAACCCACCTCCAAAACTTGACTGGTTTAAAGGAGGAATGTTTGTAGGATCTGGAAGAATCTACAGCATCTCAAAGATCAGCTCTGATCACAGTGGAGAATACAAGTGCAAGTCCAGAAATAAACATGGAGAGAAATACTCTGATGCTGTGACTTTAAACGTCATGTGTGAGTTTATGGTGGTTCAGTGGCATTACATTCTCTAAGCATCTGTGATGTCAAATTTAATATTATTGTTAATGATTTTATTTATTTATTTATTTATTTTAGATCCACCCAGGAACGTCTCAGTGTCCATTAATGGATCTGCTGAAATAGTGGAAGGTGATTCAGTGACTCTGATCTGCAGCAGTGATTCAAACCCACCTGCTCTGAACTTCAGCTGGTTTAAGGAGGATGAATCCTCACCTGTTGGATCTGGACAGAGTTTCAGTGCACTACAGAGTGGACGCTTCTACTGTGAGGCTCACAATCAACATGGATCTCAGAGATCAGATGCTGTTACTATCACTGTTAAAGGTAGAGCAGCTCATTTACTCTTTCTAAAGTGAAGCAAATGCATGTGTTCAGGTGTTTTACTCTTCTTTCTCTGTTGTAGGACGTGTGGTGATTTTGTACATGTCCATTGGAGTGGTTTGTGGAGCTGCAGTTATCATTATGATGTTGTTGATTTGGTAAGATGTGTGTAGTATTTGATTCCAGGTACTTATTCTCATTTATAACCTTCAGTAAACAAAATAAATCTAGTTGTTAGGGCAACTTTATATAATATTAATTTTGTTGGAGTTTTTTTTAACTTATTATAATTATTATTTATTTAGGAATATAGTTTCATTGACATTGACCGATGAAATTTTATCCCATAGTAGAAATGCATCAGGGTCCAATACTGTTCTAATACAACATATTAATTCTATACTCTTTTGTATAATCATTATTTCTAAGGAGACGCAGAATAAAAAAGAGAAAAGACAAACTTGAAACTCAGGTGAGTTTAGTAATCAATAGTCTATTCAGTAAGTGAACTAGTAACTAAAAGTCTGAATGCATTTGTGACTGTATATAGTACATTTATAAGCATTAGTTATTTATTTTTGTCTTTGTTCTTTTTTTTTTTTTTATGTCAAAGATGAATCTTTCCAGACCTGATCATGACAGATGTACAGCATCTGATGTTGAGTCACATGAACCTTTGTATGAGAATGTAACAGTAAGTTGTTGTTATAGTCTGTTTATGTGAACACTAATGTAGTTATAAGAGACCTAATAGTTATCGTACGCTGGTCAATTTGTATTCAATTTACTCTCTATTCTGTTTTTTGTTTCTTTAAGACGAAGATGAATCATTCCAGATCTTGTGATATTGAGATGACTGAACCTGTGTATGAGAATACAATGGTAAGTGTTTACACTTATTAACTTTAATATCAAATGTCTATTGACTAAGTATATTGTGCAGGCAATATAATTTTTCTGTTCAGGATCACATTATTCAAGTCCTTTTATACTGACCAGAAATTTCAAGTCTGTTATTTATGAATGTTATTTACTTTCTTTATTTCTTTCTTTTTTTCAGCGTGTCAGGCCGTAGTGTTCAGGACACGTGGCAAAACATTTTACATCCTTTTTCTGCCTCTCTGTGGGTGGAGCCCTGAATGATTGACAGTAGTGTCTTGATTTACAGGAATTAATTTAGCAATTGGTTTTATTCAGAATGAATTACAAATGTTAAAGTTGCTGTAATTCTATTTAACTGTACTAAAGCATAAAAATATCCTATGAATTGATATGAAAACAATCTTCATTTACAACAAACAAAAATCAAATAATCAACTAAGATTTCATTGTATTTAAAGTTTTACATATTCTGTCTAGTCAGTGTTTTTAAACATATTGTATATTGCACTTTTATTATTGTAGTACTGCAGCTTGTGATTACAGTGTTTCCTGTGTATTTATACGTGTTTGACCAGCAGATGTCCTCAGTGTGTAGCGTTTAGAACATTGGAGTCAGACGTCACATACTCTCTAGTATGGAATCCCGTTGTCGCCACTGAATAATAATAATAAAAAAATAAATAAATAAATAAAAAAAAGAACAAAAAAAAGTTATTGCGACCTTTTTATCTCACAATTCTGATTTTTTATTTTTTTTTTTCTCAGAATTGTGAGTTATAAACTCGCAATTCTGTGAACATATCAGTCTTTTTTTCTCCTCAGAACTGGACTTTATAACTCACATTTTTTTTTTTTTTTTTTACAATTAGTTCAATCAGTATTTTTAGTATGTAAGATGTTGAAGATTAGTTCTCAGATCCTCGGATCCTCAGATGTCCTCGTCATGCGGTGAGTAAATCATTTTACGAAGTGATTGAAAAAAGCTTAATTTCACACAAAATCAGTAAGCTCGTGAATCGATACATGCAGGTTAGAAATATGTCCGAGTGTGACCTGGGTATAGGACAGGTGATTGTTATTATATTGCTAAAATTTGTGGAGTTTATTACATTAAAAATGGGATGAGAATGTTGTTTAGAAAGGTTGTCCAGCAGCCATATCACCCTGCAGCCCAAGACTGGTTGCCCACTGAAGCTAAGCAAGGTTGGTTAGTAGCTGGATGGGAGACCTCCTAGGAAAGCTAGGTTGCTGCTGGAAGAGATGTTAATGAGGCCAGCAGAGGGTGCTTAACTTGTGGCCTGTATGGGGAGATAGGTATAACTGCAGCCTGGAGATCTCCAAATAGGGGTGTGAACTCCGAAACGGGGTGGGTGCTCCAAAATAGGGCGTGGCTTCCTCACCGGACTCCTACTCCCTCCTACCCTGTGAATTTCAAGCCCCGGGACGCCCCTGTTGCTTAAAACAAAGCGATAGAGTAAAGGCTTTCCCCTGCACTGGGACGGCTTGCGTGAGGGGCTCTGCTCTCACTGAGCATATTTATTTATGTAGCATAGTTTATTTGATTAGAGATCGACTACAAACAATGTTTAATTTATAAAATTTAGTTTTGAAATGCAAGTCAATAACAATAGGCTGAAGCCAGAGCCAATGGGGAAAGACATTGCGTGACGAGACCCCACCCCATTTTGGAGGTCCTGCCCACTTTTGGAGTTCCCACCCCATTTTGGAGATCTCCTGTCTGCAGTTCTATAACTTGGGTGTGGGTCCTAGCGCCCCAGTATAGTAATGGGGATGTTAAAAATGCCAGGATGTCTTTTGAAAAAGAGTAGGGGTGTAACCCTGGCATCATGGCCAGAGTGTGAGTGATATACTTTGATTCAACTTGAGAGGTAAAAATTTCCATCTTGATTGCACTCATTTCACTCCTCACCTCACTGCCCGACACCTGCCTACTCACATCTCTCATATGGGCATTTGCTGTGTTTAACAAGCCTACTGAATCCACAAAGCACTAAGCTCCCTCTACAGGAGAAAACTGAATGGATGAATAGATATTTTTCTGCAGGTCTTACATTTAAAGTTAAACAAAATCAGCAATATATCAGCAAATCTGGTTTCCTACAGATGTCAGAGCAGCAGATCTGTGACGTCAACACTCATCTGTCCGTCTCTTATGAGGGTCACATGATCACAGTCAACACTAGATAGATGCTGCTGTGAGTTTGGAAACGCCTTGTTTTCTCACATCAGTCATCACTACAGAGGAAATTAATGCATTAATGTTCATATTTAGCGTTTCACAAGATAACGGGAAGCAATAGAGAAGTCCAAGTGTCTTTGTATGTTGTTTACACACACAGCTATTCAAAAATCTTGGATTAAAGACTTTTGATCTTGGATTAAAATATTTTTTTTGTACATTCTGCCCTTAAGGTAGTTACAATTCCAGTAACACTTTTGCTGGAGTAGACATGGAAAAACTAGCCCCGATATATACATATGATAACAGGAACTATATATCTGTGCTATTTGATCAGATTTTTTTGAAGTATTCCTGTAGCTCAAACAGTAGAGAATAGTACTAGCAACGCTAACGTCATGGGTTCAATTTCCATGGAAAGCATGAACAAATAAATATGTGTGTTACTTTAGATGAAAGCATCTGTCAAGTGCATACATGAAAGTAGATAAAATGTTGTTGATTAAGTAAAAAAAGTTGTGGTTAACCTTAGAAATCCTTATCTGGTGAATGGAGGAGGTTTTTAATACATATACTGTAAGTCTGTTGCGAGGGCTGGTATATGTTGTGTTTTGGATGTTGGTGTGACCTGCGGTTTGTTCTGTAGCTTAAGCCACAAAACTGTCTTGGTCAGCAGCTGCAGGTGGAGCTTGATTTGCACTGGCCAGAAAGAGGAAGTTAAGGCTTGTGTGCTTAACTAGTTTACCCGCACAGACACCAGTCATAAAAAACTCCTATTCTCAATAAACAGCTCCATCAAAACAGACAGTAAACTAACTGTAATAGTTCAATGTTTACTAACTATTGTCCTATAATATATTACAATGTTACATAAAAATATTACAAACACAAACTTTAAGACTGTAAATGTATTTGTAGGTGTTGCTATAGTGATGTCAGTCAGAATGGCTCCTCATCTTCCTCTTGCTGCTGATGATTCACGGTTAGTGTCTCCAACATGTCAGAAACATTCAAGAGAGATTTACATGACATTGGATATCATTTGTTCAGTATAAATTCTGTGTTTCAGGGGTTTCTAGTGCTGATTGGGGTGTGAGTTACAGTCATTCACACATCTGTGCACTAAAGGACCCATCGGTGATAATGAGCTGCAATTATACATACCCTACTGAATATCAGATCATGAGTGTTCTGGACCAAAACACATGTTAAAAATGATGCTGATGAGTTTCCAGATCTGTCTGATCTGTCTGTCTACATGGACACACTTACATCTCTCCTGATGTTCATCAGTGATTCATCATTCCTTTTAATAATTTTTGGAGTGTTTATGCAGTGCTCGAATGGAGCCAAGCTCCATTATGCCAAGCGCCATGTGGGGTCCCCATGCACCATTTTTAATTTCAAAATACAGTGAAATGTTTCAAAACTAGTAGAAAACAATCTGATGGCTTCCAAACTCATTCTCACTGTCAGATTCTAAAGTGATGTAAATAAATGTTTCACAAACTGCCACACTGTGTCACGGGTGGTTATTTATTTATTTATTTATTTATTTATAATGGATTTTACATGTGGCTTGTATGACTGCCTACCATTGCTACACTTTAAAGAATGTTATGCACAGTCATTTTAAGTTTTTTATTTATTTATTTATTTTTTTTTTGTCCTCTTTAGATGCACCAAAACGTGTCTCTGTGTCCGTCAGTTCATCTGGTGAAATAGTGGAGGGAGATTCAGTGAATCTAAACTGTAACAGTGATACAGACCCACCTGCAAAATTCAGCTGGTTTAAAGGAAAAACATTAGTAGGATCTGGAAGAATCTACAGCATCTCAAAGATCAGCTCTGATCACAGTGGAAAATTGTAACCCAGGTTACCAACACAGCACTGAGCTGGGAGTAGTTATTTTCATGAGTTTTGAAGCAGCCAATAAGAGTATTTTGTGTATTAAAGAATTGACCAATTACGAGTGAGAATGCGAGATAGTACAACTTTTTTCTTGTGCTCTCTCGCTTGCTTCGGCGGAATATAAATGAATGTAGGCATTGCAGGTCTCTCCGATTGAAACGTAAGAATTTGATGAATCAAGTAGAAATATTTGATTAAAAAAAAAAAAAAAGTGATATTCATTCAGATACGCTGTATAGAGACTAGAAGCAAAGTCGTAATTGTTTCACACAGAAGCAAAATACATTTTCGCTTTTCATTTTTTTTTTCATTAAGTTTATGAGTGAAAGATCAAGTGGAAATTGAGTTCTTTGGAGCTACAAGGGATTAACACGGTCAAGTTCAGCCGTGGTTTTGGTGAGTTAATGTTATTTCATGTGTTAATCTGTGTGAAAGATGCATATAAGTGAAATGTTAAAAAAAAAATACTATATTTGAGTTCATTTATGAATCATGAATGTGTTTTGCAAGACCACATGTGATACATTTATGCTTATGGGCTCATTTGTAAAATGAGATCGTCATTTTGTTGTTTTGTTAAACGTGATACGTGAATGTTCTGAAAATGATATTAATGACTGTTTTGTGACCTTGTTATTCAAGGTCAGGTTTTTTTTTTTTTTTTTTTTTTTCCTCTCCTTTGTTTTATTTCTGATTCGGGTTCATCGTTGCCTGTCGAGAGTGTGCTGCAAGCTCGGAGTTGACGCTGTGTGGAGATCCATACTTCACGGAATAGGGTTTCTGGTTTCCCGGATTTTGTCCAAACTCTCCTGTTCGCAGAGGGCGTGAGTGACTGGCGAGCCGCAAGGAGTTCTCATCAAGTGGTACTGAGTGACACTGACATTTCTGTTGCCGAACTGGACGGTAGGAAAGTGAACTAGCAGTATAAACAGCGCATTTTACTACTCCGTTTTGAAAGGATCGAATAGAAGAGACTGACGAACAATTTCATTCGTTACCTGAATTCAGCCGCATTCACAAGGTTGTGAATGGACCTTAAGTACTGAATCACAAGACTCTTGAAAATTGAGCTTTGAATCCACATTTGGGTTTGGTTTGGTTAAGTTTATTTGGGTTTTCTTTCTAATTGTATTTTTTTTTTTTTTCTAAGTTGATTGTGTATTTGTTTTTGTTTTTTTGTTTCCTTTTTTTTTTTTTTACAAATTCGATACAAGGAAGGAAAACTTATTCCTTAAATTCCAGAAAGGGTGTCAAATAAGGGTTGCGTTTTATATTATTCAGAAATCAAGCTTTCACTCAAATTGATTACACTGAATTATTGATACATGTTTCGTTTTTTTAAATTTTATTTTATTTTTTTATACAGGGTGGAAAAAAAAAAAAAGGGATACAATCCACATTTTATTTTATTTGGCCTCTCTTCAGAGTGAAACGGGTTAGTGAAACCTCAAAAGAAAAGAAGCAAACAAAAGTTAACTTCATTAACTGATGTAAAGGTTGTGCTGAAGGGTGATTGAAATTCCCATTTGAGTTTCCTGAGTTTTCATTTGAAGTCTTTGAAACCTGTAAAGGAAAAAAAAAAGGGAAAGAGTTAGTCTAACCAACTTGCACTAAATTTTTTTTTTTTTTTTTTCCCCTTTGTTTGAGAAAACTACTCATTGTGTTTTACTTATTGTTTTTCCTCATTACTTTAATTTGGTACTTGGTAAATAACACTGAATTGAAGATCTTACCGTGTCTGACTGATTCATTGTTGTTGTTAAGCTCCTTATTCTCCATAGGCGAACCTGAACTTCCAAAAAACTGGTCCATATTCAGAACCCATTGTGTCTGCAGTACTTTGTGCAGTGGGTTACAAAATACAAGTGCAAGTCCAGAAATAAACATGGAGAGAAAGAATCTGATGCTGTGACTTTAAACATCATGTGTGCGTCTATGATGGTTCATAGAATCTTCTTTAAACATTAAAGGAACATTCCACTTTTTTTGGAAATAGGCTAATTTTCCAACTCCCCTAGAGTTATACAGATGTGTTTTACCATTTTTGAATCCATTCAGCCGGTCGCCGGGTCTGGCGGAAGCACTTTTAGCATAGCTTAGCATAAATCATTGAATCCGATTAGACCATTAGCATCTCACTATAAAATGACTAAAGAGTTTCGATATTTTTCCTATTTAAAACTTGACTCTCCAGTAGTTGCATCGTATACTAAGACTGACGGAAAATGAAAAGTTGCAATTTTATAGGCCGATATGGCTAGGAACTATACTTCATTCAGGCGTAATAATCAAGCAATTTTGCTGCCGTACCATGGGTGCAGCAGGCGCAATGATATTACACAGCGCTTGAAAGTGACTGGCACTAAGTTTGTGTAGATGCAGAGAGTTGCAGCCGGCAGAGTTGACGTAAAACACGTCTGTATAACTCTAGGGGAGTTGGAAAATTAGCCTATTTTCAAAAAAAGTGGAGTGTTCCTTTAAATCTTCTAAGCATCTGTGAGTTTTTTTGTTTTTTTTTCATCCTCCTGGGAATGTCTCACTGTCAATAAATGGATCTGCTGAAATAGTGGAAGGTGATTCAGTGACTCTGATCCCAAAAGACTTTAAAGAATTCGAATGGTATAGCCATCTGGCCCTGGAGATTTATTGTTTGGCATTCTTTTTACTACATTAAAAAGATCCTCTATATTAAAGGGTTCCTCACAAAATTCTCTATTCTGATTATTAATTTTAGGAATCACCGAATCAATCTTATGACAAAATAAAGATGAAGCATTAAAATCAAAAGAAGAAGTGTAAAGATTTTGATAAAAATTAAAAACATGAGAAGAGATTGCAGAGGGGTCATTGGATAATGTATCATTAGAGAGGAGATACTCTTATTACTGCCTCGTTTTTTCTCTAGGTTAAAAAGTTTTTTTCTCCAAACTCAAGCCATTTTGCTCTTGATCTAATGAATGCGCCCCTTGCTTTCTCTAAAAATAAATCATCCAGACTGCCTTGTAAAGTATAAAGAGATTCCTTGTCATCCTCTCCCAGGTTAGGATTTTTTAAGGTCTCACTCGTCTTTGTAATTAAATATGTAATTTCTTTACTTTTAACAGACATTCTATTTTTCCCAAATTTTACAGAGAATTTTCTACATTCGTATTTAAATAGCTCCCATTTAGAAATGGCCGAGATATTCGCCTGAGATGCCACACCCTCCGCGATTTTCCTGATCTCCTGACAGTATGATTCCGATCGTAAAAAAGAACAGTTTAACTTCCAGTAACCTGGGGTTACTTTCCTTCTCCGCTTAGATTTAGTTTCAGAAAAAAATAATATCAATTGCTGCATGATCTGTTAGAGGAGAAGATGAAATTTCCACTGAAGTCAAATATGAAATTAAAGAATCTGATATTAGCCACAGGTCTATACAAGATTTTTGAGAAAAATCAGACTTAAACCAAGTATACACGTGCCTATCGGGGTGTAAATATCTATGTGCATCAATTAGGTTCAGCTGATGACATAACTTTCCTATAAGGGGGTCAACGCTATTAGACACAGTTCTGGGTGGAAATCTATCAACAACAAAATCTGGTGCCTCATTGAAATCGCCGCCAATTAATATAAATGCAGAGGGATATTTAAGTTTCAGATTACTTACATTAAGGATTATACCATCAAAAAGAGTTTTATTGCTTGAAGAATTGTTGAACCCGTATATATTAACTACTATAAAGAAGCTGTTATCCAAGAGAACAACTGCAATAATCCATCTTCCTATCCCTGAAGAAAGTGATTCTATAATCTTTCCCTGAAAATCATTAGTGAGTAAAATAGCGACCCCACCTGACGAACTGGAGTTATGACAAAAAGTAATAGGGCTCCCCCACTGGGTACGCCAGAATTTTTCATCGTCTATACAAGAATGTGTCTCTTGCAAAAGATAAACATCCCTTTTCATAGATTTACAATATAGAAATAAAGCTTTTCATTTGTTTAAGTCACGTAGCCCCCGAACATTCAAAGAAAAACAAGAGAAATACGAACTAAACATGGTATTGGAACTCAACTCTGAGTTAGAACAACTATTATAAACAGATACAACAAAAGAAGTAGCTTATTTCTTAGAAGATATGCAGAGCATAAAGCTCGAATTCCCAATGAAGCTTTGGAAGTCAACACACCCTATCCTGGACCCATAAAAAAAAAAAAAAAACGTCACTGAGTTTTTGCAACAACTGGGATTCACCTTACGACACTTCCTCTTTCATTCCTATGGTATCAACGCTGGTAGGTCACGTGACAATGACAACATGGCGATTGTAGTACATCCAGAGTACATTCAAACTATATAGAACTCTTTTTGCAGTCGTGAAGTAATTGCTTTTTCAAAAAAGTACCTACTCTAGAGTATGGGAGCATGAAAGCCCATTTCTGCCACTGAATAAACAATAAAAAATGTAATTGCGACTTTTTATCTCACAATTCTGCATTGTGAGATACAAACTTGCAATTGTGAGTTACAAAGTCCAGTTCTGAGGAGAAAAAAAGACTGATATGTTCACAGAAATGCGAGTTTATATCTCGCAAATCTGAGAAAAAAAGTCAGACCTGTGAGATAAAAAGTTGCAATAACTTTTTTTTAAATTATTATTATTTTTTAAAAGCACTATCTGTCAGATGAGAAGTTAAACTAAGGTCCTGACTCCCTGTGGTGATTAAAACTAATACAATGTCTTTCAAAGAAGAGTAGGGGTGTAACCCATAACATCATGGCCAGAGTGTGAGTGATCTTCTTTGCCTTTGATTCACTTTGAGAGGTAAAAATTTATATTCTTGATTGCTCTCATTTCACTCCTCACCTCACTGCGGCAACACCTGCCTACTCACATCTCTCAAGTGGACGTTTGGTGTCTTTAACCAGCCTTAAGCATTAAGCTCCATTTACAGGAGAAAACTGAATGGATGAATGGATATTTTTCTGCAGGTATTACATTTTAAGTTAAACAAAATCAGCAATATAAGCAAATCGGGCTTCCTACAGATGTCAGAGCAGCAGGTCTGTGATGTCAGCACTCGTCTGTCCGTCTCTCAAGAGGATCACACGATCACAGTCAACACTAGATAGATGCTGCTGTGAGTTTGAACACGCCTTGTTTTCTCATCTGTCATCGCTACAGAGGAAATTGAATTAATGTCCATCTTTAAAGTTTCACAATGAGAGACAATGGAGAAGTGACACAAGGCCTTTCTAAAAAAGCTTAGATTATCTCATATGATGGATGAGTAGCAACTTCAGTATTCTTTTTCTCTATACATTCTTGAGTTCTTTTTGTTTGTTTTATTACTAAATTTGCTATTAATTCATTACATTTATTTATAAAATGCACAATCAATGTTTTATTTTCTTGTTTCCCCAGGAAGAGATTGAATATGCATGTAAGTTTGAAAACATAAGCATCTCTACAGACTATAACGTTTTCCGGTTTTCATAAATATAAAGTTTATACCCATTTTATGATGTCAGTCTAATGTCGTCTCTGTGCTGGTTGCCATCTTTAGTCTCTGCTTCTGTTATATCTGTACTATGTGGTGTCATATCCTCATGTTAAATATAAGCTGTTGGCCACATAAAAATCCCATTACTGCTTCCATTTTGATCATTTGTAGTGCTGTCACTGGTCATGAATGTTGGTGAAACAGGTAAGAACATGATTTTATAATCATTCTGTAGACTAATTATCATCAAATATCTGTGTGTGTGTGTGTGTGTGTGTGGGGTGTAGGGGAGATTGGGGCTAGTTGTCACACAGGTAAGTTCTCAGTAATGAAGTTTAAGGACAAAAGTCCAAGTGTTTTTGTATGTTGTTTACATACAGCTATTCAAAAATGTCTTGGATTAAAATATTTTTTGCACATTCTGCCCTCCAAGTAGTTAAAATTCCAGTAACACTTTCACTGGACTAAATGTGGAACAACTAGCCATGATATATACATATAATATTTATTTTAAGTATTCCTGTAGCTCAAACAGTAGAGCACAGCACTAGCAACGACCAAAGTCATGGATTCAAGTTCCGTATGATGCATAAACAAATAAAAATGCAATGTGAGTTACATTGGATGAAAGCATCTGCCAAGTGCATATATGAAAGTAGATGAAATGTTGTTAAGTAAATTAAGTTGTGGTTGACTTTTAAAATCTTTATCTGGTGATTAGATGCGGTTTTTAATACATATACTGTCAGTCTGTTTTGAGGGCTGATATATGTTTTGTTTTGGATGTTGGTGTGACCTGCGGTTTATTCTGTAGCTTAAACCACAAGACTATTTTGGTCAGCAGCTGCAGATGGAGCTCGATTTGCACTGGCCAGAAAGAGGAAGTTAAACGCTTGTGTGTTTAACTACTTTATCCGCACAGAAACCAGTAATAAAAACTCCTATCCTCAATAAACAGCACCATCAAAACAGACAGTAAACTAACTGTAATAGTTAGATGTTTACTAACATTTGTCTCATAAAATATTAATTTTACATTAAAACATAAAAAATTACAAAAACAAACTTTAAAACCGTACATTTATTTGTAGGTGTTGCTATGGTGATGTCAGTCAGAATGGCTCCTCCTCTTCCTCTGATCTTCCTGCTCATGATTTGCGGTGAGTCACTGCAACATTTCAATAGCAGTCAAAAGAGAATTGCATTACACTGGATACCCATTTGTTCACTATGAATTGTGTGTTTCAGGGGTTTCTAGTGCTGATTGGGGTGTGAGTTACAGTCATTCACACATCTGTGCACTAAAAGACTCATCAGTGATAATGAGCTGCACTTATACATACCCTACTGGATATCAGATCATGAAAGCATTCTGGACCAAAAACACTGTACAGGGTGGAGAGCCTTCAGATCTGTCTGAGGACCGTGAATACAGTCAGAGACTTCAGTATCTGGGTGATAAACAGCAGTACTGTGCCATTAGACTGAATCATGTGACACAGAAAGATGAACACATGTACTATTTCAGATTCATCACTGATAAAGATAATGGAAAATGGCTTGGTACTCCAGGAGTGAGTCTTACTGTCACAGGTAACATGAGGTTTCACTCTTCTTCTGTGCATTATGTTGAATAATAATGAGTGTATGACAGCAGCACTAGATATAATGTGTGTGTTGTGTTCAGATCTTCAGGTGGAGTCTCCTGAGAGAGTGACAGAGGGAGATTCAGTCCGTCTGACATGTAAAAGCAGCTGCACTCTGACTGACAGAGCAACATTCATCTGGTACAGAAACTCACAGCCATTAACTGAGAGAAGAGACAGAAACAATGAACTCCTGCTGCAGTCAGTCAGAAGAGAGGATGCAGGCAGATATAGCTGTGCTCTACATGGACACACTTACATCTCTCCTGCTGTTCATCTCAATGTTATGTGTGAGTACAGATTTAGTCACTGTTTTTTTTTTTTTTTTAAATTGTTGAGTTTGTGTCTGTAACTGCACTTTAATTTTGTCAAAGATCCTCCAAAGGACGTCTCAGTGTCCAGCCGTCCATCTGAAATAGTGGAATGTGATTCAGTAACTCTGATCTGCAGCAGTGATTCAAACCCACCTGCTCTGAACTTCAGCTGGTTTAAGGAGAATCAAAGCTCAGCTGTTGGATCTGGACAGAGTTTCAGTGCACTACAGAGTGGACGCTTCTACTGTGAGGCTCACAATAAATATGGATCTCAGAGATCAGATGCTGTTACTGTCACTGTTAAAGGTAGAGCAGCTCATTTACTCTTCCTAAACTGAAGCAATTGAATCTGTTCAGGTGTTTTACTCTTTTGTTTCTGTTGTAGGACGTCTGGTGATTTTGTACATATCCATTGGAGTGGTTTGTGGAGCTGCAGCTATCATTACGATATTGCTGGTTTGGTAAGACATATGTAGTATTTGATCGGAGACAATCCCTTGTCTTCTTCACAAATGTTGAGAATGAAGGGAAATTTGTTGTCAGACTAAAAGCTGACACATGATCAGAAGTGTAAAATGTTATTGCACAGTTTAGACAAACTAAACCGATTTTCATCTAAAAATATGATCTCACTCAATGTCTTCAAACAGGAGCAGGATGAAAAAGAGGAATGACACACAGAAGTTTCAGGTGAGAAAATGAGTTTGGTTATCACTAGTGTATTGATCAGGTAAATTATCTAGTAAATCAAGAACTGAAAGCTTGAATACAGTCATGTAGTGAGTTATTTATTTATTTATTCATTCTCTATGCTTTTCCATGTCAAAGATGAATCATTCCCGACCTCATCATGACAGACGTAAAGCTTGTGGTGCTAAGATGAATGAACGTGTGTATGAGAATGTAAGGGTAAGTTTTGCTGATGAAATAACTCAATAACTTAATAATACCTTATTAATAACTTAATAAGTTATCTTATACCAAGCAGGAATTTGAACTGCATTGTTTATAAATGTTTTAATTCACCTCTTTCTTTCTTTCTTTCTTTCTTTCTTTCTTTCTTTCTTTCTTTCTTTCTTTCTTTCTTTCTGTCTTTCAGGTTAACAGGAAGAGGCCATAGTGTTTGGGAAACATGATAAAACATTTTATAGCGTTTATGTATCACATGAGTGTGGAGTTCTAAAAAAAGCAACATAAATTGAAACAAAAGTATGAAATCCAATGCAAATGTGTTTTTCCTTTACAGTCTGTACCATACAGTTTGTTTGCTTACTTTACTGTAGTAACAGTACTGATAACCTACAATGCCGTTTACTGGTTAGTTGCTACTAATCTGGTTTGTCCCAGTGATGATATCATACTTTGTGTGGTCTTTGCACCCCCTGCTGGTGACCACGACCAATGTATTTACTTTCTTTGTAAAACGAAAATGTATTTGTGATTTTAAATGTCAACAAAGTGGCATAAATAGTAGCTCATATGATTGGTGAGTAATATTTTGATCAAGTCTTCTGAAGTATGACAGTTTGGTGTGAAGAAAACCTCAGTCAAATTTAAGTGATTTTAATTAACTGATAACACCTTGTACTCTGCTGTTGTCCTTAATTATCATTAGCATATTTTTTATTTTTTATTTATTTTTTTTTTATTGAAGGTGACCACAATGGTGTGATTATCGATTAAAATATTAGCCTGCTTACAATATAAAGCTGTTGTGTGGTTTTCAGTCTTTTCTTTGTATTTGGAACAGTAAATGTCCTTTGTGTTCAGAAAAGTGAATATTTTATTGATCTTGAAGTTTTATCCTTTTTGGGTCTTTCATCTCTGTCTTTTTAGACACAGTGTTTTGCATGTTTAAGTGACACTTGAACTTCCTTTAATATATTCTGAGAACTGCTCTAGGTTGAGGCCCTGCGGTGTAAGACAGCTAAGAGGTGTGAGGCTACTTTTTATTTCCCAGTTCTTTTTAGCACTATGGTATATATGCTTGCTTGAGATTCAAGTAAACTGAGAGTGTCAGAACATTGCCTATTGTTGTCTATTATATTTAATCAAGGAAACACTGTACAGAATAATCTTAATTCTTGCTACATTACTCTTGGTTAACACATTATTTATCCTTTACTACATATTTGGTGAACATGAGCATCAAGAGCTGGTACTTCTGGGCCTGAGTGTCAGCCAAACAAAAGTCATTTCAATGTGAACGTGAGTTGATAGCTTTCTCCAGCAATACTTGCACAACTGCTTTTTAAGACAATTACAAGCACCACAGTTACTACTGAACAGACATTTATATGTTCTATTAAAATGCAAAATAGCCTATTAAAAACCAAAATAAAGCCCTGTGAGTGTGTCTCATCAGGTAGTCAGAAGTTCTACACAGACTTGTGGTTTTAACGCCCACTTGAACACTTGAGCCAAATACAGGAAATACGTCATGCAACTAGACAAGAGGTCAAGTGCAAAGACTGCAAGTGTGAGTATTTGGACAGGCCTTATGGGTATCTACAGGGTTTACTGCAGTAAAGATGTGAGCTTAGACAGAGCACCTTAAGGGACATGGTGATGGAAAGCGTTTTTGTACTGTGATGTAAGGAATACTGAATGAGGGTGTGAGGGATGATTTTACGAGTGTCACAAGATCACACTTAGAAATGCTACTAGTGCAAACATGGAAAAGTTAAATGCATATATATGAATGCAAAACTGCATTTATGACAATATTTAGAGTGAGAGACCACAGAAAATCAGATGCAACAATGAAGTGACTCAAGGCCACTTTTAGGAAAATAAACTGAATAAAATGAACTCATATAATGAGAATCTGAAGACATTCAGAGGAAACATCTGTAACATTCAACACTGTAAAAAAACAAACAAACAAACAAAAAACTAAAAAAGTAGTTTCAACTTAAAAAAGTAAGTGTTCATGCTGCCTTAAAATTGTTTACTCAACTCAAATATCCACATTTTGATGTAGTATAGCTTAACATTTCATGTTGATTAAACGTAAAATGTTAAGGCAGCACGAACACTTACAGTACTTGTTTTACAGTGAAGTACTTCATGAGCATGTTTTAAAGATCATATTGTATATTTTATTACCAAATTGATATAGTAATCAAACTTTATCACAAGCACTTATTTTATTGGTTCTATAGAAGAATATGCATTTAGTTGGATGTGTTCTCTGTGATGTTTCCCTGTTGCCTTGATAAAACCACCAATGTGAAGTGTTACAAGTAAGACCACATGTTAAAATATAAGGTGCTGACTATGTGTAGCTTAAAGTGTGAAAAAACAAAGTGCTGCTTTCATTCTGGTCATTTGTAGTGTTGGTGAAAAAGGTAAGAGCATGGTGTACTTATTTTTTTGTCTTTAGATTTATGTTGATTCTTTGTCATCAATTAACCCCGAAGACACAATTCCATTGGTTTAGTATTTTGTGTGTGTTTTGGGTTTTTGATGATATATTGAAATGTTTTTTTTTGTTGTTGTTGTTGTTGTTGTTTTTTTTTTTTTGTTTTGTTTTTTTTTTTTGGTAGAAAAACTTGCAAAGTTATCACAAAGAAGTTGTAGTGTGAATTAAAAGTGTTTTAGCATAAGGTGGCAAAAATGGTAGCATAATGTAACAAAACGTTATATGTAAACTGGTCAGAATACAAATATGTATATAAATCCAAATGCCATTTGATCTAAATGCAGTATATGGTCTGATTTATTTTTTTTTTTTTATTTTTTTTTAGATAAAATGTTTAATCATTTATTATATTATATTATATATATTATATTATTATGAATACAGCTGTTTATCTTAATAGGACATAACCAGCCCCAGCATAAAAAATAGCATAAACAGTGTTTACAATTCTTGTCAGAGCTGATCGCCGATAAGCAAAAAATACAAGCATAAGAAAAATATATATTTTTTTTCTTGTTTATTATTATTATTATTATTATTATTATTTTAATATTGTGTGTGTGGTTGGATAAAATTATTTAGTCTTTTAAGGCATGTTTTGTACAGGTCTGCTAGTTGATACTGACCATTAGTAGAGCAGGATTGTATGAGTTTTTCTTATGTGTATAAGTTGCTCTTAATGTTGTAGATTGGGTTTGATTTGCACTGGGCAGAAAACGAAAGTTAAGTGCATGTGTGCTAAACTATCTTAACCACAACCTTTCTGAGTCTGACTAGACCTCAACAAACACCAGTGTCTAATCAGACAATGAACTAATGGCAATTACATGTTTACTGTCTTACAATTTACAGTAAAACAAGTAAAAAAAAAAAAAAAAAAAAAACCTAAGACAAAAAAAAAAAAAAATCACGACAGCTGAAATAAGCCACTGTTCAATTGTTGTAGGTGTTGCTAAGGTGATGTCAGTCAGAATGGCTCCTCCTCTTCCTCTGATCTTCCTGCTCTTGATTCACAGTGAGTTGCTGCAACGTTCAGAAACACTGATAGAGATTTTGCATGACGTTTTCCCACTAATGTCCTTGATGAAAAAGCTGCTGCTATTTTGTTCACTATATGAATTCTGTGTTTCAGGGGTTTCTAGTGCTGACTGGGGTGTGAGTTACAGTCATTCACACATCTGTGCACTAAAGGACTCATCAGTGATAATGAGCTGCACTTATACATACCCTACTGGACATCAGATCATGAAAGCGATTCTGGACCAAAAACACTGTAAAGGGTGTAGAGTATCCAGATCTGTCTAATGACACTGAATACAGTCAGAGGCTTCAGTATCTGGGAGATAAACAGCAGAACTGCACCATCAGACTGAATCATGTGACACAGAAAGATTCACACATGTACCATTTTAGATTCACAACAAATGTAACAGCAGAAAGATGGCTTGGTAAACATGGAGTTTCTCTTACTGTCACAGGTGACTTTCATGAGGTTTCACTCTTCTTCTGTGCATTATGTTGAATAATAATGAGTGTATGACAGCAGCACTAGATATAATGTGTGTGTTGTGTTCAGATCTTCAGGTGGAGTCTCCTGAGAGAGTGACAGAGGGAGATTCAGTCCGTCTGACATGTAAAAGCAGCTGCACTCTGACTGACAGAGCAACATTCATCTGGTACAGAAACTCACAGCCAACTGAGAGAAGAGACAGAAACAATGAACTCCTGCTGCAGTCAGTCAGAAGAGAGGATGCAGGCAGATATAGCTGTGCTCTACATGGACACACTTACATCTCTCCTGCTGTTCATCTCAATGTCATGTGTGAGTACAAAATCATCAGTTCTTTTAATTTAATTTTTGGAGTGTTTATGCAGTGCTCCAATGGAGCCAAGCCTCATGTGCACAGCAAAAAGCCCAGTGTTAAAGTAACTCTCCCGGGATTTCATTTGACTCCACACTCAAGAGTGTTAAAAGTAACACTGAAGAGTGTCAAATTAACACTGAAGCAGAGTTAAAATTAATGAGATAATTAGTGATTAATTAAGTGATGATTGATCATTATTGGAGACACCTGATGTTAACAAGCAGAATCACCAAATGAGAAAATCACAATTTTTAAGCAACCATTACAGTGGTCAGTGTTTGCATTAGTTGGGCTCTTGATCCTTACATTTTTAACATTAGATTTTGTTTGGCTGTTGTAACAGAGTTATAACAGCCAGGCAAACCAGAGGAAAGACAAATGTGTGGCTTTGATTATGTTTTGTCATAATCTTCATAGTGATCTATTAAACTGAGTTAAGTTTGCTTAAAGTGCTCCTATTATGCCATTTTAAAAGTTGCTAATATTGTTTTATGAGACTCCTAAAACAGGTTTACATGTATACAATGTCAAAAAAACACTTTAGTTTTCTCCAAAAAATAGATTTAATTTTACGTAATTTCTAAATGATTCGTAAACGACTCGTATGAAGCAGTTTAAAGAATCAGTCTCTCTAAACCCCTCCTTTCCGTGAGCCCTCACTGCTGTGATTGGTCAGATGGCGCAGTCCTTTATGATTGGTCTACCGCTACAGCGTGTGTCGGAAAACTAAACGCCCATTGCCATAACTGAATGACAGCCCTGGAGCTTTCACACTGAACACAGAAAGCGCTGCGCTGGCCTAGTGCAGCCCTTCAGAGCGCAAAAGTTCAACTAATTTGAACGTTGAGCGCGGCGTGCGCGCCTTGCGTGCCAGCAGTGCGCTCTGCTGCGTGTGCGCTTTGGCCGACGCAGAAACAAGCCGCCCTCACGCACGGCGAACATTATGCAAATGTGTTACTTTGTGACGTATAGCCGTAACAGAAAAAGATTCGAATTCCTGATGACTCGTTCAGGCGATGGTGAGCCGACTCTTTTTTTTTTTGATAGATAACTTTATTTATTGTGCACTGTCGGCTTCACAACTTTGCAGATAGTTTATGTTCACATACAGCTACATGACACACTGCATGAAAGGTCATATTTGAAAAGGCATAATAGGAGCACTTTCATTGAATAAATCAATCCTGAGAACAATATAATATCTATAATCAGACAAATGTTTTTAAAACTTATTAAAAGATAGTTTGCAGTTTGATATTCGGATTTCTTTTGGCAATAAATACACAGCGCGCTGTCATAAACATGCAAATAATCCCGAATGCTGTTCTCATTTACATGACCCAGGGAAGGTTCAGCTGACCAATACTAAACTGTGAAAGTTTTCACAAATCAAAATTGTGATGTAATTGAATCAGTGAAGGGTTAACTGTCCAAAATTGCACTGTGAAATTTGTCACAAATCAGAATAGTACATAAGGGCTCAGGAAGGATCAACTGACAAAAAATATACTGTGAAACATTTCCTTGTACGTGAAAAGTTCATTAGAGACGTATATGATTTATCTAAGGTTTTCAGTGGCTTGGAAAACCATTATTCACTGGAACAGCACCGTGTGACATTATGATAGAAGAAAAAGAGATCAGAGCATAAAGAAACACTGATACGCAATAAATAGCGATTGTGAAAGTTTTCACAAATCGAGTTTGACTTAAAAACAATGTTTTTGTATTCGAGCAGTCTGCGTGTTTATTGGTAAAACATGTTAAACATGAAGTGCCTATTTTTCACATTCCTTACTATAGCGGATTAACCAAGGGGTTTACGGACAAGAGCTTTGCTGTGAAAAAATTCACAGATCAAGCTGGTTAAGATGACACTGGTTTCAGTCTGCTAAGTTTCCAACTTTTGGAGCTATAAACATTATAAAATTAAGAGTCGCATCGAAAAAAACTGATTTCGGCCAAAAGGCACAGCATCACCAGAATTCAGAAATCATGGAGAACAGCATTCGGGATTATTTGCATGTTTATGACAGCATGCTGTGTATTTATAGCCAAAAGAAATCTGAATATCAAACACAATCTATCTTTACTGGGGTAAACTAATTTTGATCAAAAGCATTTTTAATCACAACACACAGACATGATGGATCAGTGTGAGAATCACAACAACGGTGACCATCAAAAAAGCATGTTGTAGCCAATCAGAACTCATCCATGGCTCCCATCATGCATTGCGGTATGAATAAATTATCAGCTGAATTGTTTGTGTGATTTATTTTATTCTTACTATTTTCTTTTGTTCTCGCTGTTTTTATGTGACACTGTAGGAGCTTGTTTTGCGATGTTCAGATTTGATCTGTTCATCTGCATATGCTGTTTGTAACCGTTGACAAGATTCATAATCTGGTTCTTGATGTCTGTGTGTGCGTGAACAAAAGTTTACTTCAGAAATTTATTTATTTGTTTATTTTGAAACCCAGCAGTTTCCAAAAAAAAAAAAAATCTTCGAAGATATGTTAGAAAGACTGAATCTTCTGTTGTAGAACCAGAAAGCTGACATTAATTACTCAAGAGAATCATTATTCAACTTCAACCACAGAATTTTTGCTGTGCACATCACCTATTTTTCTGCTAAAGTTAGTTTCACCAGAGCAACCCCAAACAAACAGTAAACAATATAATGCACTTAGCAGTTTTTAGATGTAGGGGTGTTTACATTTTAAAGACACATGATGACAACTACACTAAAAACAGACTTCAGTCATATGAATACTTGTAAATTATATGTAAATTGTATATTTGGATCTACACATTTCATTTTTGTCCTCTTTAGATGCACCAAAAAGTGTCTCTGTGTCCAGAAGTCCATCTGGTAAAACAGTGGAGGGAGATTCAGTGACTCTGAACTGCAGCAGTGATTCAAACCCACCTGCAAAACTCGACTGGTTTAAAGGAGGAACATTTGTAGGATCTGGAAGAATCTACCGCATCTCAAAGATCAGCTCTGATCACAGTGGAGAATACAAGTGCAAGTCCATCAATAAACATGGAGAGAAATACTCTGATGTTGTGACTTTAAACGTCATGTGTGAGTTAATGATGGTTCAGTGGCATCTGTGATGTCAAATTTAATATGATTGTTAATGTTTTATTTATTTATGTATTTATTTTAGATCCTCCCAGGAATGTCTCAGTGTTACTAAATGGATCTCCTGAAATAATGGAAGGTGATTCAGTGACTTTGAACTGCAACAGTGATTCAAACCCACCTGCAAAACTCGACTGGTTTAAAGGAGGAATGTTTGTAAGATCTGGAAGAATCTACCGCATCACAAAGATCAGCTCTGATCACAGTGGAGAGTACAAGTGCAAGTCCAGAAATAAACATGGAGAGAAATACTCTAATGCTGTGACTTTAAACGTCATGTGTGAGTTAATGATGGTTCTGTGACATTAAATCCTCTAAGCATCTGTGATGTCAAATTTAATATGATCGTTAATGTTTTATTTATTTATTTATTTTAGATCCTCCCAGGAATGTCTCAGTGTTCATAAATGGATCTGCTGAAATAATGGAAGGTGATTCAGTGACTCTGAACTGCAGCAGTGATTCAAACCCACCTGCAAAACTCGACTGGTTTAAAGGAGGAACGTTTGTAGGATCTGGAAGAATCTACAACATCTCAAAGATCAGCTCTAATCACAGTGGAGAATACAAGTGCAAGTCCAGAAATGAACATGGAGATAAATACTCTGATGCTGTGACTTTAAACGTCATGTGTGAGTTAATGATGGTTCAGTGGCATCTGTGATGTCAAATTTAATATGATTGTTAATGTTTTATTTATTTATTTATTTATTTATTTTAGATCCACCCAGGAACGTCTCAGTGTTCATTAATGGATCTGCTGAAATAGTGGAAGGTAATTCAGTGACTCTGATCTGCAGCAGTGATTCAAACCCACCTGCTCTGAACTTCAGCTGGTTTAAGGAGGATGAATCCTCAGCTGTTGGATCTGGACAGAGTTTCAGTGCACTACAGAGTGGACGCTTCTACTGTGAGGCTCACAATCAACATGGATCTCAGAGATCAGACGCTGTTACTGTCACTGTTAAAGGTAGAGCAGCTCATTTACTCTTTCTAAAGTGAAGCAAATGCATGTGTTCAGGTGTTTTACTCTTCTTTCTCTGTTGTAGGACGTCTGGTGATTTTGTACATGTCGATTGGAGTGGTTTGTGGAGCTGCAGTTATCATTATGATGTTGTTGATTTGGTAAGATGTGTGTAGTATTTGATTGCAGGTACTTATTCTCATTTATAACCTTCAGTAAACAAAATAAATCTAGTTGTTAGGGTAACTTTATATAATATTAATTTTGTTGGAGATTTTTTAACTTATTATAATTATTATTTATTTAGGAATATAGTTTCATTGACATTGACCGATGAAATTTTATCCCATAGTAGAAATGCATCAGGGTCCAATACTGTTCTAATACAACATATTAATTTTATATTAATATAGAATTAACATATTAACATATTAATTCTTTTGTATAATCATTGTTTCTAAGGAGACGCAGAATAAAAAAGAAAAAAGACAAACTTGAAACTCAGGTGAGTTTAGTAATCAATAGTCTATTCAGTAAGTGAACTAGTAACTAAAAGTCTGAATGCATTTGTGACTGTATATAGTACATTTATAAGCATTAGTTATTTATTTTTGTCTTTGTTTTTTTTGTTTTTTTTTTTTTAATGTCAAAGATGAATCTTTCCAGGCCTGATCATGACAGATGTACAGCATCTGATGTTGAGTCACATGAACCTTTGTATGGGAATGTAACAGTAAGTTGTTGTTATAGTCTGTTTATGAGAACACTAATGTAGTTATAAGAGACCTAATAGTTATCGTACGCTGGTCAATTTGTATTCAATATACTCTCTATTCTGTTTTTTGTTTCTTCAAGACGAAGATGAATCATTCCAGATCTTGTGATATTGAGATGATTGAACCTGTGTATGAGAATACAATGGTAAGTGTTTACACTTATTAACTTTAATATCAAATTACTATTGACTATTAAGTATATTGTGCAGGCAATATAATTTTTCTGTTCAGGATCACGTTATTTAAGTCATTTTATACTGACCAGAAATTTGAAGTCTGTTATTTATGAATGTTATTTACTTTCTTTCTTTCTTTCTTTCTTTCTTTTTTTTCAGCGTGTCAGGCCGTAGTGTTCAGGACACGTGGCAAAACATTTTACATCCTTTTTCTGTCTCTCTGTGGGTGGAGCCCTGAATGATTGACAGTAGTGTCTTGATTAACAGAAATTAATTTAGCAATTGGTTTTATTCAGAATAAATTACAAATGTTAAAGGTTCTGTAATTCTATTTGACTGTACTAAAGCATAAAAATATCCCATGAATTGATATGAAAAGAGTCTTCATTTACAACAAACGAAAATCAACTAATCAACTAAGATCTCATAGTATTTAAAGTTTTACATATTCTGTCTATTCAGTGTTTTTAAACATTGTATATTGCACTTTTATTATTGCAGAATTGCAGCTTGTGATTACAGTGTTTCCTGTGTATTTATACGTGTTTGGCCAGCAGATGTCCTCAGTGTGTAGCGTTTAGAACATTGGAGTCAGACATCACATACTCTCGCTGCCGACACTGAATAATAATTTAAAAAAAAAAAGGTAATTGCGACCTTTTTATCTCACAATTCTGATACAATCTACAATTAGTTAAATCAGTATTTTTAGTATGTAAGATGTTAAAGATTAGTTCTCAGATCCTCGGATCCTCAGATGTCCTCGTCATGCGGTGAGTAAATCATTTTACGAAGTGATTGAAAAAAGCTTAATTTCACACATCACTAATAATCAGTAAGCTCGTGAATCGATACATGCAGGTTAGAAATGTGTCCGAGTGTGACCTGGGTATGGGATCACCCTGCAGCCCAAGACCGTTTGCCCACTGAAGCTAAGCAAGGTTGAGCCTGGTTAGTAGCTGGATGGGAGACCTCCTGGGAAAACTAGGTTGCTGCTGGAAGAGGTGTTAGTGAGGCCAGCAGGGGGTGCTTAACTTGTGGCCTGTGTGGGGAGATCTCCAAATAGGGGTGTGGCCTGTGTGGGGAGATCTCCAAATAGGGGTGTGAACTCCGAAACGGGGTGGGTGCCCCAAAATAGGGCGTGGCTTCCTCACCGGACTCTTACTCCCGCCTACCCTGTGAATTTCAAGCCCCGGGATGCCCCTGTTGCTTAAAACAAAGCGATAGAGTAAAGGCTTTCTCCTGCACTGGGACGGCTCGCGTGAGGGGCTCTGCTCTCACTGAGCATTTTTATTTATGTAGCATAGTTTATTTTATTAGAGATCGACTACAAACAATGTTTAATTTATTATTTAATGATGTTTATTTAATGATTGATGTTGCAAAGTCCGTTTTGCAGTTATGATTACATCTGTAATACCCTCAGTTAACAATACAGTGTTGCTATGTGGTGAGTAATTGGCACTTTACCGAGATTGTAACCCTAACCCTAAGCATATCTTCATTAAACTACAAATAATCTTTTTTCGCGTTCTATCGATAGAATGGCAATGTATGGATAATGTAGTTTAGAATGTTTAATTATAAAACGGGGGAAAATACAATCTTGAACAAAGGTTATCTAAACATGTTCATTGTGCAAACATCTATGGCATATTCAAGAGGCAGGCTGAAATTTGGTATTTTACTTAGACCACTTTTTAAAACACCTTTATCCCACTTTACCATATATGTTTTAAAACATTATGTAATTAACATTTTTTTTTTTGGATCTTCCAGGGGACTCTACTGGGCCCCTAGAGATGGAAGGGCAGTAAAATGTATACAAATCTCTTCTCCTCACCGACAACACACTGTGCTGAGTCACATTTTTGAGATTGCCTTTTCAGCAACTTGCCAATATGTAAGTTGCAAGTCATGGTTATCTTTGAATAAGAATTTGACGGTTCCCATTTGTAAATGGGCTCCATTGATTTAATTAGATCAGGAGCAAGAAAACAGTGATGACAGTAAATGAAGACACAAATGTAAAAAAAACCAATACATATTGTGATCCTTCATTGTACTATCACACAATTTCAATGTGTCATTCAGTAAGACAAGGCACAGACAGTGCGTGGTTTATGGTGCAAAAGCCATACAATTCATGTAAATGTAAGTGTAAATGTAAATTCATGCAATCCAAAGAATCATAATGTAAAACACCCAATTTGTGTCTCTGTCAAATATTCCTTATTTTTTCTTTCTCTGATGTGAAACATCAGTAATGTGCATGCTCATCCTGCTTATAATACCGTATTAGATTCATATCTATGTATTGAGTATTGATCTTTCCCTGGTCCATCACCCTCAGCTGTGCATGAAGTGTCTGTAGCAATATGGTCCATGCAGTCTCTTCTAATTCATCTTTCAGCCTTCCCTTCAGGTAACTGAATGTCATTATGCAGAGTCAGAGTGCAGACAGTGTAACAGTTAGAGGGCAGTACATATGAGGTTGATGTGCTGTGTGTGGTGTTACTGGTATGAGTTCAGTTCAGTCTGATTGCCTGTGGAAAGAACTTGTCTCGCAGTCTGCTGGTGTAGGTTCTCTGATGGTCCTCTGTGCCTGCCCAAATTCCAGAGACGATGGCACAGTTGATTTGCTAATTCTAGGAGCTCGAAAAAAAGATGTGTATGTGACAACATTACTGTACAATACAGTAGTAATTTAGCAAACAAAAGTTATAAAACATCGTTTTGTAATACGTTCAGAGGGAGCTTGGGCAGATAACAACACAACCCTTATAAAAATTATAACCAAAATCCATGGTTATAGTTAAACCATGGTAACCACAAATGAACCATGGTTTTGCTACACTAACCATAGTCTAACCATGAGATGGGTAGTGAAAGTATGGTTGTGGTTAAATTAAAACAGATTGTAATCAATCCGCCAAAAAAAAAAAAAAAATAAAAAAAAAAAAATAAAAATAAAAAAAAAATACATTTACTGTAATAAACCATGGTTAATTTTGGTAAGAGAAAAACATGAACAACTAGAAATTTGCATCAAGGTGGAGCCAGTTCTGCTACAGTAAATGTCTGTTGGGAAAAGTGACAGGTACAAGAAAATTAGTGGAAAAAGCAAAAAGTGAGATGCAGAGAGCTATCATGGAAAATGAAGTGGAAAGGAATGAGACAGACATGAGAGTGGAAAGGAAAATGGAAGTTTAAGAGGGATATTTTTTTCCACGGCCCCAGCCTAAAGTTTTAAACATTTATTTAAATATAATGGCCATACAAAAAAAAAAAAAAAAAACAACATACGGTTGTCCATGGTTTCAGAATTTGTTGTGGGTGTATGGGATGCCCTGGATGAGTGGGAGATTTCCCAGCCTGAAATTTTGCTTTTACTGTGATATTTCATGATATAATACCTTATTTGCGAATTTTACTGTGAAAATAAAGCAGGCGGCGCTGCTTACTACTTACTACTGTATATTTCGTCCCGCTTGCTGTGTCGTGACTGAGCTCTCTCCTCTGAGCTGAGTTGCTCTCTCATCTCCTCCACGTTCTCATACGTGATATTAAAATTGGTAACAAAACATATTAAATTTCAATGCATAAAAATTGATAGGATAAAAATCATTTTAAAGCTATATAGCTATATATATATATATATATATATATCACTCTGGACCCCTCACACCCAGCCCACTCTCTCTTTGAACTGTTGCCCTCTGGCCGACGCTACAGAGCGCTATGCACCAAAACAGCCAGACACAAGAACAGTTTTTTCCCCCAAGCCATATCCCACCTGAACCACACTTAACACACCTCAGTACTGGTCATGTGTATTTACTTAACAAAAACTTTTGTATATAGCACATATGCACATTCATAGTTCTGTCTATGGACATCTTTTTTTTTTTTTTCTTTCTGTATATTTTTATTACCACTGTTATTTATAATTTATTGTATATTCTTTTTTAATATTAGTGTTTGCACTAATGTCTGCACTATGTTTGTATTTTCTGTACTGGAAGCTCCTAACACCAAGACCAATTCCTCGTGTGTGAACACACTTGGCAATAAAGCTCTTTCTGATTCTGATTCTGATTATATACATATATATATCATTATTGTATGGGGGGGGGGGGGGGGATGGGGGGCAGTAAGTCATAGCCCCGGGGCCCAGTGAGGTCTTAATGCGGCCCTGATAATAATATAATATATAATAGTAAATTATTAAACATTTTAGCTAAAAAAAAATAAAAATATCAGACCATATAGTGTATTTAGACCAAATAGCATTCGGATTTATATACTGTAAGGGACTCGACAGACAGCGTGGATGGATCCAAGTGCAAGCTTTAATAGAACACAACATAGTGAAACAGACAGGGTCAATCTCCAAACAAACAGTGTATTCCAGGGCAAGACAAAAGCATAATCCAAAAGCAGGCAAAAGGTCAAAATACACTATATTGCCAAAAGTATTCGCTAACCTGCCTTGACTCACATATGAATTTAAGTGACATCCCATTCCTAATCCATAGGGTTCAATATGACGTTGGTCCACCCTTTGCAGCTATAACAGCTTCAACTCTTCTGGGAAGGCTGTCCACAAGGTTTAGGAGTGTGTTTATGGGAATTTTTGACCATTCTATCAGAAGCGCATTTGTGAGGTCACACACTGACGTTGGACGAAAAAGCCTGGCTCTCAGTCTCTGCTCTAATTCATCCCAGAGGTGTTCTATCGGGTTGAGGTCAGGACTCTGTGCAGGCCAGTCAAGTTCATCCACACCAGACTTTGTCATCCATGTCTTTATGGACCTTGCTTTGTGCACTGGTGCACAGACATGTTGGAAGAGGAAGGGGCCTTGTCCGCTGACCCCACTCCGTCAGTTTACGTGGCCTATCACTTCATAGCTGAGTTGCTGTTGTTCCCAAATGCTTCCCCGTTCTTATAATACAGCTGACAGTTGACTGTGGAATATTTAGGAGTGAGGAAATTTCATGACTGGACTTGTTGCACAGGTGGCATCCTATCACAGTTCCACGCTGGAATTCACTGAGCTCCTGAGAGCGACCCATTCTTTCACAAATGTTTGTAAAAACAGTCTGCATGCCTAGGTGCTTGATTTTATACACCTGTGGCCATGGAAGTGATTGGAACACCTGATTCCGATTATTTGGATGGGTGAGCGAATACTTTTGGCAATATAGTGTACCAGTAGGCAGTCCAAAGTAACAAATGAAACAAAACAATGAAAATAACTAAAAAACAAGATGATGACTACAGCAACAGCAACGGCAATGAAACAAATAAACAAGGCAATGAAAACAGGATAAATGCTTGGTAGAGTTCGCATCAGCAAAACAATACTTCACGAGGGTCTGTTTGGCATGGCCCTTTTTATATGGCCACCAAAGAGGAAGTAACCATAGAAGCAGCAGAGAGAGAGCCAAGTACATGGGCAAGGGCTCCCTCTGCTGGCATGGCGTTACAGAATCCCCCCCTCTAGGAGCGACTCCTGGCGCTCAAGAAACAATAGTCCAGGAGGGTGGGGGAACGGAGGGTGGGATGGAGGACCAGGTCCATGCAGAGGAAGTGGACCTGGATCGTGGAGCATTGACAGACAGTGAAGTACTGGAAGACCTGGGCCGTGGAGCAGTGGCAGACAGTGAAACACTGGAGGAGAAGTCCACCATGTTAGATCCTAAAGAGCTTGGAGCCATGGCGGCCTGGGCAGACAAATAAACAAGGCAATGAAAACAGGAGAAACACTTGGTAGAGCCCACATCAGCAAAACAATATTTCACAAGGGTCTATTTGGCATGGCCCTCTTTATATGGCCACCAAACAGGAAGTAACCATAGAAGCAGCAGAGGGAGCGGTAACAGTCAGTACATGGGCAAGCACTCCCTCTGCTGGCGTGGTGTTACATATACATATTTGTAGATTTATTTACATTTACATTTTTTGTAATTGTCATTTAGACACACACATTCTGACCAGCTCACATGTAACATTTTGTTACATTATGCTACCATTTTCACCACCTTATGCTAAAACACTTTTAATTCACACTACAACTGCTTTGTGATAACTTTGCAAGTTTTTCTACCAAAAAAAACAAATACAAAAGTGAAAAATATTATATCATGCAAAACCCAAAACACACACAAAATGCTAAAACAATGGAATTGTGTCTTTGGAGTTAATTGATGACATAAATCTAAAGACAAAAAATAAGTAAATGATGCTCTTACCTTTTTCACCAACACTACAAATGACCAGGATGAAAGCAGCACTGTGTTTTTTTTTTTTTTTTTTTTTCACACTTTAAGCTACACATAGTCAGCACCTTATATTTTAACGTGGTCTTACTTGTAACACTTCACATTGGTGGTTTTATCACAGCAACAGGGAAACATCACAGAGAACACATTTGACTAAAGACATAAATGTTAAACTGAAACAAACTACATCAGACTAGATGCTTGTGTTATAAGGTTTTCAAACTTACTTGCATATTCTTCTATAGAACCAATAAAATAAGTGCTTGTGTATGCTTTTGATAAAGTTTGATTACTATATCAATTTGGTAGTAAAATAAACAATATGAACTTTTAAAGATGCTGATGAAGTACCTTACTGAAAAAAAAAAAAAAAAAAAAAAACAGTGTTTGAGCTGCCTTAAAATTTTAAGTTTACTCAACTATAATGTCCATATTTTCATTTAGTACAACTTGATATTTCATGTTGATTACAATTTTAAGCCAGCATAAACACTTTTTTTTTTTTTTTTTTTTTTTTTTAAAGTTGAAACTACTTTTTAAAAGATTTTAGTTTGTTTGTTTTTGTTTTTACAGTGTGGAATGTTACAGATGCTACAGATGTCTTCAGATTCTCATCATATGAGTTCTTTTTATTAAGTTTATTTTGTGTCACTTCATTGTTGCATCTGATTTTCTGTGGTCTGTATATTTAACTTATCCATGTTTGCACTAGCAGCATATTTAAGTGTGATCATGTGACACTCGTAAAATCATCCCTCACACCCTCATTCACTATTCCTTACATCACAGTGCAAAAACTGACTAAGTTCACATCTTTACTGCAGTAAACCCTGTAGATACCCACAAGGCCTGTTCAAATACTCACACTTGCATTCTTTGCACTTGACCTCTTGTCTGTTTACATGACGTATTTCCTGTATTTGGCTCAAGTGTTCAAGTGGGCATTAAGACCGCAAGTCTGTGTAGAACTTCTGACTACCTGATGAGACACACTCACAGGGCTTTATTTTGGTTTTTAATAGGCTACTTTGCATTTTAATAGAACATATAAATGTCTGTTCAGTAGTAACTGTGGTGCTTGTAATTGTCTTAAAAAGCAGTTGTGCAAGTATTGCTGGAGAAAGCTATCAACTCGCGTTCACATTGAAATGACTTTTGTTTGGCTGACACTCAGGCCCAGAAGTACCAGCTCTTGATGCTCATGTTCACCAAATATGTAGTAAAGGATAAATAATGTGTTAACCAAGAGTAATGTAGCAAGAATTAACATTATTCTGTACAGTGTTTCCTTGATTAAATATAATAGACAACAATAGGCAATGTTCTGACACTCTCAGTTTACTTGAATCTCAAGCAAGCATATATACCATAGTGCTAAAAGGAACTGGGAAATAAAAAGTGGCCTCACACCTCTTAGCTGTCTTACACCGCAGGGCCTCAACCTAGAGCAGTTCTCAGAATATATTAAAGGAAGTTCAAGTGTCACTTAAACATGCAAAACACTGTGTCTAAAAAGACAGAGATGAAAGACCCAAAAAGGATAAAACTTCAAGATCAATAAAATATTCACTTTTCTGAACACAAAGGACATTTACTGTTCCAAATACAAAGAAAAGACTGAAAACCACACAACAGCTTTATATTGTAAGCAGGCTAATATTTTAATCGATAATCACACCATTGTGGTCACCTTCAATAAAAAAAAAAAAAAAAAAAAAAAAATATGCTAATGATAATTAAGGACAACAGCAGAGTACAAGGTGTTATCAGTTAATTAAAATCACTTAAATTTGACTGAGGTTTTCTTCA
Source organism: Cirrhinus mrigala (assembly GCA_036247105.1). Classification (NCBI taxonomy): domain Eukaryota; kingdom Metazoa; phylum Chordata; class Actinopteri; order Cypriniformes; family Cyprinidae; genus Cirrhinus; species Cirrhinus mrigala. The sequence continues at coordinate 239,178 of CM070007.1, forward strand.
CACAAAACTGTCATACTTCAGAAGACTTGATCAAAATATTACTCACCAATCATATGAGCTACTATTTATGCCACTTTGTTGACATTTAAAATCCCAGATACACTTTCATTTTACAAAGAAAGTAAATGCATTGGTCGTGGTCACCAGCAGGGGGTGCAAAGACCACACAAAGTATGGTATCATCACTGGGACAAACCAGATTAGTACCAATTAACAAGTAAACAGCATTGTAGGTTATCAGTACTGTTACTACAGTAAAGTAAGCAAACAAACAAACTGTACGGAACAGATTGTAAAGGAAAAACACATTTGCATTGGATTTCGTACTTTGTATCAGCTTATGTTGCTTTTCAGGACTCTACACTCGTGCAACACATAAACACTATAAAATGTTTTGCCATGTTTCCCAAACTCTATGGCCTCTTCCTGTTAACCTGAAAGAAAGAGAGAAAGAAAGAGGTGAATTAAAAAATTAATAAATGATGCAGTTCAAATTCCTGCTTGGTATAAGATGACTTATTAATACGAGTTATTTCATCAGCAAAACTTACCCTTACATTCTCATACACAGGTTCATTCATCTCAGCACCACAAGCTTTACGTCTGTCATGATGAACTCGGGATAGACTCATCTTTGACATTAAATAAAAGCATAGAGAATTAATTAATTATTAATTAATTAATTTTTACTCACTACATGGCTGTATTCAAGCTTTCAGTTCTTGATTTACTAGTTAATTTACCTGATCAATACACTACTGATAACCAAACTCATTTTCTCACCTGAAACTCCTGTGTGTCATTTCTCTTTTTCATCCTGCTCCTGTTTGAAGACATTGAGTGAGATCATATTTTTAGATGAAAATCGGTTTAGTTTGTCTAAACTGTGCAATAACATTTTACACTTCTGATCATGTGTCAGCTTTTAGTCTGACAACAAATTTCCCTTCATTCTCAATATTCGTGAAGAAGACAATAAATTGTCTCCAATCAAATACTACACATATCTTACCAAATCAGCAACATTGTGATGATAACTGCAGCTCCACAAACCACTCCAATGGATATGTACAATATCACCAGACGTCCTACAACAGAAACAAGAGTAAAACACCTGAACAGATTAAATTACTTTACTTTAGAAACGCAAGGCAAGGCAAGGCAAGTTTATTTATATAGCACATTTCATACACGAAGGTAATTCAGAGTGCCTTACATAAAAGGAAGTAGAATAATCATAAAAACAATAATCACAACAATAAAACAAAATAAATAAATAAATAAATAAATAACACTTTTAAAATGATTTAAAAATTGATTTAAAATAAAATTTAAGACAAAAAAAAAAGGAAAAGGATTATACATAGTGCAAGTAGTTCGGACGTAGCACAGTGCTCATTCATTAAATGCACAGCTAAACAGATGAGTTTTGAGTCTGGATTTAAATGTAGCACATTTGATCTCTTCTGGAACCTGGTTCCAACTACTGGCAGCATAATAGCTAAAAACGGATTCCCCTTGTTTTGTGTAAACCCTTGGTATTTCTAACAGACTCGATCCTAATGATCTGAGTGGTCTGTAAGGTTTATATTGAGTCAGCATATCTGCAATGTATTTAGGTCCTAGGCCATTGAGTGATTTATAAACGAGTAAAAGTACTTTAAAATCAATTCTAAATATAACTGGAAGCCAGTGTAGGGACCTGAGGACTGGTGTGATATGCTCAGATTTTGTGGTTCTAGTCAAAATCCTGGCAGCAGCGTTCTGGACGAGCTGCAGCTGTCTAATGGTTTTCTTGGGAAGGCCAGTGAGGAGACCATTACAATATTCCACCCTGCTTGTGATAAAGGCATGAACAAGTTTCTCCAAGTCTTGACTGGAAACAAAACATCTAATTCTTGCAATGTTTTTGATAGTATGCTGATTTAGTTACTGCTTTGACATGACTACTGAAATTAAGGTCTGACTCCAGAATCACACCAAGATTCCTGACTTGGTTTTTAGTTGTTTGACCCCTCGAGTCAAGGTATGCATTCACCTTAAGAACTTCCTCTTTGCTTCCAAATGCAATGACTTCAGTTTTCTCCTTGTTTAACTGAAGGAACTTCTGGCACATCCAACTGTTAATTTAATCAGTGCATTTGCAGAGGGAGTCAATGGGGGGCTGTAGTCATTTGGCAATAAGGCTAGGTAAATCTGGGTATCATCAGCATAGCTGTGATAGAACCAAATTGCCTTTCTCATTATTTGACTTAGTGGGAGCACATACAGGCTAAACAGGAGTGGCGCAAGAATTGAGCCTTGAGGGACTCCGCATGTCCACTTAGACTGATGCTCTCCTATACTCACATAATAACCACTCCCTTCTAAGTATGACCTGAGTTTAAGTAGTTGTTCAACTTTTTGAAAACTACCTTTTCAATAATCTTGCCTATAAAAGGAAGATTAGATATTGGTCTGTAGTTGCTCAATATGGTGTTATCAAGCTCTTTTTCAGAAGAAGCTTAACAACTGCAGTTTTCAGGGAGTTTGGAAAAGTCCCAGAAAGAAGTAAGGTGTTCACCACTTCTAAGAGATCTGCTTCTAAACAGTTAAACACACTTTTGAAAAAAGTTGTGGGACGTGTGTCAAGGTTGCAGGTTGAGGATTTAAGGTGCTGTACTATTTCTTCCAAAGTTTTGCTATCAATTGCTTCAAAAACAGACATAGTGACTTCTTTTTGAAATTGCGGTCGAATCTGTGTGACCTCTGCATAACTTGAGGATGTGCTAATCACCTTTCTGATATTATTGATCTTCTCGGAAAAGAAGGAAGCAAACTCATTGCATTTGCTGTCGGAGAGCATTTCACTGGGAATCTGACTTGGGGGGTTTGTTGGTCTCTCAACGGCAGTAGTTCGAGTGTTGTTTAGGTTGCTGTTTATAAGGTTTGAGAAGAACTTCTGTCTTGCTGTGGCTAGTTCCACATTGAAAGCATGAAGGCTGTCTTTATAGATGCTACAGTGAATTTCAAGTTTCATCTTCCGCCACATTCGCTCAGCTTTTCTGCATTGTCTTTTCATACTCTGTACTGCTGTTGATTTTCTCCTAGATGATTTTTGTCTGCCAGTCGTCTTACTGACTTTCACTGGTGCAATGTCATCAATGACATATTTAACTTTTGAGTTAAAGGACTCCAGGAGAAGATCAACAGAGTCAGCAGAAATGCTTGGCATTGAAGATATAGCCTTCATAAACAGCACACTAGTGTTTTCATTAATGCATCTCTTTCTGACAGAGACGGATCTAGATTCAGTGGTAGCAGAGATCAATATATCAAAGAAAATACAGAAGTGATCAGATAGTGCTACGTCCTTAATGACAATGGATGAAATGTTTAGACCCTTACTGATGAGTAAATCTAGAGTGTGTCCATGGTTGTGTGTGGGTCCATGCACATGCTGAATCAGGTCAAAAGTGTTTAAAACGCTTATTTTTTCTTTTGTGGTTTTGATTCCTGCATTTTCTATGTGAATATTAAAATCCCCTGCAATAGCAAAACAGTCAAAATAGCAAAACTCTGAGGAAATCATTGATAACAGTTCTGTGAACTCTTCAACAAAGGCTGGAGAATATTTTGGAGGCCTGTAAATAATGATAAATAGAATTCGTGGAGCACCTTTCAGCACAAATCCCTAGATATTCAAAAGACAAGTACTGACCAAATGACACTTCCTTGCATTGATAGACATCTTTAAATAAAGCAGAAAGAGTAAATGAGGTGCTCTACCTTTAACAGTGACAGTAACAGCATCTGATCTCTGAGATCCATGCTGATTGTGAGCCTCACAGTAAAAGCGTCCACTCTGTAGTGCACTGAAACTCTGTCCAGATCCAACAGCTGAGGATTCATCCTCCTTAAACCAGCTGAAGTTCAGAGCAGGTGGGTTTGAATCACAGCTACAGATTAGAGTCACTGAATCTCCTTCCCAGATCTGACCAGACTGAATGATGGACACTGAGACACTCTCTGGAGGATCTTAGACAACATTAAAAATTGAAGTGCAGTTACAGACACAAACTCAACAATTAAAAAAAAAAAAAAAAAAAACAGTGACTAAATCTGTACTCACATGTGACATTGAGATGAACATCAGGAGAGATGTAAGTGTGTCCATGTAGAGCACAGCTATATCTGCCTGCATCCTCTCTTCTGACTGACTGCAGCAGGAGTTCATTGTTTCTGTCTCTTCTCTCAGTTAATGGCTGTGAGTTTCTGTACCAGATGAATGTTGCTCTGTCAGTCAGAGTGCAGCTGCTTTTACATGACAGAGTGACATTACCTCCTTCTGTCACTCTCTCAGGAGACTCCACCTGAAGATCTGAACACAACACACACATTATATCTAGTGCTGCTGTCATACACTCATTATTCAACATAATGCACAGAAGAAGAGTGAAACCTTATGAAAGTCACCTGTAACAGTAAGACTCACTCCAGATTGACCAAGATATTTTACATCTGTTACATTTGTTGTGAATCTGAAATAGTACTTGTGTTCATCTTTCTGTGTCACATGATTCAGTCTGATGGTGCAGTTCTGCTGTTTATCTCCCAGATACTGAAGCCTCTGACTGTATTCAGGATCCTCAGACAGATCTTTCATAGGGTTTTTGGTCCAGAACACTTTTATGATCTGATATCCAGTAGGGTATGTGTAAGTGCAGCTCATTATCACTGATGAGTTCTTTAGTGCACAGATGTGTGTATGACTGTAACTCACACCCCAATCAGCACTAGAAACCCCTGAAACACAGAATTCATACTGAACAAATGGGTGTCCAATATCATGTCAATCGGTCTCAAGATTCTACTAACCATGAATCATCAGCAGGAAGATCAGATGAAGAGGAGGAGCCATTCTGACTGACGTCACCATAACAACACCTACAAATAAATGTGCAGTTTTAAAATTTGTTTTTGTAATATTTTTATATAACATTGTAATATATTATAGGACAATAGTTAGTAAACATATAACTATTACAGTTTACTATCTGTTTTGATGCTGGTGTTTATTAAGGTTTAGAATTTTTACAACAGGTTTCTCTGCAGGTAAACTAAGCACACAAGCGTTTAACTTCCTCCTTCTGGCCAGTGCAAATCGAGCTCCACCTGCAGCTGCTGACCAAGATAGTTTTGTGGCTTAAGCTGCAGAATAAACCGCAGGTCACACCAACATCCAAAACATATATCAGCCCTCAAAACAGACTTCCAGTATATGTATTAAAAACCACAACTAATCACCAGATAAAGATTTTAAAAGTCAGCCACAACTTAATTTAATTTTACTTTCATGTTTGCACTTGGCAGATGCTTTCATCTAAAGTAACTCAAATTGCATTTTTATCAGTTCATGCATTCCACGGAATCCATGATCTTGGCATTGCTAGCACTGTGCTCTACTGTTTGAGCTACAGGAATACTTCAAAAAATCTGATCAACTAGTACAGATGTATAGTTCCTGTTATCATATGTATATATCATGGCCTGTTGTCCCACTTTTACTCCAGTGACAGTGTTACTGCAATTGTAACTACTTGGACCTTTGACCTTAAACTTCATTATTGAGAACTTTGCTGTGTGACAACTAGCCCCAGTCTCCCCAATCACACACACAGATTGTCTTGGCCTTTTGTCTCGGCCACAGAAGCATGGCTGCGGGCTTTGTCTTGAATGCACTTCATTCCAAGAAACGTTTATTTAGCATTCTTGTTTTATTCAATGGATAATTCACCAACAGAATTGTATTAAAGTTAAGATACAAATTATAACAAACGAAAAAGAAGGGATTTTACGAAAAACTAAATGTTTGAAGTGGTCAAAAAATTATATCTGTCCCACTCCCTTTTCTTCCGGCGTACTGCCATACAATTTTCCACACCCTTATGACACTTACAAATTTCTTTCTTAATTAACAAACTGAACTAAACAAAACACAAACAAATAATATTTAAACACACACACACACACACAAAAACACTTTCTTAAATGGCTACAACACAGATATTTGTTGATAATCAGTCAAAAGAATGAATATAAAATTATGTTCTTACCTGTTTCACCGACACTCATGACCAGTGACAGCACTACAAATGATCAAAATGGAACCAGTAATGGGATTTTTATGTGGCCAACACCTTATATTTAACATCAGGATATGACACCACATAGTACAGATATAACAGAAGCAGAGACTAAAGATGGCAACCATCTGACATCATAAAATGGTATAAACTTTATATTTATGAAAACTGGAAAACTTTATAGTCTGTAGAGATGCTTATTATGTTTTCAAACATACAAGCATATTTAATCTCTTCCTGGGGAAAAAAAGAAAATAAAAGATTAATTGTGTATTTCATAAACAATGCAATGAATTAATAGCAATTTAATAATAAAATAAACAATAATAACTTCTCAAGAATTTATGGAGTAAAAGAAAATTGAAGTTGCTACTGATCCATCATAGGAGATCATATAAGCTTTTTAGAAAGGCCTTGTGTCACTTCTCTGGTTATATTGTGAAACTCTAAAGATGGACATTAATACAATTTCCTCTGTAGCGATGACTGATGTGTGAAAACTCACAGCAGCATCTATCTAGTGTTGACTGTGTGATCACGTGACCCTCATGAGAAACAGACAGACGAGTGCTGACATCACAGACCTGTTGCTCTAAAATTTGTAGGAAGCCTGATTTGCTTATATTGATGATTTTGTTTCACTTAAAATGTAATACCTGCAGAAAACTATCCATTCATCCATTTAGTTTTCTCCTGTAGAGAGAGCTTAATTCTTTGTGGATTCAGTAGGCTTGTTAAACACAGCAAACTCCCGCTTGAGCGATGTGAGTAGGCAGGTGTCGCCACAGTGAGGTGAGGAGTGAAATGAGTGCAATCAAGATGGAAATTTTCACCTCTCAAAGTGAATCAAAGGCAAAGTAAATCACTCACACTCTTATGTTTTATTGCTAATAAATGTAGTGCCACAGGTATGGTGGATTTTTTTTGTATGCTGTTTGGAAATTCGCATCAACCTGGTTTATCCTCATTTGGATCTAATTGAAATTATTTTGCTTTAAAATAAAATAAATATGGTATAATAATAATAATAATAATAATAATATGAAAAATGTTTGTTCCAATCCAAAATTTCCAATGTGCAGCATCCACCTGATGATACGACAGCAGCCATATTGTGCCAGAACACTCACCACACACCAACTTATTGGTAAAGAAGAGACAGAGTGATGAAGCCAATGGTGATGGCCAGAGTCCAATGGGCAAATTTAGCCAGGATGCTGGGTTTTTTTCAAAGACATCCTCAAATTTTAATGACCACAAAAAAGTCAGGACCTCGGTTTAACATCTCAGTCAAAGGATGGTGCTTTTCAAGTCAAGTCAAGTCAAGTCAAGTCGAGCTTAATTGTCATTCCGCAACATGTGTGGACTTACAGTGGAACGAAATGTCGTGTCTCGCAGGACCACAGTGCTACATAAATAAACATAAATATGAACATAAATACACTAGACGTAGAAACAATTTTTTAAACCTATACATGTAACTATCCATATATTATAAATAATTGACTATACATACACATAACCTAAGACAGACTATACAAGTACTTTACATAATAACTGTGCATGATAATGTGCAGAAGAGGTATTTAAAGGTTAAAAAGCATATAGTGCAATATGATTTGTGGTGCGTTGACAAGTAAACATTTGTTAAGTCCTTATTAGGTCCTTGTAACGTGGAGTGTTAATAGAAAAGTGTCTGGTGCATATATAGAGAAAAGAGTGTTTCTACAGGTGGTTTGTCCAGCCCACTCATCTGTATGTAGCACACTCAGAGGTGCACAATGTTTTCTGTGTATTGAGTGTTTATAGGAAAGTGTCTGGTGCATATAGAGATGAAGAATGCGTTACTACAGGTGGTTTGTCCAGCCCACTCACCTGTGTGTAGCACACTCAGAATTGCACAGTGTTTTGAGTTTTTCGACAGTTTACAATGTGGATAAGGTTTCAGTGGGAGGTGAGGTGTTTGGAATTGAGGGCTTTCACAGCCTGGGGGAAGAAGCTGTTGAGCAGTCTTGCAGACCGGACTCTGATGCTCCTGTAGCGTCTTCCTGATGGCAGGAGCTGGAAGAGATGATGGGAGGGATGGGTGGGGTCCGTCACGATACTGGTGGCTTTACCGGAGCATTGTGTAAGGAAAATATCCAGAAGGGAGAGAAGAGGAGTACCGATGATCTTTGCAGCTGTGTTCACTGTCCGCTGTAGGGTCTTGCGGTCAGCAGCACTGCAGTTCCCATACCAGACAGTGATGCAGCGGGTCAGCACACTCTCAATGGTTCCCCTGTAGAATGTGGTGAGGATGGGTGGAGGGAGACTTGCGCTTTTCAGCCGGCGAAGAAAGTGTAGGCGCTGTTGTGCCTTCTTGGAGAGTGACATGGTGTTGGTGGCCCAGGTGAGATCCTATGTGATGTGCACCCCCAGGAATTTAGTGCTGCTGACTCTCTCCACAGCTGAGCTGGGGGGTGGTCAACAGAGTTCCTCCTGAAGTCCATCACAACCTCCTTTGTTGGGACAGGTTGTTAGCGCCACACCATTCAGCCAGCTGAACCAATTCCTCTCTCTAGTGTGTTTCATCATTGTTGCTGATGAGACCTACCACCGTTGTGTCATCAGCAAACTTGATGATGTGGTTGGAGCTGAACTTGGCAGTGCAGTCGTGGGTCAGTAGCATGAAGAGCAGCGGGCTGAGCACACAGCCCTGTGGGGCACCCCTGCTCAGTGTGGTAGTGCTGGAGGTGTTGCAGCCGACATGGACTGACTGAGGTCTTCCAGTTAAAAAGTCCAAGATCCAATTGTAGAGGGAGGTGTTAAGGCCCAGAAGGTTTAGTTTGTTGATGAGCTGTTGTGGGATTATTGTGTTAAATGCTGAGCTGAAGTCAATGAACAGCATTCTAACATAACAATTTTAACATTATTGTTCCCATCACTATACTGGGGTGTTATGACCCACACAGGCCACAGGTTAATCACCCCCTGCTGGCCTCACCTACACCTCTTCTAGCGAGAAGATTTGATTTAATAGGTCCATCTTTTAAAAGGTACAGTAAACACACACATACACACACACACACACACACACACATATATATATATATTTATGCATTAAGCAAACTTTGAGTGCATTTTAAAACAATGAAAATGCCATAATTTTGTATCTGGAGTCCTCGCAGGGGTAGGTGTCATCTATTGACAGGTGCTGGGCCTCATAAGTCTTCATAAGAGGCTAGATTTAAAAAAAAAAAAAAAAAAGGGTTTGACACGTTCAAAGGATGATACGTTCAATAACTAATGAATAATGTAATTAGATTTTATGTTGACAGTCCGTTTTCGCTCTTATCTTAGTGTTATTTACATTTAACAATACTTTATTGTTCGTATTTGAAAAAGAGACGGTCCCTAAGTCAGGCGTGAATAAGAAGCTAAGAAAGGTGGAAGCATTGCGTTTTTAAGGTGGAATGGATAGCGTCAATAAGAAGCTGCGAATAAGAAGCTGGATTCAGCTTCGTAGGAAACAGAGGATTCTCCCATTAGTTTTCATTGCGTTGCGATGGGGCCAGAAGTGGGGATACACTGCTTAGGATATAGGAAGTGAGATAAAGGTCCATTTGAAAACAATAAGCATCTCTGCAAGCTGACAAAGTTTCTAAGGTTTCATAAAGTTTTCACCTATTTTATGGTGTTAGTCTAATCAGCGCAATAGCCCATTCCACATTCACATATGATATAATATATGTCCATCTTTTAAAAGGTACAGTAAACACACACACACACACACACATACATACATACATACATACATATATATATATATATATATATATACATACACACAAACAAATGTGGACAATGCAAGCAATCAAAATCAACAAAAGAGCATGAAGGAAGACACAAGTTGTAATAAAATAAATTTTATTAACAAGATAGAAAAGAGTAATCAACAACTACTAAATGAATACCATGAATGAAGAAGGAATAAAGTGCATAAGATGCATAAAATGCAAGTGATTGTGTGGGTGTTGCTATGTCAGAGCTACGTTATCTGGAAAGATAAATTGTTGCTACTCTGAAACAAATAAGGTGAAGAACCTTATTATGCATCAAACAAATACGTGTAAGATTTGTTATCAACTGCGGTCAGCTAAATAATATCTAATGTAAATTAGAAAATCATATACTGATAATATACAACAATGCCTTGGTCTCTGGAAGAGGTTTGGAAGTGATATTTACGTTCGCTGTGGTTGATTGAGCAGTCCGTTGGCGGCGACTTCTTCCACTGGTTGTGCTGGTGGCAGTACAGTGGGGGAAGGAGCAGGAATCCGTTCGACAGCCTTGAAGATGAAGCGCTGTAGGATGCTGATCTCCTGGAGCACCAAGGGTCCTAAGATCTGGAACACACAGATGTGGCCCTGGAGTAGGTGCTGAAGGTCCTTAGCTTGGAACACGCAAGCAAAAGTACCTGAAGTGAAGGTTTGCTCGTCGGAGCTTAACCTTGTTGCAAATGTCTGTGTGTCTTCTGCTTCTCTTCTCTAGAGACTCAGAACTTGGTCAATCCGCTTTGTCTCTCTAGGATGGAAACTCAGGACGCTGCATCTGTTGTTGTCTCGCTGGACGAAGACTCTGAATGTAGATTATCTCTTTCCTCGCAGGCTGCAGGCTCAGAACGTGGTCGTATCTGTTGCTGCCTCAAAAGCTGGAGACTTGGACTTGGTATCTGTTATTGTCTCACCCTTGTGGGTCGCAGACTCAGAACTGGTTGTTCTGTTGGTGTCTCTTGGACGTGCCGGAGACTCAGAACGGGGTGTTTCTGCTATTGTCTCACCCTCGCAGGGCTCAGACTCAGAACGAAGGTTGATCTGTTGCTGCCTTCCCTGTAGCAGACTGGAGACTCAGAACGGAGGTTGTCCTGTTAGTCTCACTCCTTTACAAGTCGCAGACTCAGAACTTTGAACTGGTGATCTGTTACAGTCTCTTTCCTTAACAGACTGAGACTTAGAACAAGGAGTGTCTGTTGGAAGGGTACCTTTATCCCTTTCCGATGAGGAGGAGATTGCAATCTGGCGCTTCTCCATTTTCGTGCTGTGATTGGCTGTTCCATCAGAGTGGGGGGACACATGGTGGCCCACCCTTCTTTCCTCCTGTGGAATTTATTTGCATAGTCCAAACACAGGATTAGAAAAGTGTCACTAAAGTTTTACCGGTGCATTTATCACTTTCCAAACCATAACCAGAATGCATTTGGCAATATTACGAACACATTAAGTCCAAACATGATGGGAAAAGATTAAACTGTCATGCATGCATTAATTTGTCCATTAACAGCTGAGTTTGTGTAAGATGTTGCACTACACATCGCTGTCACTAAGAATACTTATTTCTCTGAATAAGTATAAGGTGTGTGTGTTGTAGTGTGCATCAGTTTTAAGGTTTGAAAACCTAGTTATGAATGGATTTGGATGGATCTCCAAGATCTCTCTTTGTTTCACCCACTGCTGCTGCATCTGGAGGTCCTAAGGAAACCTTAGGAATCAGTCTCAAGGTGGGTGAAGGGCACAAACTGCATTTTGACCAATAGGAAGTTCTATCCTTCCCGGGCTTTGTATCAAAGGTCTTCTTGTTGCCCTCTAAGAGATGTCTGGCTGTTGTCCTGGCATCTTTATCTGATGGCGTTGGACAGTTTGCTTATATTAGTTTACCAAGATCCAATCAAAACGTAGCCAACCTCTGTCCAGTATTGTGGTCAGGGAGGGGCCCCTGCCATAAACTGGGCCCTGGAATGTGCTGTCCACTACATATATATATATACACAGTACAGTGTACAGTAACTAACAATGCAATGGCTTAATCATTATTTTAATTCACATTCATTTGTATAATGCATTTCACATCACATTTTGTTTTCAGAACAGCTTGACATAAAATCCAAAAGTTTTTTTTTGTTATGAAACCAGAATAGTATTTATAGGAGTAGGTATCAGAAAGAACAGTTGAAATCTACTACAAATTTTAGTACTTACATTATAGTACAGAATCTAGTAAAATATTTTTATATTTACAAATACCATTTATGCATTAAGCAAACTTTGAGTGCATTTTAAAACAATTTTAACCTCAGTAAACACCAGCATCATGTCATGCTTATTCTGTGTCGATAAACACGGATGAAGATGAAGATCAACAGTCTTTAATCCACACAAGAAAGGCTGGTGACACACATAGACATTAACGACACCTGACAAACTAACACTGAACAGGCAGAAACGTAAATACTTAGACCAAACTATGATAATTAACAAGACACACCTGAACATAATGATGAAATTAAATCAATAATCTTGACAACTAACTAGACTGGGCAAAACATAGCAAACAGTGATATGGTGTGACACATCAAAACAGACAGTGTAACTGTAATAGTTACAAGTTTGCGAACATTTGTCCCATAAAATATTACAAAGTTACATTTAAAACCGTACATTTATTTGTAGGTGTTGCTATGGTGATGTCAGTCAGAATGGCTCCTCCTCTTCCTCTGATCTTCCTGCTGATGATTCAGGGTTAGTGTCTTCAACACGTCAGAAACACTCAAGACAGATTTGCATGACACTGGATGCCCATTTGTTTTCCTTATGAATTCTGTTTTTCAGGGGTTTCTAGTGCTGATTGGGGTGTGAGTTACAGTCATTCACACATCTGTGCACTAAAGGACAGTGATAATGAGCTGCACTTATACATACCCTACTGGACATCAGATCATGAAAGTGCTCTGGACCAAAAACTCTATAAAAGTGGGTGAAGAGCATCCAGATCTGTCTGAGGATCCTGAATACAGTCAGAGGCTTCAGTATCTGGGAGATAAACAACAGAACTGCACCATCAGACTGAATCATGTGACACAGAAAGATGAACATATGTACTATTTCAGATTCACTACTAATGTAACAGATGGAAAATGGCTTGGTAAACCAGGAGTGAATCTTACTTTCATGAGGTTTCACTCTTCTTCCGTGCATTATGTTGAACATTGACATTAAATCTTCTAAGCATCTGTGATGTCAAATTTAACATGATTGTTAATGTTTTTAGTTTAATTGTTTGTTTGTTTTTGTTTTTGTTTTGTTTTAGATCCTCCCAGGAGTGTCTCAGTGTCCATCATTCAGTCTGGTCTGATGTGGGAAGGTGATTCAGTGACTCTGATCTGCAGCAGTGATTCAAACCCACCTGCTCTGAACTTCAGCTGGTTTAAGGAGAATCAAAGCTCAGCTGTTGGATCTGGACAGAGTTTCAGTGCACTACAGAGTGGACGTTTCTACTGTGAGGCTCACAATCAACATGGATCTCAGAGATCAGACGCTGTTACTGTCACAGGTGTAGTTTTCTTATTCTTTTTCTTTTTTTTTTTTCACACTCTTGTATCTTCGCATCTTTCAGAAGTTTGGAGAGTTAATTATGATGATCTTCCTCTTTCAGCTCATCATGGTGCGGATACGAATGTGTCTGTGATTACAGAGGCATCTAGAGGAATATTCATCATCATCATAATTATAATTATTATCATCATCATTATACTATTTATAATGTAAATAAAATAATAAAGAGTATATAAACAGTTTAATTTCAAACTAATGAATAAATGATATTTGATTATTAAATGAAACCACTTGTTTGTGTTTCCTTTTTTGACAGAAGAAGGATAAAGAAGAGATCTGTTATACGTGAGTATGAGGTGACATGATCAGAGAACCACAAAACAAAATCAATAAAATAGTAAAATTAGTTTTTCCTACATTGAGAGATGTTTATATACATTTCTTCCCTCTTTCCTGTAGAATGATGATCCCAGTGTAAGCACATATACGGCTCTAGACCTCAAGTCCAGATCTTCTGACCTGTACAACACACTCACAGTAAGTGAAATACCAGAAAAATAACGTGCAAAACAATCTGTGCTTTTAAAAAGTGAGGTAATCTATTAAATAATCAATGTGTTTTTCATGTAGTCTGTCCATCCCAGACCTGTTGTTCACCAGTCAGGATCTTCTGAATATGAGAATCTGTCAGTAAGTAGGAGATCTTCAGGTCTTCTCACATAAACTACACTAGAAGAGTAATTTCACCAACAGTAAACAAATGTTACAAATCTGTCTTATTTCTGTTGTAGCCACACAATGAGACGCCACAGTAATATGGAACACAACTATACGCATCTTTTGTCTCATCGGTGGACACCCACATCACAACTCCTGATGAAAAAAAACAAAAAAAAAAAAAACACCTCTTTAGAGTTTACATTCTACTGTGAAGCGATGTTTCTCAAAAATCCTCTAGAAAAAATGTATTATATCACACTGTGTGATCAACAGTCTAAATGTAATTAATAAATGAGTTTTTCATTGTGAGCTATATATTTTAGGCCTAAAGACCGTAACAAATTAACTATTTTGACTGAAACATGCAAGACTGTTTAAATACTTTTACTTTAAACAAAACAAAACAAAACAAAATAATAATAATAATAATAATAAATCAGCAGACGAGACGTCACACGTCTCAAACCAAGTTTTAAATTGTGCTGATTTGGCTCTAGAGGGCGATGATCACACAGCAAACACCTGCACTGAAAACACACACACAATATACTATGTTTCTTCTAATGTTTTAATAGTTAGGCCTACTATAACATATGAAAATTTGGCTATATACACAAATAAAACATACTTGTTGTACTCTGAACACAACCTCTATTTAAAAAAAAAAAAAACAAAAACAAATAAAAAGTGCATATATAAACCCTACAAGATTTTAGAACATTGTATTTAAATTATAATGTAGACTGTCCTTTTATTAAATTGTATTGTAGTGGCGAAATATTGTATTTTTTGTGCTATTGCTTGTAATTTGTGTATTGTGTATTTGTGTATCGTTGTTATATATTACACTTAACTGTCATATTTGCAGCATTCATTTGTCTACAAAACTTTTGTGTTTATATTGTAACGTTCTCAGACAAGGACGAGGCGTTTTTAATGCAAAGGGGTGTTTATTTGGGCTGCTGTCGGCCACAACCCACGCCGTACACACCCCGACATATGAGAGAACCGCACTTGAACCAGCGAGGCACTCTTCTGGCTCCCCCTCTCTCCGTTCCCCTTACACACACCCCAGGGGGTGGAGCCTCTTCTCATATATACTAGAACATCCAATAACAGTTCCAAACGCAAAAAGGAATAAAGTGCAACTTTAACATTAAACACATTGTGATCCACAACACAATAACATTCTGAACACGTTACAATATATTTTGCTCACCTAAGATGTGCGAATTAAATAAACTGTTTGCAGAAATTTTTTGAAAAATATGTTGTTTTGTGTGGGTGTGTGTGTGTGTGTGTGTGTGTGTGTGTTTGTATCCCCACAAGGATAGTAATACCAGTAAATTTTGTTCTTGTGGGGACATTTGTGAGGTCCCCATGAAGAAACAGGCTTATAAATCATGGAGAATGATTTTTGAGAAAGTAAAAGTGTGCACAGTCTCCTGTGAGGGCTAGGTTTAGGTGTAGGGTGATAGAAAATACGGTTTGTACAGTATAAAACCATTACGCCTTTTTATGTCCCCATAGAACACGGAAACACAACGTGTGTGTGTGTGTGTGTGTGTGTGTGTGTGTTGTTTTAATTTCGATAATCCATTGCACATTAAAATAACCACAGCAGAGTCGTTAACGTGTATTAGAATATTCGGGTTGTTTTTCAGTTGCATTTACACGTTTGACCAGCAGATGTCCTCAGCGTGTGGTGATCAACACAGTGAGTAAATCATTTTACAAAATGATTAAAAAAGCTTAATTTCACATGTCACTAATAAATCAGAAAGCTCGTGAATCAATACATGCAGGTTAGAAATGTGTCCAAGTGTGATCCGATTATAGTACAGGTGATTGTTATTATATACTGCTAAAATATAGTTTATTACATTAAAAATAGGAGGAACATGATCTTGGAGTGAAAAGGTGTCTAGCAGCCATATCACCCTGCAGCCCAAGACTGGTTTCCCACTGAAGCTAAACAGGGTTGAGTCTGGTTAGTAGCTGGATGGGAGACCTCCTGGGAAAGCTAGGTTGCTGCTGGAAGAGGTGTTAGTGAGGCCAGCAGGGGGTGCTTAACCTGTGGCCTGTGAGGGTCATAACACCCCAGTATAGTGACAGGAACATTATACTCTTAACAAGCTCTGTCCTTTGGATGAGATGTTAAACTGGGCTCCTGACTCCCTGTGGTCATTAAAAACCCAGGAGGTCTTTCAAAAAAGAATAGGGGTGTAATCCTGCCATCATGGCCAGAGTGTGAGTGATATACTTTGCCTTTAATTCACTTTAAGGGATGAAAATTTCCATCTTGATTGCACTCATTTCACTCCTCATCTCACTGCGGCGACACCTGCCTACTCACATCTCTCAAGCAGGCATTTGCTGTGTATAACAAGCCTACTGAATCCACTAAGGAATAAGCTCCCTCTACAGATAGTTTTCTGCAGGTATTACATTTTAAGTTAAACAAAATCAGCAATATATCAGCAAATCTGGTTTCCTACAGATGTCAGAGCAGCAGGTCTGTGACATCTGCACTCGTCTGTCCGTCTCTCATGAGGGTCACATGATCACAGTCAACACTAGACTGATGCTGCTGTGAGTTTGGACATGCCTTGTTTTCTCACATCAGTCATCGCTACAGAGGAAATTGTATTAATGTCCATCTTTAGAGTTTCACAAGATAGCTAGAGAAGTGATACAAGGCCTTTTAAAGAGCTTAGATGATCTCATATGATGGATGAGTAGCAACTTATTTCACTCCATAAATTCTTGAGAAGTTCTTATTGTTTGTTTTATTATTAAATTGCTATTAATTCATTGCATTTGTTTATGAAATACACAATCAATCTATTATTTTCTTGTTTCCCCTGGAAGAGATTAAATATGCTTGTAAGTTTGAAAACATAATAAGCATCTCTACAAGCTACAAATTTTCCCAGTTTTCACAAATATAAATGTTAAACCTATTTTATGGTGGTTTTAAGTCAGTTATTATAGTGTGTCAGTAGGAAATATCAGTTTACATTTCTAAACATTCATTTAACTTGCCATTAATTGTAATAATCCAGTGAGATTTTTGTTTGCACAAGGAGTCTGACAACAGCCTGTACTCCACACAGATATCTGATCTGACCATCATCCAGTCTGTCTGGAATGACATGAAGAAACAGAATAAACTGAGACAGACTAAATCCAGAAGAACTGTGGCAACATCTCCAAGTTGTTTTAAGAAACCTACATGCAAAGCTACCTGAAAACTTATGCGCAAATGTGCCTAGGGTAAAAGCAATTTTAAACGCAATTATAGTTTACCAAATGTTGATTTAATTTAGTTAATAGAAGTTAATTGATAAAATCTATTTATGGCATTATTTTTGACAGCATCCTCATTTTACATTTTTACACAAGTGCCTAAAACATTTAACAGTACTTTGCAGGTAGGTTTCTTAAAGCAACTTGGAGATGTTGCCACAGTTCTTCTGGATTTAGTCTGTCTCAGTTTGTTCTGTTTCTTCATGTCATTCCAGACAGACTGGATGATGGTCAGATCAGATCTCTGTGTGGAGCACTGGCTGTTGTCAGACTCCTTGTGCAAACAAAAATCTCACTGGATTATTACAATTACTGGCAAAACGAATGTTTAGAAATGTAAACTGATATTTCCTACTGACACACTACAGCAAAACATAGAAATAACTGACTTAAAACCATTTTTTTGTTGGTGAAAATATTAGTGGTCTAAGACTTTTGTACAGTACTGTACAGGAAAAAAAAGTAACGTAACAAGTAATGCAACTAAATACTTTTGAAATAAAGTAATCAGAACAGTAATTTGATTACTTTTTAAAGGAGTAATCAGTAATCAGTTATTTAATTACATTTTCAGAGTAACTTGCCCAACACTGCTGGTTAGTTGGTACTAACCTGGGGTGCGTTTCCCAAAACCAACCATGGTCGCAAGTTCCGTCGTTACCAATAGAGTTCAATGGACCTAAGCACCATAGTTAGGTAACGACGCTTTTGGGAAACGCACCCCTGGTTTGTCCCGGTGATGATACCATACTTTGTGTGGTCTTTGCACCCCCTACTGGTGGTCCATGACCAATGTATTTACTTTCTTTGTAAAATGAAAGTGTATCCGGGATTTTAGATGTCAACTAAGTGGCTCAAATGATTGGTGAGTAATATTTACCTGACTTCTAATAAATTGTTACATTTGATTTTATTCTGACTTACTCTGAAATTATTTTCTCAAGTAGATTAAGTGAAGGCGTATGTTACCACAAATACGTGTCCAGGGTTAAGTACTAGATCTCAGGTTAGATGGAGCATGGGGCACATCAGGTGAGATTCTAGATTTCTGACTAACTGCTTGACTTTAGTTAAGTTGTTATGCAGTTGCATTAACTATGGGGGTCTAGACAAAATGCTATTGGAGTATTAGCATGGTTCGGGCATATTTCATAGTACTAGCCATAACCTCTGGTTATTGTCTCAGCTTCATTCAAGTTGTTATATAGTTAGACTAACTAATAGGGGGCTAGATAAAACACGATTGAAGTATTAGCATACTTCAAAGTGCTAGCCATAACCTCTGATTTTGTTTGAGCTTTAACTAAGTTGTTACATAGGTGACTGTAGTGGGCTAAATAGAACCACTATTTAAAACATGACAAGCATGAGGCGGTCTATTAAATAGATAACCTCTGACTAATGATCAGACTGGAGGGTTTGTGATCGTGGGGCCCATAAATCGGCTGACATGAGGCACCCTGAGCGACATAGATTCCTAATGAAAGAGTAAATATAAAGTAAAGAGTTAAACAGAATGAGCAAATGTTAAAATAATAACAATTACAAATAGAGAAACAACCAATTCGTATGACAACCTAAATTCGAGGTCATAATAAAATGGAGTCAGATTAAATGATAAAATGGAGTCAGATTCGAATTTAATCGAAATTTAATAACTTTGCGTGCTGAAAAGACCAAATACAGAAGAAACCTTCATCCACCTTTGGATACCTTCATTGGACCAACTGCGTGGACCCTACAGGGCCACCATACTTGGCCACACGTCACGTCCTTTCCTTTATTTTCCTTACTCTTCTATTGTGTTCAGAAAAGTGAATATTTTATTGATCTTATAGTTTTGTCCTTTTTCGATCTTTCATCTCGGTTGTTTTAGACAGTGTTTTGCATGCTTAAGTGACACTTGAAGTTCGTTTAATATATTCTGAGAACTGCTCCAGGTTGAGGCCCTGAGGTGTAAGACAGCTAAGAGGTGTGAGGCCACATTTTTTTTTTCCTTTTAACACTATGATATATGCTTGCTTGAGATTCAAGTAAACTGAAAGTATCAGAACATACACACTCTCTGTGCCGTTCTTTCCTCTCCCAGGTGCTTGTACTGCTGAGGAATTGCAGGGGTTGACTGCTAGCAGAAATATTACAAAATAAAAATGTCTTAATGATAAAATGGTAAAATGTTGTTTACAGTTTTTCTCAGTTGCTTTAGTGCTTTTCTCAGATCAGAAATAAAATTCTCAAAACTACTTGTTGAACTTCTACATCATCTGCAGTTTCTCATTCTTTTGTCTAGATGTCTGTTAAAGATTTGAAATGGATAAATGCTTAATCTGGAAAGCATCTGCCATGTACAAATATCTGACAGATGCCTAAGATGTCAGTTTTACATACACTCTAAAATATAAACATCCTACAGTAAAGACATCTACAGTTTTTCTCAGTCGCTTTGGTGCATTTCTCAGATCAGAAATGAAATTCTCAAAACTATTTGTTCAACCTCCTCATCATCTAGTCATTTGTGCACATTGTACATTATCAGTTGCTAATGTCATGTTGCTCAAAATGTATTATATAGTCCTCTGTGCTATAGTCTTACCCATCAAAACATCTATTAGTTCATCATATAAGTCATTAAATGCAAAATGGTTGATCTAGTTGTCATAAACTGTCAAGTATATTTTTCTACACATTCCTGTTAGTCTATTTGTAAATTTGCCATGCATTGTGCAGGTGAATCTTAACTTTCACTAATAAGGGAATGCAGATTAACCAATAACAAACCAGTTCTCTGAAATTCCTTATACAGTGCTGTATGCAAAAGCAAAGTTCTGCCTAAGGGGTGATCCCTGTGTTTGCCTTTCTAATTTTGTATTTTTGCTTTTGTGCGTCTGCCATGTACAAACATCTGACAGACATCTGTAAGATGTCAGTTTTACATACACTCTAAATCATAAACATCTTACAATAAAAACATCTAATAGAAGTCTATTTGACACCAGGTAGGAAACGTGCAGATGAGCGAACACTCTAAAAAATAAATCTTGCAGATGTAAATGTAGATGTAAAATAGACGTCTTAGTGATGTACGTGTACTATCAGGGATTTTTTTCTTTTCTTTTTCTTTATTTTTTGGTCCTACCCAGTCTCTTTCAATCAATATCTCACATACAGTAATGTGTACATTTGTACTTTTGAATGGATATATGGTACATATAAGAATTGCAGCCTTCTGCATTTCAATACAGTAACTGTCATGCAAACTATTGCTATATCAGGTAATGCTAATAGAGTCAACATGACTAAGCATTTTGACTATCTTGTTTGTGAACAATGACACAAGGACTTTTCATTCTGATGGCACTGATATGTTCATTGACATGCATACTTACTTTTGATAGATGAACTAAAGATTTTGAGTAAGTGACAGGCTTTTGGTAATACATTGTGTTGTGCTGTTTGTACGAATTGTTTTGAGAAATGCACATACTTCTTTGCAAATGTTAAGGATGATTTCAGAAATGCACCAAAGCGACTGAGAAAAACTGTAATAAACGTCTATTTGACACCTGATAGGAAACGTCCAATAGATGTATTGCAAACACTTTAAAAATGTGTCTCGCAGATGTCTAAATGCAGACATCAAATAGACGTCTCCAAGGTTATTATAGTTTTGCTTTTTTTTTTTTTTTAATTTGTTTTATTTTAATATCGTTTTGAAATTTGCAATACAATTTAGTTTCGTTTTTCTTAGTTTCTTTAATAAGTTTGTTCATTTTAGTTTAGTTTTTATTTTGTGAGCACATTTCTATTTCGTTTTTATATAGTTTAGTTTCAGTTTCAGTTTTAGTTTTACAAAAAAAAGATCAATTCTAGAGCGCAGACCAACGACTTAATTTAACCTTAGGATACAAAATTAAAGCATGCTGAGCTTGATTAAGTGGAAAAAGTATACAATCAGTCAAGAATTTTTACTCCATAAATCTACACAAGTTGCACTTACATAATCATAATTAAAAGCAGTAAATGTGTGCTACAATATTTAATTCGAAAAGCAGTTCATTTATATTGGATATTTTATCTTATTTAACCATAATTATGATACTGTAACTATCATGTATTGCTTACTTTCCCGCAAACAAACGCGCATAACTGGAACTAATTCAATAATAATGGCAGAGCCTTTCGATTCGCAATTTTATACGTTTTAGAACGTATACACTGCAGAGACAATCACATTTAGGCAATAAGGCATATTTAAATGTTCTTTTCATTTATTAAGAATTATAATCGTGTTGCTCTAAACAGATTGTTTACAAGATGTAGGCAAAAGTTGTATTGTTTACACAATGGATGCGCGTTCTCTCTTTTTTTTTTTTTTTTTTTTCTTTTTTTTTTTTTAATACAAAGCACCAACTTAGAATGCCTATTTTTTGGTTTAATTGCTTGTATTACATGAGAAAATAAATATTTTTGCCTGATGCAGCAGTTTTAATGCGGTTCCGGCTGTTCAGGAGTTTGTTTCCCAAAACCAACTATGGTCGCAAGTTCCGTCGTTACCAATAGAGTTCAATGGACCTAACCACCATAGTTAGCTAACGATGCTTTTGGGAAACGCACCCCAGCTCGTTGTCTAGGCTATGACACACGGGCCGGGTCGGGTACAGAATGTGCTGATGTCGGATAACTGGTCGGGTGTTCTGTTAAGCAGCCTATTGTTGGTGCGCGTTTACCAAACAGCACCCGTGCAGGACTCTGTTTTAAACTGTTTTCATCAATCCGTCAGATAACCTTAGGTCTATTTCCCTGAACCGCCACACAGCTCATACATTTTTTAGCCACCGGATGAGAGCGTAATTATTACGAAAACGATCATTTATTTTTGATAATTACTATTTTATGTCAGTTCGTTTTTCAGTAACTATTGTTAGTTTCGTTGCGTTTTAGTTTCTCATTTATTTTATTTCAGTTTACGAAAAGATTTTTTGACCAATCGTTTTTTTGTTAGTTTTCGTTTAACAGAAAATGCAAAAAAAATAAATAAATAAATTAAAAAAAAAAAGAAACAGTAAGACATCAAGAATCAGCGTATGAAACCCAACAATGGTGACAATCAGCAAAAGAAAATGTTATGCAAAAATGCATGCTGGGTATCAACATAGTAAAAATTCATTCATGATTCCCAGCATGCATTGCAGTTGATCTGTTTATTTGAATTAGTCTGATGATTGTCACCATTGTTGAGGTTTGTATGTTGAGTGTTGATGTCTAAATCTTTCTATATGCTCCCACATTTTTTTTTTTTTTTTACGCATTTGTGATATGAAATCATCAGTAATGAAAAAAATCATTGGTATTATTTAGTATTATCTCTGAACCTTATTGCTACTTGACACCCCTCACAAAGAATAATCTATTTCAAATTAAGTTTAAAACAAATTTTTTTAATCGCATAAGTGTAAGAACCCGACTAAAGAAATCACTGATCACAGTAATGGTGGTTTGTTGAAATGTCAACTTTTTTTTTTTTTTTTTTTTTAACATGAATTGATTTAATGCCATTAACACTGACAAACTAACTATTTTTAACATTGATTCAATAGTTTTCACCTGCTCTCTTGCTATCTGGGACCCAATCTCAGCCTTCAGGAAACCACATAGAGTCCAGTCTTTTACCAGAAACCCCAAAACTGAGCCATAAAAAAAGCCATGGATCCATCAATAGGCAGTAAAACACACAGTTACACCTTTAGACATGGCTCAGTTTTGGGGTTTCTGGTTATAGACTGGTCTCTATGTAGTTTACTGAAGGCTGAGATTGGGTATCACTATTAAAACTTGTTCTGGCCAGTTCAGGGCTGGTTATAAGTTACTATTTGGCTGAGATTTGGGCCAGTTATGGCTCATGTGTGTCTCATGTCTGTAGTCCGGATCTGGGCCACTCAAGGGTCGTAATTCATTGCTGCACTTGGGCCAAGTGTAACTGCTTGCTTGGCCCAGAGCTGGGCCAGATGTCAATTGCTATGTGGGTGTATGTGCCAATGGACCAGGGTATTTAAAAAAAAAAAAAACAATATAAGTTTAATTTATGTATTCTCATCCTATTATTTCCATAAAGATGCATCATGCAAATAGCACTATATGACAGATGTATCACTTCCATGTATGTATGTATTTATTTATTTATTTATTTATTTTAGTTCAAAATATCCACAAACCTGTTAAGTATATCCTAAACTATATGAGGTAGCCTATTCTGATTGCCAAATATGTGTGAATGATGCTGTTGTTGTACAACCTTAATGACCATAGTTGATCTAATGTGTGCTGAACACTGTAGTATGGATCTGTCTGGTTAACATCACATAAATTTACCAATTTTTCCCAAAATGCTTGAATGTAGGTAGCCAATGAACTGGGAGAAAATCAGAGTAAACTTTATAGTTATCTACACAATATGCATTTGATAGGAATAAAACATGTTGTCCAATTTTAATTAAAATTATTATTATTGCTTCTTTCAGTTGAAATCAATGTGTATTTCACAAACTATTAATGTTTTATCTTAACATTGTTTTAACCCAGGGGTGCCCAAACACGGCCCTGGAGGGCCGGTTTAGCAGAGTTTAGCTCCAGCCCCAATTAGGCACACCTGATCCAGCTAATCAAGCTCTTAAACTAGAAACAACCTGGCAGGTATGTTGAGGCAAGTATACTTAGTATTACACTAAAATAAAAGGAAAATCACCTTGGAGTGAAAGGGTGTCCAGCAGCCATATCACCCTGTAGCCCCAGACTGGTTGCCCACTAAAGTTAAGCAGGGTTGAGCCTGGTTGGTAGCTGGATGGGAGACCTTCTGATAAAGCTATGCTGCTGCTGGAAGAGGTGTTAATGAGGCCAGCAGGGGGTGCTTACCCTGTGGCCTTTGTGGGTTGTAGTACCCCAGTATAGTGATGAGGAGACTATACTGTCCATTGGATGAGATGTTAAACTGAGGTCCTGACTCAAAAAAATAAATAAAAAAATCCATGATGTCGATGAAGGGTGTAATCCTGGTATAGAGTGTGAGTGAGCTATCTTTGCTTTTGATTCACTTTGAGAGGTGAAAATTTCCATATTGACTGCACTCATTTCACTCCTCACCTCACTGCAGCAACAGCTGCCTACTCACATCGCTGAAGCGGATGTTTGGTGTCTTTAAGAAGCCTACTGAATCCACAAAGCATTAAGCTCCCTCTACAGGAGAAAACTGAATGGATGCATGGACAGTTTTCTCCAGGTATTACATTTAAAGTTAAACAATATCAGCAATTTAAGCAAATTGGGCTTCCTACAAATTTCAGAGCAGCAGGTCTGTGACATCAGCACTCGTCTGTCCGTCTCTCATGAGAGTCACATGATCACAGTCAACACTAGACAGATGCTGCTGTGAGTTTGAACACGCCTTGTTTTCACACATCAACCATCGCTACAGAGGAAATCGTATTAATGTCCATATTTAGAGTTTCACAAGATAACTAGAGAATTGCTACAAGGCCTTCCTAAAAAGCTTAGATGATCTCAAATAATGGATGAGGATCCAACTTCAGTATTCTTTTACTCTATAAATTCTTGTGACTGTGTTATTGTTTGTTTTATATTATTAAATTGTTATTAATTAATTGCATTTATGAAATGCACAATCAATCTTTTATTTTGTTGGTTCCCCAGGAAGAGATTAAATATGTATGCAAGTTTGAAAACATAAAAAGTATCTCGACCGACTACAATTTTACCAGTTTTCATAAATATAAAGTTAAAGGAACACTCCATTTTTTTTTTAAATAGGCTCATTTTCCAACTCCCCTAGAGTTATACGGATGTGTTTTACCGTTTTTGAATCTATTCAGCCGATCGCCGGGTCTGGCGGTAGCACTTTTAGCATAGCTTAGCATAAATCATTGAATCCGATTAGACCATTAGCATCTCACTATAAAATGACTAAAGAGTTTCGATATTTTTCCTTATTTAAAACTTGACTCTTCTGTAGTTGCATCGTGTACTAAGACTGGCGGAAAATGAAAAGTTGCGATTTTCTAGGCCGATATGGCTAGGAACTATACTCTTGTTCCAACGTAACAATCAAGGAATTTTGCTGCCGTACCATGGGTGCAGCAGGCGCAATGATATTAGTCATTTTATAGTGAGATGCTAATGGTCTAATCGGATTCAATGATTTATGCTAAGCTATGCTAAAAGTGCTACCGCCAGACCCGGCGATCGGCTGAATGGATTCAAAAATGGTAAAACACATCTGTATAGGGGAGTTGGAAAATGAACCTATTTTCAAAAAAAAATGGAGTGTTCCTTGAACACCTATTTTATGATGTCAGCCTAATGCCATCTCTGTGCTGGTTGCCATCTTTAGTCTCTGCTTCTGTCATATCTGTACTAGGTGGTGTCATATCCTGATGTTAAATATAAGGTGTTGGCTACATAGAAACCCCATTACTGGTTCCATTTTGATCATTTGTAGTGCTGTCACTGGTCATGAGTGTTGCTGAAACAGGTAAGAACATGATTTTATAATCATTCTGTGGACTGATTATCATTAAATATCTGTGTGTGCGTGTGTGGTGGTGTAGGGGAGATTGGGGCTAGTTGTCACATAGCAAAGTTCTCAGTAATGAAGTTTAAGGTCAAAGTTCCAAGTGTTTTTGTATGTTATTTAAACACAGCTATTAAAAAATGTCTTGGATTAAAATTATTTTTGTAAATTTGTCCTTCAAGTAGTTACAATTGCAGTAACACTGTCGCTGCATTAAAAGTGGGACAACAAGCCATTATATATACATATGATAACAGGAACTATACATCTATACTATTTGACCTGATTTTTTGAAGTATTTCTGTAGCTCAAACAGTAGAGCATAGTGCTAGCAACGCCGAGGCCATGGGTTTAATTTTCATGGAATGTATGAACAAATAAAAATGCAATGTGAGTTACTTTGGATGAAAGCATCTGCAAAGTGTACACATGAAAGTAGATGAAATGTTGTTAAGTAAATTAAGTTGTGGTTAAGTTTTAAAATCTTTATCTGGTGATTAGTTGTGGTTTTTAATACATAAACTGTCAGCCTGTTGCGAGGGCTGATATATGTTGTGTTTTTGATGTTGGTGTGACCTGTGGTTTTATTCTGTAGCTTAAGCCACAAAACTATCTTGGTCAGCAGCTGCAGATGGAGCTCGATTTGCACTGGCCAGAAAGAGGAAGTTAAAGTCTTCTGTGCTTAATTACTTTATCCGCACAGAAACCAGTCACAAAAATTCTAAACCTCAGTAAACACAAGCATCAAAACAGACAGTAAATTCTAATAGTTAGATGTTTACTAACTATTGTCCTATAATATATTACAATGTTACATACAAATATGCAGTGTTGGAAGTAACGCATTACAAAAGTAATAATATTACAGTAGTATATTACTTTTGCTGCAACGCAGTAATATAATGCATTACTAATAAAATAATATTACGTTACATTCGGAGTAACGCAAGTTACAACAAGACATTTTAACTCAAAATTAAGTAGTGAATTTACCAACACCGCAAAACAGCACCAGAGAAAAAAAATCCGCGTGTAATAGTGTGTATAGGTGTGTTCGACTTAACGCAGCGCTGCGCAGCTCGATCAAATTCTGACTTGAAGCAGTGCATGCCGGTTAGAAATTTTGTCCGACTTGAGACGGCGCCGATGCCTGGTGACTGTCACCTGTGGAAACTACGGAGCCCCTTAAGGGACATCGTAGTGAAAAAAATCAGAGTGAGTGAAAAAAAATTCAGGGTGGGAGGAAAAATATTTTTCAGATTTTTTTGTGTTCTCTCGCAAAACATTTGCGTTCGCTCGAGAAATGTTGCGTTCCCTTGCAAAACTTTTAAGTTCTCTAGCAAAACTTTTGCGTTCTCTCGCAAAGATTTTTGCGTTCTCTCGCAAGGATTTTTACATTCTAAAATGTAAAACACTGTAGGACCAAATTCAGTACACACCTTATATACCAGAATAGCTCAGTATATAAACGTAACCCGCTAAATTGCACATTAAGCGTATCCCTCATAGAAAGGAAACTTAACGGGCTAATAGAGTATAAAAGGCCGAATTCGGTATACAGTTTGTTAATACATTTTAAATGTAGGAAAGCAGGTAAGCCCCGAATATGAACAGAAAGCTCTAAACTGCACGTTAAGCCTTTTCCTCCCATAAAGAGAACGCGGCTTTATGAAGACGTTGATAAAAAAAAAAAAAGACCAAATATGGAATTATTAAAAATATATTCTATGTACCTGCAAGCAGATGAGCCCAGAATATGAGCTCATAGAAAACCACGCTTAACTTGGCTTAATATAAGAAGACAGTGATATAAAAAGCCAACATTTTATATTTTAT
The DNA here is from genome assembly GCA_036247105.1 of Cirrhinus mrigala. Taxonomy (NCBI): domain Eukaryota; kingdom Metazoa; phylum Chordata; class Actinopteri; order Cypriniformes; family Cyprinidae; genus Cirrhinus; species Cirrhinus mrigala. Next base: position 267,116 of record CM070007.1, read on the forward strand.
TAAAAATAGGCAATTAATGAAGTAATCCATTAAGCCAGTGGTTCTCAAACGTTCTACAGTGGCGTACCCCCTACAGCATTTAACTTTCCTCTGAGTACCCCCACCTCAGTCACCTTTTCCGTTACAATATTTGCCCCCTTAAATTGATTTACATGTGCATTTTTTACTGTTAGAGAGGTTAGAAGTTTTTCTAGCCTTATCAACTGTATGTCATGCATATCATATTCTTAACATTTCATTAAGTATATTAATATAATAAATAAAGCAATAAATAATGGAAAAACGAAGAGATACTGGTAGATTCAAACTAAATTGCCAGTAGGTGGTGGCATGTCACTGTCTTAATGAGCAAGGCGTCGCGTCATTCATTCATTCATTCAATAACTAAGCAAATGGTTGTAGTTATGAATGGGTTATTAATCACGGACTCTCCCAATGGTTCAAAGTTGCAGATTAAACACCGCTGTTGCTTGGAACTATTATTATTTCGTTAAATATAACAAACATCATGTGTTTAAAATGTAGGCTACATTTAAAATGTCACTTAATATTACCCTTTTTGTTGAACTGCTATATAAAATCAATGTTGCATTTGCAGTCGTTTGGATATTGCATTCTCGTATTTTGAACATGAAAAACAATAACTGGCACAGGGTATTTTTCTGGAAGAGAGTTTCTATATTTCAGCTATTTGATCGCGCCGGCGCCTCGCAGCCTGTTCATTATTAAAATAATACCCAGAATCATCCAAACAGATACAAAGTTACACTAGTCAATTTAAATAGTCTATATTAGTCTGTGCCGTACAGCATGAGCACCGGTCCAATCTACTGCGGCACATTTTTGTTCACTATGATTTTTTCATGTCGATATTGGAACGTACAAAGCCCGGTTAATTTAATGGTTTAGCTGCAAATACATTGCGAATATGGAAACATTTGGATTTGTGATGGAGAGCAATAAGCGAGCCCATACTTTCAGTTTCGCTTTAAATTAATATTTTGGTTTATTTATAGCTAAATAAGCTTATACCTATTATTATATATGCATACTGCATTATATTATATTTATTCATTAAAAATGAATAGGTTATAGTTTTTTGGTTTTGGTTTTTGGTCTGCTCTGAATACGGCTAAATTTAAAGGATTTGTTGTGGAGTGCGGGGAACTAAAATATGTGTGTTTATAATGGTGGTATTATAACACGCTGTAGGCCTGCTGGTAGTATTATTTCTGAATAAAATCGGACTAATAGGCTACGGGACTTATTTCTTTTATTTTTCCTTTCAAAAACTTATTTTTATTGTTTTTTTTTTTTTTTTTTAAACAAGCAGCAAACAAATTAACCATGGTTACTATACTTAAACCATTGTAAATACAAATACCGTCTTAATTCGTCCATTAGCTTCCCTTAAGCGTTTTCTGTATCCTAAAGGTTTTCTGTGGGGAGAAAAGGCATTAGCAAGTTGCATTTATGACTGCTTCATTGAGAGTAATGCTAAGGGTACACTGTAAAAAACAACCAATAGAATCTACTCAATATAATGGGGTAAACTGATGTAACAATTTGCATTTAGTTTGTTTGGGTAGATTCTATCCTATATATTTGAGTAAAGAATACCTACACTGTAAAAAAACAACCTATAGAATCTACTCAATAAAATGAGGTAAACTGAGGTAACAATTTACACTCAGTTTGTTTGGGTAGATTCTATCCTATATGTCTGAGTAAAGAATACTTGAATTTATCAGCTAAGACAAACTAAAAAAAAGTAGGTGAAGTCTACACAGCAAAAAGCCCAGTGTTAAACGAACTCTCCCGGGAGTTTGAGTCCATACTCAAGAGTATTAAAATTATTAAAGACGCCTGATGTTAATAAGCAGAATCACCAAAAGGAGAAAATCTAATTTTGTAAGTTGCCATTATAGTGGTCAGTGTTAGCATTAGTTTAGCTCTTTACCAGTAACTTCTTAAAATTAGATTTTGTTTGGGTGTTGTAATTGAGTTATAACAGTCAGACGCACTAGAAGAAATGAGATTTCGTGGTTTTGAATATGCTTTGACAAAATCATAAAGTAGCTATCAGAATAAGTGAGTTGTATTTTGCTTCAGACAGGTGTTTCTGAAATTTATTTGACCGGAAAAAAATATAAACGTTTTTTAGATTTAGACACACAGACATCAACAATCAGCATGAGAATCACAACAATGGTGACCAACAAAAACGTATGTTGTAGCCAATCAAAACTCATCCATATCTCCCATCATGCATTGTGGCATGAATAAATTATGAGCTGATGATTTCCATGATGTTTAGAGTTGATCTGTTTCTGAATATGCTGTTTGTCACCATTTTTGAGATTCATATGCTGATTCATGATGTCTGTGCGTGCCTAAAAGAACAGCTTTTGAAAGTTTTTTTTTTTTTGATCGGAGGAGCTTGTAAGACGTCCATTCAAAATTGTAAATTCAAATTTGCTGCTGTGAAACCACAAGGCAGTTGTAATAAATAAAGGATATAGAACTCTAAATGGTTTCAGTGGCTCAAATTAAGTTTATTTTAAAACAGAATTATCACTACTGCATGACTTTTGCTCTTTGGCTTGTCTGGCTAGTTTAACTAAACAGTTGAACAAAAGCTAATGTTAAAAAAGCTACGGGTCAAGAGCCCAACTAATGCTAACACTGACCACTATAATGGTGACGTAAACATTTTGGTGTCTTCAATAATTTTCAATCATCACTCAATGAATCACTTAATTACCTCATTAACTTTGACACTGCTTCAGTGTTCATTTTAACACTCATATAAACTCCCGCGAGAGTTCATTTAACACTGGGCTTTATGCTGTGTAGACTTTATCTACTTTTTTTTAGTTTGTCATAGCTGTTAAATTCAGGTATTCTTTACTCAAATATATAGGATAGAATCTACCCAAACAAACTAAATGCAAACTGTTACATCAGTTTACCCCATTATATTGAGTAGATTTTATAGGTTGTTTTTTACAGTGTGTTAATATTAAAATTTTTATTAGTATGAATAGCATTTATTAATACCGAATTGGGCCTCCGCTGTCACCGTTTTAGTACATTAATCCTCATTAAGCGTTTTAGAATGTTCCAAAATCGTGCCTTAAGCTATAAGCAATTAAATGACTGTATTTCTATAATAGGCCACTTGAGTTCAAGTTCAGTATAAAACTCTTATGAACCGCTCCGTTGTGAACATACTGAGCTGAGTAAACAGGAAGTGTTTGTCCGAACTCAACCGATTTTGCGAGGGAACGCAAAAGTTTTGCAAGAGAACGCAAAAGTTTTGCAAGAGAACGCAAAGGTTTTGCGAGGGAACGCAAAGTTTCTCGAGGGAACGCAAATGTTTTGCGAGAGAACGCAAAAAAATCTGAAAAAATTTTTCCTCCCACCCTGAATTTTTTTTCACTCACTCTGATTTTTTTCACCACCATGTCCCTTAAGGGGCTCCGTAGGAAACAAAGTACCGCGATAGCGATTCGAGAGCAGCCAGCTGACTTGGCCAGCGCAGTGTCTTCAGAGCGTCTGCAGGAGCTCTAATGACTATATGGCTGTTTCACGATTGGCTAGGTTCACCACATGACAACGATCACGTGTGTTTTGGGTTTATTCTAACCTCCTCAAGTCCGATAATGCTGACAAATCTGTGTTGTAAATGCAATAAAATTGTTTTTACTGTAGTCGCAATGTTATATTGAGTCAGATCTATCATAAAACGCTGATAAAAGCATAAATAACCCCACTTTATTAGTATTTAAATAGTATATGTTTATGTTGAGCATTATTCTTGTTCAGATGGCGCTGTATTAAGCAGTATATGAAACGTGTTTCTGTTGCTCATGAAAACGCTTTTGAAAAGTCTGTGTATTTGATAAATATTGCATTTAATTCACTTTATCTGTGATAGAGCATGCAAACACCGCGAGAGCGTCACTATCGAGAGCAGAAAGTAGGCTCGTTTGATATGTGCCTTGCCTCGCCTGAAATGTAGGCGAGAGTAGGCGGCTGCAGTGAGGGGAGGAGTGAAATAAATGCAGTCAAGACGGACAGTTCTGACCTCTCGAAGTAGAACAGATACCTACGAGATCAAAGGCGGATATCGCGTCATCACACTCACGTGCTGTGTTGCTGATTAACATAATATAATTTCAGCTCTGTTGTTTTTATATGAAAATAAATATGATGAACAAGACACTCAAAGTGCTTGCTATTTAATTCCATGCGAAAGGCGTATTTATCATCCATTTTTACTTTAATACAAACGTGTATATTAGATTTTTATAAAAAAATAAAATAAAATAATGACAACAATCACATATCTCACGCAGAGGTCGCACTGGCATAGCGTTTGGGAATATTCATACATAATTTAAACACATAACCACATGACATTAGATTAAAAAATAAAACATTTTAGGAAAGAACGGCAACCGAATCATCTGTATGACCAAAAATGACTGAGTATTTTTTGTTGTTTGTTTCCGCTGTTCGATCGCGCCGGCGCCTCACGCACACACATACAGCATTGCAAACGTTGCAGCCTGTTCATTATCACAATAAAATGCCGAACCAGTAAACCAAACATATAAAACAATGATTAATTAAAACAGTGCGTACTGTGTAGTACAATCCATGCCGTTTAGCCTGAGGTCGGCCATGTGAGGATGTTTTTACGCGCGTTAATTACGAAGCCTGATTTACTAATAAATAATAGTTTAGCATTCAATACATCGCGAATATGGACACATTTAATTGGATTCATACCGAATGAGAGAAGCAGGCTGCGTTTACTTTCAGTTTCGCTTTAAATTAGCCTAATTCGTTTTGGCTTGTTTAACAACTTATATATTTCATTCTTGTTTGTTTCCGAAAACCGTTCAAATAGTCTATAGGCTAAGTATTGTGTTTATTGTTTGTACAATATGACATTTTGCTTTATTTACCGGCGTTAAGTATAAATGTAATAATGTTGTGCTTATCTGTGTTTAACCTAAACTACAAGTAAAGTTAATGTAGACCTACATACCAGTAATATGATAATTTTATGCTATATTGACCTACCTCATTACCCTCCCCTGGATGTATAATGAGCAGCAATAAACTACATTTTGGTATATTTTACATCACATTTTATAATGCCTAGTCATACTTCTGTGGATATTTTGGTGAAAGTAACTCAAAAGTAACTTAAAAGTAGTGTAACACATTACAATACAAATACAGTAATATTGTAATGCAACAAATTACTTTTTAAAAGACAGTAACTAGCAATATATAATACATTACCTTTTGGAAGTAACTTGCCCGACACTGCAAATATTACAAAAACTTTTTAACTTCACTTTTTTTTTTTTTTTCCTTTTTTTAGATGTCGCTATAGTGATGTCAGTCAGAATGGCTCCTCCTCTTCCTCTTATCTTCCTGCTGATGATCCACGGTTAGTGTCTTTAACACTTCAGAAACATTTGAGACAGATTTGCAGAACACTGGAAACCCATTTATTCAGTATGAATTCTGTGTTTCAGGGGTTTCTAGTGCGGATTGGGGTGTGAGTTACAGTCATTCACACATCTGTGCACTAAAGGACTCATCAGTGATAATGAGTTGCACTTATACATACCCTACTGGACATCAGATCATGAAAGTGTTCTGGACCAAAAACCCTGTAAAGGGTGTAGAGCCTCCAGATCTGTTTGAGGATCCTGAATACAGTCAGAGGCTTCAGTATCTGGGAGATAAACAGCGGAACTGCACCATCAGATTGAATCATGTGACAGAAAAAGATGAACATGAGTACTGTTTCAGATTCAAAACTAATGTAACAGGAGGAAGTTGGACTGGTTATCCAGGAGTGAGTCTTACTATCAGAGGTGACTTTCATGAGGTTTCGCTCTTCTTCTGTGCATTATGTTGAATAATAATGAGTGTGTGACAGCAGCACTAAATATAATGTGTGTGTTGTGTTCAGATCTTCAGGTGGAGTCTCCTGAGAGAGTGACAGAGGGAGATTCAGTCCGTCTGACATGTAAAAGCAGCTGCACTCTGACTGACAGAGCAACATTCATCTGGTACAGAAACTCACAGCCATTAACTGAGAGAAGAGACAGAAACAATGAACTCCTGCTGCAGTCAGTCAGAAGAGAGGATGCAGGCAGATATAGCTGTGCTATACATGGACACACTTACATCTCTCCTGCTGTTCATCTCAATGTCATGTGTAAGTACAAATCCATCAGTTCTTTTTAATAATTTTTGGAGTGATAATGCAGTGTTCATATGGAGCCAAGCCTCATGTGGGGTCCCCATCCACCATTTTTTCAATACAGTGAAATGTCTTAAAAATAGTAGAAAATAATCTGATGGCCTCCAAACTCATTGGAGGGTCTGACTGTCAGATTCTGCAGTGACAAGTAAATAATTGTTTCACAAACCATCACAATGCACCACCAGGTGGTGATTATTTATTTATTTATTTATTTAATGAATTGTATATGTGGACAGTAATTCTAATTCATTTTTGACATTTTTGGTCACAACATAATTAGTTTTGATGCACTTTTTTAATAATTATAAAATGTTCATTCGCAATGTTGTTACTGTCACATGACCTATTTTCCCAAGTTAGTTTAACCGGACAAACGACAAACAAACAGTTTTTAGATGTAGGGGCGTTTACATTTTAAAGACACATGATGACAACTAGCCTAAAAACAGACTTCAGTCATATGAATGCTTGTAAATTATATGTAAATTTGGATCTACACATTTCATTTTTTGTCCTCTTTAGATGCACCAAAAAGTGTCTCAGTGTCCATCAGTCCATCTGAAATAGTGAAGGGAGATTCAGTGACTCTGAACTGCAGCAGTGATTCAAACCCACCTGCAGAAATCAGCTGGTTTAAAGGAGGAATGTTTGTAGCATCTGGAAGAATCTACAACATCACAAAGATCAGCTCTGATCACAGTGGAGAATACAAGTGCAAGTCCAACAATGAATATGGAGAGAAAGACTCTGATGCTGTGACTTTAAACGTCATGTGTGAGTTAATGATGGTTTAGTAACTGTGACATTAATTCTTCTAAGCATCTGTGATGTCAAATTTAATAAGACTGTTAATGATTATTTATTTATTTATTTATTTAAGATCCTCCCAGGAGTGTCTCGGTGTTCATAAATGGATCTGCTGAAATAGCAGAAGGTGATTCAGTGACTCTGATCTGCAGCAGTGATTCAAACCCACCTGCTCTGAACTTCAGCTGGTTTAAGGAGGATGAATCCTCAGCTGTTGGATCTGGACAGAGTTTCAGTGCACTACAGAGTGGACGCTTCTACTGTGAGGCTCACAATCAACATGGATCTCAGAGATCAGATGCTGTTACTATCACTGTTAAAGGTAGAGCAGCTCATTTACTCTTTCGAAAGTGAAGCAAATGAATGTGTTCAGCTATTTTACTCTTCTTTCTCTGTTGTAGGACGTCTGGTGATATTGTACATGTCTATTGGAGTGGTTTGTGGAGCTGCAGTTATAATCATGATGTTGCTGATTTGGTAAGATGTGTGTAGTATTTGATCACAGGTTAACCGCATTCACAACATTCATATTATTGACCAATAAAATATTATCAAATGCATCAGAGGTCAATATTGTTCTAATACAACATATTAATTCTATACTCTTTTATGTAACCAATTTATTATTTCTAAGGAGAAGCAGAATAAAAAAGAGAAAAGACACACTTGAAATTCAGGTGAGAAAAATTAGTTTAGTAATCAATAGTCTCATCAGTAAATAAAATACTAACTAAAAGTCTGAATGCATTTGTGACTATATATATATAGAGAGAGAGAGTTTAAAAGCATTAGTTATTTATTTTGTCTCTACATTTGTCTGTTTCTTAAATGTCAAAGATGAATCTTTCCAGACCTGATTATGACAGACGTTCAACATCTGATGTTAAGTCACATGAACCTTTGTATGAGAATGTAACAGTAAGTTGTTGTTATAGTCTGTTGATGTGAATGCTAATGCTATTACTATAGGTGACCTAATATTTATCATATGTTGGCATATATACATTTTAATTCAATACATTTTAATACTTTTAATTCAATTTTCTCTCTATTCTATTCTATTTTTTCTAACGCCAAGATGAATCATTCCAAACCTTGTGATATTGAGATGACTGAACCTGTGTATGAGAATACAACGGTAAGTGTTTCCACTCATTGACTTGAATATCAAATGTTTATTGACTAAGTATATTGTGCAGACAAATTAATTTTTCTGTTCAGTATCATGTTATTCAAGTCCTTTTATACTGACCAGATATTTGAAGTGTATGATGTTTTAACGTATTAATTTACTTTCTTTCTTTCAGCGTGTCAGGCCGTAGTGTTCAGGACACGTGGCAAAACATTTTACAGCCTTTTTCTGTGTCTCTGTCAGTGAAGCCCTGAATGATTGACAGTAGTGTCTTGATTTACAGAAATTAATTTAGCAGTTAGTTTCATCCAAAGTGACTTACAAATGTTAAAGTTGTTGTAATTCTATTTGACTGTAGTAAAGCATAAACATATTGTGTGAATTAGTAGGACAACAATCTTAATTTACAACAAACAAAAACTACATCTAAAAATTAATCAACTAAGATCTCATTGTATTTAAAGTTTTACATTCTGTCTATTCAGTGTTTTTAAACATATTGTATATTGTCCTTTTATTAAACTGTATTGTAGTACTGCAGCTTGTGATTACAGTGTTTCCTGTGTATTTATCAGAGGTGTAAAATCCAGGTTCCATGAGTAAAAGTCCTCCCCAGTATTTTGTTCCAATCACCTGGATTTGCTAACTAGCAAATTAGTTTTTCAGCCAGTAGGTCAGAGATGGCAGATAGGACTTTTAGTTACTTAAAAATGTTCTGAGGGCAGAAAGGAAAATGATTGGTTCACAGATTTAACCAATAAAATTGAAGCAGAGGCGGGGTCAGGAAATTTGGACGCCTGGAGGGAATACTTCAGACAGAAACATTATTAACGCTTCGTGGGAGGCATTTGCTACAAGGTAAGTGAATTTACCATGTATTTTATTAAAAAAAATATATTTAAAAATACATCTCTATCAACATTTCTAACGTTTACTGAGATAATTAGTGGGCAAAGACGCACAGAACAAGTAATCATGGACTACATATCATATCATATGCATTTCATTCAACTGCTATATCAGTCGATCGCACCAAAGCTGCTTATGGGGTAAATTGAGTAAAACTGTCTGTGATACCGACATGAGCGACAACAGAACTCGTTCAAATCTCCATGGCTTTTTATTAGTCAGTCAGCGCTAGCATTAACATTAGCGCTGCTCTCAGGGCAGGAGTAAAAATAACAGTACTAAACTGAATTATGCGCTGCTCTCAGGCAGGAGTACTGAACAGGTCCGTATTACTGTTATTTTTAGTGTACTATGCACTTCTCTCAGGCCAGGAGTACTCAATAGGTCCGTATTACTGTTATTTTTACTGAACTATACGTTGCTCTCAAGGGCAGGAGTACTCAATAGGTCCATGTTACTTTTATTATTAGTGTACTATGTGCTGTTCTCAGGGCAGGAGTAAAAATAACAGTACTAAACTGAATTATGTGCTCCTCTCAGGGCAGGAGTACTGAACAGGTCCGTATTAGTTATTTTTAGTGTACTATGCGCTGCTCTCAGGGCAGGATATATATATATATATATAATATATGGCTTCTGCTTTTTCAAGAATGTTTTTTTTCTGCAAAGAGAAGAAAAACTACATGAGTCAAAGACAGGTTTGTCATCATTATAAGCACATCATGTGAAAATGATTCAGCATTCAATGAATAACCTGTGACAGCATAACCTGACAAACCAGAGGACCAATCACCTTGCACAGTATCTAAAATGTTGTTAAGGTCAGTCTTAAACTCCTTAAATTCCAAAGTATAGTCATACAGAAATACTTTGATGTAAGTAGCGCATAGTTCAGTAAAAATAAAAGTAATATGAACCTATCCAGTACTCCTGCCCTGAAAGCAGTGCATAGTACACTAAAAATAACAGTAATAGGAACCTATTGAGAATGGGCGTGTACGCGCTTGTGTGCGAGTATGTCCTCCATGTCTGTGTGCGCTGTAAGGTCGGAGTGGTTGCGTAAACGCTGAGTGTATATGTACATGGTCATGCCGTGCAGATGTGTAAAGATATAGGGTGCTGTGTGTGTGTGTGAGTAGGAAAGCAGGTGACCGGTGCTGTGAGAGGAGTTAGAAGTAAGAAAGACATACAAAGAAGCAAGCAGGGAGGGATGCAAGTAAAAACTTGACAGAAACAAAAACATTGTAACAACATTTAAACGCTGCGGAGACTGACAGTATCATGTTTGTTATGGTATTGTGTTAAATTAGCGAATTGACATAAATAGTTAGATAGAGATAAATGGAAGATCAAGCGAGGAAAGAAGAAAAATAAAAATATAACGGATTCTTATCTGGAGTGGTGTTAATATAACCACGGAGTGGTACTGAGGTCGCGGTAGAGCCGCCGGTCCACGTAGAGCCGGTCCACGGCGATGACCGCTCGGGAGCCCTTCTGGATGAGACTGCGTCGGATTGGGAACAGAACTTCGCGTCGCTCCAGGATTTCTTTGGGGAACGGGTCGTTTACGCTAAAGTCTGTTCCTTTCAGCTCCCTGCCGCGACTCTTCACCTGCTCCTTCTGCTTGAAGTATCCGAATTTGGCCACAACAGGACGCGGCCTCGGGCCTCCAGGTTTCTTCGCTCCCAGCCGATGGACTCTTTCGAAGCAGATGTTTTCCACGGTTTCTTCCGGAAGCTTCAGGTACGTTTTGATAAAGGATTTAACCGTAGCTTTTGCGTCCTCTTCGGCAGATTCCGGGATGCCTGAAAACACCAGGTTATCTCTCATACTACGGGCCTGGAGATCGATGACAGTCTCTTTTATTTTTTTTTATTTTCTTCATTTAGATGGGTCACATTCTCAGTTAGAGACTTTACCGAGTCTCCTAGTGATGCGTTCTCAGCAGCGAGTGTTTCCACCTGCTGCTGGCTGAATTCCAGTGATTCCCTCAAGGATTTGAATTCACGGTGCAGGATCTCAACCAGGGACAACCTCGCGTCGAAGCTGGACAACCGCTTGTCGATTGAATCCAGGATGTCGGTAAAGCTTTTACCCGTCGGCGATGTTGTTTCAGGCGAGTCTGCCGGACGACTTCTTTTGGAAGACGGCGTCTCGCATTTGACTGGGGAACATGCATTTTGGTTTTTCTTCATGACTATAACGTCGAAGCACCAGTCGATGTATTCCTGGAGAGTTTCAAAATTTTCCTCGCTGTCCTCGCTGTTCATTCAGTTTTTCCGCCAAGTCTCCGGCGTCTGACGTCACCTACAGCATTTCCGCTCTCCTCACCGCTTCAATTAGTTCATTAGCCCATGCGTTTTTAATGTTGGTGTGAGCTGTGGTTTTATTCTGCAGCTTAAGCCACAAGACTATTTTGGTCAGCAGCTCCAGGTGGAGCTTGATTTGCACTGGCCATAAAGAGGAAGTTAAAGGCTTGTGTGCTTAACTACTTTATCCGCACAGAAACCAGTAATAAAAACTTCTATATCCTCAAACAGCACCATCAAAACAGACTGTAAACTGAATAGCTAAATGTTTACTAACATTTGTCTCATAAAATTAAAAAAAAAAAAAAAAATTACAAAAACAAACTTTAAAACCGTACATTTATTTGTAGGTGTTGCTATGGTGATGTCAGTCAGAATGGCTCCTCCTCTTCCTCTGATCTTCCTGCTCATGATTTGCGGTGAGTCACTGCAACATTTCAAAAACAGTCAAAAGAGAATTGCATTACACTGGATACCCATTTGTTCACTATGAATTGTGTGTTTTAGGGGTTTCTAGTGCTGACTGGGATGTGAGTTAGCTGTGCTCTACATGGACACACTTACATCTCTCCTGCTGTTCATCTCAATGTCACGTGTAAGTACTGTCACCCTTTTTTTTTTTCTTTTTTTTTTTTCAATTTGTTGAAATTGTGTCTGCAACTCTCTTATCAGTTTGGGGAGTTCATTGTGTCTTTTTTTATCTTTCAGTTTGTAATCGGAATGTGACTGTGATCACATCTGGAGGAGTATTATTAATCATCATCTTCATTATACTATTTATAAGGTAAATAAAATAATAAAGTGTATATAAGCAATTTATTTTCAAACTAATGAATAAAGGATTTTTTCTTATTATTAAATATACATGAAACAATGAAATTGCTTGCTTGTGTTTCCTTTTTTTGACAGAAGAAGGATAAAGAAGAGATCTGTTATACCTGAGTATGAGGCGACATGATCAGAGAACCACAAAATAAAATCAATAAAATAATAAAATTAGTTTTTCCTACATTGAAAGATGTGTTGTATATTTTCCTTCCCTCTTTCCTGTAGAATGATGATCCCAGTGTAAGCACATATACAGCTCTAGACCTCAAGCCCAGATCTTCTGACCTGTACCACACTCACAGTAAGTGAAATATTAAAATAATAATAATAACAATAACTAAATAAATAAATAACATGTGCAAAATAATTTGTGCTTTTAAAAGTGAGGTAATCTATCAAATAATCAATGTGTCTTTCATGTAGTCTGTGCATCCCAGACCTGCTGTTCACCAGTCAGGATCTTCTGAACATGAGAATCTGTCAGTAAGTAAGATCCACAGGTCTTCTTACATAAACTAGACTAGAAAAGTAATTTCACCAACAGTGAACAAATTTTAATCAGTTTTAATAATCTGTCTGATTGTGTTTCAGTTGTCTTATTTCTGTTGCAGCCACACAGTGAGACGCCACATTAAGATGAAGCATAACTACACTCATTTGTATCATTGCTGGACATCCACATCACAACTCTTAATGAAAATAAGGAGTTTCCATCATACGCTGTGAAGTGATCTAATTAAGAAAAAATAATAAGAATAAAAAAAATCATATTAATACAATTATTTTGCCATTACATCACAAAAAAAAAGTTGCTTACAACTTTTTTTTTTTTTGTAGTAGTAGTAGTAGTAAACAAACCTAGTCTCATAATAACTTATAATTACCTCACCAGCAATAAGTAGCCAATATTATCTTACCCATTTTCTCTTGCATTTGTTGCTTTAACAAATGTGCTTTATAAACACAGAGTTATTGCAGCCTGTGAAAACCAACATTTTAATCAAGGGTCAAGAGCCCAACTAAAGCAAACACTGATCTCTATCATGGTGACATCAAACTTAACTTTTCAATAAAACATCAACATCTGAAACTCCGTTAATTCTTAAAATGAACTTTTGTATGAAATAAAGTCAGACTGGTTTGTGATAAATGACGATGCTCAGATCTTGAGAGATCTGAAAGAGTTTAATATTCTGTTGCTGCAGGTTTATTTATTTATTTATACAGTGACAGTGTTTGATCATAATAATTTGCATTTACATATTTAGCAGACACTTTTATCCAAAGCAACTTACAAAAGAGAACAATGGAAGCAATCAAAATCAACAAAAGAGCAATAACATGCAAGTGCTATGACAAGTCTCAGTTAGCCTAATGCAGTACACGTAGCAATATTTCTAAAATAACAGTGTTTGTTAAAGTTTAAACAAAGCTTTTGCACTTCATGTAAGTTAGGATATTTTACTTAAATGTTACAGTTTTTAGTCATTTGACCATTTTTATTAGATATACTATTTATAATGTAAATAAAATAATAAAGAGTATATAAACAGTTTAATTTCAAACTAATGAATAAATGATATTTGATTATTAAATGAAACAGTGAAATGACTTGTTTGTGTTTCCTTTTTTGACAAAGGAAGGATAAAGAAGAGATCTGTTATACATGAGTATGAGGCGACATGATCAGAGAACCACAAAACAAAATCAATAAAATAATAAAATTAGTTTTTCCTACATTAAGAAATGTTTATATATTTTTCTTCCCTCTTTCCTGTAGAATAATGACCCCAGTGTAAGCACATATACGGCTCTAGACCTCAAGTCCAGATCTTCTGACCCGTACAACACACTCACAGTAAGTGAAATACCAAAAAAATAACGTGCAAAACAGTCTGTGCTTTTAAAAAGTGAGGTAATCTATTAAATAATCAATGTGTTTTTCATGTAGTCTGTCCATCCCAGACCTGCTGTTCACCAGTCAGGATCTTCTGAATATGAGAATCTGTCAGTAAGTAGGAGATCTTCAGGTCTTCTCACATAAACTACACTAGAAGAGTAATTTCACCAACAGTAAACAAATGTTACAATTCTGTCTTATACCTGTTGTAGCCACACAATGAGACGCCACAGTCATATGAAACACAGCTATAATCATCTTTTGTCTCATTGCTGGACACCCACATCACAACTCCTGATGAAAAAAAGAAAAAAAAAAAAAAAACACCTCTTTAGAGTTTACATTCTACTGTGAAGCGATGTTTCTCAAAAATCCTCCAGAGAAAATGTATTATATCACCCTGTGTGATGAACAGTCTAAATGTAATTAATAAATGAGTTTTTCATTGTGAGCTATATATTTTAGGCCTAAAGACCGTAACAAATTAACTATTTTTGACTGAAACATGCAAGACTATTTAAATACTTTTACTTTAAACAAAACAAACAAAAAAAAAATAAAAATAAAAATAAAAAATAAAAAAATCAGCAGACGAGACGTCACACTGTCTCAAACCAAGTTTTAAATTGTGCTGATTTGGCGCTAGAGGGCGATGATCACACAGCAAACACCTGCACTGAAAACACTGAAAACACACACAATATACTAATGTTTCTTCTAATGTTTTAATAGTTAGGCCTGCTATAACATATATAAACCCCAATGAAAATTTGGCTATATACACAAATAAAACATACTTGTTGTACTCTGAACACAACCTCTATTAAAACAAAACAAATAAAAAGTGCATATATAAACCCTACAAGATTTTAGAACATTGTATTTAAATTATAATGTAGACTGTCCTTTTATTAAATTGTATTGTAGTGGCGAAATATTGTATTTTTTGTGCTATTGCTTGTAATTTGTGTATTGTGTATTTGTGTATCGTTGTTATATATTACACTTAACTGTCATATTTGCAGCATTTATTTGTCTACAAAACTTTTGTGTTTATATATTTTGCTCACCTAAGATGTGCGAATTAAATAAACTGTTTGCAGAATTTTTTTGAAAAATATGTTGTTTTGTGTGTGTGTGTGTGTGTGTGTGTGTGTGTGTGTGTGTGTGTGTACCTGGTATTTATCACGTTATGTCCCCACAAGGATAGTAATACCAGTAAATTGTGTTCTTGTGGGGACATTTGTGAGGTCCCCATGAAGAAACAGGCTTATAAATCATGGAGAATCATTTTTGAGAAAGTAAAAGTGTGCACAGTCTCCTGTGAGGGCTAGGTTTAGGTGTAGGGTGATAGAAAATACGGTTTGTACAGTATAAAACCATTACGCCTTTTTATGTCCCCACAGAACACGGAAACACAACGTGTGTGTGTGCGTGTGTGTGTGTGTGTGTGTGTGTGTGTGTGTGTGTGTGTGTGTGTGTGTGTGTGTGCGTGCGTGTGTGTGTGTGTGTGTGTGTTGTTTTAATTTCGATAATCCATTGCACATTAAAATAACCACAGCAGAGTCGTTACCATGTGTATTAGAATATTCGGGTTGTTTTTCAGTTGCATTTACACGTTTGACCAGCAGATGTCCTCAGCGTGTGGTGATCAAAACTGTGAGTAAATCATTTTATAAAATGATTAAAAAAGCTTAATTTCACACGTCACTAATAAATCAGAAAGCTCGTGAATCAATACATGCAGGTTAGAAATGTGTCCAAGTGTGATCCGATTATAGTACAGGTGATTGTTATTATATACTGCTAAAATATGTGGCGTTTATTACATTAAAAATAGGAGGAACATGATCTTGGAGAGAAAAGGTGTCTAGCAGCCATATCACCCTGCAGCCCAAGACTGGTTTCCTGCTAAAGCTAAGCAGGTTTGAGTCTGGTTAGTAGCTGGATGGGAGACCTCCTGGGAAAGCTAGGTTTCTGCTGGAAGAGGTGTTAGTGAGGCCAGCAGGGGGTGACACCCCAGTATAGTGACTGGAACATTATACTCTTAACAAGCTCTGTCCTTTGGATGAGATGTTAAACCGGGCTCCTGAATCCCTATGGTCATTAAAAACCCAGGATGTCTTTCAAAAAAGAGTAAGGGGTGTAATCCTGCCATCATGGCCAGAGTGTGAGTGATATACTTTGCCTTTAATTCACTTTAAGAGATGAAAATTTCCATCTTGATTGCACTCATTTCACTCCTCATCTCACTGCGGCGACACCTGCCTACTCACATCTCTTAAGCAGGCATTTGCTGTGTATAACAAGCCTACTGAATCCACTAAGGAATAAGCTCCCTCTACAGGAGAAAATTTAATGGATGAATGGATAGTTTTCTGCAGGTATTACATTTTAAGTTAAACAAAATCAGCAATATATCAGCAAATCTGGTTTCCTACAGATGTCAGAGCAGCAGGTCTGTGACATCTGCACTCGTCTGTCCGTCTCTCATGAGGGTCACATGATCACAGTCAACACTAGACTGATGCTGCTGTGAGTTTGGACATGCCTTGTTTTCTCACATCAGTCATCGCTACAGAGGAAATTGTATTAATGTCCATCTTTAGAGTTTCACAAGATAGCTAGAGAAGTGATACAAGGCCTTTTAAAGAGCTTAGATGACCTCATATGATGGATGAGTAGCAACTTATTTCATTCCATTAATTCTTGAGAAGTTCTTATTGTTTGTTTTATTATTAAATTGCTATTAATTCATTGCATTTGTTTATGAAATACACAGTCAATCTATTATTTTCTTGTTTCCCCTGGAAGAGATTAAATATGCTTGTAAGTTTGAAAACATAATAAGCATCTCTACAAGCTACAAATTTTCCCAGTTTTCACAAATATAAATGTTAAACCTATTTTATGATGGTTTTTAAGTCAGTTATTATAGTGTGTCAGTAGGAAATATCAGTCTACATTTCTAAACATTCATTTAATTTGCCATTAATTGTAAGAATCCAGTGAGATTTTTGTTTGCACAAGGAGTCTGACAACAGCCTGTACTCCACACAGATATCTGATCTGACCATCATCCAGTCTGTCTGGAATGACATGAAGAAACAGAACAAACTGAGACAGACTAAATCCAGAAGAACTGTGGCAACATCTCCAAGTTGTTTTAAGAAACCTACATGCAAAGCTACCTGAAAACTTATGCGCAAATGTGCCTAGGGTAAAAGCTGTTTTAAACGCAATTATGGTTTACCAAATGTTGATTTAATTTAGTAAATAGAAGTTAATTGATAAAATCTATTTATGGCATTATTTTTGACAGCATCCTCATTTTACAGCATTTTTACACAAGTGCCTGAAACATTTAACAGTACTTTGCAGGTAGGTTTCTTAAAGCAACTTGGAGATGTTTCCACAGTTCTTCTGGATTTAGTCTGTCTCAGTTTGTTCTGTTTCTTCATGTCATTCCAGACAGACTGGATGATGGTCAGATCAGATCTCTGTGTGGAGCACTGGCTGTTGTCAGACTCCTTGTGCAAACAAAAATCTCACTGGATTATTACAATTACTGGCAAAACGAATGTTTAGAAATGTAAACTGATATTTCCTACTGACACACTACAGCAAAACATAGAAATAACTGACTTAAAACCATTTTTTTGTTGGTGAAAATATTAGTGGTCTAAGACTTTTGTACAGTACTGTACAGGAAAAAAAAAGTAACGTAACAAGTAATGCAACTAATTGCTTTTGAAATAAAGTAATCAGAACAGTAATTTGATTACTTTTTAAAGGAGTAATCAGTAATTAGTAATTTAATTACATTTTCAGAGTAACTTGCCCAACACTGCTGGTTAGTTGGTACTAACCTGGTTTGTCCCGGTGATGATACCATACTTTGTGTGGTCTTTGCACCCCCTGCTGGTGGTCCATGACCAATGTATTTACTTTCTTTGTAAAATGAAAGTGTATCTGGGATTTTAGATGTCAACTAAGTGGCTCAAATGATTGGTGAATAATATTTTGGTCAAGTCAAGTACACCTTGGGGGCTCGAGTCCCAGGTCCGGCAGGGATTACTACGGCTGAGGTGAGTCCCTTGAGCAAGGCACCGATCCCCCAACTACTCTCTGGGCGCCACAGCAATAGCAATATGGCTGTCCACTGCTCCGGGTGTGTGCGTGTTTGTTCACTACTCACTACTGTGTGTGTGTGTGTGTGTGCGCACTTGGATGGGTATGGGTTGTAAGGTTTACAGAACCTCAGACACCTTGATCTTCTGAGACGGACAATACACACACAGTGTATTAAGATACAGACATTTGTTTCCACATCTCAAGAGAAGATTTTTTCTTCACCTATTTCTTCCATCCACTTCCCCTCACCCATCCCCTCTCACTCAGCTCACTTAGAATGGTCCATAGTATAATATAATGTTCTATATGAATACAAGTGATATCCAGTCATGTTTGGTATCATTTGAACTGTCACTGTGTGTCTGGTACAATGGTCTCATTCTCACAAGAATTAAACTAAAAGGTAAACAGATAAAACATGATTGAAGTATTAGCATACTTCATAGTGCTAGCCATAACCTCTGATTTTGTTTGAGCTTTAACTAAGTTGTTACATAGGTGACTGTAGTGGGCTAAATAGAACCATTATTTAAAACATGACAAGCATGAGGCGGTCTATTAAATAGTTAGCCATAACCTCTGACTAATGATCAGACTGAAGGGTTTGTGATCGTGGGGCGCATGTAAATCGGCCGACATGAGGCACCCTGAGCGACATAGATTCCTAATGAAAGAGTAAATATAAAGTGAAGATTTAAATAGAATAAGCAAATGTTAAAATAATAACAATTACAAATAGAGAAACAACCAATTCGTATGACAACCTAAATTCAAGGTCATAATAAAATGGAGTCAGACAGTCCTACAGGGTCACCATACTTGGCCACACGTCACGTCCTTTCCTTTCCTTTCCTTACTCTGCTATTGTGTTCAGAAAAGTGAATATTTTATTGATCTTAGTTTTATCCTTTTTCGATCTTTCATCTCGGTTGTTTTAGACAGTGTTTTGCATGCTTAAGTGACACTTGAAGTTCGTTTAATATATTCTGAGAACTGCTCCAGGTTGAGGCCCTGAGGTGTAAGACAGCTAAGAGGTGTGAGGCCACATTTTTTTTTTTCCTTTTAACACTATGATATATGCTTGCTTGAGATTCAAGTAAACTGAAAGTATCAGAACATACACACTCTCTGTGCCGTTCTTTCCACTCCCAGGTGCTTGTACTGCTGAGGAATTGCAGGGGTTGACTGCTAGCAGAAATATTACAAAATAAAAATGTCTTAATGATTGGCTCAATTGATTGTTAGATTCAGTAACTCCTTTCTCACATCACTAGTCCTATTATAATCACGGAAACACTGTACAGGAACTTATTTAT
This sequence comes from Cirrhinus mrigala, assembly GCA_036247105.1. NCBI lineage: Eukaryota > Metazoa > Chordata > Actinopteri > Cypriniformes > Cyprinidae > Cirrhinus > Cirrhinus mrigala. The sequence continues at coordinate 286,749 of CM070007.1, forward strand.
TCTTGCTACATTACTCTTGATCAACACATTATTTCTCATCTACTACATCTTTGGTAAAGATGATGAGCCAACATACATACATGTATATAAATCTGAATGTTATTTGGTCTAAATACAGCATATGGTCTGATTTTTGGAGATAAAATGTTGTTTACAGTTTTTCTCAGTTGCTTTAGTGCTTTTCTCAGATCAGAAATGAAATTCTCAAAACTACTTGTTGAACTTCTAGTCACTTCTGCAGTTTCTCATTCTTTTGAACAAGTTGTGATTGCTTTGGTGCATTCATGCAATTGATTATGTACATTTGTCTGTGTTTTCTTTTCCTCTGTGCAATAGTCGTACCCCTAGTCATCATCTAGTCATTAGCTCATCCTACAAGTCATTACATGCAGAATGGTTGATCCAGCTGTCATAAACTGTCAAGTATATTTTTTACACATTTCTATTAGTCTTTTTTGTAAATTTGCCATGAATTGTGCAGGTGAATCTTGACTTTCACTAATAAAGAGAATGTAGATCATCCAGTGATAAACCAGTTCTATGAAATTCCTCATACAGTGCTGCATGCAAAAGCAAAGTTCTGCCTGAGGGGTGATTCCTGTGTGTGCCTTTCTAATTTTGTATTTCACTTTGTGCCCATCCCAGATAGCACATGTATGTCTGCAAGATGTCTGTTAAAGATTTGAAATGGATAAATGCTTAATCTGGAAAGCATCTGCCATGTACAAATATCTGACAGATGCCTAAGATGTCAGTTTTACATACACTCTAAAACATAAACATCCTACAGTAAAGACATCTACAGTTTTTCTCAGTCGCTTTGGTGCATTTCTCAGATCAGAAATGAAATTCTCAAAACTACTTGTTCAACCTCCTCATCATCTAGTCATTTGTGCACATTGTACATTATCAGTTGCTAATGTCATGTCGCTCAAAATGTATTATATAGTTCTCTGTGCTATAGTCTTACCCACCAAAACATCTATTAGTTCATCATATACGTCATTAAATGCAAAATGGTTGATCTAGTTGTCATAAACTGTCAAGTATATTTTCTACACATTCCTGTTAGTCTATTTGTAAATTTGCCATGCATTGTGCAGGTGAATCTTAACTTTCACTAATAAGGAAATGCAGATTAACCAATAACAAACTAGTTCTCTGAAATTCCTTATACAGTGCTGTATGCAAAAGCAAAGTTCTGCCTAAGGGGTGATCCCTGTGTTTGCCTTTCTAATTTTGTATTTTTGCTTTTGTGCGTCTGCCATGTACAAACATCTGACAGACATCTGTAAGATGTCAGTTTTACATACACTCTAAATCATAAACATCTTACAGTAAAAACATCTAATAGAAGTCTATTTGACACCTGGTAGGAAACGTGCAGATGAGCGAACACTCTAAAAAATAAATCTTGCAGATGTAAATGTAGATGTAAAATAGACGTCTTAGTGATGTACGTGTACTATCAGGAATATTTATTTTTCTTGTCTGTCACAATGACTTTGTAATGTGTTTTTTTCTTTTCTTTTTTCTTTCTTTCCTTTCTTTTTTTTTTTTTTTTTTGTCCTACCCAGTCTCTTTCAATCAATATCACATACAGTAATGTGTACATTTGTACTTTTGAATGGATATATGGTACATACAAGAATTGCAGCCTTCTGCATTTCAATACAGTAACTGTCATGCAAGCTATTGCTATAGTCTACATCAGGTAATGCTAATATAGTCAACATGACTAAGCATTTTGACTATCTTGTTTGTGAACAATGACACAAGGACTTTTCATTCTGATGGCACCGATATGTTCATTGACATGAATACTTACTTTTGATTGATGAACTAAAGATTTTGAGTAAGTTACAGGCTTTTGCAGGTAATACATTGTGTTGTGCTGTTTGTACGAATTGCTTTGAGAAATGCACATACTTCTTTGCCAATGTTAAGGATGATTTCAGAAATGCACCAAAGCGACTGAGAAAAACTGTAACAAACGTCTATTTGACACCTGATAGGAAACGTCCAATAGATGTCTCGCAGATGTCTAAATGCAGACATCAAATAGACGTCTCAGTGTTGTACGTGTGCTATCTGTGATCGCTTTAGTTGGGCTCTTGATTCTTTGTCTTTTATTTGAGACAAAGAAAACTAAGACCCTTTGGGATCAGATGATGGTGATTGTGATCATTGTGAGGTTATTTAAATAATTGCTCACAATGTGTGATACTGCAGTGTGAGATTAAAGCAGAAGTACAGCTATTATACTTATATGAATCAACAGAAAATGCAAAAAAAATAAAATAAAAAATAACAATAAGCTGTTGACTCAGTAAGACATCAAGAATCAGCGTATGAAACCCAACAATGGTGACAATCAGCAAACAAAATTTTTTTTATGCAGAAATGCATGCATATCAACATAGTAAAAACTCATTCATGATTCCCAGCATGCATTGCAGTTGATCTGTTTATCTGAATTAGTTTGATGATCAGTTTTGGGGTTTCTGGTTATAGACTGGTCTCTATGTAGTTTACTGAAGGCTGAGATTGGGTATCACTATTAAAACTTGTTCTTGCCAGTTCAGGGCTGGTTATCAGTTACTATTTGGCTGAGATTTGGTTCAGTTATGGCTCATGTGTGGCTCATGTCTGCACTGTAAAAAAAAAAATGTTGCCAATACTGAAAAAATCAAGGCAACACATTGCATTCAGATTTTTATGTTTTCCCAACGATTGGTGTCAAATCCAGGTGCCATGAGTAAAAGTCCTCCCCAGTATTTTGTTCCAATCACCTGGATTTGCTAATTAGCACAGTTTTTCAGCCAGGAGGTCCGAGATTGGACCAAGTCGTTCCTTTTAAGTCTCAAGCAAGTCTCAAGTAAAATCCCAAGCCCCTAAAGAGTTAAAGTTGATGAGATAACTGAATGATGATTGTGTTAGTGATGAACATCTGCTGTTAACAAGCAGCATCGTTGAAGAAAAGAGAAACACAAGAACTACAACTGACTCATCTCTGACTTTCATCTCTCAAATCTGATTAAACATCTCCACAAACAGCATCACCAGCTTCACTCATTACTAACCAGAATGACTTTATTTCATGTCTGTAGAATCTCTTATTGAGAATTCTAAGAGGTTTAGATGTTGATGTTTTATTGGCCAAGAAAAGAAGAGAAAGAAAAAAAACACAGTGCCACCATCATTGCGGTCAAGTGTGGTTTTTAGTTTGTCTCTTGACTCTTGGAGTAATCTCTGCTGTTTTACAGCAAGCATTTGTGCATTGCTGAGTCACAAGCTTGCAGCAGCAGATTAGCTCACGCTTGCACCATATACAACTAATTTAGATCAGCAACATGAAATACTCTCTTGCTGAATGACATCTAGCGATTGTAGAACTGCAACAAAAAAATCCTATTAAACGAATGTCACTGTAACGCTTCAATATTGGAAGAAAAAACTACGTCAGCTCAGGCTTTCAGACATGAACACTTATCATACGCTCCTCAACAGTGGTGACAATAATTCTTCATACTGCAGTGCATTACTATGCTGTTACCCAGCATGCATTGCAGCATGAAGCGTTTTGTTGATTGTCACCATTGTTGAGATTCATATGCTGGTTCTTGATGTCTGTGCGTCTAAATGCTATAGATGTTTATATGCATTATACAGGTTTTAAATGAATTCACTGTGACTTATTGAAAATCACTATGCTGTAGTTTTGTGGATTTGATAATGCAAAACCTTACCTTACAAAAGAAAATTATTTTGGGGGTGTTCAGGTATGCTTACGATGATCACCTAGCACCACTTAACTGCTCACCATACAGCTCTGATCTCACTGCTTTACAAGACCATACGCATTATAACAGAGATAGATCTAACCCATGAGTCAATGGTGAAGAGCTCAACTAAAGCAAATACTGATCTCCACAATGGTGGCATCATTTTAACCAATAAAACATCAACATCTGATCCTCTGTAATAACAGCAGATGTTCAACACTAACACAATCATCATTCAGTTATCTCATCAACTTTAACTCTTTAGGGGCTTGGGATTTTACTTGAGACTTGCTTGAGACTTAAAAGGAATGACTTGGTCCAATCTCGGACCTCCTGGCTGAAAAACTGTGCTAATTAGCAAATCCAGGTGATTGGAACAAAATACTGGGGAGGACTTTTACTCATGGCACCTGGATTTGACACCAATCGTTGGGAAAACATAAAAATCTGAATGCAATGTGTTGCCTTGATTTTTTCAGTATTGGCAACATTTTTTTTTTTACAGTGTGTAGTCCAGATCTGGGCCACTCAAGGGTCGTAATTCTTTGCTGCACTTGGGCCGAGTGTAACTGCTTGCTTGGCCCAGAGCTGGGCCAGATGTCAATTGCTATGTGGGTGTATGTGCCAATGGACCAAGGTATTAAAAAAAAAAAAAACAATATAAGTTTAATTTATGTACTCTCATCCTATTATTTCCATAAAGATGCATCATGCAAATAGCACTATATGACAGATGTATCACTTTTATGTATGTATGTATTTATTTATTTTAGTTCAAAATATCCACAAACCTGTTAAATATATCCTAAACTATATGAGGTAGCTTATTCTGACTGCCAAATATGTGTGAATGATGCTGTTGTTGTACAACCTTAATGACCATAGTTGATCTAATGTGCGCTGGGCACTGTAGTATGGATCTGTCTGGTTAACATCATGTAAATTTGCCAATTTTTCCCCAAAATGCATGAATATAGGTAGCCAATGAACTGGGGGAAAAACAGAGTAAACTTTATAGTAACCTACGCAATATGTATTTGATAGGAATAAAACATGTTGTCCAATTTTAATTAAAATTATTATTATTGCTTCTTTCAGTTGAAATCAATGTGTATTTCACAAACTATTAATGATTTATTTATTTTTTTATTTATTTATAGTGCTTAAGTGAACTATTTATTTACATATCTGAAGCCTAAAATACACTTAATGTGGTTGAAAACACTGAATAGTTGTGAGTACTCTGGCTCAGCACCAGCCAAAGAGCAGTGCGTCGAAGGGTTTTAAAATTAATCATCCAAACAAATCAGATCTGAGGGGGCAATGCTAAGACTTTGTCCCAAAGAGCCAAGTCTGAGTTGAGCCCAAGTCCAAGGAAACAGTACTGTTTGTCCGTAACTTAACATTGTTTTAACCCAATTAGACACACCTGATCCAGCTAATCAAGCTCTTACTAGGCAAACTAGAAACAACCTGGCAGGTATGTTGAGGCAAGTACACTTAGTATTACACTAAAATAAAAGGAAAATGATCTTGGCATGAAAGGGTGTCCAGCAGCCATATCACCCTGTAGCTCAAGACTGGTTGCCCACTGAAGTTAAGCAGGGTTGAGCCTGGTTAGTAGCTGGATGGGAGACCTCCTGGGAAAGCTATGCTGCTGCAGGAAGAGGTGTTAATGAGGCCAGCAGGGGGTGCTTAACCTGTGGCTTTTGTGAGTTGTAGTACCCCAGTATAGTGATGAGGAGACTATACTGTCCATTGGATGAGATGTTAAAAAAAAAAAAAAAAAAAAATCCATGATGTCTTTTGAAAGAGAGTAGAGGTGTAATCCTGGCATCATAGAGTTTGAGTGATCTACTTTGCCTTTGATTCACTTTGAGAGGTGAAAATTTCCATATTGATTGCACTCATTTCACTCCTCACCTCACTGCAGCAACAGCTGCCTACTCACATCTCTTAAGTGGACGTTTAGTGTCTTTAACAAGCCTACTGAATCCACAAAGCATTAAGCTTCCTCTACAGGAGAAAACTGAATGGATGAATGGACAGTTTTCTCCAGGTATTACATTTAAAGTTAAACAATATCAGCAATATGAGCAAATTGGGCTTCCTACAAATTTCAGAGCAGCAGGTCTGTGACATCAGCACTCGTCTGTCCGTCTCTCATATTTAGAGTTTCACAAGATAACTAGAGAAGTGATACAAGGCCTTCCTAAAAAGCTTAGATGATCTCAAATAATGGATGAGGATCCAAATTCAGTATTCTTTTACTCTATAAATTCTTGAGACTTTCTTATTGTTTGTTTTATATTATTAAATTGCTATTAATTAATTGCATTTATGAAATGCACAATCAATCTTTTATTTTCTTGGTTCCCCAGGAAGAGATTAAATATGTATGTAAGTCTGAAAACATAAAAAGTATCTCGACCGATTACAATTTTACCAGTTTTCATAAATATAAAGTTAAAGGAACACTCCACTTTTTTTTTTTTTTTTTTTTTTTAAATAGGCTCATTTTCCAAATCCCCTAGAGTTATGCAGCTGTGTTTTACTATTTTTCAATCCATTCAGCCGATCGCCGGGTCTGGCGGTAGCACTTTTAGCATAGCTTAGCATAAATCATTGAATCCGATTAGACCATTAGCATCTCACTATAAAATGACTAAAGAGTTTCGATATTTTTCTTATTTAAAACTTGACTCTTCTGTAGTTGCATCGTGTACTAAGACTGGCGGAAAATGAAAAGTTGCTATTTTCTAGGCCGATATGGCTAGGAACTATACTCTCATTCCAGCGTAATAATCAAGGAATTTTGCTGCCGTACCATGGGTGCAGCAGGCACAATGATATTACGCAGCGCCTAAAAGTGACCGGCACTAAGTTTGTGTAGATGCAGAGAGTTGCAGCTGGCAGAGCTGACGGCTGCGTAATATCATTGCACCTGCTGCACCCATGGTATGGCAGCAAAATTCCTTGATTATTATGCCAGGGGAGTTGGCAAATTAACCTATTTTCAAAAAAAGTGGAGTGTTCCTTTAACACCTATTTTATGATGTTATTCTAATGTCATCTCTGTGCTGGTTGCCATCTTTAGTCTCTGCTTCTGTTATATCTGTACTATGTGGTGTCATATCCTGATGTTAAATATAAGGTGTTGGCCACATAAAAACCCCATTACTGGTTCCACTTTGATCATTTGTAGTGCTGTCACTGGTCATGAGTGTTGGTGAAACAGGTAAGAACATGATTTTATATTCATTCTGTAGACTGATTATCATTAAATATCTGTGTGTGTGTGTGTGTGGTGTAAGAGAGATTGGGGCTAGTTGTCACATAGCAAAGTTCTCAGTAATGAAGTTTAAGGTCAAAGGTCCAAGTGTTTTTGTATGTTATTTAAACACAGCTATTAAAAAAATGTCTTGGATTAAAATTATTTTTGTAAATTTGTCCTTCAAGTACTTACAATTGCAGTAACACTGTCACTGGAGTAAAAGTGGGACAACAAGCCATTATATATACATATGATAACAGGAACTATACATCTATACTATTTGACCTGATTTTTTGAAGTATTTCTGTAGCTCAAACAGTAGAGCATAGTGCTAGCAACGCCAAGGCCATGGGTTTAATTTTCATGGAATGCATGAACAAATAAAAATACAATGTGAGTTACTTTGGATGAAAGCATCTGTCAAGTGCATACATGAAAGTAGATGAAATGTTGTTAAGTAAATTAAGTTGTGGTTGAGTTTTAAAATCTTTATCTGGTGATTAGATGTGGTTTTTAATACATAAACTGTCAGCCTGTTGCGAGGGCTGATATACGTGGTGTTTTTGATGTTGGTGTGACCTGTGGTTTTATTCTGTAGCTTAAGCCACAAAACTATCTTAGTCAGCAGCTGCAGATGGAGCTCGATTTGCACTGGCCAGAAAGAGGAAGTTAAAGTCTTCTGTGCTTAACTACTTTATCCGCACAGAAACCAGTCACAAAAATTCTAAACCTCAGTAAACACAAGCATCAAAACAGACAGTAAATTCTAATAGTTAGATGTTTACTAACTATTGTCCTATAATATATTACAATGTTACATACAAATATGCAGTGTTGGAAGTAACGCATTACAAAAGTAATAATATTACAGTAGTATATTACTTTTGCTGCAACGCAGTAATATAATGCATTACTAATAAAATTTTGGTAATAATATTACGTGTTACAATCGGAGTAACGCAAGTTACAACAAGATATTTTAACTCAAAATTAAGTAGTGAATTTACCAACACCGCAAAACAGCACCAGAGAAAAAAAATCCACGTGTAATAGTGTATAGGTGTGTTCGACTTAACGCAGCACTGCGCAGCTCGATCAAATTCTGATTTGAAGCAGTACATGCTGGTTAGAAATTTTGTCCGACTTGAGACGCGCCAATGCTTTGTGACTGTCACGTGCGGAAACAAAGTACCGCGATAGCGATTCGAGAGCAGCCGGCTGACTTGGCCGGCGCAGTTTCTTCGGAGCGACTGCAGGAGCTCTGATGACCACATGGCTGTTTCACGATTGGCCAGATTCACCGCATGACAACGATCACATGTGTTTTGGGTTTATTCTAACATCCTCAAGTCCGATAATGCTGACAAATCTGTGTTTTTAGAACAATAAAAGTGTTTTTACTGTAGTCGCAATGTTATATTGAGTCAGATCTATCATAAAGCTTTGATAAAAGCATAAATAACCCCACTTTATTAGTATTTAAATAGTATATGTTTATGTTGATCATTATTCGTGTTCAGATGGCGCTGTATTAAGCAGTATATGAAACGTGTTTCTGTTGCTCATGAAAACGCCTGTGTATTTAATAAATATTGCATTTAATTCACTTTATCTGTGATAGTGCATGCAAACACCGCGAGAGCGTCACTAACGAGAGCAGAAAGTAGGCTCGTTTGAGATGCGCCTCGCCTCGCCTGAAATGTAGGCGAGAGTAGGCGGCTGCAGTGAGGGGAGGAGTGAAATAAGTGCAGTCAAGACGGACAGTTCCGACCTCTCGAAGTAGAACAGATACCTACGAGATCAAAGGCGGATATCGCGTCATCACACTCACGTGCTGTGTTGCTGATTAACATAATATAATTTCAGCTCTGTTGTTTTTATATGAAAATAAATATGATGAACAAGACACTCAAAGTGCTTGCTATTTAATCCCATGCGAAAGGCGTATTTATCATCCATTTTTACTTTAATACAAACGTGTATTTTAGATTTAAAAAAAAAAAAAAAAAATATGACAACAATCACATATCTCACGCAGAGATCGCGCTGGCATAGTGTTTGGGAATATTCATGCATAATTTAAACACATAACCACATGACATTAGATTAAAAAATAAAACTTTTTAGAACAGAACGGCAACATCACGGTTGTCTGAACCAATGAGCATTAAGCTGTGTCGTCAGCCAGTCGTTTCCCATCGTGCTTTTGGTCAGCGCAGTCGGTGGAGAGCTACTGCGCCCGACTGCGCAATCCGACAAGGCCGCCTCGCCATCGCGAGAGTTTTTTGGCACACGTCACCATGACATCAGAGCAAGGCGGACGTAACACGGACACATTTCTAACCGGCATGCATCTTGCGGTGATCACCAGTGATCGATTCTGCGCAGAATTTGCTCATCTCAGACGAACCTAGTGTCCGACTTGACAGCTCCGTTTTGTACTCAGCCCGAAACTGCTCTCGGCTACTCTCGTTGATCGCCGTCTGTAGCCGTAGATGGAATTTAACACGTTTTCCCTTTCTTGAATTCGATGGTTAAGATGACTGACGATGGAGTGAGATGGATACATTCCAGTTTTATTCATTTAATCAAACAAATGAATAAGAATGCATAATCTGGTGTAATCTATGTGCGACACCAAACTCTCAACAAGAAGAAATAGCACGAATAACACCTGGACTGGTGCCACTAACACTAGCTAACAGAGAGAGAGAGAGCTGCGGGGTCGGAGAAGAGAAAGAATGCGCGGACGAGCGTAGACAAGCTACACAAATTAAAAGCTACAAACTACAAAAAAGTTAAACTAAAAATAAAAAAATCTGTTCTTAACAAATCATAATCTATATATCAAATGAATGAACACGCCAAATATATTTAACTTAAATAGCCGTATTAACAGATGAACAAAACGAAAGGAAAAGACTGAGTGCTGCTGAGTTTGGTTCATGCTTGAGTGCAGTAAAGTTGGTTTTATGTTGGACATTCGTCAGACATTCTATCTTTACTTCAGCATTAATTTATATGTAATCGCATAATAGTCACTGATCATGCTGTATCTTGTTCAGATCACGTTTAAAAGCATAATATCAAAATTAATAATAATATTATTCGACAATGTAACTGTTCTATGCATCTGAAGTGAAAACGTCCTCACAACGATCCCCACTTGGGCACGTCAAGTTAGGGAGTGTCTCAAAAGTGCAAAATCCACTTATAACCTTGGTTAAATATGTGCATTTTCCATAATAAAACAGTAATACCATGATCCTTTTAGATGTGTATTTTATGTTAGCAAGTTGATTAAGTGCAGATACGGATTATTTTTTAAATTTTAAATGATTAACATATCTGTTGATATATGAATATGCAGCCTAAGAAAACTGCCTTAATGAACTAAATTTATTTAACGTTGTGGTTGTTTAATCTAAATGGCTCAAATCACCTACAATGTATTAATACATACATGCATCATTAGATGAAAAAATATATATTTTGTGCATCTATTATACATTTTTTTAAATCTTAAGTCCTATAACTTCCTGCTTATGTGACCCAAAGATGTCACACCAGTTGTAATATCTTCACACAATTCTGACACACATCATAACGACTTGGATTTTGAAAATATGATTTTGTGTATTTTTAATTAATTTTTGAAATATTCAAATCTATTTAACTTCCTGGTCATGTAACCCCATGATGTCACACCAGTTGTAATATCTTCACACAATCATGACACACATCATACAAGATTTGGATTTTGGAAATATGATTTTGTGCATTTTTGGTGAATTTTTCAAATATTCAAATCTATTTAACTTCCTGGTCATGTGACCTCATGATGTCACTGTATTTTAATCATAAACATCTGTCAAACACCTTTCATGCAGTTGTTTGTGGAAATATGTCTTTGGCTATTTTAATTTTTTTTTTTTTTTTTTTTTTTTTCAATCATTTGTGTGTGTATATATATACATACATACATACATACGTATGTATATATACACGCACACACACACACATATGTACGTTCTATATTTACAGTGGTGGCCAAAATTATTAGAACACTCGTATTTCCATTAGCTAAAAAATAAATATTATATTATACATATAGGCACATAATATAGCAATGTAAATAGTTTTGTATGAAAAAATGTTTGTAAATATGAACCAGCCTTGTGTAACAATATCAGGTCACATGACCAAACAGTAAAAAAAGTGTTCAATAATTCACATAATAGTTTAAAAACAATTTATAAAATAATATGAATGGATAATGTGTGAAAGATGTTTATGAATATAATACAGTGGGTGCTGCAACATGAGGTTACATGAACAGGAAGTTATATAGATTTCCAAAATCCAGTTTCTATACACTTCCACTCAAAAGTTTGGGATCAGTAAGACTTGTCATGTTTATTTTTTTTTTTATTTATTTATTTATTTATTATTTTTTTTTAAAGGAGTCTCTTATGCGCATCAAAAATACAGAAAATACAGTAATATTGCAAAATGTTATTGTAATACAAAAATCTTAAGTAGTCTTAAATAAGAGATTAAATATCTTAAATAGTCTTGAGTATCACATAATCCTTCAGAAATCATTCTAATATGCTTATTTATTATAAAATGTTGGAAACAATGTAAATTTTAACAATGTAAATCTATGCTATCACTTTTTATTAATTCAACACATCCTTTGTGAATAAAGTATTAGAAAAAAAAAAAAAAAAAGAATAAAAATTTACTGACCCCAAACTTTGAACAGTAGTGTGAAGTCAAGTGTTAGTCAAATAATCCTAAGAAACAGTCTCACAGGTTCCAAAAAAAATATTAAGCAGCACAACTGTTTTCAACACTGATAATAAATCAGCATATAACAATGATTTCTGAAGGATCATGGGACACTGAAGACTGGAGTAATGATACTGAAAATTTAGCTTTGCATCACAGGAATAAATTATATTTTAAAGTATATTAAAATAAAATAAATAAATAATAAAAAAAAAACATTATTTTATATTGTAATAACATTTTGCGATATTGCTGTTTGTTTCTGTATTTTTAATCAAATAAATGCAGCCTTGATGAGCATTTAAAAACCATTAAAAAATCTTATTGATTACAGATGTTTGAGTGGCACTGTATGTCTGCACAACAATATTAACAATCAAGGGTCTTCTTTCAGTCTTTCAGTCCAGATGAAGTGTCAAGTCCTTCATCAAAGCCCCTGTTTTTTTTGGGGGGTTTTTTTTGGTTTTGTTTTGTTTTTTGCTTGGAAGTTTGTAGAGAACACAATAGATTCACCTAAATGTTTTGTTCTAAGTTTAAACTTTATGTAATTCAATTACATACAATTTGGAATTTAATTTAAATTTAAATTTAATATAATCATATTAATAAACTTAATGTGATTCATATGCATCAGTCATACGTGAATGAACACAGGTAAAGTTTATGTAATAGTTCCCAGTGTCAAATAAGCACTGCTCAGTGTTCATGTGTTTCCACACTACAGAGTGTTCAAGTAGAGTGTTGAAGCAGTGCTGGAGTTAAGGAGATCATTATGTGCTGATTGACCATTAGTGATGAACACCTGCTGTTAACAAGCAGAATCACTGAATGAAAGAGAAATTCAAGAACTGACTTCATCCAGAAGAAATCAACTGAAATAAAACAAGACATTAAATCTCTCAAGATTAAACAAACAGCTTTACCAGCTTCACTCATTATGAACCAGATTGACTTTATTTCTGTCAGACTTCTAGAGAAACTCTTTTTGAGAATTAGCATAGGTTGTTTTGGTTCATTTGAAATCACCATCAATGAGACCAGTGTTTCCTTTTACTGGGTTCTTGACCCTTGATATACTGGTGTTTGTAATATGCTGGTTGCCTTAATTGTGTGTTTATGGACTGCACATTTAGTTAAGCTGGCAAAGCTAATTAAAGAATATATATTCATGAAAATAAATAAAAGTATAAAATGAGGTTTGGTATGTGAGTGTATGGATGTTATATTGCTTTAGCAGTATTTAGTCTCACATCCAGCTGTATTGTAAAAGTCAGATAATCTGAATACGTTACTTTGTGCACAAAAAGTTTCCGTCTGCAGCAACAGAAAGACCACAGACAACAAGATTCAGCGTATGAATCTCAACAATGGTGACAGTTGACAAAATGCTTTATGGTGCAATGCATCCTGGGTACCAGTTTAGTACAAGACTCTCCCATGTATCCCAGCATGCATTGCACCATGAATATTCAATGCAGCTGAATTGTCTGATTTTGTTATTCTTACCATTTGTTCTTAGGTTTTTTTTTTTTTTTGTGACTTTTTAGCAGCTTGTTTTGTGATGTTCAGAGATTTATCTGAATATTTTGTTCATTGTCACAGTTGTTGAGAATCATACACTGATTCTTGATGTCTGTGTTTATGTTGTATGTTGATGTTGTAGTGAAACACTTCTTGCACAAAATGCTTTTGAAATTTTTCATGTGAACCACAGCAACAACATACTTACAATACAATCACAGAACTACCGTTTAGATTAAACCACCATTCATATGGTCACATTATTATCACACCACTCCAGCTTTTCAAACCACATTAAACATATTTCACAAACATACAGACTTAACAACCACTGGAAAAAAAACAACTGAAGTGGAAATGTCAAGGGTCAAGAGCCCAACAAAAGGTAACACTGGTCTCCTTGATGGTGTTTTCAAATGAAAAAACAAACAAACCTCTGTTAATTCTCAATAAGAGTTTCTCTAGAAGTTTGACAGAAATAAAGTCAATCTGGTTAATAATGTGAAGCTGGTAAAGCTGTTTGTTTAATCAGATCTTGAGAGATTTAATGTCTTGTTTTTTGTTCAGTTGATTTCTTCAACTGCGGCTGAAGTCAGTTTTTGTGTTTCTCTTTCCTTCGGTGATTCTGCTTGTAAACAGCAGGTGTTCATCATTATTGATCAATCAGCACATAATGATCTCCTTAACTCCAACACTGTGTCAATGCTACTTGAACACTCTGTAGTGTGGAAACACATGAACACTGAGCAGGGTTTGTTTAACACTGGGAACTATTACATAAACTTTACCTGTTTCATTCACGTATGACTGATGCATATGAATCACATTATGTTTATTAATGGATCTATGTTAAATCTGTGTAATCTAATTATATAGAAAATGTGTGTGTAATTGCATTACATAGTTTAAATTTAGAACAAAACATTTTTTGAGTGCAAGTGCATTTTCATTCTGAGTTTGAATCTTAAAAAATAAAACTTCAGCATTTAGAAAATTTATGATATGTAGCTAGCAGGAAAATAAGGTTTATGAAATATCACTTTCCTTTTCACAATTATGAAAAAAAAAAAAAATAATAAAAAATTCTATATATAAATTTGAAATCAGGATTCACATAACATTTGATAAAATAAAGAATATCATCAAAATGTCATTGTATGAGCAAATCCAAAATAAATAAATATATTTCAGAACAGCTGGAATATCATTCTTAAGGCTTATAGGAGAGCACTTAAATTCCTTCATTAAATAAAATCTATGAATCAACTTAAATGTAACTTTAACTTATCAATGTAACTTTTCTCATTTTGTTAGTTATCAGGTATTTGCGAGATAATGACCAAACTTTATTTAAAACGATTCCAGCTGGAGATCACATAAGGCACAGAAACAGACTCCTCCTGAAACAAAACTCTAATTTTCTCATTGTTTTTTGATTTAGATGATGAAAGTCACTGTTTACCTTTATAAATATTTTACATAGATTCAATGAGTGACAGAGATTGGAGGGAAAAAAAGACCTCTTAAAAGCATGAGAACTGCATGTGGCACTGCATCAGGAACAGTTGCAAACTCTTTTGGACTAACAGGAATTCCGTGCTATCTAAGAACTCCATTTTGAAAGATTGAGATGCAAAAATACCGTAAAAAAGGTAAAAAAGAAAAGAGATTTGTTTTTATACAGTACATTCTTTTTTATTCCAGATTAGATATAAGGTGTAAAATTGTGTTTAAAAATTAGGTTCCAAGCTAATAACATTTGCATATGCAAAAAGGGACAAATATGATATGGATTTTCATCATGCTTTAATTACACATTAATAAAAAAACTTAAACCACCTAGTTTGGAGAAAAAATAAAAAATAAAAAATAACATTAGGGATCAGATTCCATATAGATGACAGCTCATTGATAAAGTTCTTTATCCAATTTATTATTTTTTATTATTATAAAGGCATAATGTGTGTCAGGATTGTGTGAAGATAATACAACTGGTGTGACATTTTTGGGTGACATGAACAGGAAGTTAGATAGATTTGAATATTTGAAAAATTCATTAAAAAGACACAAAATCATATTTCCAAAATCCAAGTCATGTATGATGTGTGTCAGGATTGTGTGAAGGTATTACAACTAGTGTGGCATCATAGGGTCACATGACCAGGAAGGAATATAGATTTGTATCTTTCAAAGATTCATGAAAAATAGACAAAATGACATTTCCAAAATCTAAGTTGTGTATGATGTGTGTCATGATTGTGTGAAGATATTACAACTGGTGTGACATCGGGGGGTCACATGACCATGAAGGTAAATAGATTTGAATATTTGAAAAATGCATTAAAAATACACAGAATCATATTTCCAAAATCCAAGTCATGTATGATGTGTGTTATGATTGTGTGAATATATTACAACTGGTGTGACATCATGGGGTCACATGACCATGAAGGTATATAGATTTGTATCTTTCAAAGATTCATGAAAAATAGACAAAAGGGCATTTCCAAAATCTAAGTTGTGTATGATGTGTTAGATGTGTCACAGAATATATTACAGATGCCATAACAACAGCTGTTTCTACCAGTTAAAAGAAAATATTGAAATACAATCTAATAATAAAGCAAAAATTCATAGTTAATATCCTATTCATAGCTTAAAATCATGTTTTAATGTTTTTCTACTTAATTCACATCTCTGCATTTTATTTGCATAATGCTTTGCATGTTTTTGAATCTTGGAATGCCTATCTTTTTTTTATCATTTTCATGCGCTTTTGAGATAGTCCCTTAATTTGCTCTGCGAATGTCTGACGAATGTCCAACATAAAACCAACTTTACCGCACTTCATGCTTGTGTGGCACAGCGCTCTACGAAAGTTCACGGAAAGAAAAAACGAGATGACAGAAATGAAAGTAAACACACTGCAGTTTCGAATCATCTGTATGACCAAAAATGACTGAGTATTTTTGTCGTTGTTGTTGTTTCCGCTGTTCGATCGCGCCGGCGCCTCACGCACACACATATAGCATTGCAAACGTTGCAGCCTGTTCATTATCACAATAAAATACCGAACCAGTAAACCAAACATATAAAACAATGATTAATTAAAACAGTGCGTACTGTACAATCCATGCCGTTTAGCCTGAGGTCGGCCATGTGAGGATGTTTTTACGCGCGTTAAGTACGAAGCCTGATTTACTAATAAATAATAGTTTAGCATTAAATACATCGCGAATATGGACACATTTAATTGGATTCATGCCGAATGAGAGAAGCGGGCTGCGTTTACTTTCAGTTTCGCTTTAAATTAGCCTAGTTCGTTTTGGCTTGTTTAGCAACTTATATATTTCATTCTTGTTTGTTTCCGAAAACTGTTCAAAATAGTCTGTAGGCTAAGTATTGTGTTTATTTATTGTACAATATGACATTTTGCTTTATTTACCGGCGTTAAGTATAAATGTAATAATGTTGTGCTTACCTGTGTTTAACCTAAACTACAAGTAAAGTTAATGTAGACCTACATACCAGTAATATGATTTTATAATTTTATGCTATATTGACCTACCTCATTACCCTCCCCTGGATGTATAATGAGCAGCAATAAACTACATTTTGGTATATTTTACATTTTATAATGCCTAGTCATACTTCTGTGGATATTTTGGTGAAAGTAACTCAAAAGTAACTTAAAAGTAGTGTAACACATTACAATATAGATACAGTAATATTGTAATGTAACAAATTACTTTTTAAAAGACAGTAACTAGCAATATATAATGCATTACATTTTGGAAGTAACTTGCCCAACACTGCAAATATTACAAAAACTTTTTAACTTTCTTCTTTTTTTAGATGTCGCTATAGTGATGTCAGTCAGGATGGCTCCTCCTCTTCCTCTTATCTTCCTGCTGATGAACCACGGTTAGTGTCTTTAACACTTCAGAAACACTTGAGACAGATTTGCACAACACTGGAAACCCATTTATTCAGTATGAATTCTGTGTTTCAGGGGTTTCTAGTGCGGATTGGGGTGTGAATTACAGTCATTCACACATCTGTGCACTAAAGGACTCTTCAGTGATAATGAGATGCACTTATAAATACCCTACTGGACATGAAATCATAAATGTATTCTGGACCAAAAACCATGTAAAGGGTGTAGAGCCTCCAGATCTGTTTGAGGATCCTGAATACAGTCAGAGGCTTCAGTATCTGGGAGATAAACAGCAGAACTGCACCATCAGACTGAATCATGTGACACAGAAAGATGAACACACGTACTATTTCAGATTTGTCACTGATAAACCTGGTAGAAAATGGACTGGCACTCCAGGAGTGTCTCTTACTGTCACAGGTGACACAGGTAAGGTTTCACTCTTCTTCTGTGCATTATGTTGAATAATAATGAGTGTGTGACAGCAGCACTAGATATAATGTGTGTGTTGTGTTCAGATCTTCAGGTGGAGTCTCCTGAGAGAGTGACAGAGGGAGATTCAGTCCGTCTGACATGTAAAAGCAGCTGCACTCTGACTGACAGAGCAACATTCATCTGGTACAGAAACTCACAGCCATTAACTGAGAGAAGAGACAGAAACAATGAACTCCTGCTGCAGTCAGTCAGAAGAGAGGATGCAGGCAGATATAGCTGTGCTCTACATGGACACACTTACATCTCTCCTGCTGTTTATCTCAATGTCATGTGTAAGTACAAATCCATCAGTTCTTTTTAATAATTTTTGGAGTGATAATGCAGTGTTCATATGCAGCCAAGCCTCATGTGGGGTCCCCATCCACCATTTTTTCAATACAATGAAATGTCTTAAAAATAGTAGAAAATAATCTGATGGCCTCCAAACACATTGGAGGGTCTCACTGTCTGATTCTGCAGTGACAGGTAAATAACTGTTTCACAAACCATCACAATGCACCACCAGGTGGTGATTATTTATTTATTTATTTATTAATGAATTTTATATGTGGACAGTAATTCTAATTCATTTTTGCTCACAACATAATTACTTTTGATGCACTTTTTTAATAATTTTAAAATGTTCATTCGCAATATTGTTACTGTCACATGACCTAAATTCCCAAGTTAGTTTAACCAGAGCAACGCCAAACAAACAGTAAACGATGTAATGCACTTCGCAGTTTTTAGATGTAGGGGCGTTTACATTTTAAAGACACATGATGACAACTAGACTAAAAACAGACTTCAGTCATATGAATGCTTGTAAATTATATGTAAATTTGGATCTACAGATTTCATTTTTTGTCCTCTTTAGATGCACCAAAAAGTGTCTCAGTGTCCATCAGTCCATCTGAAATAGTGGAGGGAGATTCAGTAACTCTGAACTGCAGCAGTGATTCAAACCCACCTGCAGAAATCAGCTGGTTTAAAGGAGGAATGTTTGTAGCATCTGGAAGAATCTACAACATTGCAAAGATCAGCTCTGATCACAGTGGAGAATACAAGTGCAAGTCCAGAAATGAACTTGGAGAGAAATACTCTGATGCTGTGACTTTAAATGTCATGTGTGAGTTAATGATGGTTTAGTAACTATGACATTAAATCTTCTAAGCATCTGTGATGTCAAATTTCATAAGACTGTTAATGATTATTTATTTATTTATTTATTTAAGATCCTCCCAGGAATGTCTCAGTGTCCATTAATGTATCTGCTGAAATAGTGGAAGGTGATTCAGTGACTCTGATCTGCAGCAGTGATTCAAACCCACCTGCTCTGAACTTCAGCTGGTTTAAGGAGAATCAAAGCTCAGCTGTTGGATCTGGACAGAGTTTCAGTGCACTACAGAGTGGACACTTCTACTGTGAGGCTCACAATCAACATGGATCTCAGAGATCAGACGCTGTTACTGTCATTGTTAAAGGTAGAGCAGTTCATTTACTCTTTCTAAAGTGAAGCAAATGAATGTGTTCAGGTGTTTTACTCTTCTGTCTCAGTTATAGGACGTCTGGTGATATTGTACATGTCCATTGGAGTGGTTTGTGGAGCTGCAGTTATCATTATGATGTTGCTGATTTGGTAAGATGTGTGTAGTATTTGATCACAGGTTAACCGCATTTACAACAGTCATATTATTGACCAATAAAATATTATCAAATGCATCAGAGGTCAATATTGTTCTAATACAACATATTAATTCTATACTCTTTTATGTAACCTATTTATTATTTCTAAGGAGAAGCAGAAAAAAAAAGAGAAAAGATACACTTGAAATTCAGGTGAGAAAAATTAGTTTAGTAATCAATAGTCTCATCAGTAAATAAAATACTAACTAAAAGTCTGAATGCATTTGTGACTATATATATATAGAGAGAGAGAGAGAGAGAGAGAGAGAGAGAGAGAGTTTAAAAGCATTAGTTATTTATTTTGTCTCTACATTTGTCTGTTTCTTAAATGTCAAAGATGAATCTTTCCAGACCTGATTATGACAGACGTTCAACATCTGATGTTAAGTCACATGAACCTTTGTATGAGAATGTAACAGTAAGTTGTTGTTACAGTCTGTTGATGTGAATGCTAATGCTATTACTATAGGTGACCTAATATTTATCATATGTTGGCATATATACATTTTAATTCAATACATTTTAATACTTCAATAATTCAATTTTCTCTCTATTCTATTCTATTTTTTCTAACGCCAAGATGAATCATTCCAAACCTTGTGATATTGAGATGACTGAAGCTGTGTATGAGAATACAACGGTGAGTGTTTCCACTCTTTGACTTGAATATCAAATGTTTATTGACTAAGTATATTGTGCAGACAAATTAATTTTTCTGTTCAGTATCATATTATTCAAGTCCTTTTATACTGACCAGATATTTGAAGTGTATGATGTTTTAATGTATTAATTTACTTTCTTTCTTTCAGCTTGTCAGGCCGTAGTGTTCAGGACACGTGGCAAAACATTTTACAGCCTTTTTCTGTGTCTCTGTCAGTGAAGCCCTGAATGATTGACAGTAGTGTCTTGATTTACAGAAATTAATTTAGCAGTTAGTTTCATCCAAAGTGACTTACAAATGTTAAAGTTGTTGTAATTCTATTTGACTGTAGTAAAGCATAAACATATTGTGTGAATTAGTAGGACAACAATCTTAATTTACAACAAACAAAAACTACATCTAAAAATTAATCAACTAAGATCTCATTGTATTTAAAGTTTTACATTCTGTCTATTCAGTGTTTTTAAACATATTGTATATTGTCCTTTTATTAAACTGTATTGTAGTACTGCAGCTTGTGATTACAGTGTTTCCTGTGTATTTATCAGAGGTGTAAAATCCAGGTTCCATGAGTAAAAGTCCTCCCCAGTATTTTGTTCCAATCACCTGGATTTGCTAACTAGCAAATTAGTTTTTCAGCCAGTAGGTCAGAGATGGCAGATAGGACTTTTAGTTACTTAAAAATGTTCTGAGGGCAGAAAGGAAAATGATTGGTTCACAGATTTAACCAATAAAATTGAAGCAGAGGCGGGGTCAGGAAATTTGGACGCCTGGAGGGAATACTTCAGACAGAAACATTATTAACGCTTCGTGGGAGGCATTTGCTACAAGGTAAGTGAATTTACCATGTATTTTATTAAAAAAAATATATTTAAAAATACATCTCTATCAACATTTCTAACGTTTACTGAGATAATTAGTGGGCAAAGACGCACAGAACAAGTAATCATGGACTACATATCATATCATATGCATTTCATTCAACTGCTATATCAGTCGATCGCACCAAAGCTGCTTATGGGGTAAATTGAGTAAAACTGTCTGTGATACCGACATGAGCGACAACAGAACTCGTTCAAATCTCCGTGGCTTTTTATTAGTCAGTCAGCGCTAGCATTAACATTAGCGCTGCTCTCAGGGCAGGAGTAAAAATAACAGTACTAAACTGAATTATGCGCTGCTCTCAGGCAGGAGTACTGAACAGGTCCGTATTACTGTTATTTTTAGTGTACTATGCGCTTCTCTCAGGCCAGGAGTACTCAATAGGTCCGTATTACTGTTATTTTTACTGAACTATGCGTTGCTCTCAAGGGCAGGAGTACTCAATAGGTCCATGTTACTTTTATTATTAGTGTACTATGTGCTGTTCTCAGGGCAGGAGTAAAAATAACAGTACTAAACTGAATTATGTGCTCCTCTCAGGGCAGGAGTACTGAACAGGTCCGTATTAGTTATTTTTAGTGTACTATGCGCTGCTCTCAGGGCAGGATATATATATATATATATAATATATGGCTTCTGCTTTTTCAAGAATGTTTTTTTTCTGCAAAGAGAAGAAAAACTACATGAGTCAAAGACAGGTTTGTCATCATTATAAGCACATCATGTGAAAATGATTCAGCATTCAATGAATAACCTGTGACAGCATAACCTGACAAACCAGAGGACCAATCACCTTGCACAGTATCTAAAATGTTGTTAAGGTCAGTCTTAAACTCCTTAAATTCCAAAGTATAGTCATACAGAAATACTTTGATGTAAGTAGCGCATAGTTCAGTAAAAATAAAAGTAATATGAACCTATCCAGTACTCCTGCCCTGAAAGCAGTGCATAGTACACTAAAAATAACAGTAATAGGAACCTATTGAGAACGGGCGTGTACGCGCTTGTGTGCGAGTATGTCCTCCATGTCTGTGTGCGCTGTAAGGTCGGAGTGGTTGCGTAAACGCTGAGTGTATATGTACATGGTCATGCCGTGCAGATGTGTAAAGATATAGGGTGCTGTGTGTGTGTGTGAGTAGGAAAGCAGGTGACCGGTGCTGTGAGAGGAGTTAGAAGTAAGAAAGACATACAAAGAAGCAAGCAGGGAGGGATGCAAGTAAAAACTTGACAGAAACAAAAACATTGTAACAACATTTAAATGCTGCGGAGACTGACAGTATCATGTTTGTTATGGTATTGTGTTAAATTAGCGAATTGACATAAATAGTTAGATAGAGATAAATGGAAGATCAAGCGAGGAAAGAAGAAAAATAAAAATATAACGGATTCTTATCTGGAGTGGTGTTAATATAACCACGCTGTGGTACTGAGGTCGCGGTAGAGCCGCCGGTCCACGTAGAGCCGGTCCACGGCGATGACCGCTCGGGAGCCCTTCTGGATGAGACTGCGTCGGATTGGGAACAGAACTTCGCGTCGCTCCAGGATTTCTTTGGGGAACGGGTCGTTTACGCTAAAGTCTGTTCCTTTCAGCTCCCTGCCGCGACTCTTCACCTGCTCCTTCTACTTGAAGTATCCGAATTTGGCCACAACAGGACGCGGCCTCGGGCCTCCAGGTTTCTTCGCTCCCAGCCGATGGACTCTTTCGAAGCAGATGTTTTCCACGGTTTCTTCCGGAAGCTTCAGGTACGTTTTGATAAAGGATTTAACCGTAGCTTTTGCGTCCTCTTCGGCAGATTCCGGGATGCCTGAAAACACCAGGTTATCTCTCATACTACGGGCCTGGAGATCGATGACAGTCTCTTTTATTTTTTTTTATTTTCTTCATTTAGATGGGTCACATTCTCAGTTAGAGGCTTGACCGAGTCTCGTAGTGATGCGTTCTCAGCAGCGAGTGTTTCCACCTGCTGCTGGTTGAATTCCAGTGATTCCCTCAAGGATTTGAATTCACGGTGCAGGATCTCAACCAGGGACAACCTCGCGTCGAAGCTGGACAACCGCTTGTCGATTGAATCCAGGATGTCGGTAAAGCTTTTACCCGTCGGCGATGTTGTTTCAGGCGAGTCTGCCGGACGACTTCTTTTGGAAGACGGCGTCTCGCATTTGACTGGGGAACATGCATTTTGGTTTTTCTTCATGACTATAACGTCGAAGCACCAGTCGATGTATTCCTGGAGAGTTTCCAAATTTTCCTCGCTGTCCTCGCTGTTCATTCAGTTCATTCAGTCTTGTTCATTCAAGACTATTTTGGTCAGCAGCTCCAGGTGGAGCTTGATTTGCACTGGCCATAAAGAGGAAGTTAAAGGCTTGTGTGCTTAACTACTTTATCCGCACAGAAACCAGTAATAAAAACTTCTATATCCTCAAACAGCACCATCAAAACAGACTGTAAACTGAATAGCTAGATGTTTACTAACATTTGTCTCATAAAATTAAAAAAAAAAAAAAAATTACAAAAACAAACTTTAAAACCGTACATTTATTTGTAGGTGTTGCTATGGTGATGTCAGTCAGAATGGCTCCTCCTCTTCCTCTGATCTTCCTGCTCATGATTTGCGGTGAGTCACTGCAACATTTCAAAAACAGTCAAAAGAGAATTGCATTACACTGGATACCCATTTGTTCACTATGAATTGTGTGTTTTAGGGGTTTCTAGTGCTGTGTCACGGAGGCAAGACAGGAAATGAATGATCGAGGAAAGTCCCCGTGTAGCGTGATGGAGAACTCAAACGCGGGATCACACGAGTGAGCAGGTAAATCACGCAGTTAGTCTGAGAACGCTCCGTCTATGGAGTAGAGATTTCCACCAGGAAATCCGCGTTCCCACACGCACACAGACAGGTATATAAATAGCTCCGAAGAGCGGTACTCACGTGAGTGATGAGATGGGAGAAGAGACGACCAACAGAGAAGTCAACCATGAACTCAATGTCTGGTGCCAACCAAACCTTATTTCCTGTTTATATACCCGCGGAGATTACTTCCGGTGCCTCGTGACCTCACGTGATCTGATGCGTGTGACAGTACCCCCCCCCTCCAGGGCCGGCACCAGACGGACCCGGAGAGGTGGATACCCGACGACGGTAGTCCTGAATGAGAGTGGGATCCAGGATGAACCGCCCGGGAACCCAAGACCGCTCCTCCGGACCGTAGCCTTCCCAGTCAACTAAGTACTGGGTGCCACGGCCACGGGGGCGCGAGTCGAGGATTCTCCGAACGGTGTAGGCAGGACCACCGTCGATGATCCGGGGTGGGGGGGAGCGGGAATCTGGGGAGACAGGGGAGAGAAGAAAACAGGTCTTAGTTGGGATTGATGGAAGACGGGATGGATCCGGAGGGAAGCAGGCAGCTGGAGCCGGAAGGTGACAGGGTTTAGTCGGTGAGTGATCTTGAAGGGGCCGATGTAACGAGAGGTGAGTTTTTTGGAGTCCGTCTTGAGATTGATGTTCCGGGTGGATAGATAAACCCTGTCACCCACATGGAACAGTCGTCCCGGGGGGTGTCGGCGGCGGTGCTGAATGATGTAGCGTCGGTTGGTCTTTTGAATGGCAGCACGAGCGTGGTTCCAGAGCCGCCGACACCGGCGGACCAACTGTTGGGCGGACGGAACTTCAACCTCCGGCTCCTGATGATCGAATATGGGAGGTTGAAATCCATAGCATACCTCGAAGGGGCTTAGACCGGTGGTGGAGGAGGTGTGAAGGTTGTTGGACAGTTCGGCCCAAACGAGGTAGCTAGCCCAGGAGCGCTGATGCTCGCTGGCAAAGCACCGGAGGAAGCGCTCCAGTTGTTGGTTGGCCCGCTCCGTCTGGCCGTTGGTCTGAGGATGGAACCCGGAAGACAGACTGGAGGTGGTACCGACCAGACGGCAGAAGGCCTGCCAGAACTTGGCCGTGAACTGGGGCCCTCTGTCCGAGACGATGTCCTTGGGGAACCCATGCAGGCGGACTACGTGTTCAAGAATTAGTTCCGCGGTGGATTTGGCAGAGGGGAGTCCGGGGAGAGCCACCAGGTGCACAGCTTTGGAGAAACGATCCACGATGGTCAGGATGGTGTTCTTTCCTTGGGAATCAGGAAGTCCAGTGACGAAGTCGAGGGAGATGTGGGTCCAGGGACGTTTGGGGACGGGGAGGGGCTGCAACTCCCCGGTGGAGGGCGCATTGGTGTTTTTGGAGCGGGCACAGATGTTACAGGCCTGGACGTACTCCTGTACGTCCCTCCTCAACGTCCTCCACCAAAACGCTCGAGAGATGAAGTTGGTGGTCCGCTGGACTCCCGGATGACCCGCCAGGGTGGAATCGTGCCCCCACTGAAGCACCTCTTGGCGCAGGGCACTCGGGACGAAGAGGCGTCCAGTGGGTGTGTCCGATGGAGGGGGTTCCTGGCTGTGACCTTGGCGGACTCTCTCTTCTAACCCCCACCGGATGGGCGCCAGGATGATGTGAGAGGGCAGGACAGGCGCGGGCTCCGAGGTGATGGTGTCTCTTTGGTGTTGGCGGGAGAGTGCATCAGCTTTAGTATTTTTTGAACCCGGACGATAGGAGAGGTGGAAGTTGAAATGTTCGAAGAATAGGGCCCACCGCGCCTGCCTGGGGTTGAGCTGTCTGGTCTGACGGATGACAGTGAGGTTCTGGTGATCGGTCCAGACGGTGAATGGGTCACTGCCGCCCTGGAGCCAGTGACGCCATTCCTCCAGAGCCCACTTGATGGCCAACAGTTCACGGTCCCCTACCCCGTAGTGCTGTTGTGTGGGATTGAACTTTCTGGAGAAAAAGCTACATGGGTGTAGTTTCTCGTCTGGACCGCGTTGTGAGAGAACGGCTCCTACGCCCACAATTTTTTCTTATTATTAAATATACATGAAACAATGAAATTGCTTGCTTGTGTTTCCTTTTTTTGACAGAAGAAGGATAAAGAAGAGATCTGTTATACCTGAGTATGAGGCGACATGATCAGAGAACCACAAAATAAAATCAATAAAATAATAAAATTAGTTTTTCCTACATTGAAAGATGTGTTGTATATTTTCCTTCCCTCTTTCCTGTAGAATGATGATCCCAGTGTAAGCACATATACAGCTCTAGACCTCAAGCCCAGATCTTCTGACCTGTACAACACACTCACAGTAAGTGAAATATTAAAATAATAATAATAACAATAACTAAATAAATAAATAACATGTACAAAATAATTTGTGCTTTTAAAAGTGAGGTAATCTATCAAATAATCAATGTGTTTTTCATGTAGTCTGTGCATCCCAGACCTGCTGTTCATCAGTCAGGATCTTCTGAACATGAGAATCTGTCAGTAAGTAAGATCCACAGGTCTTCTTACATAAACTAGACTAGAAAAGTAATTTCACCAACAGTGAACAAATTTTAATCAATTTTAATAATCTGTCTGATTGTGTTTCAGTTGTCTTATTTCTGTTGCAGCCACACAGTGAGATGCCACATTAAGATGAAGCATAACTACACTCATTTGTATCATTGCTGGACATCCACATCACAACTCTTAATGAAAATAAGGAGTTTCCATTATACGCTGTGAAGTGATCTAATTAAGAAAAAATAATAAGAATAAAAAAAATCATATTGATACAATTATTTTGCCATTACATCACAAAAAAAAGTTACCTACAACTTTTTTTTTTTTTGTAGTAGTAGTAGTAGTAGTAAACAAACCTAGTCTCATAATAACTTATAATTACCCCACCAGCAATAAATAGCCAATATTATCTTACCCATTTTCTCTTGCATTTGTTGCTTTAACAAATGTGCTTTATAAACAGAGTTATTGCAGTCTGTGAAAACCAACGTTTAATCAAGGGTCAAGAGCCCAACTGAAGCAAACACTGATCTCTATCATGGTGACATCAAACTTAACTTTTCAATAAAACATCAACATCTGAAACTCCGTTAATTCTTAAAATGAACTTTTGTATGAAATAAAGTCAGACTGGTTTGTGATAAATGACGATGCTCAGATCTTGAGAGATCTGAAAGAGTTTAATATTCTGTTGCTGCAGGTTTATCTATTTATACAGTGACAGTGTTTGATCATAATAATTTGCATTTACATATTTAGCAGACACTTTTATCCAAAGCAACTTACAAAAGAGAACAATGGAAGCAATCAAAATCAACAAAAGAGCAATAACATGCAAGTGCTATGACAAGTCTCAGTTAGCCTAATGCAGTACACGTAGCAATATTTCTAAAATAACAGTGTTTGTTAAAGTTTAAACAAAGCTTTTGCACTTCATGTAAGTTAGGATATTTTACTTAAATGTTACAGTTTTTAGTCATTTGACCATTTGACCATTTTTTTTTTGTTGTTGTTGTTTTTAATAGTGTGAGGAATGGTGCAATTTGCACCATCTGGTGGTGATTTCATAAATTATTATCACCATTATTTTTGTAATTTTGCATACATTTCTATTAAATTTGCATTTTTGTATTTAGCTGACGCATTTTTGTATATTTTTGAAAATATATTTAAAATATACTTCATTTAAAATGCATTTTTAAAAAATATACAAAAAATGGCCAAAAAATATATTTGTTAAAATATATTTAGGTAAATATATTTTCTACCAATATATTTCTGGCCATATATATATATATATATATATATATATATATATATATATTGACCTCTGTATATTTATTGACCTTCCCACACACGACGCCTGACAGAAGAATGGACCTTTGCAACACTATGAAGGCTGAGGAAGCTTTGTGGGGTTTGCGGCAGGGCGTTCGAAAGTTGAAGCGGTATGTGGAGGATTTTCTCGAGCTAGCAAACCAGCTGAGCTGGCACGACGCTGCGTTAGGTGCGTGTTTTCAGCTGGGGCTGGACGATGAGACTATCCGTTGCGATCTTCCCGTTTGTGAGTATCTCCTGATCGAACTGATTAATGTAGTCCTTTATTTGAATGGTTCCGACTTTGAAGTCGAAGAAGATTACGTCTCGTCGTCCAACCCCCTCTGAGACACGCCGTGTCGTGTCGGCTCACACCACGCAGGGAACCCCCACATACCGCGCCAACGGCTCGGACCACCTGCCCTGCCCCAAACGAAACTCCCTTGTCCAAGGCTCCATCCGCTTCCTCAGCCCGGAACCACCGGCTGTGGCCCGCTCAAAACCCCCAGAACCCGCGGCCTGCTCACGGAAATTTTTTTTGGGGGGGGGCTACCTTCTCTGTTTTCGGCCATGGCTCCCCGAGCTCCCTGATCCTCCATGGCATCCCAGACTGTATGCTCCGCCGTGGCTCCCCGAGCTCCCTGACCCGCCATGGCATTCCAGACTGTATGCTCCGCCGTGGCTCCCCGAGCTCCCTGATCCGCCATGGCACCCCGGGCTGTATGCTCCGCCGTGGCTCCCCGAGCTCCCTGACCCGCCATGGCATTCCGGACTGTATGCTCTGCCGTGGCTCCCCGAGCTCCCTGACCCGCCATGGCATTCCGGACTGTATGCTTCGCCGTGGCTCCCCAAGGCCCCTGACCCGCCATGGCTCCCTGAACTCCCTGATCCGCTCTGGAGGCGTTCCTCCTCTCCCTCCTGTGTCTGCCCTGCACTAGCCTCCAGGGCACCCACCCCCCCTCCCCGGTGTATTTGTTACAGCGCGAGACGCACCTTACGGGAGGGGGGAGTATTGTCACACCCCTGTGGACTGTTTTTTGGTTTTTCCCTCCTGTGTCCTTATTTGGTCTTTCCTGTTCCGTTTCTTGTTAAGTGTTCATTGGTTTATTTCCCACACCTGTCTTTGTAATTAGCTCACACCCCTTTATAAGGTTGTTTCAGTTCAGTGTTTTTTTTCCGTTCTTAATGTCATTCCGTTGTTGTGTTGTCGCTAATGTTAGTTTGCGTCGTGTTGGATCGTGTTTTCCCTGCTGTTCCAGTTTGTTCCTGTTCCCATTTGGATTATTCTTATTAAAGCAAGTGTATAATATATCTCCTCATCCCTGCTCCTCCTTCCCACACACAACGCCTGACAGTGATCACGTGACCTTCATGAGAAACAGACAGACGAGTGCTGACATCACAGACCTGTTGCTCTAAAATTTGTAGGAAGCCTGATTTGCTTACATTGATGATTTTGTTTAACTTAAAATGTAATATGTAATACCTGCAGAAAACTATCCATTCAGTTTTCTCCTGTAGAGAATGCTCAATGCTTTGTGGCTTGTTAAGCACAGCAAACTCCCGCTTGAGCGATGTGAGTAGACAGGTGTCGCTACAGTGAGGTGAGGAGAGAAATTAGTGCAATCAAGATGGAAATTTTCACCCCTCAAAGTGAATCAAAGGCAAAGTAAATCACTCACACTCTTATGTTTTATTGCTAATAAATGTAGTGCCACGGGTATGGTGGATTTTTTATTTTTTTTTTTGTATGCCATTTGGAAATTCACATCAACCTGATTTAACCTCATTTGGATCTAATTGAAATTATTTTGCTTTAAAATAAAATAAATATGGTAAAATAATACTAATAATAATAATATGAACAAGTTGTTCCAATGTTTGTTCCAATCCAAAATTTCCAATGTGCAGCATCCACCTGATGATACGACAGCAGCCATATTGTGCCAGAACACCCACAAAACCACCAGCTTATTGGTGAAAAGGAGACAGAGTGATGAAGCCAATGGTGATGGCCAGAGACCAACAGGCAAATTTAGCCAGGATGCTGGGGTTACACTCCTACTCTTTTTTCAAAGACATCCTCGGATTTTTAATGGCCACAAAAAAGTCAGGACCTTGTTTTAACATCTCAGTCAAAGGATGGTGCTTTTCAAGTCAAGTCAAGTCAAGCTTTTTTGTCATTTCGCTACATGTGTGGACATACAGTGGAACGAAATGTCATGTCTCACAGGACCACGGTGCTGCATAAATAGACATAAATATGAACATACATACACTAGACGTAGAAACAATTTTTTAAACCTATACATGTAACTATCCATATATTATAAATAATTGACTATACATACACATAACCTAAGACAGACTATACAAGTACTTTACATATTAACTGTGCAAGATAATGTGCAGAAGAGGTATTTAAAGGTTAAAAAGCATATAGTGCAATATGATTTGTGGTGCGTTGACAAGTAAACATTTGTTAAGTCCTTATTAGGTCCTTGTAACGTGGAGTGTTAATAGAAAAGTGTCTGGTGCATATAAAGAGAAAAGAGTGTTTCTACAGGTGGTTTGTCCAGCCCACTCACCTGTATGTAGCACACTCAGAGGTGCACAATGTTTTCTGTGTAACGTAGTGTCTATAGGAAAGTGTCTGGTGCATATAGAGATGAAGAATGCGTTACTACAGGTGGTTTGTCCAGCCCACTCACCTGTGTGTAGCACACTCAGAATTGCACAGTGTTTTGAGTTTTTCGACAGTTTACAATGTGGATAAGGTTTCAGAGGTTGGAATTGAGGGCTCTCACAGCCAAGGGGGAAGAAGCTGTTGAGCAGTCTTGCAGAGCGGGCTCTGATGCTCCTGTAACGTCTTCCTGATGGCAGGAGCTGGAAGAGATGATGGGAGGGATGGGTGGGGTCCGTCACGATGCTGGTGGCTTTACCGGAGCATCGTGTAAGGAAAATTTCCAGAAGGGAGGGGAGAGGAGTACCGATGATCTTTGCAGCTGTGTTCACTGTCCGCTGTAGGGTCTTGCGGTCAGCAGCACTACAGTTCCCATACCAGACAGTGATGCAGCTGGTCAGCACACTCTCAATGGTTCCCCTGTAGAATGTGGTGAGGATGGGTGGAGGGAGACTTGCCCTTTTCAGCCAGCGAAGAAAGTGTAGGCGCTGTTGTGCCTTCTTGGAGAGTGACATAGTGTTGGTGGTCCAGGTGAGATCCTATGTGATGTGCACCCCCAGGAATTTAGTGCTGCTTACTCTCTCCACAGCTGAGCTGTCGATGGTCAGTGGGGGGTGGTCAGCAGAGTTCCTCCTGAAGTCCATCACAACCTCCTTTGTTGGGACAGGTTGTTAGCGCCACACCATTCAGCCAGCTGAGCCAATTCCTCTCTGTAGTTTCATCATTGTTGCTGATGAGACCTACCACTGTTGTGTCATCAGCAAACTTGATGATGTGATTGGAGCTGAACTTGGCAATGCAGTCGTGGGTCAGTAGCGTGAAGAGCAGCGGGCTGAGAACACAGCCCTGTGGGGCACCTGTGCTCAGTGTGGTAGTGCTGGAGGTGTTGCAGCCGACATGGACTGACTGAGGTCTTCCAGTTAAAAAGTCCAAGATCCAATTGCAGAGGGAGGTGTTAAGGCCCAGAAGGTTTAGTTTGTTGATGAGCTGTTGTGGGATTATTGTGTTAAATGCTGAGCTGAAGTAAATGAACAGCATTCTAACATAATAATTTTAACATTATTGTTCCCATCACTATACTGGGGTGTTATGACCCACACAGGCCACAGGTTAATCACCCCCTGCTGGCCTCACTAACACCTCTTCCAGCGAGAAGGGTGTTCCTGCACAACCGGAGGCTGCAGGACCGCATTTCTAGGACCCTATATTTTATTTATTTTTTTGTATTATTTTATTTTATTTATTTTTTGGATATATGTATATATTAGCATCTCATACTATTTAATAGCGCTTGCTATTCAATTCTGTATATTATTATTTTTTAAAGAGATATGTAGCTGTTTAATTGTATACACTTGTATATACTTAAAAACACTTTCATGATCTGATGTCCAGTAGGGTATGTATAAGTGCAGCTCATTATTACTGATGAGTCCTTTAGTGCACAGATGTGTGAATGACTGTATATGACAATTCAGTAACAGGTCAAACTGCATTTTTGGTCCAATTGGTGGCACTATATCTCAGCACCCTTTGAGGGTGTGTTACAAATTCCACTGGAGGCTTATTCCCAAGGCACTTGACTGTCACCATACACAATTACAATCATTTCTATGGTAGCATTTTGAAATTATGGACCCATGAAGTTGACAAATATGACAATTCAGTAACAGGTCAAATTGCATTATTGGCCCAATTGGTGGCGCTATATCTTAGCAGCCTTTGAGGATGCGTTAAAAATTCCACTGGGGGCTTATTCCCAATGCCCTTGACTGTCACCATACAAAATTACAACAATTTCTACAGTAGCATTTTGAAATTATGGACCCATGAACTTGACAGTTGTGACAATTCAGTAACAGGTCAAATTGCATTATTGGCCCAATTGGTGGCACTATATCTCAGCAGCCTTTCAGGGTGCGTTAAAAAATCCACTGGAGGCTTATTCCCAAGGCACTTGACTGTCACCATACAAAATTACAGTAATTTCTATGGTAGCATTTTGAAGATATAGCGCCACCAATTGGGCCCATAATGCAGTTTGACCTGATACTGAATTGTCATATTTGTCAAGTTTATGGGTCCATAATTTCAAAATGCTACCGTAGAAATTACTGTAATTTTGTATGATGACAGTAAAGTTGCTTGGAAACGAGGCCCCAGTAGAATTTTTAAGGCAGCTGAGATATAGCGCCACCAATTGGGCCAATAATGAAATTTGACCTGTTACTGAATCGTCATATTTCTCAAATTCATGGGTCTATAACTTTTCAACTTTTTAACTTTTCAAAACAATTTATGGTGACAGATAGACAGACAGTCACACCAGGTATGAGCCTGTAATGAAACTTTCAACGCACGGTCAAGTATAGCTGTGGTAAAGCGCCCCCAATAGGGCAATCAGCGCAATGACCCATTCCACATTCACATATGATTTAATAGGTCCATCTTTTAAAAGGTACAGTAAACACACACACACACACACATACATACATACATACATACATATATACATATATATATATATATATATATATATATATATATACACATACAAACAAATGTGAACAATGCAAGCAATCAAAATCAACAAAAGAGCATGATATATATATATATATATATATATATATATACAGTACAGTGTACAGTAACCAACAATGCAATGGCTTAATCATCAGTTTAATTCACATTCATTTGTATAATCCATTTCACATCACATTTTGTTTTCAGAAAATGCATGTTTTTTTTTGTTTTTTTGTTTAGCGTCAATAAGAAGCTGCGAATAAGAAGCTGGATTCAGCTTTGTAGGAAACAGAGGATTCTCCCATTAGTTTTCATTGCGTTGCGATGGGGCCAGAAGTGGGGATACACTGCTTCGCTTACCGGATATAGGAAGTGAGATAAAGGTCCATTTGAAAACAATAAGCATCTCTGCAAGCTGACAAAGTTTCTAAGGTTCCATAAAGTTTCCACCTATTTTATGATGTTAGTCTAATCAGCGCAATGGCCCATTCCACATTCACATATGATTTAATATATGTCCATCTTTTAAAAGGTACAAACAAATGTGGACAATGCAAGCAATCAAAATCAACAAAAGAGCATGAAGGAAGACACAAGTTGTAATAAAATAAATCTTATTAACAAGATAGAAAAGAGTAATCAACAACTATTAAACGAATACCATGAATGAAGAAGGAATAAAGTGCATAAGATGCATAAAATGCAAGTGATTGTGTGGGTGTTGCTATGTCAGAGCTACGTTATCTGGAAAGATAAACTGTTGCTACTCTGAAACAAATAAGGTGAAGAACCTTATTATGCATCAAACAAATACGTGTAAGATTTGTTATCAACTGCGGTCAGCTATATAATATCTAATGTAAATTAGAAAATCATATACTGATAATATACAACAATGCCAAGGTCTCTGGAAGAGGTTTGGAAGTGATATTTACGTTCGCTGTGGTTGAGTGAGCAGTCCGGTGGCGGCGACTTCTTCCACTGGTTGCACTGGTGGCAGTACAGTGGGGAAAGGAGCAGGACATCTTCAACAGCCTTGAAGATGAAGCGCTGTAGGATGTTGATCTCCTGGAGCATCAAGGGTCCTAAGATCTGGAACACGCAGATGTGGCCCTGGAGTAGGTGCTGAAGGTCCTTAGCTTGGAACATGCAAGCAAAAGTACCTGAAGTGAAGGTTTGCTTGTCGGAGCTTAACCTTGTTGCAAATGTCTGTGTGTCTTCTGCCTCTCTGGGCTAGAGACTCAGAACTTGGTCAATCCACTTTGTCTTTCTAGGATGGAGACTCAGGACGCTGCATCTGTTGTTGTCTCGCTGGACGAAGACTCTGAATGTAGATTATCTCTTTCCTCGCAGGCTGGAGGCTCAGAACGTGGTCGTATCTGTTGCTGCCTCAAAAGCTGGAGACTTGGACTTGGTATCTGTTATTGTCTCACCCTCAGACTCAGAACTGGTTGTTCTGTTGGTGTCTCTTGGACGTGCTAGAGACTCAGAACGGGGTGTTTCTATTGTATCACCATTGCAGGGCTCAGACTCAGAACGAAGGTTGATCTGTTGCTGCCTTCCCTGTAGCAGACTGGAGACTCAGAACGGAAGTTGTCCTGTTAGTGTCACTCCTTTACAAGTCACAGACTCAGAACTTCGAACTGGTGATCTGTTACAGTCTCTTTCCTTAACAGACTGAGACTCAAAACAAGGAGTGTCTGTTGGAAGGGTACCTTTATCCCTTTCCGATGAGGAGGAGATTGCAATTTGGTGCTTCTCAATTTTCGTGCTGTGATGTGACACATGGTGGCCCACCCTTCTTTCCACCTGTGGAATTTATTTGCATAGTCCAAACACAGGATTAGAAAAGTGTCACTAAAGTTTTACCGGTGCATTTATCACATTCCAAACCATAACCAGAATGCATTTGGCAATGTTACGAACACATTAAGTCCAAACATGATGGGAAAAGATTAAACTGTCATGCATGCATTAATTTGTCCATTAACAGCTGAGTTTGTGTAAGATGGTGCACTACACATCGCTGTCACTAAGAATACTTATTTCTCTGAATAAGTATAAGGTGTGTGTGTTGTAGTGTGCATCAGTTTTAAGGTTTGAAAACCTAGTTATGAATGGATTTGGATGGATCTCCAAGATCTCTCTTTGTTTCACCCAATGCTGCTGCATCTGGAGGAAATTTTTATGGTCGGTCACAGGCCAAACCTTTAGGAATCAGTCTCAAGGTGGGTGAAGGGCACAAGGGACAGTTTGCTTATATTAGTTTACCAAGATCCAATCAAAACGTAGCCAACCTCTGTCCAGTATTGTGGTCAGGGAGGGGCCCCTGCCATAAACTGGGCCCTGGAATGTGCTGTCCACTACATATATATATATACAGTACAGTGTACAGTAACCAACAATGCAATGGCTTAATCATTAGTTTAATTCACATTCATTTGTATAATGCATTTCACATCACATTTTGTTTTCAGAACAGCTTGACAGAAAATGCATGTTTTTTTTTTGTTTTTTTTTCTGTTATGAAATCAGAATAGTATTTATAGGAGTAGGTATCAGAAAGAACAGTTGAAATCTAGTACAAATTATATTACTTACATTATAGTACAGAATCTAGTAAAAGATTATTATATTTACAAATACCATTTATGCATTAAGCAAACTTTGAGTGCATTTTAAAACAATCTTAACCTCAGTAAACACCAGCACCAGTGTCGATAAACACGGACGAAGATGAAGATCAACAGTCTTTAATCCACACAAGAAAGGCTGGTGACACACATAGACATTAACGACACCTGACAAACTAACACTGAACAGGCAGAAACGTAAATACTTAGACCAAACTATGATAATTAACGAGACACACCTGAACATAATGATGAAATCAAAACAATAATCTTGACAACTAACTAGACTGGGCAAAACATAGCAAACAGTGATATGGTGTGACACATCAAAACAGACAGTGAACTAACTGTAATAAAAGTTTGCGAACATTTGTCCCATAAAATATTACAAAGTTCTATTTAAAACCGTACATTTATTTGTAGTTGTTGATATGGTGATGTCAGTCAGAATGGCTCCTCCTCTTCCTCTGATCTTCCTGCTGATAATTCAGGGTTAGTGTCTTCAACACGTCAGAAACACTCGAGACAGATTTGCATGACATTGGATGCCCATTTGTTTTCCTTGATGAAAAAGCCGCTGCTATTTTGTTTACTATATGAATTCTGTGTTTCAGTGGTTTCTAGTGCTGATTGGGGTGTGAGTTACAGTCATTCACACATCTATGCACTAAAGGTCTCAGCAGTGGTAATGAGCTGCACTTATACATACCCTACTGGGTATCAGATCATAAAAGTGTTTTGGACCAAAAACTCTATAAAAGTGGGTGAAGAGCATCCAGATCTGTCTGAGGATCCTGAATACAGTCAGAGGCTTCAGTATCTGGGAGATAAACAGCAGAACTGCACCATCAGACTGAATCATGTGACACAGAAAGATGAACACATGTACTATTTCAGATTCACTACTAATGTAACAGATGGAAAATGGCTTGGTAAACCAGGAGTGACTCTTACTGTCACAGGTGACTTTCATGAGGTTTCACTCTTCTTCTGTGCATTATGTTGAACATTGATATTAAATCTTCTAAGCATCTGTGATGTCAAATTTAACATGATTGTTAATGTTTTTTGTTTGTTTGTTTGTTTGTTTTTGTTTTTGTTTTGCTTTAGATCCTGCCAGGAGTGTCTCAGTGTCCATCATTCAGAGGAGGATGAATCCTCAGCTGTTGGATCTGGACAGAGTTTCAGTGCACTACAGAGTGGACGCTTCTACTGTGAGGCTCACAATCAACATGGATCTCAGAGATCAGGCGCTGTTACTGTCACTGTTAAAGGTAGAGCAGCTCATTTACTCTTTCTAAAGTGAAGCAATT
Source organism: Cirrhinus mrigala (assembly GCA_036247105.1). NCBI lineage: Eukaryota > Metazoa > Chordata > Actinopteri > Cypriniformes > Cyprinidae > Cirrhinus > Cirrhinus mrigala. The sequence goes on from CM070007.1 coordinate 323,617, forward strand.
GAATCTGTTCAGGTGTTTTACTCTTTTGTCTCTGTTGTAGGACATCAGGTGATATTGTACATGTCCATTGGAGTGGTTTGTGGAGCTGCAGTTATCATCAAGACGTATGTAGTATTTGATTGGAGACAATGCCTTGCCTTCTTCACAAATATTGAGAATGAAGTTAAATTTGTTGCTGACACACGATCAGAAGTGTAAAATGTTATTGCACAGTTTAGACAAACTAAACCGATTTTCATCTAAAAATATGATCTCACTCAATGTCTTCAAACAGGAGCAGGATGAAAAAGAGGAATGACACACAGGAGTTTCAGGTGAGAAAATGAGTTTGGTTATCAGTAGTGTATTGATCAGGTAAATTAACTAGTAAATCAAGAACTGAAAGCTTGAATACAGTCATGTAGTGAGTAAAAATTAATTAATTAATAATTAATTTATTCTCTATGCTTTTATTTAATGTCAAAGATGAGTCTATCCCGAGTTCATCATGACAGACGTAAAGCTTGTGGTGCTGAGATGAATGAACCTGTGTATGAGAATGTAAGGGTAAGTTTTGCTGATGAAATCACTTGTATTAATAAGTCATCTTATACCAAGCAGGAGTTTGAACTGCATCATTTATTAATGTTTTAATTCACCTCTTCACCTCTTTCTTTTTTTCAGGTTAACAGGAAGAGGCCATAGAGTTTGACGAAACGTTTTATAGTGTTTATGTATCACATGAGTGTGGAGTCCTGAAAAGCAACATAAATTGATACAAAAGTATGTAATCCAATGCAAATGTATTTTTCCTTTACAATCTGTACCATACAGTTTGTTTGCTTACTTTACTGTTGTAACAGTACTGATAACCTACAATGCTGTTTACTGGTTAGTTGCTACTAATCTGGTTTGTCCCAGTGATGATATCATACTTTGTGTGGTCCTTGCACCCCCTGCTGGTGACCACGACCAATGTATGTACTTTCTTTGTAAATTGAAAGTGTATCTGGGATTTTAAATGTCAACAAAGTGGCATAAAAAGTAGCTGAAATATATACTGAAATATATATATATATATATATATATATATATATATATATATATATATTTTTTTTTTTTTTTTTTTTTTTTTTTTTTATTGAAGGTGACTGCAGTGGTGTGAATATCTTACAATACAAAGCTGTCATGTGGATTTCAGTCTTTCCTTTGTATTTAAAAAAAGTGAATGTTTTATTGGTCTTAAAGTTTTATTCTTTTCTTTTTCAGTCTTTCATCTCTGTTGTTTTAGACACAGTGTTTTGCATGTTTAAGTGATACTTGACAAATTTCCTTTAACATATTCTGAGAACTGCTCTAGGTTGAGGCCCTGAGGTGTAAGACAGCTAAGACATTTTTTCCCAGTTCCTTTTAGCACTATGATATATGCTTGCTTGAGATTCAAGTAAACTGAAAGTGTCAGAACATACACAGTCTCTGTGCCGTTCTTTCCTCTCCCACACTGTAAAAAAAAACAATTTGTTGAGTCAACTTAAAATAATTTGTAACCTAGCTGCCTTAAAATTTTAAGTTCAGTCAACTCAAAAAAAAAAAAAAAAGTTTATTCAACTTGAAATGTTAAATTATACTAAGTGACAACTTAGATATTTGAGTTGAATCAACTTAAATTTTTAAGGCAGCTGGGTTACTTACCCATCTGTTAAGTTTAGCAAAAACAAATATCTAAGTTCTTACTTAGTACAACTTAACATTTCAAGTTGACTAAACTTATTTTAGTTGACTGAACTTAAAATTTTAAGGTAGCAGGGTAACAAATTATTTTAAGCTGACTCAACGAATTGTGTTTTTTTTTTTTTTTTTTTTTACAATGCAGGTGCTTGTACTGCTGAGGAATTGCAGGGGTTGACTGTTAGCAGAAGTATTACAGAATAAAAATGTCTTAATGATTGTCTCAATTGATTGTTAGATTCAGTGACTCCTTTCTCACATCACTAGTTTTATTAAAATCAAGGAAACACTGTTCAGGAAATTCTTTCTTGCTACATTACTCTTCATTAACACATTATTTCTCATCTACTACATCTTTGGTAAACATGAGCATAAACATACATACATGTACATAAATCTGAATGCTATTTGGTCTAAATACAGTATATGGTCTGATTTTTTGGAGATAAAATGTTGTTTACAGTTTTTCTCAGTTGCTTTAGTGCTTTTCTCAGATCAGAAATGAAATTCTCAAAACTACTTGTTGAACCTCTACATCATCTAGTCACTGCTGCATATCATAGCAGTTTCTCATTCTTTCGAACAAGTTGCGATTGCTTTGGTGCATTCATGCAATTGATTATGTACATTTGTCTGTGTTTTCCTACATTATCAATTGCTAATGTCATGTTGCTCAAAATGTATTATATAGTCCTCTGTACAATAGTCTTACCCCTCAAAAACATCTAGCTCATCCATTAGCTCATCCTACAAGTCATTACATGCAAAATGGTTGATCCAGCTGTCATAAACTGTCAAGTATATTTTCTACACATTTCTATTAGTCTTTTTTGCAAATTTTCCATGAATTGTGCAGGTGAATCTTGACTTTCACTAATAAAGAGAATGTAGATCATCCAGTGATAAACCAGTTCTACTTTGTGCCCATCCCAGATAGCACATGTATGTCTGCAAGATGTCTGTTAAAGATTTGAAATGGATAAATGGTTAATCTGGAAAGCATCTGCCATGTACAAATATCTGACAGACGCCTAAGATGTCAGTTTTACATACACTCTAAAACATAAACATCCTACAGTAAAGACATCTACAGTTTTTCTCAGTCGCTTTGGTGCATTTCTCAGATCAGAAATGAAATTCTCAAAACTACTTGTTCAACCTCTGCATAGTCATTTGTGCACATTGTACATTATCAGTTGCTAATGTCATGTTGCTCAAAATGTATTATATAGCTCTCTGTGCTATAGTCTTACCCATCAAAACATCTAGTCATTAGTTCATCATATAAGTCAATAAATGCAAAATGGTTGATCTAGGTGTCATAATATACTTGACAGTTTTTCTACACATTCCTGTTAGTCTATTTGTAAATTTGCCATGCATTGTGCAGGTGAATCTTAACTTTCACTAATAAGGAAATGCAGATTAACCAATAACAAACCAGTTCTCTGAAATTCCTTATACAGTGCTGTATGCAAAAGCAAAGTTCTGCCTAAGGGGTGATCCCTGTGTTTGGCTTTCTAATTTTGTATTTTTGCTTTTGTGCGTCTGCCATGTACAAACATCTGACAGACATCTGTAAGATGTCAGTTTTACATACACTCTAAATCATAAACATCTTAAAGTAAAAACATCTAATACAAGTCTATTTGACACCTGGTAGGAAACGTGCAGATGAGCGAACACTCTAAAAAATAAATCTTGCAGATGTAAATGTAGACGTAAAATAGACGTCTTAGTGATGTACGTGTACTATCAGGAATATTTATTTTTCTTGTCTGTCACAATGACTGTGTAATGAGTTTTTTTCTTTTGTTTTTTCTTTTTTTTATTTTTTTCGTCCTACTCAGTCTCTTTCAATCAATATCTCACATACAGCAATGTGTACATTTGTACTTTTGAAATGGATATATGTTACATATAAGAATAGCAGCCTTCTGCATTTCAATACAGTAACTGTCGTGCAAACTATTGCTATAGTCTACATCAGGTAATGCTAATAGAGTACACTGTTAGACTGACAACATGACTAAGCATCTTGTTTGTGAACAATCACACAAGGACTTTTCATTCTGATGGCACTGATATGTTCATTGACATGCATACTTACTTTTGATTGATGAACTAAAGATTTTGAGTAAGTTACAGGCTTTTGCAGGTAATACATTGTGTTGTGCTGTTTGTACGAATTGTTTTGAGAAATGCACATACAGGTGCTGGTCATATAATTAGAATATCTTCAAAAAGTAGATTTATTTCACTAATTCCATTCAAGAAGTGAAACTTATATAATGTATACATTCATTCCACACAGACTGATATATTTCAAGTGTTTATTTCTTTTAATTTTGATGATTATAACTGACAACTAATGAAAACCCCAAATTCAGTATCTCGGAAAATTAGAATATTGTGAAAAGGTTCAGTATTGAAGACACCTGGTGCTACACTCTAATCAGCTAATTAACTCAAAACACCTGCAAAGGCCTTTAAATGGTCTCTCAGTCTAGTTCTGTAGGCTACACAATCATGGAGAAAACTGCTGATTTGACAGTTGTGTACAAGCAATATGGATAACCGCACCCTGGAGAGAATTGTGAAACAAAACCCATTCAAAAATGTGGGGGAGATTCACAAAGAGTGGACTGCAGCTGGAGTCAGTGCTTCAAGAACCACTACGCACAGACGTATGCAAGACATGGGTTTCAGCTGTCGCATTCCTTGTGTCAAGCCACTCTTGAACAACAGACAGCGTCAGAAGCGTCTCGCCTGGGCTAAAGACAAAAAGGACTGGACTGCTGCTGAGTGGTTCAAAGTTCTGTTCTCTGATGAAAGTAAATTTTGCATTTCCTTTGGAAATCAGGGTCCCAGAGTCTGGAGGAAGAGAGGAGAGGCACAGAATCCACGTTGCTTAAGGTCCAGTGTAAAGTTTCCACAGTCAGTGATGGTTTGGGTTGCCATGTCATCTGCTGGTGTTGGTCCACTGTGTTTTCTGAGGTCCAAGGTCAACACAGCTGTATACCAGGACGTTTTGGAGCACTTCATGCTTCCTGCTGCTGACCAACTTTATGGAGATGCAGATTTCATTTTCCAACAGGACTTGGCACCTGCACACAGTGCCAAAGCTACCAGTACCTGGTTTAAGGACCATGGTATCCCTGTTCTTAATTGGCCAGCAAACTCACCTGACCTTAACCCCATAGAAAATCTATGGGGTATTGTGAAGAGGAAGATGCGATATGCCAGACCCAACAATGCAGAAGAGCTGAAGGCCACTATCAGAGCAACCTGGGCTCTCATAACACCTGAGCAGTGCCACAGACTGATCGACTCCATGCCACGCCGCATTGCTGCAGTAATTCAGGCAAAAGGAGCCCAACTAAGTATTGAGTGCTGTACATGCTCACACTTTTCATGTTCATACTTTTCAGTTGGCCAAGATTTCTAAAAATCCTTTCTTTGCATTGGTCTTAAGTAATATTCTAATTTTTTGAGATACTGAATTTGGGGATTTCATTAGTTGTCAGTTATAATCATCAAAATTAAAAGAAATAAACACTTGAAACATATCAGTCTGTGTGGAATGAATGTATACATGTTTCACTTCTTGAATGGAATTAGTGAAATCAACTTTTTGAAGATCTTCTAATTATGACAAGCACCTGTATAAATGATATATATATTTTTTTTTATAAAAATAACCGATCGTTAGGCTAGATAAGACCCTTCTTCCTCAGCTGGGATCATTTACAACTGCATTTGGGATCATTTGAAGTCACATTTAAACTGCATTTTTGAAGTTCAAAATCGGGGCACAATATCAGTCCGCTATATGGAGAAAAATGCTGCAAAAATGTTACGGTTTCGATTATGTATAGATTCACTGACCAATTACTGACAAATCAAAATTTGGTCAGAGAATTATTTGTTTCTCCAGTTGTGTGGGCAGGAGTAGAGTTGTGTGGGTGTAACCTGTTTACGCAATCTTTTTAAAAATACACGGGGGTTGGTGTGAAATTCATCAGTTTAACGTCTGCTGGAGATCAGACCAGAACACGGTATGAGTTACTGATTAATATGTTAATATAGTCTGATTAATATTGTTGTGGAGACCAATGAGAAATATCCTCAGTCCAAGTTCAACAAATTGATGGTGTTTTATGGAGATGTTTTTGATGCTAAAGATTGTGATTTTCTCATGATATGTGTATTATATCGGTCTTGTAGTGATGTCAGTCAGAATGGCTCTTCCTCTGATGATTCTGCTCATGATTCATGGCGAGTCACTCCTATTGGAGAATCAAAAAACAGTATGCGATTGCTAATAAAATTAACTTCTTGTTTGTGACTCCCTTTAACTGGGGGTCTGCAAATTATTGGACTCGTTGAATGTTTCACTTTTTTTTCTGCATTCATTAAAAACAGTGTATCACCACTAGCAGCTCCTCATCGTAAATTTAGAAATTTATGTAGAGCAGATTCTGGGTCTTGGTGCTAGTTTAAGGTAAACAGTTTGTAAGTTTTATATTATAATCACTGAGCACATGCAGACACACTTAGCACAGAAGTCTGGTGTCATTGCGTAACTCAGCCTAAGGGTGGCGCTCTAATGTTTATTGACAGACACAATCTCAGAACAAACATAAAACAAACAGAACCATAAAATAGCTATTCACATAAGCATTATACAGTTTACGAATATTTGTGGGGTGTAGCTGGGGAGGCTCAATCACACTGCTGCTTACAACATTAGCCGACACATTAGAAGCATTAGCTGAGAAACCATTTTTAATATTTTGATCAACAAGGTATGTTATGATACTGTCGGTGGGCTCTGATTCATTGTTATCATTTCCTGTCCCACCCTCCTCTACTGCCCACCACTCCCTTTTAAGTCTCGAAATGGCAATAGACTAAAGGCAAAAAGTAAATCTCTCAGGGACATTCAAAAATAACTTCTCTGTCTGTATATACACTAGGGATGCAACAATACAGTTAGTCCACGGTTCAATACGTACCTCGGTTTTTAACCACGGTTTTCGGTTCAGTTCTGATAGCTTGCCACATCAGAGTGTTTTTTTTTGCATCTAATTAACAACAAAATACTTCTGTAAACCTCTGCACACTGGAAAAAGCGTGGAATATTATATGCTTAATATTCTTTTCAGAGAGGCATTTTTTTTTTCTGATTTTTAATCAGAATAGGATGGGTTTCATTCATACTCGAGCACAAAATTCACACATGCGTCAAAGAAGTAGCACTGATTACATTCCTTTCCAGCTTCTCTAATATTAAAGGCATCGCTATTGCTGTAACTGAATAAAAACAAGATATAACGTTAAACGTTTTGAATGATGAAATGTAAGGACAATAAACACTTGTCTGCAATAATATATGGTTTATCTGTGTTCTTCAAGCCATCTCTGTGTTTTCATAATGCTTTTCATAATGGTATTTGTAAGCCATAATCGACATACAGTATAGAATATATTGTCTGCCTCATTCTATGATAAGAAGCCACATCAGACCACAAAAGTAAATTATTATTTTAAACACTCGACTGATGCTGTGAAGTAAAAATAAGTTATAATGTTCTCTTTTGTTGGACAACAGGTTTAGAAAGGCTGATCATTGCATGTCATTAGAATGGAAGATGCTCTGTGTGTGTTGCTTTTTCAAATATAAGCGGGGAAGCGTTTCCTCATCTCAGCACGTGAAATCATGGGCACACATAGCAAATTTCTAGAGAAATAAATTATTTAAATGCAAAACTGAAAAACCGCAATTTACAGGCACGTATTGAACCGTGGATGTCGTACCGAACGGTTCGATATTATATTGAGTATTGTGACATTCCTAATATATACTATTAGTATAAAACTTTAAACAATGTAAAATTGACCTTAATGTTTTTGCCACACTAAAATGTATGTTAATTAATTAAGAGTAATGTACAGCGTGAATTTTTGATTGAATGATTGTTTTGGGTGAACAATCCCTTTATTGTGTGTTTCAGGAGTTTATGGCCAGTATGACTGGAATGTAACTTACAGTCCTTCAAACATGTGTGCACTAAAGGACTCATCAGTGACAATGACCTGCATTAGTACATTTCCACCTGGATATTGCATCCTGAATGTGTTCTGGGCCAAAACACCTGTTCACCTAGAGCCTTTAGATCTGTCAAATGACCCTGAATACAGTTGAAGGGTTTACTATTGGGACGATCTTCACCAATACTTCCACTTTCAGCTGAGTCGTGTGACCCTGTATGATTCAAACCTGTACTATTGCAGAATCACTACTAATGTAGCTCATGGAAATTGGATTGGTGGTTCAGGAGTGCTGCTTGCTGTCACAGGTGACTTTCATGAGGTTTCACTCTTCTTCTGTGCATTATGTTGAATAATAATGAGTGTATGACAGCAGCACTAGATATAATGTGTGTGTTGTGTTCAGATCTTCAGGTGGAGTCTCCTGAGAGAGTGACAGAGGGAGATTCAGTCCGTCTGACATGTAAAAGCAGCTGCAATCTGACTGACAGAGCAACATTCATCTGGTACAGAAACTCACAGCCATTAAGCACAGGAATTGTTGAAAATAAACTTGACCTCTGGCCGGTCAGAAGAGAGGGATGAGCCATGAAAGTGGCTTAGCAGGCTTATCCAGGGTGACAAGTAAAAGAGCCTGAGCCCAAGGTGGTGGTGACCCAGAACTGGAGGGTCAGGTTGGAGCCACAGCCTTTCTGGACCAAGGTGGAGACGGAGGGAAGGAGGAGCCCGACGGAGCCAGAGGGATGGAGGATTGAGGTACAGCCAGAGGAGTGGAAAACCATGGTAGAGGCAGGTCGGTGACAGACTAAGTTGGAGCCAGAGGGACGAGGAAGCCCCATGGAGTCTGAGGACTGACAGGACCCAAGGAAGTGTGGAGACAAGGAGGAGCTGAAGGGTCAGAAGGCTGAGATGAAGCCAGGGGATCGACACCCCAGGATGGAGGTGGAGACTGAAAAATCTGAGACTTATTCACACTGCAAAGTGGAGAAAATAGAGGAAGAACCAAGGAGCTGGAGGGAATCATTGGAGGCAGACCCAGAGGACTGGGTGGAGAGCAGTGGTGTCAAAAGTATTCACATTCATTACTTGGGTAGAAGTATAGATACTAAGGTTTAAAAAGACTTCTTTAGAAGTTGAAGTATCAACTCAAGCTTTTTACTCAAGTAAAAGTGTAAAAGTACTGGTTTCAAAACTACTTAAAGTATAAAAGTAAAAGTAACGTAAGGAGGAAAAAAAAGCATTAAGGATAAAAGCTTAGGCTGTGCCACAGGCCCATTCTGCACTAACACCTCATAAAAAAAAAAGAAAAATGTGTTGTTTTTTTTGTTGTATTTTTTAACGGCCATAGTGATTATAATATTAATAAAATTTGGGATGCACTAGGCTACCCGTTTCAGCCGCATACTGCATATGGCAATTGAAAAAGAATGCATTTTAGTACAATGCAAATACATTAAAGAACCATATATGTGTACTACTGAGCATATATATTCCATATAACTCATTCCTGTTACCTTCCTGGTATGTACTATGCTCAATTCTAATGTCAACAATGTCACACTTAACTAGAAGATGTAACGAACACTTTGGACTCAATCCTGTATGTACAGCAACAGGTTAAACTACATCAGTATCTTCATCAGTTAAGTACGGAACATGCGACAAAGGGTTACCAATAGGCTTTGTTCAGCCACAGAAGCAGCTGGTTTTCAAAGTTCTTTGAGCCAATGCATGCTCTTTTTGGCCTCAAGATCAGCCCTGCAACACTAAACAATCTTTCACAGGCCGCTGAAGCAGGGAGTGCCATATTAAGCTTAAGTGATAGCTGGCACTGTGTCTCCTGGGCACCCCAGGTATGCATCTAACTGCTGGGACGTTTCAAGAGGGCCAGTCTTCTTCAAGGAGGAAAAGAAGTCCTCTTCTTCAGATGATTGTGGACCTTGACACGCGCTTGTACAATGGGTTGACCTCTGCTTTTGAAGCATCAGCTGTGGACACTAAATTAAGGAGGTGGCAGGCACACCGATGGTGCTTGGGTAGCTGGTATTCCAAGTAGTCATCTTCGTCCAACAGGGCTCCGGCATCAACAAATTCCAACACCCTCAATGCTTTCCTCTTCTTCATCACAATCATCATTTTGGCCACCATCATCCTCCTCTCCATCCCCCTCTCCTACAGGTTCAGGATTGTTGTTCTCATCAGTCTGCCCATAAACTCTGAAGGCTTTCAGGAAGTTTGATCCGTTGTCAGTTGTAGTGCGAATGATCTTCTCTCTGATATTGAATTCTGTGTGAATATCATTTAGGGCACCAGCCAGGACAGAAAATGTATGGGACCCTTTAAGTTGCTTGCATGCCAGGGCAGCACAGATCTCTGCATGGTCTGGGGGTTAAATCAGTGTGCAGTGACACCAATGAAACCGCGATGGTGTGCCGTCCAGCAGTCTACTGTTGTTGCTATGTACTCAATTTCACTAAGTGCAGCTTTTAGTTTTCTTTTCATTTCAACAGAGGCCATTGTGACTTTGTTTATAACAGTATTGTGTGTCATGACATTTGTATTTGGCTGAAGATGTTGCACAAGATCAATGAAGCCCTGTTGCTGAACAATGTGTGGTGGGTGCAAGCCTTGGACAACAAATTCGAGGACTACTTTATCCACACTTGCCTGGGACACTCTTCGCATCTCCCACAGCTTGGTTTGTTTGGAGGGTGGGGCCAAAGAACCTTCAGTGGATGACTTCCTTTTGAGGGCCGCTGAAGTAAGTTGTGTGTATCCCTCTAGGCGAGTGGGGTGTTTCTTCTGTGGAGAAAAAGAAAGCACAGGCACAGTTTGAGATTCATATATTATATCTAGGACTTCTGCTGTATTAATGTCATGCTTGAAGTTCATGAATGAAAGCCTACAAGTTAGGGAGCAGTTTCACTGGTCTATGCAATTATGTTGAGCAGACCAGACTATTGCCACTTAAAGCCATTTTAGGACCACAAGCAGCTGCTGGCATGACTGAAAAGTAGCATTAAATTAATTTTAAACAGCATTTGGCTGATAGTTGGTAGTTGGGCCTATTACCCCATGCCCCACACAGGCATGCACACTCTCATACACAGACAGGATCATGACCATCCTTAGTACATGCTTTATCAACCAGCTGTAGCCTATAGCTTTGCACAATTAACTTACAAATATTACATATAGTAATTATATAAGCTCAGATAACATTTGGTTAAAGTCGAATTTCAAATCTCACACAGAGCCCACCAAAGAAGTTTGCAATGTTAAATCACGTTCTGCTACCAAGCAAACCATGGCATATCTTAGCATTTATCTAGCCATAGCAAACATTGCAAATTTACAATTATTAGTACGTCACTACAATATTGTCAATAATCGACTAATAATAACAACAACAAAAACTATAGCGTTGCACAAATAACTTATAAATATTGCATATAACAATAATATAAGCTAAGTGTTGTGTGGCCACAAACAAGGTCCTTTAATCTCTTAATAAATATTTATTTTATTCACACCAATTCTTTAAAACTCTTCACAAACCCCCACATCACAGGTAGGGAAAGCCAAATCAATTCAAAATAAACAAACCAATAAACTCAAAATAAAGAGACAAATTAAATCAAAACCATGGCAGTCTGTCCCAAAACACAAAATACAAACATTATCAAAATAAAATCACATACAAGCATATGCAGATCAATTTCCTTCAAGACTCCTTCAAAATTAACTTCAAAATATATTTCATACCTGTTGACACAGCAATATTCCATTCTAACCACTCCGGTCATTGAGGTTCTCAGGAACCATGCCACATCTACAATTATAAATATTTCAACCCATACACAATGTTCACATCAAAATAGGGGTGTAACGATATTACAAACCAAACCGAAATATCGCGATACACCAACCACGATACGTATCGCGAAACTCTCGTGGCGTACCGAGGTACTCTCACGCCCCCTGCTGCCCATTGTTGAGGTTGACGTCACTTGTCTCTAACTAATTTAACCAATTTAAACACATCTTTATTTTATCACATTTGATTAAATTGTATTAGTAATGATGAGCTTTTGTTCTAAATTTTGTTCTAAATATTATATTCTAAAGTTAGTATTTTCCAAGTGCATGTCATGTCATGTGACTTGAGTGAGCGATCACACTCGGTTACTACTGTATACGCAGGATGGCTGCTTCGCATAGTATTGAGATTGCAGATCCCCCAGACACATTTAAGTCGCCTGTGTGGGAACATTTTGATTTTCCAGTGGAGTACAGGAATGGAATTCGTGTCGTAGACAAAGCGCACACTATCTGTCGTAACTGTTTCACGAAACTTACTTATACGACAGGAAACACTTCTAATATGCAAGCGCATCTCCGGAGACATCACCCCAACATTGATATCAGTGGCACACGTAAGAAGCCTCAAAAACAGGAAACCTTTCCCACTGCCTTTAGAATGAAACTACAAGCTAATGCCGACCGTGCTCAAACAATCACGAAGGCAATAGGTGTTTTCATGGCGTTAGATATGCGGCCGTTTTCCGTTGTTGAGAACGACGGATTCACACATTTGCTAAGTGTGTTGGAGCCCAGATACCAATTACCGAGCCGACCGCATTTCAGTCAGAATGTGCTGCCTCAACTTTACAGCGAAGTAAGAGCCAAACTAGTGGAGGACCTGAGCAATGCAAAATTCATTGCTTTAACTACCGACGGATGGACCTCCCGTGCAACGCAGTCTTTCATGACGATCACAGCACACTACATTACAGACAACTGGGTCATTAAAAATCCCGTTCTGCAGACACGCGCTGTCTATGAAAGCCACACAAGTGATCTGTCGGAAATACTACAGGCAGCTGTAGCAGAGTGGAAAATCGAAAGAGAAAATGCCACTATTCCTGTGACAACAGATAACGCTAAAAATATTGTTAATGCAGTTGAAGTAGCCGGATTTTCACCAAATATTCGCTGTTTCGCGCATACAGTTAATCTGGCTTCACAGAAGGGAATGGGCGTTAACCAGATGTCGCGGCTTTTAGGCAGAGTACGAAAGGTGGTCACTTTTTTCCATCGTAGCACTACTGCTGCAGCAGTTCTTAAGGACAAACAAGAGATGCTCCAACTGCCTCCGCACAAGCTGATTCAGGATGTTTCCACCAGGTGGAACTCCAGCTATGACATGCTTGAGCGTTACCTTGAACAGCAGGCTGCTGTTTTCTCTGCACTTACAGACAGGAGCATTAAGAGAAACATTAAGGACATTGTTACTCTGTCTGATGAAGATGTAAAATTAGCTGAGGACATCATTCAGGTTCTTAAACCCATGAAAATGGTTGCAACTCTGTTGAGCACAGAACAGCTGCCAACCGTTTCAATGATAATGCCACTGAAACACACCATCCTGGAATCTATGAAAGTGAGTGACACAGATACAACAGTTGTTAAAGATGTCAAACATGGCATTGTGTCCGACTTCATCAACAGATACCCAGAATCTGACTCAATACTTGTGCAGTTTTTTCATATGAGCACTGCACTTGATCCACACTTTAAATCTCTGCCCTTTCTGGATGAGACCATGTGCAGCAACATCTTTAACAGCCTGATGGAGAAGATTCTGGAGTACCATCCCCAGCAGGTATTATTATTATTATTATTATTATTATTATTATTATTATTTTAATCCAAACTTATTTTTTAAATTTCATTTTACTTGTACTATTTAGTTTCACACAAAACTGCAATGTATTTTACTGGTGAATATGTCATGTAAAAACCACTTTACAAACACAGTATATGTATATTTTTTTCATTAATTTAAACGGAAACCTATCTATCTAAATTAAAACTTAGATAATCAAAAATGAGCATCACTATGTTTGTTTTTCGTAGTTATATTTGTTTGACATAAACTGCAATTAGCAGTATTACCTTGAAACTATTTTGTGGCTTTGTCCTTGCTAGGCCCAGGTCTCAGAGGAGCAGTTAGATATGGCAGCCATCAGTGGTGATCCTCCAGCCAAAAAGGCACCAATCTCTGAACTGTTTGGAAAGTTATTTCCAGTGGAGCCGAGTACTCCTACACCCAAGTCTCCATCTCAAATGGTGAAAGAAGAGGTTGTGTGTTATAGGCAAGTGCCAACTCTTCCAGTGGAGTCAAATCCACTTGCATGGTGGAAGGACAACGAGAGCCAGTTTCCTCATGTAGCCAAGTTGGCTAAATGCTACCTTGGAGTCCCAGCAACATCTGTCCCCAGTGAGAGGGTGTTCTCTACAGCGGGGGACATTGTTACAGCACAGAGATCAAGCCTCTCACCTGAGAATGTGGACATTATGGTGTTTTTGAAGAAGAACTTAAAACTTAATAGAATATTCCAAATGTCCTTAGAGAGGACAAGCCTGTTTATCTTTCACTAGTCTACTCTGCAGTTATTTATTTAATTTTAGTTTACTTAGTTAAGATGGCTGCACTAAAGATAATTGTTTTTTTCTGACTAGTCTATATTGGAGGTATTTATTTAATTTTTGTTGTTTACTCAGGTATCCTGACTGTACTAAAAATGTGATGGCAAAGTTAATAAAGAAACAGTTTAGTTGTTCTTGTTATTAAGTGAATCTATTGTTCCTTAGCATTGCTGTTAAGATGACATCAACCCTAACCCCACAGCAAACAGAAACCGAACCGAACCGAACCGTGGCTCCAAAACCGTGAACCGAACCGAACCGAATCGTGCCTTTGGTGTATCGTTACACCCCTACATCAAAATTAAATCACGTAAACCACATTGAAATCCTTTGAAAATAACTTCAAATACACGTCATACCTGTTAAGAGCAATATTCAAATTTTAGCCACTCTGGTTGCTGAGGTTCTCAGGGCACACACTAAATCCATAAAAACACATTTTTAAACCCGTGCACAATATTCTTGTTATCACACACAAAAAGCTCCTAAATTAGTTTCACTCACCCACTCACCCACCCACTCACCGCGGCATTCTCACCGCATTTTTCATTCTGTGCATCACTTAATTTGTTCCGTGCGTGTATGTGTCTAAATAACCCACGGTTCCTCCCCCCATCCCGCTTAGCCAGAGCGCTCAATACTACATAAGAAAACATTTCAAATCTGTTAATAATCGACTGATAATAACAAAATTCCAACCTATCTCAATGTGCTTTTTCAAATTAGACGGTGAGTTTTTGAAAGCCATTAGCTCGTGGTACTTGGGTGCGCAGAGCTTGCAGCGCATTCGAAAGGAGCTGTTTTTGCATCCAACCATTTCGAAAAATTCTTCCAGGTATCCATCTTATTTTTCAATAAGGAAATAAGCTGTTTTCTGGTAATGTGTTAGACGTCCGGTTCATAATCCGCCATTGGGAAATTACGAGAAGAATATCGAAGCGCAGTAAACGGTAAAACAGTTTGCACTACAAACCAGTGTGTTCATAATTGAGATAATACATTAAAATAATATGGGAAGACACACCAGTTCGCAATATCAAGCAGCAAAACGAGTTTTTTGTGCAGTTTAAAATAGCTGGCAGTGGATGAGACCGGAAGCCAGACACAAAAAAATTACAAACGGCTGCACCCACTCTTATGGGAAAAATAAGGTGGATAGCCAGGGCTGTATAAGAGTTGGCTGGTCTTCCTGGCTACCAACCTCCTCGCTGGTGCTTGGTTGTGACATCTCACTCGAGTCTTGAGTCTGATCTATGGAAGGCCGGATTATTAAAAATTTCTTTACACGTCACGTGTACAGACGTTATAACGCGTGTACACGTAATTGCGTCTACACGCGTTATTTCGTGTACAGACGTTCTGACGCATTGACGCGTAAACAAGATTTCCGGAGTCAAAATAAAAGTCACATCCACCAGCGCGCTAAACCTACACTGTGTTTATTTATTGATTTATTTGTGTATTATTATATTTATTATTATTAAGTACATTTTGAGGCAAAACATAAGGTGCCTTATAAAACATTAATATAATAATATTAATAATGTAATATAATTGTAAATAGTTATTTGTTTAATTTAATTATTTCCTGTTTCTTGTTCATGATATATAAAATAATGCTTGAAACTTAAGGGCGTTTTATATGAAATACACTTTAATCACAAGATTCAAAAGAAATGTTTACTCCAAAGCCAAAAACATGTGCAGTTTTCTGTATGAAAACTAAAAACATTTCAATAAAAATCTAAACACACACACACACACACACGCAGCAGCAGCAGCAGCAGCATAATTTTAGAAATAATTTTATTAAGTGAACAATTCACTCTTAGGCCTGTTTTGACAATCCTGGTTGTCCTCCATGCTAATCTCGTTGTCTGGTAGTGCTGCTGGTCTGCAGATGGATACTACAGTCTACAGTTTTATGTTGATTATTTGTATTACTTATGGTGGATGTACCCTATGTTGTTGGATGTTCCCTATGGATGTTCCCCATCTTGTTGTGTACAATTTTGCAATTAAAAAAACAGTTCCTCGATTGTGATTGGTTGAACTGTGTTCAAAGTTGTTGCGTTCAATACACCTGTGAAAAAACATTTATTTAAAGTTTTTATTTATTTATTTTAATTATATTTATTTTATGTTATTGTTTTTACAAAAGCTAAACTTTTTTTTTCATTAAAGCTTATTGCTTTATTGAGCGTAATCTTTTTCACAAAAACTCATTCAATAAGGGGCAATAGCCATATGTTAAATTTTGGGATCACTTAAGCAGTGTAAACTTTTTTCTTTCCACCTGTATTTTAAAATGTATTTCGTATTTTAATTAATTTTAATAAATATGTATTGTTACATGTGTAATAAAGTTTGTAAATTATATTTTTAATCAAAATAACTATTTTAATATATGTCACTGAAATTTAGTGTTATTTATGATTAAGTGGAAAATATATAATGTGCGGACCAATCGCAGGCAAATGTTGAAAAAAGCGCGTTTTGTGAAACTCCTCTAACGCACGTATTTTGAAATGCCGCCTCCTTCTAGGTCATAATACGACGTCATTATCATGTGACTAATAGATAGCGCTGACATTATGGAACGCCATTGGGGACAATACCTATTATATGAAACGCGTGAAATCTGGACGCATTAACACGCAAAGTTTGTACGCGTACATACGAAGTATATGTTCGGGTGTCGCGTCAGACTGCACAACAGCCAATAGCGTTGCTCTATTTAGGATTTAATTTGCATTTGTGATGGGATGGCACGTTGCTGTATACGTATATAAACATCAGACGACATTTCTTTTCGTGAGGGATGACGTGCTGTTAGGTAAGCAAATACCTATGCAAACGTCACACGTAACATTTGTTCGTGAATGAGATCATAATTTTACGTTGGCATGTACATAGGCAAGTGTAAAACTTTAGAGTCAATGATGCATTTATACGTTGGTTGTGATGTCAGTGCTGTGTCATCTCATCCCGTTTGTACTCATGCAGGGTAGAAATAATACAAATAATACAAATATATTGAATGTATACTGTATATGTCAGATAAAAATAATGTAATAACAACAATATATTGTAACAATCACAAATTTAACAATTATATTATAACAATCAGGCAAATCCAAAAGCAGAAAACAAAGCACCAGTAGCCTATGACAATTCACAAATCTTTATTCAACCTTTAAACCCAGACACAATCATACGACACGTAAACATTACAGAATCACTACAACAGGCGGACCATGCAACGTAAACTGTGGGGCAGCCAGTCCAAGTCCAAGTGTGAATAGCAACAGTTGTGGATTCAGTAGACATTTAGATGCTATTTACTTATAAATAGTGAGAGATAACGTTACTATTTGCTCCTCAGTATTGTTGTGCATTAAACATCCTGCAATATAATTGACAGTAAATCATTATATTTATAAAACAATATTAAAATCATGGCAACTTATTGAGATATTAAAGAGCGCTACCCCTAACCTTACCCTAAATGTAACTTTTATGAATTAAAATGAATTTTAAGTCAAATCATTTTTATTGAAAAAAAATGCGTTTATTAACTGTAAAGTAATAAAAAAAGCGCTGTCAGTGGGAATAGAACCCCGGTCTCCCTTAACACGTTACCCCACAGAAACCGCTGACTAAAGAGGTGACTTTTTCCACATATAGGGTAACGTTAGACTGGCCTAGTGTATTTAGTTCTGCCAACAAGTAGGCTATTTGCAGTGGACACCTCGAATGTATTAATCAGAGGGGAAATGTGGTCGTTGGATCACCGAGACCACTCACTTTACCTACAGGACAAATTCCTTTAACGTTACAAAAGAATATAATGTTAATTCATGCAGTCATTGAGTGTATTTAATTATTGACCCTAAATTATCACCAGTTCAACTAAAACAGAAAAATTAGTATGTCGCACATCAAATAAGACTTAGAAATATTACAAGTTCAAAAATGTCATGTTTACACGACGAAAACGTTCGTCTAGAAACACGTAACAAAAATACACGGCCAAAAATGTTACGTTAAGGCGATACAAACGATCGTGTCTTTAAATAACACGACAAAAAATTTCGTGCATAGACGTACAAAACGTTCGCGTTTACACGTACCAAAAAGACACGTACAAACTTTGCGTGTTAATGCGTCCAGATTTCACACGTTTCATATAATAGGTATTGTCCCCAATGGCGTTCCATATGACATATCCGTAAAGAGAAAATGACGTAGCGCCAGGTGCGTTTGTGCGTATTTTGGTACGTCACTTTTATATGTATTATTAATTATTGACAGGTCATTATGTAGAGATTTACGTCACTATTATATGTTTAATTAATTTTATGCAAATTTGGATGTTTCCGGCCTTGCCATTGGCCAAACATTAACGTCTGTACACGTGACGTGTAAAGAAATTTTTAATAATCCGGCCTTCCATACTGATCTATCACGGACATCTTCGTCTACTTATCACAACGTTATCAACCGAAAATGCTAATTTATTCAAACGTCCTTGCTGGAGCGTGTGACGTGACGTCATGTGCAGGTGCGATGGATCGCGTACCAACCAATAGGGTGTCGGAATGGTATGTTTATACTTCTCATCCAACCACAATCAAATTCGCTCCATCCGGATGGCGCGATTTATCCGGATGTTTTTTTTTTTTTTTTTTTTTTTTTTTTGAATGACAAGCCGAAAATAGGAGTAACGATGCTATTTTTAAAATGTAAGGAGTAGAAAGTACAGATAATTCCGTGAAAATGTAAGGAGTAGAAGTAAAAAGTCGGCTGAAAAATAATTACTCCAGTAAAGTATAGATACCCAAAATTTCTACTTAAGTAAGGTAACGAAGTATTTGTACTTCGTTACTTGACACCTCTGATTAGCCCATTGCACTTTAAAATAACCACAGCAGTCACACCCCAGTGTATTAGAATAGTTTGCTTGTTTTCAGTTGCATTTACACGTTTGACCAGCAGATGTCCTCAACGTGCGGTGATCAAAACAGTGAGTAAATCAGTTTACAAAATCATTAAAAAAGCTTTATCTCAAATGATGGATGAGGATACAACTTCAATATTCTTTACTACATAAATTCTTGAGAAGTTCTTATTGTTTGTTTTATTATTACATTTGCTAATAATTGATTGCATTCGTTTATGAAATGCACAAACTTCTATTTTCTTGTTTCCCTGGAAGAGATTGAATATGCATGTAAGTTTGAAAACATAATAAGCTTCTCTACAGACTACAAAGTTTCTCAGTTTTCATAAATATAAAGTTTATACCTATTTTATGATGTCAGCCTAATGTCGTCTCTGTGCTGGTTGCCATCTTTAGTCTCTGCTTCTGTTATATCTGTACTATGTGGTGTCATATCCTCATGTTAAATATAAGGTGTTGGCCACATAAAAATCCCATTACTGCTTCCATTTTGATCTTTTGTAGTGCTGTCACTGGTCATGAGTGTTGGTGAAACAGGTAAGAACATGATTTTATAATTATTCTGTAGACTGATTATCATCAAATATCTGGTTGTGTGTGTGTGTGTGTGTGTGTGTGTGTGTGTGTGTGGTGTAGGGGAGATTGGGGCTAGTTGTCACACAGGGAAGTTCTTAATAATGAAGTTTAAGGTCAAAAGTCCAAGTGTTTTTGTTTGTTGTTTACACACACCCATTCAAAAATGTATTGGATTATTATTTATTTATTTATTTATTTGGTAAATTCTGCCTGCAAAGTACTTACAATTCCAGTAACACTTTAACTGGAGTAAAAGTGGAACAACTAGCACCGATATATACATATGATAACAGGAACTATACATCTGTACATTTGTTCAGATTTTTTTAAAAGTATTCTTGTAGCTCAAACAGTAGAGCACAGTGCTTGTAACACCAAGGTCATGGGTTCAATTTCCATGGAATGCATGAATAAATAAAAATGCAATGTGAGTTACTTTAGATGAAAGCATCTGCCAAGTGCATACATTAAAGTAGATAAAACGTTGTTGATTAAGTAAATAAAGTTGTGATTAACCTTAGAAATCCTTATCTGGTGATTAGATGTGGTTTTTAATACATATACTATAAGTCTGTTGCAAGGGCTGATATGTGTTTTGTTTTTGGATGTTGGTGTGACCTGTGGTTTATTCTGTAGCTTAAGCCACAAAACTATCTTGGTCAGCAGCTGCAGATGGAGCTCGATTTGCACTGGCCAGAAAGAGGAAGTTAAAGGCTTGTGTGCTTAATTACTTTATCCGCACAGAAACCAGTAATAAAAACCTATCCTTAATAAACAACAGCATCAAAACAGACAGCAAACTAACTATTGCCCTGTAAGATATTACAATGTTACATAAAATATTACAATAACAATCTTTAAAACCGTACATTTATTTGTAGGTGTTGCTATGGTGATGTCAGTCAGAATGGCTCCTCCTCTTCCTCTGATCTTCCTGCTGATGGTTCACGGTTTGTGTCTTCAACACATCAGAAACATTCAAGAGAGATTTACATGACACTGGACACCCATTTGTTCACTATAAATTCTGTGTTTCAGGGGTTTCTAGTGCTGATTGGGGTGTGAGTTACAGTCATTCACACATCTGTGCACTAAAGGACTCATCAGTGATAATGAGCTGCACTTATACATACCCTACTGGACATCAGATCATGGAAGTGTTCTGGACCAAAGACCATATAAGGGGTGTAGAGCCTCCAGATCTGTCTGAGGACCCTGAATACAGTCAGAGGCTTCAGTATCTGGGAGATAAACAGCAGAACTGCACTGCCAGACTGAATCATGTGACAAAGAAAGATGAACACATGTACTATTTCAGAGTCGCTACTAATGTAACAGAAGGAAGATGGATTGGTAAACCAGGAGTGAATCTTACTGTCACAGGTGACTTTCAGGAGGTTTCACTCTTCTTCTGTGCATTATGTTGAATAATAATGAGTGTATGACAGCAGCACTAGATATAATGTGTGTGTTGTGTTCAGATCTTCAGGTGGAGTCTCCTGAGAGAGTGACAGAGGGAGATTCAGTCCGTCTGACATGTAAAAGCAGCTGCACTCTGACTGACAGAGCAACATTCATCTGGTACAGAAACTCACAGCCATTAACTGAGAGAAGAGACAGAAACAATGAACTCCTGCTGCAGTCAGTCAGAAGAGAGGATGCAGGCAGATATAGCTGTGCTCTACATGGACACACTTACATCTCTCCTGCTGTTCATCTCAATGTCATGTGTGAGTACAGATTCATCAGTTCTTTTTAATAATTTTTGTGCGTGTTTATGCAGTGTTCGAATGGAGCCAAGCCTCATGTGGGGTCCCCATGCACCATTTTTTCAATACAGTGAAATGTCTCAAAAATAGTAGAAAATAATTTGATGGCCTCCAAACTCAATGGAGGGTCTCACTGTCAGATTCTGCAGTGACAAGTAAATAATTCTTTCACAAACCGTCACATTCCACCACCAGGGTTTTTTTTTTTCATTTTACCTGTGGCTTGTATGACTGCTTCCCATAGCTACACTTCAAAGAATGTCATAGACAGTCATTTTAATTCATTTTAGACATTTTTGGTCACAACATAATTAGTTTTGATGCGCTGAGTCAGTTTTGATAACTTTTCAATAATTATAAAATGTTAAAGAAAAAAGTAATAATGAAAAATGATTGTTTCAAATTTATGTAGGGGCGTTTACATTTTAAAGACACATGACGACAACTACACTTTAAAAAACAATTTGTTGAGTCAACTTAAAATAATTTGTAACCTGGCTGCCATAAAATTTTAAGTTCAGTCAACTCAAAAAAAGTTTATTCAACCTGAAATGTTAAATTATACTAAGTGACAACTTAGATATTTGAGTTGAATCAACTTTAAATTTTAAGGCAGCTGGGTTACTTACTTAACTGTTAAGTTTAGCAAACACAAATATCTAGGTTGTTACTTAGTACAACTTAACATTTCAAGTTGACTAAACTTATTTTAGTTGACTCAACTTAAAATTTTAAGGCAGCAGGGTAACAAATTATTTTAAGCTGACTCAACAAATCGTTTTTATTTTATTTTATTTTTTTATTTTATTTTTTTTTTACAGTGTAGCCTAAAAACAGACTTTAGTCATATGAGTGGTTGTAAATTATATGTAAATTGTATGTTTGGATCTACACATTTCATTTTTGTCCTCTTTAAATGCACCAAAACATGTCTCAGTGTCCACCAGTCCATCTGGTGAAATAGTGGAGGCAGATTCAGTGAATCTGAGCTGCAGCGGTGATTCAAACCCAACTGCTCTGAACTTTAGCTGGTTTAAAGGAAGAATGTTAGTAGGTTCTGGAAAAATCTACAGCATCTCAAAGATCAGCTCTGATCACAGTGGAGAATACAAGTGCAAGTCCAGAAATGAACATGGAGAGAAATATTCTTATGCTGTGACTTTAAACGTCATGTGTGAGTTAATGACGTTTCACTGACTGTGACAACAAATTCCCTAAACATCAGTGTGATTGTTAATTATGTAAATATTTTTGTTTATTTTAGACCCACCCAGGAACGTCTCAGTGTCCATTAATGGATCTGCTGAAATAGTGGAAGGTGATTCAGTGACTCTGATCTGCAGCAGTGATTCAAACCCACCTGCTCTGAACTTCAGCTGGTTTAAGGAGGATGAATCCTCAGCTGTTGGATCTGGACAGAGTTTCAGTGCACTACAGAGTGGACGCTTCTACTGTGAGGCTCACAATGAACATGGATCTCAGAGATCAGATGCTGTTACTGTCACTGTTAAAGGTAGAAGAGCTCATTTACTCTTTCTAAAGGGAAGCAAATGAATGTGTTCAGGTGTTTTACTCCTCTGTCTCAGTTGTAGGACGTCTGGTGATATTGTACATATCCATTGCAGTGGTTTGTGGAGCTGCAGTTATCATCATGATGTTGCTGATTCGGTACGATGTGTGTAGTATTTGATCACAGGTTAACCTCATTTATAATCTTCAGTAAAGGAGAAAAAAATAGTGGTCATGGTAACTTTCTATAAACAATAATTTTGTTGGAAGATTTTTTTTTTTTTTTGGTATTGACCAATAAAAATATTATCAAATGCATCAGAGGTCAGTATTGTTTTAATACAACATATTAATTCTATACTCTTTTATGTAACCTATTTATTATTTCTAAGGAGAAGCAAACTGAAAAAGAGAAAAGACACACCTGAAACTCAGGTGAGAAAAAATGAGTTTCGTAAACTCATTAGTAAATTAACTAGTAACTAAAAGTCTGAATGCAGTTGTGACTGTATATATTGATATTATAAGCATTAGTTATTTATGTTATCTCTACATTTGTTTCTGTTTCTTAAATTTCAAAGATGAATTTTTCCAGACCTGATCATGACAGACGTTCAACATCTGATGTTGAGTCACATGAACCTTTGTATGAGAATGTAAAGGTAAGTTGTTATTATAGTCTGTTGATGTGAACACTAATGCTATTATTATAGGTGACCTAATAGTTATAAATTATTATTTATATTTATTTATATATATATATATATATATATATTTTTTTTTTCAATTTTCTATCTATTCTATTTTTTTTTTCTTTAACGCCAAGATGAATAGTTCCAAACCTTGTAATATTGAGATGACAGAAAATGTGTATGAGAATACAATGGTAAGTGTTTCCACTCATTGTCCTGAATATCAATTTCACTCTGAATGTCTATTGACTAAGTATATTGTTCAGATATTTGAAGTGTATGATGTTTTAATGTATTAATTTACTTCCTTTCTTTCAGGGTGACAGGCTGTAGTGTTCAGGACATGTGGCAAAACATTTTACAGCCTTTTTCTGTCTCTCTGTCAGTGGAGCCCTGAATGATTGACAGTGGTGTGTAGCATCTGGACCAATCAGACATACAGTTATTTGTTACATTTAACAAATAGTATTTAAACGCAACAAGCCAGCTACATGCTGGAGCTCTGGAGACAACCCCCAAAGCAACTAACACCCCAAAAGGGCTCAGTTGCCAGGACGACTATCTGAGGTTTTATTGCCCAGAGGAATGCACATTTGCCCATGCTACATTTGCCCATAGGAAAGACACAATGCCTATAGAAATAGACTCTTTCCTATTCATTCACAGACAAACCTTTCTTTGACCTTCTTATCACACATAGCCCAGGTCATTGTGTACAGTATTACAGCATTGTATTTTAATTTTGTCTGTTGTATTGTATTTGTCTTTCAACTGTTTTATGCATACGTTATGATAGATGACTTGTCGTATAACCCACCTATGCCATGTTTGGCCTCTTTGTATTCGTATTTTGATGATTTAAAAGATGGTGTAAATTAGATGTTGATACCTATGTAACATATTAGCATTTTAAGATACCTTAGTAGTTTTGCATCAACACCCAATCAAATTACATATGCAAAATACCATGCTCACAGACAAAGAGTCGTAAACTTTCCCTCCAAAGGAGAAAGTTACCATTGGTTCGTGGACCTCCTGGAGGCACAGCCTCCAGAGAGCTTAAAGGCACCAAACGATTGATCTCTTCCCTCTTTTCACTCTTTTCGCTCTCTTCACGATTGCTGCCCGTGTGGAGGAACCCACGGGGAGCCTGAGCCGGCACAGGGCGGGCCCGACAGGCCCGAACATCTAGAGCTGTGGCTCTCGACCACAAAGAGCCAGACGCTTTCACTCAACCCTGGAATCCATCCTCATGAAATGTCCTCAAACAGACATTTCTCTCTTCCGTGTTTTTAGCTTTCTTCACTTGTCTCACGTGAGTTCTTTCAGAACCTAAGAGGATGGGGAGGATGAGCTAGAACTCGCCGGGACTTTAAGCAGTGCCAGGCCTTGCGGCCTTGTCTTTCCATTCCCCAAAGACCACAGGACTTCAGCTGGGTCCCTCTCAGCTCTTGGTTCTTCTTCAATTTTCACATGGGAAGAAACTCCCAGTCACCATCGAGTCAGAACATCTTTGGAGTTCATCACTCTTCGGACCCGGAAGAACGTGATCGCGACTCCAAACCACCACTGCTCCAAACCATCGAGACTTTCACCTGAGACTGCATTCGGACACTTGTTCATCGACCGAGGCAATGCAAGTATCGTACATTTAACCAAACAAAACAGAGGTTTAGTACAAGCTGTAGACAGCACTGATGGTTTCACTCAGGTGGTTAACTGACTCTTTTCATAGCTACATTCTCTGGTCTCTCTAACTGCTTCTCACTGACCCTTCCCCCATGTATGAATGATTTCATGTTTGTTTGTTTAGATTAGTTATGTGTTAGTCCTTCGTTAATAAACTCTTGTGCACAAATTACATGAGTTTTGATTCTGATTCTGCCTTGCAAATTAATGTCCCTTTACGATTCTGATTCGAGCTACATTCTCTAATGCAACAGTACTTTAAGGAAGTTATTTTCTGTGCCCAAGAAAATATCATTTCTTAGAGTTGATATAAAAATTATACTGAATGTTCACTGGACGAACAGATTAGTTGATGGAAAATTAATTCTGCTACAGTTACTACTGGCAGCTGATATAAATAATTGTAATTAATCATAATTAATTGTAATTATTTATATACATTTCCCTTTGAGCTAAATCGCAACAAGTGTCTTGATTTACATGAACTAATTTAGCAGTTAGTTTCATCCAAAGTGACTTACAAATAAAATTCTATTTGACTGTAGTAAAGCATAAACATATTGTATGAATTAGTAGGAAAACAATCTTCATTTACAGCAATCAAAAACTACATCTAAAAACTAATATAATCATGTAAGATCTCTTTGTATTTAAAGTTTTACATATTCTGTCTATTCAGTGTTTAAACATATATTATGTATATTGACCTTTTATTAAACTGTATTATAGTACTGCAGCTTGTGATTACAGTGTTTCCTGTGTATTTATACGTGTTTGACCAGCAGATGTCCTCAGTGTATAGCGTTTAGAACATTGGAGTCAGACATCACATACTCTCTAGTACGGAATCCCGTTTCCGCCACTGAATAAAAAAAAATAAATAAATAAAAAATATTAAAAAATGTATTGCGACTTTTTGTCAGAATTGTGAGATATAAACTTGCAATTATGTTAACATAGTCTTTTTTTCTCCTCAGAACTGGACTTTATAACTCGCAATTGTGAGTTTGTATCTCATAATTCGGACTTTTTTTCTCTGTTTACACTGTAAAAAAAAAAAAATCCGTAAAAATACAGTACAATATACCCTAATAATTAAAGGAAATTTTCCGTTTTTGGTTTTTACAGGTGTTTTTCCGTATTTTTGAATTACGCTTTGCATTGTGGGGACGAGAACGTTGGCGGCTTACATAGGTGCGAAAACAGCGAAGAGAAGACGCAGAGAGTTTCTCGGTCAAAGTTTCATTTTAATGTCGGCTTTCGAATTTGGGAAACATGTTTTTCATATATTCTTCGTGGTAAACGAGATAAATGTCACATGCATTGTTTACGTAAGGTTAACTTAGTTGCTGTCTGGCTTGTTTGGCAAATGAACGTCGGAGCCGTCGCACTCAGCATTTCTCTGCATATCGTCACACATCTTCCTCGTGGAGTTTTCTGCCAAATGAGGTAAGTTTTGACCTTTTATTGTCTGTTTTACACGCACACGGAAGATAAAATGCAAAACAGAAACTAATTCGGTAACGTTACTAGCAAGCTGTCTGTGAAGCGACTGTGTAAACAGAGGCGTCCGACGCGCGGTAGCCGCGCCAGAATGCCGCTTCAGGTCAGCGTGCCAGTAACGTTAGCTCCTCGAGTTATCTTTCTCAGTCTAATGGACAAATGCACACGACATTATGTCAAAATGACCGTTGTGTTTCTTTCGTTTTCTTTTTTAATGACACGACGTGATTGCTGCTGTACTGTGAATCTCAAGCACACCTGCATTCTTATCATGGGTTTGTATTCTGTTTTATTAACAGTTTTATTTAACATTAGTGTTCAGTATTAGAAAGAAAATAGTTATTGAGTAATTTATTCTGTTGACTTTCACAACAATGTGAAGTTGTTTGCTGATGCGTTGGAAGCCAAGTCACAGACAACGTGCTAACGTTACCAAATTAATTGGATTGATTACTTTTGCATGTTATCATCCTTGTGTGTATAAGGTGTGTTCAAACTGCTTGTCATTATGTATATGGTCATTTTGTAATGTCTTTTGTGTTTAAGGTGATGGGCAGTTCAAGATTGCTGTCGTTCAAGAAGTTAATGACCACTGTTGCGGTTGTGAGCTACAAATACCCAGAAAAGGCGGCACTTGCATTGGAATTCATACAGAAGTAAGCAACACGTATGTTATGAAATGTGTATCTGTTTATTTAATTGAAAATAATGAAGTATATTGTAAGATACACGTGATCTGACAAGCTCGTTTGACAGATGTAAATGGAGACTATTGGAAATGTAAGTTAAGCAATTTATAAACAAATATTTTAATTGGCAAGTATTAGGGTTAGCATTTAATTTAATGAACTTAAAATACATCCATCCTGCATGTTACTCTGTAGTTCAGTTTCATTCATTTCATTTTTTTATCATTATCTATTTCTTTTAGAGTTTTCCTGTGAAGAAATCCTAAATTAGGGTTGAGATGAAGGCAACCAGGTGGGTTTGTATTCTGTTTCATTTAACATTAGTGTTCAATATTGAAAAGAAATTGAGTCTTTGAGTCATTTATTCTGTTGAATTTTACAACAATGTGAAGTTGTTTGCTGAACACGCCTTCAAAGATGTTCAAAGATGCTTGTCGTTATGTATATGGTCATTTTGTAATGTCTTTTTTGTTTAAGGTGATGGGCAGTTCAAGATTGCTGTCGTTTGAGGAGTTAATGAACAAATCTTCTTTCCTGTTGCGGTTGTGAGCTACAAAATACCCAGAGGAGGTAACACTTACTCTGGAGTTCATACAGAAGTAAGCAACACGTATGTTATAAAAAGTGTATGAAGCATTTGGTCGTGTTGCTGTTTTAGTTGAAAATAATGAAGTATATTTTAGGACATAGTTGATTTGACAAGCTCATATGACCGATGCAAATGGAGACTATTGGAAATGTAAGTTAAGCAATGTATAAACAATTGGAAAGTATTATGGACTGCAGTTGATTTAATGAACTTAAAATACTGTATGACTACTTTTCCACTCCAACCTGCATATTACTCTAGTTCAGTTTAATTCATTTCGTTTTTGTCATATCCATTTCTTTTAGAATTTTCCTTTGAAGAAATCCTTAACGTGGTTTGAGATGAAGGCAACCAATTGGCTATGCATTCCTCCAAGACTCTTGCATGAACAATTTTGAAAATCCATGTAATATTTGAGTTTTTAAATTGAAAAAAAAAAAAAGGGCACTTGCATTAAACATGCAGTTAAATGGGAAATAACACATCCCCTATATGAATTGCATCACTTCAATGATATTTCTGTTACAATGAACTTCAAAATTCTGTTGTCAAGCCACTGGAGTCACATACTTTATACCTTTTTGGACCTTGAAAATGGTAGTTGCATAGACAATCAATAGAGGGACAGAAAGTACCCATATTTAACTAAAAATACTCTTAATTTGTGTTCTAAAAATGAATGAAAGTCTTAAGGGTTTGGAATGGTATGAGGCTGGGTAATCGACTGAATTAACATTTTTGTGTGAACTATCCCTCTAAACAATATTGTTTTCTCTTATAAGAAAAAAAAGTTTTAAATCTTGACTGTTTTACAGTTTGAAGTTTAATTCTGTCTGTTACTGTTTAAAGCTAAACTGTCTTTTACAATACAGGCATTTTGCCTGAGTTGACACATTGTTAAATGAATTGAGTATTTGATATTGTTTAGTCCTAACCCACTTAATCCAAACAAAAGCCATTGAATGCACTTTTAAGAATGTTTACATGAAGTAAAAATAAACCATGTTCAATTTGTATAGTGTGCTGGATTTATTTGCTTTATATATAGAGTCCAATCGAGCCGCGAGTTCGTCCATCAAATCATCATTAACGACAGCAGCTTTTAAATATGAGCGTAGAGCGGAACATTTGAGCCACGTGCAGAACATAAAACTGACAGGAGGGAGCTGCTCTGGTGGAGACTGGATATACAAATTTCAGATGACACACAGCTCATTACTTTATCACTGTAAGTTACAGAAACCACACATGAAAGCATGCGACACACGGAGAGCGTCTCTCTCGCACTGAATGACATGACAGGACAACTAGTTGTCCAGTCCTGTTCCGTTCACACAGCGCGAGTGTTCCGAAAATGCGGTTGTGAGTCCTGAAAATTTACAGGTGTGAGTTTGGTTATCGAATACAGTTGTCACACCCGTAAATAACTGTACTGTGTGTGAATGTAACTGTATTAAAGGAAAAGTCCACTTCCAGAACAACAATTCACAAATAATTTACTCACCTCCTTGTCATTCAAGATGTTAATGTCTTTCTGTCTTCAGTCGTAAAGATATTATGGTTTTTGAGGAAAGCATTTCAGGATTTTTCTTCATATAATGGACTTCAATTGTGCCCCCAATTTTAAACTTCCAAAATGTAGTTTAAATGCAGCTTCAAAGGTCTCTAAATGATCCCAGCCGAGGAAGAAGGGTCTTATCTTATTGAAACGATCAGTCATGTCATTTTTACATTCTGTGTGTCTACAGAAGCTCAGAAGAGGTTTAGATGTTGATGTTTTATTGGTCAAGGGGGGAAAAAATGATGCCACCATAATTGTGGTCAATATTTGCTTCATTTGGGCTCTTAACACTTTTACTTTTTAGCTTTTTAGCAATTTGATGCTAAGCAATTATAATATTGTTTCACAATAAACATTTGTACAATGCTGAAACAAAAGCTAGAAATAGCAAATTGTCTTATGACATCATTTTGACCAATAAAAACAACATCTGTTTCTCTGTTGATTCTCAGTAAGAACTTCTGTGGATGTGTGACAGAAATAAAGTCTGGTTAAACTCTGATTAATAATGAGTGAAAATTAGTTTTCTGGTTAAAGACTGGTCTCTGTGTGGTTTACTGAAGGCTAAGATTGGGTAGCACTATTAAAAGTTGTTCTGGCCTGGTTATAAGTTACTATTTGCCTGAGGTTTGGGCCGTCACTATTTGCCTGCTGTGAAGTGATGTTTCTCAAAGATCCCGTAGAAAGTAATGCATTATATTAGCTTGTGTGATGAACAGTGTGAGTGTAATTAATAAACTAGAGTTAATAAACAAACCAAGTTTTGAATTGTGCTGATTTGGCAATAGAGGGTGATGATCACACAGCAAACACCTGCACTGAAAACACTGAATATACACAACACAATATACTAATGTTTCCTGCAATGTTTTAATAGCTAGGCCTACTTTAAGACATAACCCTGAATGAGAAGTTGACTATACACACAAATAAAGCATACATGTTGTACTCTGAATACAACCTTCTTCTTCTTTTTTTTTTTTTTTTTTTTTTTAACGAAACAAACAAAAAAAGTATGAAAGTACATAAAAGCTGTAAAATATAACCATAGAACTTTAGAACATTGTATTTAAATTATAATGTAGATTTCCCTTTTATTAAATTGTATTGTACTAGCAGCGGTGAAATACTGTATTTATTTGTGCTATTGCTTGTAATTTATTTGTTTATTTTTATTTTTATTTTTTTTGTGTGTGTGTGTATTGTTCTTTTTACACGTTAT
This sequence comes from Cirrhinus mrigala, assembly GCA_036247105.1. Lineage (NCBI taxonomy): Eukaryota > Metazoa > Chordata > Actinopteri > Cypriniformes > Cyprinidae > Cirrhinus > Cirrhinus mrigala. Next base: position 354,632 of record CM070007.1, read on the forward strand.
ATATTATGCTTAACTGTCATATTTGAAGCATTTATTTTTCTACAAAACTTTTGTATTTATTTTGCTCACTTAAGATGTGCAAATTAAACAGTTTGCAGAAAGTGTGTTTGTGTGTGTGTGTGTGTGTGTGTGTGTTGTTTTAATTTTGATAATCCATTGATTGCACATTAAAATAACCACAGCAGAGTCGCAACCATGTGTATTTAGTTGCATTTACATGTTTGACCAGCAGATGTCCTCAGTCCTTCTGACTACTTTGCTTTCACAGCCTCATTGTATTTATAACTGTGGTCTTACAAACAATTCTAAGTAAAACTCTCAGAGTATGTGTTCATTTATTGCCTTTTTTTAACTTCTGCTGATTGTATTTAGGCTTCAGAATTCATAAAAGTTGTTCATTTCTGAAGATTTTAATGATGAACAAAACTTTTCACAGAGCTTATTTGCTGCAAATAATTAATACTTTGCCCTGGGAGAGACCACGATTCCATCGGTGACGGAAAAACCAGTCAAGAGCCTGGGGAAGATCTTTGATCGCTCCCTGAAGGACTCAGCTGCCATAAAACAAACTAAGCGCGACCTGACTATTTGGCTCACAGCGATTGACAAATCTGGCCTTCCCGGAAAGTTCAAAGCCTGGATCTACCAGCATGGAGTCTTGCCAAGATTACTCTGGCCCCTGTCAGTATACGAGGTACCAACATCAACAGTCGAGGCCCTAGAAAAGTCCATCAGCCAGTTCCTCAGGAGATGGCTGGGGCTCCCCCGATCCTTGAGCAGCATTGCCCTGTATGGCCATTCCACCAAGCTACATCTTCCTTTGAGTGGACTATCAGAGGAGTTCAAAGTCGCCTGCTCCAGAGAGGTGTTGATGTACAGGGACTCCAGAGACATTAAAGTTACAGCAGCAGGAATCCTCGTGAAGACCGGGAGGAAGTGGCAGGCGCAAGAAGCCGTCACTAAAGCCGAGGTGCGACTAAGGCACAAAACGCTGGTGGGCTCTGTAACGACGGGACGAGCAGGTTTTCGTTGTTTTCCCAGGCCACGTTACGATCTGGCTCGTGGAAAAGAGAGGCGCAGACTGATTCAGAACGAGATACGAGCAGAGGTGGAGGAAGAAAACTACACCAAAATGGCCGGCATGTCCAAACAAGGAGCGTGGACCAGGTGGGAACAGGTAGATCCCCGTAGAATCACCTGGGCAGAGCTCTGGAAAGCCGAGCCATTTCGGATCAAGTTCCTTGTCCAATCCGTCTATGACGTCCTCCCAAGTCCTGCCAACCTGCACACCTGGGGCCTGGCAGACACTCCTGAGTGCAAGCTGTGCTAGAAGAGGGGCACCCTGGAGCACATTTTGAGCAGCTGCTCGAAAGCTCTAGGGGAGGGGTGGTACCGCTGGCGCCATGACCGGGTGCTCAAGGTTCTGGCGGACTCCATCTGCACAGCGATCCTGCACAGTAAGACTCAGGTAGCCCCCAAACAAACGATCACTTTCATTAGAGCTGGGCAGAAGGAACAACACCAATGGCCTAGGCCTACGGGGGGCTACTCTCCACCGCTCGTGATTGGCAGCTTCAAGTCGACCTAGGAAGACAGCTCAAATTCCCAGGTAACATCACAGCCACTTCTCTCCGCCCAGATATGGTGCTTACATCTGAGTTTACTAAGCAAGTGGTCATTTTGGAACTGACAGTCCCCTGGGAAGACCGTATTGAAGAGGCCCACGAGCGGAAGAGGGCTAAGTATGCAGAGCTTAGCTCGGAGTGCCGGAACAACGGGTGGAAAGTCCGCTGTGAGCCAGTTGAGGTCGGGTGCCGAGGCTTCGCAGGCCACTCACTGCTGCGAACCCTCGAACTCCTTGGAGTGAGAGGACTGCTATTGAGAAAGGCCACCAGAAACATCTTAGAGGCCGCAGAGAGGGCCTCGCGGTGGCTGTGGATCCGCAGGGGGGATCCGTGGAACGATAGGCCACTTGGACACAAACCGGGGACTGATCACCCCCGGCTGGGTCGCCCGGGTGAGGGTGTATGAAGATTAAAGACCCGAAACACCCTATGACCCCGGGTTCTTTACTGATGACGTGTCCAAGTAGCACCAGAAGGTGTATTCAAATCCAAATACTGAATCCACTAAGCGCCCTCTACAAGAGAAAAATTCCAAGGTCAACCAAACAACTATAGTTTTCTCTATAGTACATTCAAAGTTAAATCTGCCTTCCTACAGATGTCAGAGCAACAGGTCTGTGATGTCAGCACTCCTCTGTCTGTTTCTCATTGGGGTCACATGATCACACAATCAACACTAGATAGATGCTGCTGTGAGTTTGGACATGCCTTGTTTTCTCACATCAGTTATAGCTACAGAGGAAATTGTATTAATGTCCATATTTAGAGTTTCACAAGATAACCAGTGACAATAGAGAAGTGACAAAAGGCTTTCTCTGCTCTAGTCATTCTTGATAAGTTTTTTGTTTTTTTTTTTTTTTTTTTTTTCCCCTCAGGAAGAGATTAAATATGCATGTAATTTGAAAACATGATCATCTCTACAGACTGACAAAGTTTCTAAGGTTTCATCAAGTGTCTACCCATTTTATGATGTTAGTCTAATGTCGTCTCTGTGCTGGTTGCCATGCTTCTGTTATATCTGTACTATGTGGTGTCATATCCTCATGTTAAATATAAGCTGTTGGCCACATAAAAACCCCATTATTTTTTTCCACTTTGATCATTTGTAGTGCTGTCACTGGTCATGAGTGTTGGTGAAAGAGGTAAGAATTGAAGAATTTATTTTATAATCATTCTGTTGACTGATTATCATCTCTCACTCTCTCTCTCTCTCTCTCTCTCTCTCTCTGAGTCGGAGTGCATGCTGGGAGTGAGTGGACGAAGTCGATTGCCGTGAGTGAGAATACCTCCTTGGTTGAGTGAGATTTTCCTTTTTTTTTCACCTTTAATTAGTTTTTTGTTGTTAAACGTGGTATACAGGTGTAGTATAAAGGTTTTCTTCTGACTTCAGTCAGTGAGCTGGTAGAATGGTGTTGGATGCGGGAGATTTCTCGCATTTAACACTCAAGCACGGGTGTAAATGTATACATTTAATGTCCTGTACTTTGGCTATGAGAAAAGCTACTTTTGATGAACTTGACAAACCCAAACAGTACCAGCTCAAGAAGCTTCTTAGTAATGTTAGAAGTGTTTTGCATCTACAAGGTAAAAAATGAATATGGTTTGGTTATGTTCTAGACACCCCTGGCCCTGTGGTTCAGTTTTATTGAGTGTTTTCTTAATATTTTTTTCTATGGCGCCTTTGAGGTTTGGCTCATTGAATATTAATGGCTGTCGTGATGCTGTAAAAAGGGCCTGTCTTTTTGATTATATCACGATAAAGAGCTCAGGTGTGGTGTTTCTGCAGGAAACACACACAGATATGACTAATCAGACACTATGGTTGAGTGAATGGAAGGGTCATGCTATTTTGAGCCATGCTATTCCAAGCTATTCTGCTTGCACCTGAATATAAAGAACAACCTGTAAGTGTGTTTGAGCTGGTGTCCAGCCGTTTACTGAGGGTTGATATAACCATTCGTGGTACTCAATTTTCTTTTGTTAATGTGTATGCTCCCAATATTGGGGCCATTTTTGGGGCCATTGGGGCCATTTTCTTTCTATTGATGTCACTTTTTCTATGAAAACTTTGAAACTTTCATACTGGAAATGTAACAATAAATTGCTACTAGATCACAACTTTGTTCTTTCTTTCACTGCTTTCTGGGAGATCTGGAGAGAGAGAAAGGTGCAGTTTAAGTCCCTGAGTCAGTGGTGGGACATTGGTAAAGTTCAAATCAAACTTTTTTTGCCAGAACTACTCTGCTTACAATAAAAGTTTTTTGGACAGTAAGATAGCACAACTCGAACAAGAAATACTTCGGCTAAACACTAATGGGGATATTGAGACTACCACAGAGGTTTTTAAACACAGTAAGCTTCAATTGCATAACCTCTTGGAGGACAGAGCACAGGAAATGCTGATTCGTGCAAGATTTCTTTTACTTTTAATAGTATTACTTTTAATAGTATGGATGCTCCTACAGCTTTCTTTTTCAACATGGAGAAGAAGACCCTGGATAGAAGTGTCCTAGGTTGTTTGAAACTTCCAGGGGGAAGGAGAGTTACTGATGCGCATGGAATTATTTCTTACACACTGTCTTTTTATGAGGAACTTTACAGAGCGGAACCCTGCAATGAGGATATGGCTGACTTTTTTACAGGATTTACCTCACCTTTTGGAAGGAGACAAATCCAAGCTGGACGAGCCTCTGACTTTTGACAAACTCTCTATAGCTGTTCAAGGGCTGTCCTCTGGTAGGGCGCCAGGCCCAGACGGACTCAACGCTGAGTTTTATATGCGATTTTGGCATGTTATTGGAATGGACTTGTTTTCTGTGTTTATGGAGTGTCTTGATAGAGGCACTTTACCAGTGAGTCTACGGAGAGCGGTAATCACCCTGTTACCCAAAAAAGGTGACCTTGAGGACATTAGATGCTGGCGTCCAGTCTCTTTACTTGGAATAGACTATAAGATACTTTCAGAGTCGCTAACCAACAGAATCAAACTGTATATTTCTTCAGTCATTCATGCGGATCAATCGTATTGCATCCCTGAAAGGAATATTTTTGATAATCTTTTTCTAATTCGTGACTTGATTTCTTTTGCCAGGGTACATAAGCTGGACATTTCTCTCACTGGATCAGGAGAAGGCTTTCAACCAGGTTGATCACGCTTTTCTTTTTAAATGCCTTGAGGCCTTCTATTATCTCTTATATTAAACTGCTGTATACAGACACGTATAGCATGTTAAAGATTAATGGTGTGCTTACAAGGCCTTTCAGAGTAAGTAGAGGCATACGGCAAGGGTGCAGCCTCTCAGGAATTCTGTATGCCATTGCAATTGAACCTTTATTGGTATTATTGAGAAACAAGCTGTGTGGTATATCTTCAAGTGTTTCCTTCCACTTCAGATTCAGTAACTTTGAAACTGAGCGCTTATGCTGATGATGTTACTGTTTTTATTAGATCTGCTCGGGACATTGTGAACTTAAGTGAATCCCTGGAGATCTATCAGAAAGCCTCCTCATCCCGAATTAACTGGCAAAAGAGTGCCTCCTTTTTATTGGGAGACTGGGAGAATGGAGGCCCTCCAGCACTTCCTCAGAACTGTTCATGGAGTTTGGATGGGTGTAAAGTGTTGGGGGACTTTCTCGGGACTGATCATTTTATTCAGAAAAACTGGGATGGTTTTTTTGAGAAAATCTCTGGTCGGTTAAATAGATGGAGATGGATTCTGCCTCAACTGTCTTATAGAGGCAGAGTGCTTATTATTAACAATCTGGCAGCTTCTATGATGTGGCATCGCTTAAGTGTTCTTGACCCACCAAAAGCTTTATTGCAGCACTTACAGAAAATGTTTGTTGATTTCTTTTGGGATGGCTATCACTGGCTTCCTCCTGCATGTCTTTACTTGCCAGTTAATGAAGGGGGACAAGGGCTGATTGATTTGGTGGCAAAAGTCAAATCTCTCAGGGTAAAGACTGTCCAAACTTTACTTTATCCTGTGGCCTCTAAGCCGTGGGTTTTGTTCGGATTAGCTCTGCTCAGGACTTTTGGTCGATTTGGTCTTGACAGGCAGTTGTTTTTAATGTCCACTTTTAGCGACAATTTTTCACCAGATGTAATGTTTTATAATGCTGTGCTAAACTCTTGGTCCATTTTTAAATCGGGTAGAGATGAGAGTAATCATTTTGGCCTGGAAGAACCACTGTTCTATAATCCTCTACTAGATTACAATACTGACTCTTCTAATGCACTTGTGAAAGCCTTTATGGAAAAAGGAATGACTAAACTTTCAGATCTAGTTGACACTTCTTCTAAAGCATGGAGGTCAGTGGTAGATATCTGCAGTCAGGCTGGTTTTAAGTCAGTTAGAACTATAGAACGGTTCATTGGTTGGCTGACAACAGCTCTTCCCTCCACACTTCTCCTGTTTTTTAATTGTTTTCTGTCAGGGGGTCCATCCAGAGTTTCTTTTCGCAAGTTAATTGTGTCTCCCAATGTTTGTTTTATAACGATCAGGAAGGAATGTTGCTGTCCTTTAATAGGCTGCAGGAGCTCAATTTTCAGGTGGCCGGAAAGAGAGACCTCTACCATATATGTGTTAAAACAATTTATTTTGACCAAATTAAAGACAGAAGTGACACAAAGTGGAGGGATTTTTTAACAATCCCTGCTGAGCTCTCTCCTTCTTGGAGGACTTTGTATAAGGGCCCTCTTCCTAAACGTTCTTGGGATCTACAGTGGACGCTGTTACATTGTATTCTGCCCACTAATTCTCATGTTTCCAAATTTAATTTGAATGTTTCTCCATCCTGTTATTTCTGTTCTTTATTTGAATCTGTTTTTCATGTTTTTACTGAGTGTTTTAGATTAGCTCCAGTGTTTATATTGCTCGAAAAATTAATTGGAGGTTTGGGTTTTGTTTTTAGCAGGACACTGTTTGTTTTTGGATGTAAATATTCAAGAGCACACAGTCGACAGTGTATTAACATTAGATTAACTAATGTGAAATTTTGTTCAGGTGGTAGTACAATGTTGGCCAGTAGCCTATTGAGAAAAAAAAAAAATCGAATGTTAGCTAGGTTAGACAAGATATATGGCTAACTGTTAGCTGCCTTTCTAGTTTTAGAATTAGTTTGTTATAATTATTAATGGAATTTAAGATTTACTGCATTTGTTGTGTTTGTGTTTTAAAGGCAACTGCAATGAAGCATCATGAAAGACCATGAGCATGCCAACCACTCTGAGACTGATAGTTCATGGTAAGAGAACAACTATGGTTTTGAGATGTTTGTGTATTCTGTGTGGGGTTTGCCTTTTAAAAAGACAAACAAAGTGGATGGTGAGCAAAGGTGGTGGCCACGTTTTGGAGCAGACCAGGGTTTTGCAGATGGCTGTGTATTCTTTGGCTGCATGTCTTTTTCTCCATTGTTTCTGTTGCCTATAGATTCTTTGTGAGGATACAACATAATGCACTGCAAAACATCCTAAGACAGGGGAAATGGTGAAGATGCAGTTTTTTTCAACTTCACTGAGCAGTTTAAGACTGTGTTTGTAAGTGTTATACATGCATTGTTTTAAATAAAGTATTTGATATTTTGTGATTATTGTGTCTGTTTTAATTGAATGCCAGTAGTACCTATGTAGAGTAAAAACAAAATAAATTTAAATGAATTATATATAAATTTATAAAATCTACTGAAATCTATATTAAAATGAATGAATTACAGTAGTATACTGTTGAATTTGATCTTTTTAATAGTATTTGGCTGTAAAACATCTACAGTTTACAACTGTAAATTAAATACGGTTTGCTACTGTAAATTCTAATTACAGTAACTTACTGGCAACAGTGTAAAAACCCTTTGAAATGTCTAACAGTGTAGCCATTTGGAAGTCTCGCAGATTGGCTGCTGAAGGGCAAAATATAAATGTTCTCTGATATTTTACTGCTTTGATGGAGTTCAGGATAAGAGTGGAATATAGATTCTCTCAAATGACTGATGCATGATTTTGAGTTCAAACGGTGTATAAATGATGTTTTGCTGTCATTTTGTGAGGATGGGGAATTAATATTTCACTGGTGAGGTGAAGTGAAGGATTTCTTGATAACTTTGTAATGTGAGGAGCTGGATGCGTAATGTAAGACTGTTTTCAATGTTTAATAAATTGTGTTTAAAAGTCAAAAAGTCTCTCTCTCTCTCTCTCTCTCTCTCTCTCTCTCTGTGTGTGTGTGTGTGTGTGTGTGCATTAGATTTATATATCTTGGTGTGGACTTAAACCTGAACACACTCATGGGGACTCAAATTGAGGTCCCAGTGGGTACAAAAGCTTGTAAATCATACAAAATGAGTTTTTTTTTTTTTTTTCTTTTTTCTTGAGAAAGTAAAACAAAGTTTATTTATTATTATTATTTCTGTAGTTCAAACATTATAGAATGGTGTTAGCAACACCAAGGTCATGGTTTAATTTTCATGACATGCACAAACTCAGTGATTCTCAACTCGGTGGGCCTCAGGGTCTACTGCTCTGCACATTTTGTATGTCTCCCTCATTTAACACACCTGATTCAGATCATCAGCTTGTTAGGAGAAATATCCATGAACTGAACTAAGTGTTTCAGATTCATAAACATACAAAATATGCAGAGCAGTGGGCCCTGAGGACTGGGGTTGAGAACCACTGCATAAACTGATAAAAATGCAATGCAAGTTACTTTAAATAAAGTCATCTGCCACGTACATGCATGAAAGTAGATGAAATGTTGTTGATTACATAAATAAAGTTGTGGTCAATATTCAAAATCTCTCTACCACACTATTTTATATAGTGTAAGTCTAGTGCATGAGCTGATATATGTTGTGTTTTGGATGTTGGTGTGACCTGTGGTTTATTCTGTAGTTTAAGCCACAAGACTATCTTGGTCAACAGCTGCAGATGGAGCTCGAGTTACACTGGCCAGAAAGAGGAAGTTAAAGGCTTGTGTGGTTAACTAGCTTACCTGCACAGAAAACAGCTGCAAACAAACAAACAAACAAACAAACAAACAAAAAAACTCAATAAATACCAGCATAAAAACAACTGTAATAGTGATAATAAACTAACTGTAATGGATGTTTACTAACATTTGTCCCATAAAATATTATTTTATATTTATATGTAGGTGTTGCTATGCTGATGTCAGAATGGCTCCTCCTCTCCCTTTGATCTTCCTGCTCATGATTCACAGTAAGTCTCTGCAACACTTCAGAAAGACTCCAGAGAGATTTGCATTATATTGATCACCCATTTTGTTCACTATATGTGATGCGATCTAGCAAAACCCAACACATGGTGAAATTTTACCTTTTTTGTTGTTATCGATTCAATCTTTTGACGCCAAATTGCCACTAATTCTAAAGTGAAAGTAACATTTGAAAGTTAAATGAAAAGCAAAATAAACATTTGCAATGCACATGCATTTACAAGCTATTTAAAAGCAAACAAAAGCGAATAAAAGCGAGGAAAAGAGGGAAAACTCTGCCTCACCGTCACAACCCTACTAGAAAGTGGGAGAGACAGACATCACGTTGCCAGCTACGCGTCATTTGCCTAATAAATGACAATACAATTTTTGTTTAAAAAAAAAAGTTGCAGGGTAACAGGTGGTATAATAAATTTAAGAACTGTATATAGGTACATAGTTTTGTGAGAATTTGAACTGAAAATTAAACATCTGTGCACTAAAGAACTCATCAGTGATAATGAGCTGCACTTATACATACTGTGACGCGGTTATGGAAGAATCGTGAGACGTTGGATCCATATGCAACAGTTTTATTGAATCAAGCAGAGTAAACAGGCGTAAGTCGACAACGGCAGACTGGTGTGGTGAAGGCAAGTCCAGAGGGATAGTAATAGTCTATGCAAAGGGTCGGGGCCGGCAGCGATCAAACACAATAATCCGAGAGAGTAGCGGGGGTCGACAAAGGGCAGGCGGCAACGGTTCACACACAGCGTTAGCAGTCCGGTTGGCAACAGAAAGGCAGTCCGATAAGAAAACGCTCAGGATTGAAGGCATAACCATACAAAACTTCGCGAAGGGCGAGCCGGCGAGGCATGCTAAAATGGCCGCCAGAAAGGAAGTGAACTGGGAGACCCGGAACCGGAAGTGGTGAGCCCCAGGCACGGGATGATGGGAAATGTAGTTAAAACTCCAGAGAAGGTTCCCGCTGGCGCGGGACAGAGGCAGCCACAGAGACTGTGTTCGTGACAGAGCCCCCCCCCCTGCGAGCGCCTCCTGGCGTACCTGGGGCTAAGCTTCTTGCAGGGCAGGCGGAGGTGCAGATCCCGGGTCGAGAGCCAGACCCATTGTCCGGGCTCGTAGGAAGGAGCGGGCCGACGTCGACGATCTGCCTGGGCCTGATTGCGGCGAACCGCCCTCTGAAGGTGAACATGGGCCCGGTTCCAGGTTTCCTCGCTCCGTTGGAACCAGGAGTTGACCGCGGGTAAATCAGAGGGCTCCCCTGACCAGGGGAACAGGGGGGGTTGGAAGCCTAGCACACACTGGAAAGGAGTCAGATTGGTTGAGGGCTTACGGATGGAATTCTGGGCGTATTCGGCCCAGAGGAGATAACGGCTCCAGTCCTCCTGATGGTCCTGACAGTAGGCGCGCAGGAAGCGGGTCAACTCCTGGTTCAGCCTCTCTACTTGTCCGTTGGCCTCCGGGTGGTATCCAGACGTGAGACTGACGTTGACGCCCAGGAGGTGGAAGAAGCTGGACCATAAGCGTGAAGTAAATTGGGGGCCGTGGTCAGAGACGATGTCCTCCGGAAGGCCATAAAACCTGAATACAGAGTTACACAGTACCTCGGCTGTCTCCATGGGTAACTTTGGGAGAGGGATGAAGCGGCAACCTTTGGAAAATCTGTCGGGGAGAGGGATGAAGCGGCAACCTTTGGAAAATCTGTCGACCACTGACAGTATAACGGTGTGACCCTGTGATGGCGGTAGATCCGTGACGAAGTCCACCGCTAAGTGAGACCAGGGGCGGTTGGGAACTGGTAGGGGCTGTAGTAGGCCGGCAGGTAGTTGACGGGGAGTCCTGGAGGTGTTGCAAACGGCGCAGTTCTTAACGAAGGCGGTGGTATCAGATCGTAGGGAGGACCACCAAAAACGATTGCGTAGGAGATGAATGGTCGCCTCAATCCCTGGATGACCAGAACTGGGGGTGGCATGGACCTCGGAGAGGACTCGTGGACGGAGACTGGCGGGAACATAGGTGAGGTTATTGGGACAGTCAGCCGGAGGGGGGTCCTGGGCTTGGGCTTCCATGATCTCGGTCATGACGTCCCAGGTGACAGGTGCAACGATAACTGAAGACGGTATGATATTTTCTGAGTGAACGACGTGGTCGGGCTCGTGAACATGGGAGAGGGCGTCGGCCTTGAGGTTTTGTGAACCGGGACGGTAGTGGATTTCGTAGTTGAACCGGGTGAAGAAGAGTGCCCATCTGGCCTGGCGGTGGTTGAGGACCTTAGCAGCACGGAGATACTCCAGGTTCTTGTGGTCGGTTAGGATGATGAGCCACTCTAGCCAGTGCCTCCACTCCTCTAGGGCGAGCTTGATAGCGAGCAGCTCCCGATTACCCACATCATAATTCCTCTCGGCCGGGCTGAGCTTGTGGGAGAAGAAGGCGCAAGGGAATATTTTGGGAGGCTGACCCAGTCGTTGTGAGAGCACGGCTCCTACTCCTGTGCTGGAGGCATCTACCTCTACGAGAAAGGGTAGTTGGGGATCAGGATGCCGGAGGATGGGTGCTGTGGTGAATCTCTGCCGGAGTTCGTGGTAGGCCTGCACGGCGTCGGGTGACCAGGTTAGGTGGACCTTGCCCCTCTTGACCATTGACGTGAGCGGGGCGGCTACTGTGCTGAAATTACGGATGAACCGGCGGTAGAAATTTGAGAATCCCAAGAACCGCTGGAGTTCCTTGAGGGTCTTGGGACGGGGCCAGTCACGCACAGCACTGACCTTAGAATCATCCATGGCCACACCTTCCGGGCTGATGACGTACCCCAGGAAGGCGATGCTCTGCTGGTGAAATTGGCACTTCTCCTCCTTGGCATATAACTTGTGCTGGATGAGACGCTGGAGAACCGCCCTGACGTGTTGTACATGCTCTGCAAAAGAGTTGGAGAAGATGAGGATGTCGTCGATATACACAATGACACACCGGTTCAGCATGTCCCGGAACACCTCATTGACAAACGCCTGGAAGAAGGACGGACTGTTGGCCAGGCCGAAGGGCATTACCAGGTACTCATAATGACCGGAGGCGGTCGAGAAGGCCGTCTTCCACTCGTCCCCCTCTCGGATGCGGATCAGGTTGTACGCTGAGCGGAGGTCCAGTTTAGTGTAGAACCTGGCTGACCGTAGTTGTTCCAAGGCCGGAGGAACGAGCGGGAGTGGGTATCGGTATTTGATGGTTACTTCGTTGAGGGGTCGGTAGTCGATGCAGGGTCGCAATCCTCCGTTCTTTTTCTTAACGAAGAAGAAACCCGCCGAAGCGGGAGAGGTGGAAGGTCTGCAGTCCCTGGATCGCCTGAACCAGCTGCTCGGTCAAGGCAGTCAGTCGATCCAGTTGTTGCTGGTGCTGGGTCAGAAGTGTGGCTTGAGCAGACATCTCCGTCGCGATCTGATTAACTGTCGCTGGATCCGTAGGCGGCGAAGTTTTCTGTGACGCGGTTATGGAAGAATCGTGAGACGTTGGATCCATATGCAACAGTTTTATTGAATCAAGCAGAGTAAACAGGCGTAAGTCGACAACGGCAGACTGGTGTGGTGAAGACAAGTCCAGAGGGATAGTAATAGTCCATGCAAAGGGTCGGGGCCGGCAGCGATCAAACACAATAATCCGAGAGAGTAGCGGGGGTCGACAAAGGGCAGGCGGCAAAGGTTCACACACAGCGTTAGCAGTCCGGTTGGCAACAGAAAGGCAGTCCGATAAGAAAACGCTCAGGATTGAAGGCATAACCATACAAAACTTCGCGAAGGGCGAGCCGGCGAGGCACGCTAAAATGGCCGCCAGAAAGGAAGTGAACTGGGAGACCCGAAACCGGAAGTGGTGAGCCCCAGGCACGGGATGATGGGAAATGTAGTTAAAACTCCGGAGAAGGTTCCCGCTGGCGCGGGACAGAGGGAGCCACAGAGACTGCGTTCGTGACACATACCCTACTGGACATCAGATCATGAAAGTGTTTTGGAGTAAATTGTTAATACATGGTGTAGAGCCTCTAGATCTGTCTGAGGATCCTGAATATAGTCAGAAGCTTCAGTATCTGGGAGATAAACAGCAGAACTGCACCATCAGACTGAATCATGTGACAGAGAAAGATGAACATAAGTACTATTTCAGATTCACCAGTGATAAACCTAATGGCACATGGGTTGGTAATGTATCACACGAGTGTGGAGTTCTGAAAAGCTACAATACAAAAGATTGATACAAGTATGTAATCCAATGCAAATGTGTTTTCCGTTGCAATCTGTACCGTACAGTTTATTTGCTTACTTTACTGTTGTAACAGTACTGATAACCTACAACGCTCTTTACTGGTTAGTTGGTACTAATCTGGTTTGTCCCAGTGATGATATCATACTTTGTGTGGTCTTTGCACCCCCTGCTGGTGACCATGACCAATGTATTTACTTTCTTTGTAAAATGAAAATGTATCTGGGATTTTAAATATGATTAGCTCATATGATTGGTGAGTAATATTTTGATCAAGTCTTCTGAAGTATGACCGTTTTTGTGTGAAGAAAACCTGTCAAATGTAGGTGATTATTATTAACTGATAACACCTTGTACTCTAACTATCATTAACATTTTTATTATTATTTAAATTGAAGGGCGACCACAGTGGTGTGAATATTGATTCAAATATTAACCTGCTTACAATATAAAGCTGTTGTGTGGTTTTCAGTCTTTCCTCTGTATTTGGAACAGTGAATTTCCTTTGTGTTCAGAAAAGTGAATATTTTATTGGTCTTGAAGTTTTATCTTTTTTAGGTTTTTCATCTGTCTAGTTTTAGACACAGTGTTTTGCAAGCTTAAATGACACTTGAACTTCCTTTAATATATTCTGAGAACTGCTCTAGGTTGAGGCCCTGTGGTGTAAGACAGCTAAGAAGTGTGAGTCCACTTTTTATTTCCCAGTTCATTTTAGCATTATGACATATATGCTTGCTTTATATTCAAGTAAACTGAGAGTGTCAGAACATTTTTCAATCAAGGAAACACAGTACAGAAGAATCTTAATTTTTGCTACATTACTCTTGGTTAACACTTTATTTATCCTCTACTACATATTTGGTGAACATGAGCATCAAGAGCTGGTACTTCTGGGCCTGACTGTCAGCCAAACAAAAGTCATTTCAGTGTGAACACTACTGGATAGCTTTCTCCAGCAATACTTGCAACTGCTTTTTATGACTTAATTACAAGCACTACAGTTACTACTGAACAGACATTTATATGCTATATATTTATAAGTAGCCTATTGGAAACCAAAATAAAGCCCTGTGAGTGTGTCTCATCAGGTAGTCAGAAGTTCTACACAGACTTGTGCTCTTAACACCCACTTGAACACTTGTGCCAAATACAGGAAATACGTCATGTAAGTAGAAAAGTGGTAAAGTGCAAAGACTGCAAGTGTGAATATTTGGACAGGCCTTATGGGTATCTACAGGGTTTGCTGCAGTAAAGATGTGAACTTAGACAGAGCACCTTAAGGGACATGGTAATAGAAAGTGTTTTTGTACTGTGATGTAAGGAATACTGAATGAGGGTGTGAGGGATGATTTTACGAGTGTCACATGATCACACTTAGAAATGCTGCTAGTGCAAACATGCAAACAAGTTAAATACATATATATGACAATATTTAGAAGTGAGAGACCACAGAAAATCAGATGCAATAATGAAGTGACACAAGGCCACTTTTAGAAAAATAAACTTAATAAAAAGGACTCATGATGAGAATCTGAAGATATTCAGAGGAAACATCTGTAACATTCAACACTGAAAAAAAGTAGTTAAAACTTAAATAAGTACTATCCACAAATATCCACATTTTCATGTAGTACAACTTAACATTTCATGTTGATTAAACTTAAAATGTTAATGCAACACGAACACTTACAGTACCTTTTTAAGTTGAAACTTTTTTTTTTTTTTTTTTTTTTTACAGTGAAGTACTTCATCAGCATGTTTTAAAGATCATATTGTATATTTTATTACCAAACTGATATAGTAATCAAACTTTATCACAAGCAATTATTTTATTGGTTCTATAGAAGAATATGCAAGTAAGTTTGAAAACCTTATAACAAAAGCATCTGTATGGACTGACGTAGTTTGTTTCAGTTTAACTTTTATGTCTTTAGACGGATGTGTTCTCTGTGATGTTGCCCTGTTGCCTTGATAAAACCACCAACGCTAAGTGTTACAAGTAAGACCACATGTTAAAATATAAGGTGCTGACTATGTGTAGCTTAAAGTGTAAAAAACAAAGTGCTGCTTTCGTCCTGCTCATTTGTAGTGTTGGTGAAAAAGGTAAGAGCATCATTTACTTATCTTTTGTCTTTAGATTTATATCGATTCTTTGTCATCTTGCACGACTACTTCCGCGTTCTACTTGTTACGGCTCTGGGGTTTCCAGTTAGCGTTCAAGCTCACCTACATGCAGACCGTTTCTTATGAGGACTTAGATTATTACTACATTTTAGGGCTGGCATTTCTTTAAAAAAAAAAAAAAAAAAAAAAAAACAATTAATCATATTCTCTGTGTTAACATGCATCATAATCAACCTGCTGAAAGGTTACTATAAATATATTTCTAATCGGTACATTCTGATTAATAAATTAATATATTTCCCCACTTACCTGCCGCATTCTAATGAACAGCATGTTTCTTTTACTAATCATAATGCATGCCTGATGAATGTACCGTTTTAAATGAGTTTGACAAACACCCTTACGAAAATTAACCATAATTTTACTACAGTAAAAGTGCCATGTTTTCCCATTTTTACCATTTGTGTAACAACACTTTTACTACAAATAGCCTACCATCGTTAAACTATGGACAGTGTAGTAAAACCCGAGTTAATTTGTTGTTATATGGTTGAACTTCAATTGCAATTTTTGGTTTTATTTGTAGTAAAGCCATGGTCAATTTGTTTGTGTGCGTGCTCTTATTCCGAGCCAGTACAGCTTATTCCATTGTTTAAAATGGCTGAATGAATCTGCCTTATTTAACAATGTTAAACATTTAAATAATTTTCAACAGTAACACGCTGACAGTGCGACTATTGAATATTCATATTTTGGCATTAGACTATATGATGACAGAATATGACACAGAATAGTGACTAACGTATTTAATATAGGTAAATGAAGGTTCATTATGATCTCATTCATGAGATCTCACAGCAGCGTCGCGATTAGGCCACTATAGAGAACTGACACCCTGTGGTGAACAATCACGTATGATTACCAGCCACCGCTTTCTCAGATCGGTTTATGTTGGATTAAAATTTAACGTTCCGCTGAGTTTGGAAAATTCTGTACACAGTAATCATCAGAATATGTCATCTCTTGTCTCTGAAAAGTTACGAATCATCCCGCGAAATCTCATTTTATTATATGTGAACTGGTCGGAATGTGTGTCTAAATAATGACAAAAAAAAAAAAAAAGTAAATGTAAATAAATCCAAATGCTATTTGGTATAAATACAATATATAGTCTGATTTTTTTTTTTCTTTTTTTTTTTTAAGTTAAAATGTTTAATCATTATAATATATTATATTATTATGAATACAGATGTTTATCTTTATAGGACATAACCAGCCCCAGCATAAAAATATCATAAATATATGCGTTTATAATTCTTGTCAGAGCTGATGGCCTATTAGCAAAAAATACAAGCATAAGAAAATAATTTGATTTTTGATTTTTCATTCTTTATATATATATATATATATATGTATATATAGTATGTGTGTGGTTGAATAAAATTATTAGTCTTTTAAAGCATGTTTTGTACAGGTCTGCTAGTTAATACTGGCCATTAATAGAGAAGGATTGTAAGAGTTTTTATTATGTGTATAAGGTGCTCTTAGTGTTGTTGATTGGGCTCGATTTGCACTGGGCAGAAAACGGAAGTTAAGTGCATGTGTGCTAAACTATCTTAACCACAACCTTTCTGAGTCTGATTAGATCTCAACAAACACCTGTAACTAATGAGAGAGTGAACTAATGGTGTTTACAGTCTTATAAAATGACAGTAAAAACATGTTTTAAAAAAACTTAGACAAAATAAACCAATTCATGACAGCTGAAATAAGCCACTGTTCAATTGTTGTAGGTGTTGCTATGGTGATGTCAGTCAGAATGGCTCCTCCTCTTCCTCTGATCTTCCTGCTCTTGATTCACAGTGAGTTGCTGCAACGTTTAGAAACACTCATAGAGATTTTGCAAGAACTTTTTCCCCCTAAAGTCCTTGATGAAAAAGCTGCTGCTATTTTGTTCACTACATGAATGCATGAATGGTTTCAGGGGTTTCTAGTGCTGATTGGGGTGTGAGATACAGTCCTTCACACATCTGTGCACTAAAGAACTCATCAGTGATAATGAGCTGCACTTATACATACCCTACTGGATATCAGATCATGAAAGTGTTCTGGACCAAAAACCCTGTAAAGGGTATAGAGTCTCCAGATCTGTCTGAGGACCCTAAATACAGTCAGAGGCTTCAGTATCTGGGAGATAAACAGCAGAACTGCACCATCAGACTGAATCATGTGACACAGAAAGATGAACACATTTACTGTTTCAGATTCACAACTACACTTGGCATATGGCTTGGTTATCCAGGAGTGAATCTTACTGTCACAGGTGAGTTTGAGTTTCATGAGGTTTCACTCTTCTTCTGTGCATTATGTTGAATAATAATGAGTGTATGACAGCAGCACTAGATATAATGTGTGTGTTGTGTTCAGATCTTCAGGTGGAGTCTCCTGAGAGAGTGACAGAGGGAGATTCAGTCCGTCTGACATGTAAAAGCAGCTGCACTCTGACTGACAGAGCAACATTCATCTGGTACAGAAACTCACAGCCATTAACTGAGAGAAGAGACAGAAACAATGAACTCCTGCTGCAGTCAGTCAGAAGAGAGGATGCAGGCAGATATAGCTGTGCTCTACATGGACACACTTACATCTCTCCTGCTGTTCATCTAAATGTCATGTGTGAGTACAGTCACTTTTTTTTCAGTGTTCAGTTTTGTTTGTTTGTGTCTGTAACCGCACTTCAATTTTGTCTAAGATCCACCAAAGAGCGTCTCAGTGTCCATCAGTCCATCTGGTGAAATAATGGAGGGAGATTCAGTGATTCTGAACTGCAGCAGTGATTCAAACCCACCTGCAGAAATCAGCTGGTTTAAAGGAGGAACAATTGTAAAATCTGGAAGAATCTACAGCATCTCAAAGATCAGCTCTGATCACAGTGGAGAATACAAGTGCAAGTCCATCAATGAACATGGAGAGAAATACTCTGGTGCTGTGACTCTAAATGTCATGTGTGAGTTTGTCATAAAACAAAAGATGACAGTTTTCTATTTTCTGTTTTTATCATTTTAGTTCACATGAGCAATTTAAAAATGTATAAGAGGTCTTAAATAATTAATCTGGTGATTGTTATCAGACCCACCCAGGAACGTCTCAGTATTCATCATTCAGTCTGGTCAGATCTGGGAAGGTGATTCAGTGACTCTGATCTGCAGCAGTGATTCAAACCCACCTGCTCTGAACTTCAGCTGGTTTAAGGAGGATGAATCCTCACCTGTTGGATCTGGACAGAGTTTCAGTGCACTACAGAGTGGACGCTTCTACTGTGAGGCTCACAATCAACATGGATCTCAGAGATCAGATGCTGTTACTGTCACTGTTAAAGGTAGAGCAGCTCATTTACTCTTTCTAAAGTGAAGCAATTCAATCTGTTCAGGTGTTTTACTCTTCTGTCTCAGTTGTAGGACCTCTGGTGATATTGTACATATCCATTGGAGTGGTTTGTGGAGCTGCAGTTATCATCATGATGTTGTTGATTTGGTAAGATGTGTGTAGTATTTGATTCCAGGTACTTATTCTCATTTATAACCTTCAGTAAACAAAATAAATCTAGTTGTTAGGGTAACTTTATACAATATTATTTTTGTTGGAGGATTTATTTACTTGTTATAATTATTATTTATTTAGGAATATAATTTCATTGACATTGGCCAATGAAATTTTATCCCATAGTAGAAATGCACCAGGGTCCAATACTGTTTTAATACAACATATTAATTCTATACTCTTTTGTATAATCATTGTTTCTAAGGAGACACAGAATAAAAAAGAAAGAAGACAAACTTGAAACTCAGGTGAGTTTAGTAATCAATAGTCTATTCAGTAAGTGAACTAGTAACTAAAAGTCTGAATGCACTGACTGTATATAATAAGTTTATAAGCACTAGTTATTTATTTTGTCTTTCTTCCTTTTTTTTTTTTTTTTTTTTTTTTTTTTTTTTTTAATGTCAAAGATGAATCTTTCCAGACCTGATCATGACACACGTTCAACATCTGATGTTGGGTCACATGAACCTTTGTATGAGAATGTAACAGTAAGTTGTTGTTATAGTCTGTTTATGTGAACACTAACGTAGTTATAAGAGACCTAATAGTTATCGTA
Source organism: Cirrhinus mrigala (assembly GCA_036247105.1). Taxonomy (NCBI): domain Eukaryota; kingdom Metazoa; phylum Chordata; class Actinopteri; order Cypriniformes; family Cyprinidae; genus Cirrhinus; species Cirrhinus mrigala. The sequence continues at coordinate 374,011 of CM070007.1, forward strand.
CGCAGGTCAATTTGTATTCAATTTACTCTCTATTCTTTTTTTTTGTTTCTTTAAGACGAAGATGAATCATTCCAGATCTTGTGATGTTGAGATGACTGAACCTGTGTATGAGAATACAATGGTAAGTGTTTACACTTATTAACTTGAATATCAAATGTCTGTTGACTAAGTATATTCAGTATCACATTATTCAAGTCATTTTATACTGACCAGAAATTTGAAGTCTATTATTTATGAATGTTATTTACTTTCTTTTTTTTTCCTTTCAGCGTGTCAGGCCGTAGTGTTTGGGACACGTGGCAAAACATTTACAGCCTTTTTCTGTCTCTCTGTGGGTGGAGCCCTGAATGATTGACAACAGTGGGTTGATTTACAGCAATTAATTTAGAAGTGGGGTTTATTTAAAGTTAATTACAAACGTTAAAATTGCTGTAATTCTATTTGACTGTACTAAAGCATAAAACTATCCTATAAATTAGTATGAAATCAGTCTTCATTTACAAAAAAAAAAAAAAAATACATCTACTGCTAATCAAATAACATCTCATTGTATTTAAATTTTTACATATTCTGTCTATTCAGTGTTTTTAAATATAGTGTATATTGACCTTTTATTAAACTGTATTATAGTACTGCAGCTTGTGATGACAGTGTTTCCTGTGTATTTATATGTGTTTGACCAGCAGATGTCCTCAGTGTGTAGCGTTCAGAACATTGGAGTCAGACATCACATATTCTCCAGTATAGAATCCCGTTTTCGCCACTGAATAATAAAAAAATAATAATAAAATAATAATAATTAAAAAAGTTATTGCGACTTTTCATCTCGCAATTCTGACTTTTTTCTCTCAGAATTGCGTGATACAAACTCGCAATTCTGACTTTTTTTTTTTTCCCTCAGAACTGTGAGATATAAACTCAGTTGCGAGTTATAAAGTCAGAATTGCGAGATATAAACACAATTCTGTGAACATATCAGAACATATCATTTTTTTTTTTCTCCTCAGAACTGGACTTTATAACTCACAATTGCCAGTTTGTATCTCACAATTCTGAGAAAAAAAAAAAAAAAAAGTAAGATAAGAAGTCGCATTTACCTTTTTTTTTTTTTTTTTTTTAATTCAGTTGCGGAAACGGGCTTTTTTATACTTCCACACTTTAGAGTAGGTAAAAGTAATTACTTCACGACTGCAAAAAAGAGTGCGTTCTATATAGTATGAATGTGTGTTATTTTTTTATTTTTTTATTTTTTTTTCATTGAGTCATTCAAATTCTGAATTTTACAGTAGCCAGGAGGTGAACACAAAGAAAAGGAGATACAAAATTACAATGAATTAGGAAAAAATAAAATAAAAAAATGAAAATGTTTACATACATTAATACATTTAACAGCTTTCTTGTTTGTCAGATTGTAAATGGATTTTAGGTATTGCTTAACTTCTGATTTCAAAATGAGAAACAATGGTTTATAATCGCCATACTTGCATTTATGTATACTAAACTTTGCCAGCAAAAGTAACAGATTAATCAAATAATATTCCTTCTGGAATGACATGTCGTAAGTGAAAAAAAACAAACAGAACATTTTCAAAACAAAGTTGAAAGCTGGGCATGATATGATCTCTAACAAATGAGCAGAAATCTGACCAAAAATTGACTGAATGTGTCTTAAGTGTATGAATGTAATCTGGATGAACTACAATCACCATGTTGTCATTGTCACGTGACCTACCAGCGTCGCCTCTTGGATAATGATTGAGGAAGTGTCGTAAGCTGAATCCCACCTGTCGCAAAAACTCAGTGACGTCTCTTATAAAACTGCTTTCACAAGATAACTAGAGAAGTGACACAAGGACTTTCTAAGGATGCAACTTCAATATTCCTTCACTCTATAAATTCTTGAGAAGTTCGTATTGTTTGTTTTACTATTAAATTGCTATATTATTTCATTGCATTTGTTTATAAAATGCACAATCAATCTTTTATTTTCTTTTTTCCCCTGAAAGAGATTAAATATGCATGTAAGTTTGAAAACATAAGCATCTCTACAGACTACTGTTTTTCCCAGGTTTTCATAAATATAAAGTTTACACCTATTTTATGGTGTTAGTCTAATGTCATCTTCTTTAGTCTCTGCTTCTGTTATATCTGTACTATGTGGTGTCATATCCTCATGCTAAATATAAGGTGTTGGCCACATAAAATGAAGTTTCAAACGTAGGTTCAGGAGGAGCCTAATCATTCAGTCCTGTCAATCATCATTACAAGCCTATATAAGCAGCTCTCATTGCACCATCCCAGCCTCAGTTCCTCTGGCATTCCTCCACCTCCCCTTCTCCTCCTATATTTCTGTTTTCTCCCTCTAGGTAATATCACAATGGGGGGTTGAACTCTGTGCTCAAGCTGAGCCTCGGCTTCGAGCCTCCATTAAGGACAGCAAGCCAAGTTGGTTTACTATTGCCCATCAGGACTGGATGGGCAGGCGAACTCGTGAAAATCCCATTACTGGTTCCATTTTGATCATTTGTAGTGCTGTCACTGGTCATGAGTGTTGGTGAAACAGAAAAGAACATGATTTTATAATCATTCTGTAGACTGATTATCATTAAATATCTGTGTGTGTGTGTGTGTGTGTGTGTGGTGTTGGGGAGATTGGGGCTAGTTGTCACACAGGGAAGTTTTCAATAATGAAGTTTAAGGTCAAATGTCCAATATATATATATATATATATATATATATATATATATATATATATATATATATATATATATATATTATTTTATTTTTTTCTTCTCTGTGGACGAGCCTGTTTACTTTAGCTGCATTTAGCCGCTAAACTTCCTAACTAGCAGGTTGTTAGGAAAGGCGATCGCGAAGATTCACAAAAAACCCTTATACTCACCTCTGCTGTAAGTGAAGCTGGATCACGAATGCTTTGCGCGAACATAGACGGAGCCGCATTCCCTTCACAAACGAAGGTAATCCACTGCATCTTCAGCAGCTCAGATGTCAGGAGTAAATGACGATGACTACGTTCATTATTACATCCAGCAACACAACACCTCAATCGCTCAATCTGAGATATTCTTGTCTAACTTACATCCCTGCTCCGGCATCAAAACAATGGAGGTCAGACTATGACAGCTGATCTCAGGTAAGACGCTTATGTCAATAACTATTGTGGGAGTGGCCTCTGTCTGTGTGACGCCAGAAGAATGGCTTGATTTGAAAAAAGGGATATTATTTTTACAGATTAATTGAAAACCACTGCATGGATTATTATCATTATAGGGTAGATTTGTACATACACTGCCAACACACATTAATGTTCAAACAACATGTAAAAGTGAACTTAGCATCCGATGACTCCTTTAAGTAAATACAGTTGTGGTTGACTTTTAAAATCTTTATCTGGTGATTAATACAATACTATAAGCTTATTGTGAGGGCTATATTGTGTTTTGGATGTTGGTGTGACCTGTGGTTTATTCTGTAGCTTAAACCATAAAACTATCTTGGTCAGATAGAGCTCAATATGCACTGGCCAGAAAGAGGCTTATGTGCTTAACTAGTTTACCTGCACAGAAACAAGTCATAAAAAAAAAAAAAACACTTAACCACAGTAAACACCCGCATCAAAACAGACAGTAAACTAACTGTAATAGTTAGATGTTTACTAACTATTGTCCTATAAAATATTACAGTATTACATAAAACATTACAAAAACAAACTTTAAAACCATACATTTATTTGTAGGTGTTGCTATGGTGATTTCAGTCAGAATGGCTCCTCCTCTTCCTCTGATCTTCCTGCTCTTGATTCACGGTCAGTGAAAGAAAAACATCAGAAACATTCAAGAGAGTGTTGCATGACATTGGATACTGATTTGTTCAGTATGGATTCTGTGTTTCAGGGGTTTCTAGTGTTGACTGGGGTGTGAGTTACAGTCATTCACACATCTGTGCACTAAAGGACTCATCAGTGATAATGAGCTGCACTTATACATACCCTACTGGATATCAGATCATGAAAGTGTTCTGGACCAAAACATATAAAACATGTAAAGATGATGAAGATGATGTTGATGATGATGATGATCTGTCTAAGAACCCTAAATAAAGTCAGAGGATTCAGTATCTGGGAGATAAACAGCAGAACTGCACCATCAGACTGAATCATGTGACACAGAAAGATTCACACATGTACCATTTCAGATTCACTACTTAGAAACATGGCAATAAACTGATTGTTAAACCAGGAGTGAGTCTTACTGTCACAGGTGACTTTCATGAGGTTTCACTCTTCTTCTGAGCATTGTTGAATAATAATGAGTGTATGACAGCAGCACTAGATATAATGTGTGTGTTGTGTTCAGATCTTCAGGTGGAGTCTCCTGAGAGAGTGACAGAGGGAGATTCAGTCCGTCTGACATGTAAAAGCAGCTGCACTCTGACTGACAGAGCAACATTCATCTGGTACAGAAACTCACAGCCATTAACTGAGAGAAGAGATATCTGTCTAATGATCTGTCTAATGTGTGTGACAGCAGCACTAGATATAATGTGTGTGTTGTGTTCAGATCTTCAGTTTAGACAAACTAAACTGATTTTCATCTAAAAATATGATCTCACTCAATCTCTTCAAACAGGAGCAGGATGAAAAATAAAAAGTAAATCAAGAACTGAAAGCTTGAATACAGTCATGTAGTGAGTTATTTATTTATTTATTTGATTTATTATGCTTTTATTCCATGTCAAAGATGAATCATTCCCGACCTCATCATGACAGACATAAAGCTTGTGGTGCTGAGATGAATGAACATGTGTATGAGAATGTAAGGGTAAGTTTTGCTGATGAAATAACTTGTATTAATAAGTCATCTTATACTAAGCAGGAATTTGAACTGCATCATTTATTAATGTTTTAATTCACCTCTTTCTTTCTTTCTTTCTTTCTTTCAGGTTAACAGGAAGAGGCCATAGTGTTTGGGAAACATGGCAAAACATTTTATAGCGTTTATGTATCACATGAGTGTGGAGTCCTGAAAAGCAACATAAATTGAAACAAAAGTATGTAATCCAATGCAAATGTGTTTTTCCTTTACAATCCGTACCATACAGTTTGTTTGCTTACTTTACTGTAGTAACAGTGCTGATAACCTACAATGCTGTTTACTGGTTAGTTGGTACTAATCTGGTTTGTCCCAGTGATGATACCATACTTTGTGTGATCTTTGCACCCCCTGCTGGTGACCACGGCCAATGTATTTACTTTCTTTGTAAAATGAAAGTGTATCTGGGATTTTAAATGTCCACAAAGTGGCATAAATAGTAGCTCATATGATTGGTGAGTAATATTTTGATCAAGTCTTCTGAAGTATGACAGTTTTGTGTGAAGAAAACCTCAGTCAAATTTAAGTGATTATGATCAACTGATAACACCTTGTACTCTGCTGTTGTCCTTAACTATCATTAGCATTTTTTTTTTTTTTTTTGAAGGCAACCACACTGCTTACAATACAAAGCTGTTTTCAGTCTTTTCTTTGTATTTGGAACAGTGCATTTCCTTTGTGTTCAGAAAAGTGAATATGTTATTGATCTTGAAGTTTTATCCTTTTTGGGTCTTTCATCTCTGTCTTTTTAGACACAGTGTTTTGCATGTTTAAGTGACACTTGAACTTCCTTTAATATATTCTGAGAACTGCTCTAGGTTGAGGCCCTGCGGTGTAAGACAGCTAAGAGGTGTGAGGCCACTTTTTATTTCCCAGTTCCTTTTAGCACTATGGTATATATGCTTGCTTGAGATTCAAGTAAACTGAGAGTGTCAGAACATTGCCTATTGTTGTCTATTATATTTAATCAAAGAAAACACTGTACAGAATAATCGTAATTCTTGCTACATTACTCTTGGTTAACACATTATTTATCTTTTACTACATATTTGGTGAACATGAGCATCAAGAGCTGGTACTTCTGGGCCTGAGTGTCAGCCAAACAAAAGTCATTTCAATGGGAACGTGAGTTGATAGCTTTCTCCAGCAATACTTGCAACTGCTTTTTAAGACTTAATTACAAGCACCACAATTACTACTGAACAGACATTTATACGTTCTATTAAAATGCAAAATAGCCTATTAAAAACCAAAATAAAGCCCTGTGAGTGTGTCTCATCAGGTAGTCAGAAGTTCTACACAGACTTGTGGTTTTAACGCCCACTTGAACACTTGAGCCAAATACAGGAAATACGTCATGTAACTAGACAAGAGGTCAAGTGCAAAGACTGCAAGTGTGAGTATTTGGACAGGCCTTATGGGTATAAAGTTAAATACATATATAGGAAGGCAAAACTGCATTTATGACAATATTTAGAGTGAGAGACCACAGAAAATTAGATGCAACAATGAAGTGACACAAGGCCACTTTTAGAAAAATAAACTTAGTAAAAAAAAAAAACTTAAAGTAGTTTCAACTTAAAAATGTAGTACAACTTAACATTTCATGTTGATTAAACTTAAAGTGTTAAGGCAGCACGAACACTTACAGTACTTTTAAGTTGAATCTTTATTTATTTATTTATTTATTTATTTTTTTATTATTATTATTTTTTTTTTTTACAGTGAAGTACTTCATCAGCATGTTTTAAAGTTAATATTGTTTATTTTATTGCCAAATTGATGTAATGAAACTTTATCACAAGCAATTATTTTATTGGTTCCATAGAAGAATATGCAAGTAAGTTTGAAAAGCTTATAACACAAGCATCTGTATGGACTGACGTAGTTTGTTTCAGTTTAACATTTATGTCTTTAGTCGGATGTGTTCTCTGTGATGTTGCCCTGTTGCCTTGATAAAACCACCAATGTGAAGTGTTACAAGTAAGACCACATGTTAAAATATAAGGTGCTGACTATGTGTAGCTTAAAGTGTGAAAAACAAAGTGCTGCTTTCGTCCTGGTCATTTGTAAAAGGTAAGAGCATCATTTACCTATTTTTTGCCTTTAGATTTATGTCGATTCTTTGTCATCAATTAGCCCGCAAAGACACAATTCCATTGTTATAGTATTTTGTGTGTGTTTTGGGTTTTGCATGATATATTAAAATGTTTTTTTTATTTTATTTATTTATTTATTTATTTATTAATTTATTTATTTTAGAAAAACTTGCAAAGTTATCACAGAGCAGTTGTAGTGTGAATTAAAAGTGTTTTAGCATAAGGTGGCAAAAATGGTAGCATGATGTAACAAAACGCTATATGTGAACTGGTCAGAATGTGTGTGTCTAAATGATGACAATAAATAAATAAATAAATAAATAAATCTACAAATATGTATATAAATCCAAATGCCATTTGATCTAAAAACAGTATATGGTCTGATTTATTTTTTATTTATTTTTAGATAAAATGTCTAATTGTTATTAGAATATATTATATTATTATGAATACAGCTGTTTATCTTTATAGGATAAAACCAGCCCCAGCATAAAAATAGCATAAACAGCGTTTACAATTCTTGTCAGAGCTAATTTTTTTTTATTTATTATATATATATATATATATATATATATATATATATATTGTGTGTGTGGTTGCATAAAATTATTTAGTCTTTTAAGGCATGTTTTGTACAGGTCTTGTACAGTTGATACTGACCATTAGTAGAGCCGGATTGTATGAGTTTGACTAAGGTGCTCTTAGTGCTGTAGATTGGGTTCGATTTGCACTGGGCAGAAAACGGAAGTTAAGTGCATGTGTGCTAAACTATCTTAACCACAACCTTTCTGAGTCTGACTAGACCTCAACAAACACCAGTATCTAATCAGACAATGAACTAATGGCAATTACATGTTTACTGTCTCATAAAATTACAGTAAAAACAAGTTTTAAAAAAGCTTAGACAAAATAAACCAATTCATGACAGCTGAAATAAGCCACTGTTCAATTGTTGTAGGTGTTGCTTTGTTGATGTCAGTCAGAATGGCTCATCCTCTTCCTCTGATCTTCCTGCTCTTGATTCACAGTGAGTTGCTGCAACGTTCAGAAACACTGATAGAGATTTTGCATGAAGTTTTTCCCACTAATGTCTTTGATGCAAAAGCTGTTGCTATTTTGTTCACTATATGAATTCTGTGTTTCAGGGGTTTCTAGTGCTGACTGGGGTGTGAGATACAGTCATTCACACATCTGTGCACTAAAGGACTCATCAGTGATAATGAGCTGCACTTATACATACCCTACTGGATATCAGATCAATAAAGCATTCTGGACCAAAAACACTGTAAAGGGTGTAGAGTATCCAGATCTGTCTAATGACACTGAATACAGTCAGAGGCTTCAGTATTTGGGAGATAAACAGCAGAACTGCACCATCAGACTGAATCATGTGACACAGAAGGATTCACACATGTACCATTTCAGATTCATAACAAATGTAACAGCAGAAAGATGGCTTGGTAAACATGGAGTGTCTCTTACTGTCACAGGTGACTCTCATGAGGTTTCACTCTTCTTCTGTGCATTATGTTGAATAATAATGAGTGTATGACAGCAGCACTAGATATAATGTGTGTGTTGTGTTCAGATCTTCAGGTGGAGTCTCCTGAGAGAGTGACAGAGGGAGATTCAGTCCGTCTGACATGTAAAAGCAGCTGCACTCTGACTGACAGAGCAACATTCATCTGGTACAGAAACTCACAGCCATTAACTGAGAGAAGAGACAGAAACAATGAACTCCTGCTGCAGTCAGTCAGAAGAGAGGATGCAGGCAGATATAGCTGTGCTCTACATGGACACACTTACATCTCTCCTGCTGTTCAGCTCAATGTCACGTGTGAGTGCAGATTCATCAGTTCTTTTTAATAGTTTTTGGAGTGTTTATGCAGGGCTCTAATGGAGCCAAGCCTCATGTGGGGTCCCCATGCACCATTTTTCTCAATACAGTAAAATGTCTGAGAAACAGTAGAAAATAATCTGAGGGCCTCCAAACGCATTGGAGGGACTCACTGTCAGATTCTGCAGTGACAAGTAAATAACTGTTTCACGAACCGTCACATTGCACCACCAGGGTTTTTTTTATTTATTTATTTATTTATTTTTAATTTTACATGTGGCTTGTATGACTGCTTGCCATAGCTACACTTCAAAGAATGTCATAGACAGTCAACAATGTCATGACAATGTCATAATTAGTTTTGATAACTTTTCAATAATTATAAAATGTTAAAGGAAAAAGTAATAATGATTGTGCGTTTCAAATTTATGTAGGGACATTTACATTTTAAAGACACATGATGACAGCTAGCCTAAAACAGACTTCAGTCATATGAATGCTTGTAAATTATATATAAATTGTATGTTTGGATCTACACATTTCATTTTTGTCCTTTTTAGACGCACCAAAAAGTGTCTCAGTGTCCATCAGTCCATCTGGTGAAATAGTGGAAGGAGATTCAGTGACTCTGAACTGCAGCAGTGATTCAAACCCTCCTGCAAAACTCGACTGGTTTAAAGGAAGAATGTTTGTAAGATCTGGAAGAATCTACAGCATCTCAAAGATCAGCTCTGATCACAGTGGAAAATACAAGTGCAAGTCCAGAAATGAATATGGAGCGAAATACTCTGATGCTGTGACTTTAAACATTATGTGTGAGTTAATGATGGTTCACTAAATGTGACATCAAATTCCCTGAACATCAGTATGATTGTTAATTATGTAAATATTTTTGTTTGTTTTAGACACACCCAGGAATGTCTCAGTGTCCATTAATGGATCTGCTGAAATAGTGGAAGGTGATTCAGTGACTCTGATCTGCAGCAGTGATTCAAACCCACCTGCTCTGAACTTCAGCTGGTTTAAGGAGGATGAATCCTCATCTGTTGGATCTGGACAGAGTTTCAGTGCACTACAGAGTGGACGCTTCTACTGTGAGGCTCACAATCAACATGGATCTCAGAGATCAGATGCTGTTACTGTCACTGTTAAAGGTAGAGCAGCTTATTTACTCTTTCTAAAGTGAAGCAAGTGAATGTGTTAAGGTGTTTTGTGCTTTTGTCTGTGTTGTAGGACGTCTGGTGATATTGTGCATGTCCACTGGAGTGGTTTGTGGAGCTGCAGTTATCATCACGATGCTGCTGATTCGGTACGATGTGTGTAGTATTTGATCACAGGCTAACCTATAATTTATAACCTTTAGTAAAGGAAAAATGTAGTGGTCATGGTAACTTTCTATAAATATTAATTTTGTTGGAAGATTTTTATTTATTTATTTTTTTCATTTTAGGGTCGCAATTTCATTGGTAGTAACCAATAAAATATTATCAAATGCATCAGACGTCAATATTGTTCTAATACAACATATTAATTCTATACTCTTTTATGTAACCTATTTATTATTTGTAAGGAGAAGCAGAATGAAGAAGAGAAAAGACACACTTGAAATTCAGGTGAGAAAAATGAGTTTAGTAGTCAATAGTCTCATCAGTAAATGAACTATAAACTAAAAGTCTGAATGCAGTTGTGACTGTATATATTGAGTTTATAAGCATTAGTCATTTACTTTGCCTCTACATTTGTCTCTGTCTCTTAAATGTCAAAGAAGAATCTTTCCAGACCTGATCATGACAGACGTTCAACATCTGATGTTGAGTCACATGAACCTTTGTATGAGAATGTAAAGGTAAGTTGTTGTTACAGTCTGTTGATGTCAACGCTAATGCTATTATTATAGGTGGCCTAATAGTTATCACATGTTGGTATGTTTTTTTTTATCCAATTTTCTCTCTATTCTTTTCTATTTTTTCTAACGCCAAGATGAATCACTCAAAACCTTGTGATATTGAGATGACTGAACCTGTGTATGAGAATACAACGGTAAGTGTTTCCACTCATTTACTTGAATATTAAATGTCTATTGACTAAGTATATTGTGCAGACAATATTAAGTTTCTGTTCAGTATCATGTTATTCAAGTCCTTTTATATTGACCAGATATTTGAAGGTTATTATGTTTTAATGTATTAATTTACTTTCTTTCTTTCAGTGTGTCAGCCCGTAAAACATTTTACAGCCTTTTTCTGTCTCTCTGTGGGTGGAGCCCTGAATGATTGACAACAGTGTGTTGATTTACAGAAATAATTTAGCAGTTGGTTTTATTCAGAGTGACTTACAAATGTTAAAATTGCTGTAATTCTATTTGACTGAACTAAAGCATAAAACTATTCTATGAATTAGTATGAAAACAATCTTCATTTACAACAAACAAAAACTACATCTAAAAACTAATATAATAATGTTAGGTCTCATTGTATTTAAAGTGTTACATATTCTGTCTATTCTGTATTTTTAAATATATTGTATATTGCCCTTTTATTAAACTGGATTGTAGTACTGCAGCTTGTGATGACAGTGTTTCTTGTGTATTTATACGTGTTTGACCAGCAGATGTCCTCAGTGTGCGGTACTCAGAACATTGGAGACATCATATACTCTCTAAAGCAGGTACTTTTTTGAAAAAAAAAGTAATTACTTCACGACTGCAAAAAGAGTATGTTCTATATAATATGAATGTGTGTTGAGTGTAGTATGAATGTGATCTGGATGATCTACAATTGGCATGTTGTCATTGTCACGTGACCTACCAGCGTCGATACCATAGGAATGAATGAGGAAGTGTCCTAAGCTGAATTCCAAGAGTTGCAAAAAACTCAGTGATTTCTCTTATAAAAGTGAATTTTTTAAAATGATAAATCTAAAATTAAAATTCAATCAAAAACTGTTGTTTAATATAAAACATTTTAAAGATTAGCTGATAGGCTGTCTATTCATTAAGTGATGAGCTGTTTATTCAGCGTAATAAAGTCTCTTGTCTATAACATCCGTTCAAACAAAACGGCCTTTGGTCTCATTTTCTGTGTACCGTCAAAGGCCATATCCACACTAATACGTTTTCGTTTGAAAACGCATCTTTTTCTCTCCATTTTGGCCTTTCGTCCACACTGAGACAGCGTTTTTGGTCGAGGAGAACTGAGCCTTTTGAAAACGCTCTTCAAAGTGGATAAATTTAAAAAACACAGTTTTCGCGTTGCTGTGTGGACTGTGAAAACGTACATATTAAAATGAGCCTATTTTTCTTGCGTGGCGCGTTTCCCTACAACTCCTCTCTTACTGACAGAATTCCATGTGAACCGACAATAAAAAATAAAAAAATAAAATAAAATAATAGTGCCGCAATAGATACTTGACTTCTCATTTAATTTTCACTTTAATTCGCGACACACACTAAGTTTACATAGGTACAATTTGCACAGTCTGCAAGATATTATTTTAGCCGACAAAAAATAAATAAATAAATTCATTAATTAATAAAAGAGGGAGAGTGAGAGAAAGAAAGAAAGACAGAAAAAGAAACTAGAAAAAAAATAACATGTTGCATTTATACTGGCCAGAATAAGCTTTTTCACATAATCGGCATTTACACACAGTTTAAAAGTTCACATACGCTGATGTTTAAACGATAAAATATGTTGTATTAAGAAAGAAAGAAAGAAAGAAAGAAAGAAAGAATTCGCCATTGTTCCACATTCCCGGTCGTGTTTCAGGCATCCCCACAGCTGCTTCTTTAGATGAATTTGCAATGTATGCGTGTGTGCATATCAAATTGATTATTAGCCTATCCCACATACTGCATGGCATGGAGGCGCCCGCCCCATCCCTTGCAAATTATTTTCCCTGTGGAAAGAACTTTTTCTGAGTCGGGGGCAGGCTTACTTGGCACTTTTTGTTTTTAAAATAAAATCCTGTGACGAAAAGCGCGATTTCGAAAAGTGCGCCTGGTAATCACGTCACGTTATTTTGCAATGCAGGGGTTATGCTTGCGTAATGAGTCAAATGTTTTTATTTAATTTTTTACGTGTGGGTGGTATGGATGTGCTTTCTTGGGGGTGCTGAAACAGCTGCTAGCCCCTCTTTAGCGCCGCCCATGTTTATATGATTATAAAAAAAATTAAATAAAATTCTGCATCTATTTTTAGGTGTGCCAGCTGCCACTCTGGGTGGCACCGGCACACCCTGGCACACCCGTGGCTATGCCCCTGATCCGGATTAATGTAAACATAGCCAAAGTATAACTGTAACCATTAAGCTCAAGTGAGTAGTGTTGTCATAATGAATCAATGAAACAACCCAGTGCTCAGCGCCCTCTACAGGTGAATCTTCAGCTACATTACTCTAGGTTCACATGAGTGCTTCCTCATCTACTACATCTTTAGTGCTTTGATGCTTCGAAAGCTTGTACTTCCGGAATTGTGTGTGTCAAATAAATGTAATTCATGTGAATGGATAGCTTTGTCCAGGTATTACATTCACAGTTCAACAATATCAGCAAAGTCTGGCTTTCTACAAACGTCAGAGCATCAGGTCTGTGACGTCAGCGCTCGTCTGTCTGTTTCTCATTGGAGTCACATGATCACACAGTCAACAACACTAGAGAGATGCTGCTGTGAGTTTGGACACGTCTTGTTTTCTCACCTCTCTCACCACTGTATTTATCGCCATATTAAGAGTTTAAACAAGATAACCAATGACAAGAGAGCAGTGATACAAGGCCAGAGTAAGAATTCATTGGCATGTTTAAAGCATTTATTACTAAATTAGCCAAAGTTTATCAAATGCAAAATAAACTTTTTTTTATTCCCTTAATTTCCCAGGCACAGATAAATATAAATATACAATTGAAAACGTAAGGAGCTTCTCTACAAACTGTCTCAGAGTTTTTTAGTTGAAGTTTGACTTCTTGTTTTTAACCTGATGTTATCTCTGTGAAAACACTCAGCTTCTGCTGTATGTAAGTGGCATATCATCCTGCTAAAATATAAGGCGTTGACCTGATAAAATATAAGGCGTTGACCTGCTAAAATATAAGATGTTGACTGCAAAAAAAAAAAAAAAAAAAAAGTTTTACTGGTTTCTTCCTGATCATTTGTAGTGCTGTCGCCGGTCATGAGTGCTGGAGAAACGGGTAAGAACATGATTTTAGAACCATTCTGTAGACTGATTTATCATGATTTATGTATTTATTTATTTTGTGTTTGTGTGTGTACCTGATATTTATCATGATATGGGGACCAAATGTCCCCACAAGGATAGTATTACCAGTAAATTTTGACCTTGTGGGGACATTTTTTAGGTCCCCATAAGGAAACAGGCTTATAAATCATGCAGAATGAGTTTTTTTTTTTTTTTTTTTGATAAAGTAAAAGTGTGCACAATGTCCTGTGATGGCTAGGTTTAGGCATAGGGTATGTGTAGGGTGTGTGGGATTACAAATTTAAGAATCTGTTTACAAAATGCTGATCCTATGTTTTGACAAAGCATCACATGAAAAACTAAGGTGAAGTACATTGTATTTAGCATTTAAGGTAAATATGATGACATCAGACAAATGATTCTGTTAAGCATAGTTTGTAGCAAGAGGTTCCTGCCATTTCCTATTCTCTTATTGCAAGTCAAATGAAACAGATTACTGAGACTCTCACCCAGTGCCTCTGCCCCAGTCTTTGACTAGTTATGATGATTGGATTAGGACTGGTCAAATGGGGCAGTTTGCTATACCTGAATACTTCATTTGCATGCTTTGTTTGGGATCGTCACCCAGATGCTTGGTCTCCATTTCTAAGCACTGCCCCCTAAATGTACATAAACTACAATGTATCACTGCCTTAGTTAGACTTTTGATGACTGCAGCGCCACGCAGCGTGTTCTCAATAAAGAACTTTGCTGAAGATACCCAAGAGTCTCCTGGTCTTCGCTTCTGAGTTTCCAACAGGTGCTAGAAAATAAATGTGGTTTGTACAATATAAAAACCATTACGCCTATGGAATATCCCGATAAAACATGAAAACACAGTGTATGTGTGTGTGTGTGTGTGTGTGTGTGTGTGTGTGCGTGCGTGTGTTTAGATGTTGGCGTCACCACTGGGTTTATTCTGTAGTTTAAGCCACAAGATGATCTTAGTCTACAGCTTTTACTGTAATGGAACTCGATTTGCCGTGGCTAGAAAGAGAAACCTCATAGAAGCCAGTACAACCAAGAACCAGCCTCAATAAACACCGGCATCTAAATGGTCATAAAAACATTTTCCCACACCCTAGATAAAATGATGAGTTTAAAAGACTCTTCAAATAACTAAAACTACATTTGTTGTAGGTGTTGCTATGCTGATATCAGTCAGAATCTCTCCTCCTCTTCCTCTGATCTTCCTGCTCATGATTCACAGTGAGTGACTGCAACACTTTAGAAACACTAAAGTTTTTTTTATTATTATTATTATTTTTTTTTTTTCCCCTGAAGTGGATACCCATTTCTTTCAGTATAAATTCTGTGTTTCAGGGGTTTCTGAGGCTGAAATGGCTGTGAAATACAATCATTCACACATCTGTGCACTAAAGGACTCATCAGTGATAATGAGCTGCACTTATACATACCCTACTAGATATCAGATCATGAAAGTGTTCTGGACCAAAAACCCTGTAAAAATGGGTGTAGAGCCTCCAGATCTGTCTAATGACTCTGAATACAGTCAGAGGTTGGAGTATCTGGGAGATAAACAACGGAACTGCACCATCAGACTGAATCATGTGACACAGAAAGATTCACACATGTACTATTTCAGATTCATCACTAATGCAACAGATGGAAAATGGCTTGGTAAACCAGGAGTGAGTCTTACTGTCACAGGTGACTTTCATGAGGTTTCACTCTTCTTCTGTGGATTATGTTGAATAATAATGAGTGTGTGACAGCAGCACTAGATATAATGTGTGTGTTGTGTTCAGATCTTCAGGTGGAGTCTCCTGAGAGAGTGACAGAAGGAGGTAATGTCACTCTGTCATGTAAAAGCAGCTGCACTCTGACTGACAGAGCAACATTCATCTGGTACAGAAACTCACAGCCATTAACTGAGAGAAGAGACAGAAACAATGAACTCCTGCTGCAGTCAGTCAGAAGAGAGGATGCAGGCAGATATAGCTGTGCTATACATGGACACACTTACATCTCTCCTGCTGTTCATCTCAATGTCATGTGTGAGTACAGATTTGTTAATTTATTTGAGTTTGTTTGGAACGTTACATTTCATTTGTGTCTCCTTCCCACGTAGCAATTTGCATCTGGCCCAGTTCTGGGCCAAGCAAGCAGTTACACTCTGCCTGAGTGCAGCAAAGAATTACAGCCCTTGTTTGGCCCAGATCTGGACTACAGACATGAGCCACACATGAGCCATAACTGGCCCAAATCTCAGCCAAATAGTAACTTATAACCAGCCCTGAACTGGGCCAGAACAAGTTTCAATAGTGCTACCCAATCTCAGCCTTCAGTAAACCACATAGAGACCAGTCTTTAACCAGAAACCCCAAAACTGAGCCATGTCTAAAGGTGTAACTGTGTTTTACTGCCTATTGATGGATCCATGGCGGAATTGTAAGTTTTTTGTTTGTTTGTTTGTTTGTTTTGGCTTTTTTATGGCTCAGTTTTGGGGTTTCTGGTTGAAGACTGGACTCTATGTGGTTTACTGAAGGCTGAAATTGGGTCCCATATAGCAAGAGAGCAGGTGAAAACCATTGAATCAATGTTAGAAATAGTTGATTTGTCAATGTTAATGGCATTAAATCAATTAATGTTGAAAAAATTTGACATTTCAACAAAACAACATTACTGTGATCAGTGATTGCTTTAGTCGGGTTCTTGATTCTTGACTTTCTTTAAGTCAGTTATTTTTTTCTGTGCCATAATAGTGTTTCAATGTAAACACTCATGCTATTAAAAAAAGAGATGTTTTAAAATTGTTGAACTTTTTGTGATTGGTTTCAAGTGCCAATAAATTTAATAAACAATACTAAAGAATATTGATAAATATCATTACTGATGTAAATGTTCTGTAGCACAAATACAAGCAAAAAAAAAAATATATATATATATAATAAAATAAAAATAAAAATAAATAAATAAATAAGAAAATTCTGTGGTAACACACAGAAAGATTTAGACATCAACATTTAACAAACAAACCTCAACAATGGTGACAATCACCAAACTAATTCAGATAACATCAACTGCAATGCATGCTGGAAATCATGAATGAGTTTTTACTATATTGATACCCAGCATACATTTCTGCATATAATTTTCTTTTCATTGTCAAAAAACAATGTGGTTTCACACAATGATACAAAAAACAAAACAAAGCAAACAAACAAACAAAAAAAACAATGTTAAAGTTCAAAGAGTCAAGAGCCCAACTAAAGCGATCACTGATCACAACAATTGTGGTTTGTTGAAATTTCAATTTTTTTTCAACATTAATACCGGGAGCTAAAGTTATATTAATTCAATGTCATTAATATATTAATACTGATAAATCAACTACTTTTAACATTAATTCAATGGTTGTTTGGGGGTAGCGCTATTAAAAGTTAAAAGTTACTATTTGGCTGAGATTTGGACCAGTTATGGCTCGTGTGGCTCATGTCTGTAGTCCAGATCCAGGCCACTCAAAGGCCATAATTCTTTGCTGCACTTGGGCAGAGTGTAACTGCTGGCTTGGCCCAGAACTGGGCCAAATGTCAATTGCTATGTGGGATTGCAAATGTCAATTGCTATGTTTTAAAACATCTCTTTTTTTAATAGCAATAGTGTTTACATTGAAACACTATTACAGCACAGAACCCGACTAAAGCAATCACTGATCACAGTAATGTTGTTTTGTTGAAATGTCAAATTTTTTCAACTTTAATTGATTTAATGCCATTAACATTGACAAATCAACTATTTCTAACATTGATTCAATGGTTTTCACCTGCTCTCTTGCTATATGGGACCTAATTTCAGCCTTCAGTAAACCACATAGAGAACCTACAACATCTCAAAGATCAGCTCTGATCACAGTGGAGAATACAAGTGCGAGTGATGTT
>CM070007.1:392072-405971 GCA_036247105.1 Cirrhinus mrigala
GCCAAAGTGGAGATTTCTGATAACGCCGGTTATGTGTTGCCGTGTCAACTGGGAGAAACGGGGTTTTAGGTTCTCAAACGTCACATTATGCGCCAGAAAATGCTTAACATCATGTGAGCGCCCCATTTACAGTTTGTTTGGCTACGGATCAATGTCGATTCTGAGGATTTTGATTGGCTTGCATGGCTTTATTCTTTTCCCTATACTGCCGCCCATAGGTTTGGCATAGTTATTATGGCGCTCGACGGCGTATTTATGCGGGTTGATATAAATGACAAGTTTTTTGAAAACGATGTTGTGTGCACAATGTTATTATTGAAAACGGAGGGGAGGAAATATTCGTTTCTCTAAATACCCGGCTATGTGTAAATGTGGCCTGAAATGGGTGTGTCAGATATGAGAGACCTACAAAATGTGCAGTGTTGGGGGCTCGCAGGACCGGTTTGAAAACCACTGTATTAGATAATAAACAATAATAAAACATTGCTAGCATTAAACAGGACATATATGTGTATTACATTTAAACACTGGAATATTTAAAAGAAAGCATTTAATTTCCAATGCAGGTGTAAGAATAGTTCAATGTACTGATTTCTTATTAAAAACCACTTTGCATTTCAGAACTGAAAAAGTGAGAGAGAACAAAGACATGGATAATTTCCTCACAGGTTCACCTTTATACTTGAACTAAATCTCACATTAATATTTCAGAATGCCTTTATATTTGATCTGTCTTTTCATTTTAAGATTTTATAAGAGATTCAGCATTATAAAGCAAGTGAAACTTGTGGAACTGGTTCTTCTGGTTAATGGAGAACAAGCTTCGCCAAGCCAAAGAGGACGCCTACAGGAGTGGGGACAATGCCTTGTACAAACAGACCAAATACACACTGAATAAGGAGATAAGAGTGGCAAAGTTAAACTACTCAGAAAATCTAAAAAAACAGGTTTCAAGAAATAACTCTAAATCAGTGTGGATTAGCCTGAAAGCCATCACCAGCTACAAGAGCCCATCCCCCAGCACTGAGGCAATCAACAACTGGCTGATGACCTGAATGAGTTTTACTGCAGGTTTAAAAAACAAAAGACTCCATTTCTAATTATTGTCTCTTTCTGTAGTATTATTATGTAAACTTCTGTAGTATTATTATGTAAATACTCACGCGCATCTCTTATTTATATAGCTGTATATAGAGGAAATAATGCACAAATCTGTACATAAATCATCTGTTCCAGATTCATACATTATTATTTATTTTTTAGGTTTTTATTTTATTTAAATGTTGTATGTATGTACCAGGAGCACCTTAAAAAACCACAACAAATTCCTCGTGTGTTTGCGCACACTTGGCGAATAAAGCTAATTCTGATTCTGATTCAGATTAACAGATAATCTGTTCAGATAATAAACCCATTTAAAGTGAGTAAAGGTTTTGTCAAAACATAATCAAGGCCATGCAATCATGTTGGTTGGTTTGTTTAGCTGTTACAACTAGCAAATAAAACCTAGTGTTATGTAACAAGACTCCAGTGAAGCGTGTTAGATCCAGATGCGAGCTTTATTAAACACAGCATAGTCAAGACAGGCAGGGTCAATCTCCAAACAAACAGTAACACGAGGACAAGACAAAAGCGTAATCTAAATAAGCAGGCAGAAGGTCAAAATCCAAGTGAGCAGTCCAAAGTAACAAATGAGCAAGGCTAAGAAACTGGGCAAAAACTATGGCAATGAAGCTAGACTAAACTATGGCAAAAAAACAAGGCAAAACTATGACAATGAAACAAAACCATGGAAATAGCAAAAACAAGGCAATGAAACAGGATAAATGCTTGGTAGAGTCCGTACAGGCAAAACAATACTTCGTGAAGTCCTGTTTGGCATGGCCCTCCTTATATGGCCACCAAACAGGAAGTAACCAAAAAAGCAGCAGAGGGAGCGGTAACAGACAGTCCATGAGCAAGGGCTCCCTCTGCTGGCGTGGCGTTACAGAATCCCCCCCTCTAGGAGCGACTCCTGGCGCTCAAAACAACAACAATCCAGGAGGGTGGGGGAACAGAGGCAAAACAGGGGGTGGGACGGAGGGCCAGGTCCGTGCAGAGGAGGTGGGCATGGATCGTGGAGCAGGGACAGACAGTGAAGCACTGGAGGACCTGGACCATGGATCAGTGGCAGACAGAGGAACCTTGGAGGACCTGGGCCGTGGAGCAATGGCAGACAGTGGAACACTGGAGGGCCTGGGCAGTGGAGCAGTAGCAGTCAGTGGAACCTTGGAGCCACCATGTTTGATTCTGAGGAGACTGGAACCATGGTGGAGCAGAGAGCCATGGCGGGGCAGGCAGAGCAAACAGGAGCAAAGATACCCACAGTGGAACAAATGACATACATATCAGAGCAGAGAGTTCATGACTAGCCTTCTTGGCCGTGACATGGCAGGCAGAGGGTTCATAAGTGGCCTCCATGGCCATAATAGGACAGGCAAAGAGTTCATAGGCCTCCTTGGCTGTGACATGACAGGCAGAGAGTTCAAAAAAGGACGCCGCCCCCATAGGAGGTTCTGCAGCCGGAGCCACCACCTCCAGGGGCATTGGCGCAGACTCATGGACAGACAAGATCTCTGGAGCAGACTCGTGGACCGACGTGGCAGTGAGTTCATGAATGGACACCGCCTCCTTTGGAGGATCTACAGCATAAGCTGACACCTCTGGAGGCAATGGCACAAATTCTTGGACAGACGAGGCCTCTGGAGCACAGTGTGTAGCCCACACGCTCAAAACGGCAACAGCCAATACAGGCAGCACAGTTGACAGTGGGATGTCTGCCGGTCTTGAGGGTGTGGACGCTGTGGACATATGGCTGGGGAGTGTGGGCTCTGCATGGCTTGGGAGTGTGAGCTCTGCATGGCTTGGGAGCTGAGACGAGACCTGGCAAGGCTTTGGAACGGCGGTTAAGACCTGACGATGCTCTGGGATGTCAGCTGATACGAGACAAGGCTCTGGGGGGTCAACTGAGATGTGATGAGGCTCTAGGAGATCAGCTGAGATGTGACGAGGCTGTTGGAGGTCAGCTGAGACGTGACAAGGCTCTAGAGGATCAGCTGAGAGGTGACGAGACTATAGAGGATCAGCTGAGACGTGACGTGGCTTTGGAAGGTCAGACGAGAACTGGTGAGGTTCTGGCAGGATGGCCGTGGCTTGGTGAGGCCCTGTACTAGCAGCCATGTCGTGAAGAGGCTCTGTTAGGAGCGTAGCTGTTTCTTGACTTGATTCAGGAAGGTCTGCCATGACTTGAATTGACTCCGGGAGGTCTGCCGTGACTTGACTTGACTCAGGGAGGTCTGCCATGACTTGGTTCGACTCGTGAAGAACAGCTGTGACTTGACCTGGCTCGTGAAGACCAGCTGTGGCTTGACTTGGTTCATGAAGGTCAGCTGCGGCTTGACTTGACTCAGGAACAACAGCAGTAACTTGACTTGGCTCATGAGGGTCTGCTGTAACTTGGCTTGGCTCATGAAGATCAGCTGTGGTTTGGTTTAACATAGACAACCCAGCTGTAACTTGACTTGATTCAGGAACAACAGCTGTAACATGGCTTGGTTCAGGAACAACAGCTGTGACTTGGCTTGACTCATGGAGAACAGCTGTGACTTGACTTGATTCAGAAGTAACAGCTGTAACTTGACGTGGCTCAAGCGTGGCAGCCATCTTGGCCGGGGACTCAGATGGTGTGGCCATCTTGTGAACAGACTTGCAGATGGCGGCCATCTGGTGAACAGGCTTGGGGATGGCGGCCATCTTGTGGACTGGCTCTGGGATGGTGGCCATGACAGGTGCAGACTCTGGAAGGGCGGCCATGATAGGTGCAGACTCTGGAAGGGAAGGCTTGGTGTGAGCAGGCCCTGGAGCGGCAGGCATGGCGTGAGCAGGCCCTGGAGCAGAAGACGTGACGCGAGTAAACTGTGGCTTGGTAGACGTGACGTGAGCAGACTTTGGCTCGGCGGATGTGACTTGAGCAGGCTTTGGCTTGGCAGGTGTGACGTGAGCAGGCTTTGGTTTGGCAGATAATGGGGGATAGCAGGGTTCCTCATCAGCTACCCCCACAGTAAAAGGTGAACCAGCCAACCGGAGAGCAAAGTCAATGTACTGTTCAATAGTCCAATGTATTTTTCCTCCAGGTAGCCAGAAACAAATGGGCTCATTTAATCCGTGGCGAAAAGTGTCCTTAAGCGCCACATCATTGAAATCCACCAGATGACAGAGTTCACAGAAATCCATGACATAATTTTCGATGGGCTGGTTACCTTGGCAGAGGCGGAAGAGGCGTGATGCTAGATCCATGGTGATCTGTGTACTAAAAGCCACTGGATCTTTGGTAGGCGAAGTATTCTGTAACGAGACTCCAGTGAAGCGTGTTAGATCCAGATGCAAGCTTTATTAAACACAGCATAGTCAAGACAGGCAGGGTCAATCTCCGAACAAACAGTAACACGAGGACAAGACAAAAGCATAATCTAAATAAGCAGGCAGAAGGTCAAAATCCAAGTGAGCAGTCCAAAGTAACAAATGAGCAAGGCTAAGAAACTAGGCAAAATCTATGGCAATGAAACAAAACCGTGGAAATAGCAAAAACAAAGCAATGAAACAAGATAAATGCTTGGTAGAGTACACACAGGCAAATCAATACCTCACAAAGTCCTGTTTGGCATGGCCCTCCTTAAATGGCCACCAAACAGGAAGTAACCAAAGAAGCAGCAGAGGGAGCGGTAACAGACAGTCCATGAGCAAGGGCTCCTTCTGCTGGCGTGGCGTTACATGTTAAAAGTAGGGATGGGAAGATACACACTACTGTTTTGAAACAGTGTTCCAAAGCATTGCTCGAAATGAGGCTGTCACGTGATCTTTGAAAAGATCTTTGTTACCTCACTGACATGTTACGCCAGGCTCAAATACAAAGCTTGTAGATTGCGCTGTCCCATACACGCTATTCATTTAGTGCAGTGTTAAAATTATATTTCATGCATCATGCATTTGTATGTAGTTTTTTTTTTTTTTTACATGGAGTATCGTTGTTAAAGTACTACTATTAAAAAACTATGACGTGTGATTGAATGTCTTTTGTCTGAATGAAAATGAAAACACCTTGATAAAAGGACAAAAGTCCTTCCTCAACCACAGACATTGTTGATGTGTGTATATATATATATATATATATATATATATATATATATATATATATATATATATATATATATATATATTATTATTATTATTATTAACACATAATTGCATTTGTATTTATGCATTTTTAACAATGTGCATGTTTGTGTTCTATTGTAAAAAAGACACAAAAATGGTGCAATGAAAAATTACGTTAGCCTAATCTATTGGCATATTAAACACTATTTTGGAGGTGAAAAGACAGAAGTTTGATGATAAAGAACATAAAGCCTTTGGTATTGTATTGTGCAAAATACAATAGATTTTGGAAACTCTATCACTGAACACACATGCCACCTTGCTAATGACATATATTCTTATACAATTCACAAATAAACCTTACAATGACACCCCAATGAACAAAACATCTAAAAAATCAAAACAATTTTTATTGACCACCAAATAGCATAGTAGAGAACTGTTTCAAAAGCCTCATTTAGCACATCCTTAGTTAAAAGTTTAAAGGTCAAGACCCCAACTAATGCAAACACTGACTGACTATAGTGGTGAGATTAAAATTTAGATTTTCTCCTTTGGTGATTCTGCTTGTTAACATCAGGTGTCTTCAATAATGGTCAATCATCACTTAATTAATCACCTAATTATCTTATTAACTTTAACTCTGCTTCAGTGTTTATATGAGTCCACACTCAGGCCACATTTACACATAGCCAGGTATTTAGAGAAACGAATATTTCCTCCCCTCCGTTTTCAATAATAACATTGTGCACACAACATCGTTTTCAAAAAACTTGTCATTTATATCAACCTACATAAATACGCCGTCGAGCGCCATAATAACTATGCCAAACCTATGGGTGGCAGTATAGGAAAAAGAATAAAGCCATGCAAGCCAATCAAAATCCTCAGAATCGACGTTGATCCGTAGCCAAACAAACTGTAAATGGGGCGCTAACATGACATTAAGCATTTTCTGGCGCATAATGTGACGTTTGAGAACCTAAAACCCCGTTTCTCCCAGTTGACACGGCAACACATAACCGGCGTTATCAGAAATCTCCACTTTGGCCGGAGTTTTTAGAAATAATCGTTTTCTGTGATAAAAACGGGGTTTTCGTGTAAATGAGAGGCCAAACCGCAGGGAAATATCTGCGTCTTCCCTTCGTGTAAACGGGGCCTCAGAGTGTTAAATTAACACTAGGAATTTTGATTTGGCGCACAAGGAAAGAGCAACGCAACTGTACAATTGTTCAATAAAAATAAATGTATTTTACTCCATACACCATGTCTGTTATCTTTAATTAGCCTAACAATAAAATAAAATGACATTCAGAAGTCTTAAAACGAAAGTCCCCTCAACGTCCCAAATGGCCAGTGCAAGTCCTATGAAGTCCTGTGAAGCCTGTAAATGTTTGAATGACAAACCCTACGCGCTGATATCTGGGGGATGTTCACAGAGGCCATTTAGGTCAATTTGATTTGTTTCCATCTATATATTGACTATGAAAATAGATCTGTTCCTGCATTAGTGATTGTAGATGGCACAATGTTTTGAAGTCATTCAACCAAGAAGTGACTAAGCTTTAACATGATATACTTAAATGCTCATTATATTAACGATCATATCTGTTGCTCTTTCTGCTGTCTAACATTATATAATGTTATAATGTTACTATTATTATTATTAATATTATGTATATCGTATCGATCTATACTTAATACTTTTGTGCAGTTATATCTAGAATCTCTCATTTTTATTTCTTTTTTTTTTTCCTCACCAAATAACACACAGAAATTGAATTAATAATAATTACTATTATAACTTATAGATTTAACTTATTATTGTACCTGTTTAAACTACCACATCCATACATTTACAGCTTGGTCTTTTGTTGTTGTTGTTGTTGTTTGGTTTTGTTTGTTTTTTCTCCTATCTTTCCTCTCCTTTTGTTTTTTTCTTTCTCATTTGTGTATACATGTGTGTGTATATCTGTGACTGATTTCAGCTTACGTATAAGTCGCTGTCAAGATGTTGCTGTCAATCTGTTTCACTTTTCTCAATAAAATAAATAAATAAATAAATAAATAGATAGATACAAATTAGGGGATGTCTTGGGGATGTCTTTTTTTTGTTAGCTGGGTTGATTATCTTGTAAGTGTAAAAAGAGCAATTAGGCATTTGGCACCCTTTGCAGGCATTTGGAATAATATGTAATGTACATAATGTAGGCTGACACAAAATAATTTATGTATTTTAATTGTGCTAATCAATGAAACCATATGGTTATTATTAATTAACCAATCGTCAACAGCCAAAAAAAGTTATGAATGTACCTGAAAGTGTTACATGTGCTTCATCTTGAGTGTTTTTTATTTGTATTTCCTTGGCACCAGTCAGCTGCAAATATTTAGGTGAGGGCAGGCGTGGGCACGAACACAGGAATGTCACATCATGTGTGCTTAGCCTACTGCCTATATATACACACACACACATCTTAATATAAAACAAAAGTTTTTTTGTTTTTCCGAAGAAACTCAGAGAATGTCGTATGCAAACCATACTTGGATGGGAGCACTGATTTGCCAGTATAATATTAAAAGCATGATAAAACACAAACATTTTGAGCTACTGTGTCTTTTAAACACAAAGAGAGAGAATCAGTGTTTGAATCTCAACAATGGTGACAATCAAAAGGTTTGTTCGCCTTGAATAGCCGAGAGCAGTATTTGTCAAATACACAGATGTTTCAGAAGCGTTTTCATGAGCAACAGATTTTTGATGATTATTGGACTTGAAGATGTTAGAATAAACCCGAAACACACGTGATCATTGTCATTCTATGAGTCTGGCCAATCGTAAAACAGCCTTGACAGCGACTTGAAATGGTGACACGTGACTGTGTGGAATCAAAGTACCACAACAACAATTTGAGAGCGGCCGGCTTTTTCTGTAACAATGCATGTGGTGTTGTTTCCACATGATGATGCTCATGAGCAGGCCCGGTAGTTAATCAATAAAACATCAACATCTGATCCTCTGTGATTGTCAGTAACAGCAGGTGTTCATCACTGATGCACAATCATCATTTAATTAGTCACTTAATTATCTCATTAACTTTAACTCTTTAACTTTTTGAAGGTCCCACCTCAATTGTTGCTCAACTGATTAAAAACTAGGACTCGACACTGGACTCAGACACAACACTGGATACTTGAAAATGACAACTACAATAAAACAGCAAAATAATAATAATAATAAATAAATAAATAAATAATAATAAAATAATAATAACAATTAATAGTAATAGTAATAATAATAATAATAATAATAATAATAATAATAATAATAATAATAATAATAATAATAATAGTAGTAGAAATAATTAAAAACAAAATAAAATGCAATAAAGGGCCATTGCTTTACATAAGATTCTCTACATAAAAACTCTAAATGCAGAACAAATTCTAATAGTCTTCATTGCTTTCTTATTAGTAGATACTGAAATCAAATTAACATAATTTTCCATGTCTCTTAGAAAGACCACAAAGACAGGTTTACAATTTGAGAATTTGCACTTGTGAATGTAAAATTTGCAGGGTTTTTTTTTGCAAGAAAATAATTACATTTATAATAAAACAAATATTTTATTTAGTGGGGTCTGAGTCAAAATACCCAAATATAATGTTTCTCATTTGTAAAGAAAATTCTGGCAAAATCTTCAACTTAACCAAAACACCAATATCATACCAAAACTCCTGAGTGTAGCGGCATGACCAGAAAAAACTTTATTTAGCTTCTCCACTGTACTCATAGTACAAATGAATATTTCAAAAAAAAAAAAAAAAAAAAAAAGAAGACAGAGAGAGCCAAGCCACTTTCACTCTTTTTCATGTACCATTGAACACATGGTATCATATAAATACTAATAGAGGCTAAAAGGTATGTCTGTTGAAAAGGTACCGCCCTATTGTCGGCAATGTTTATCCCGCCCTTCACCACATATGTTTTATCAGTGTCCCTTGTGGTATAGTTCCTTCGTAATAAAAGAATAATTGTTTACACACACACTTAGAAACAGACAACTGCTGAGTTTTAGTTCTTTGAGCAAGAATCTTCACTAATCCACATTCATCTAATGCAGAAATCAAATAAAACCAAGCTAAAGTGCTGTTACTGAGGACAGTCGTGTTTGTTCAGCTGCATGTCATTCACTTTGTGGGAACAGCTCATTTTCAGAGCCGTACGTCCATGTTCTTCACTCACAAACTGACATAAAATAGGATAACAACAGACTTAGCCATGGTCATGCCATCCACGCTGAAATCAAATGCACCAGGTAATCAGGAGTTTATGGATTTTATTACATTTGTCATATTATGGGTCAATGGCTTCATGTTATGAAGGATTTGGAAATTGATCACTTGATCCATGTATTATCAGTCTGCAGGTTAAGACAATGTGTATTACTACTGGCTTGTTTTCTTTGGACATCATTCTGTTTGGTAAGTTTGTAAGACATTTTAAATCAGATGTTAAATGAATGATCAAAAAAAAAAAAAAAAAATGTGTTATTGCTGCCTAACAAGACAACAAGGCTGTGTGGCATTTAAAAACAAAATGCAGAATTTGAATATAAATACAAATCTGTGTAACTGCTGTAAAGTAGAATTAATAGGTTTAAGCAGGAATTTTAAGCAAACCGTAATTTTTAGATGTATCCCTTTTTTGCACACAATGTATAGCATAGCCTACATACAGTAGATGCATTTGCTGGTGTTCATAGACTTCAAATTGCATTGATAGGACTAGGAGGTAGCATGTGGAATAACATTTAAAATAATGGATTACAACATTACATTTATTTCTTTTTAATAACCCCGCTAGAAATTTTACGTTCCCAGAAAGTCCTCAGAACATCCCCACTGGTGTCAAGGACATCCCCATAACGTTTTGAGAAGGTCACGATGTGGAGTTCTTTAAAGGTTTGGGAGACGTTATTTGGAGGACCTTCACAGAACATTCAGGACGTTCTTGGGACGTTTAGAGGACTATATTTTATTTGGAAATGTGACGTTCCCATAACATTCCTAGAACGTCCACCAGAGGTGGACATTCCAGGGGTCAGAAAGTAAAAGTCCTGCCATATATTTGTTCCACCCATGAACTGATGAAATGATTTCACCAGAGGTGGAACCAAGACCTTCTGTTCAAGTCACAAGCGAGTCTCAAGTCAAATCCCAAGTCATCAAAGAGTTAAAGGTAATTGATAATTAAGTGACTAATTAAATGATGATTGTGCATTAGTGATGAACACCTGCTGTTACTGAGAATTACAGAGGATCAGATGTTGATGTTTTATTGGTTAAAATGATGCTACTATCATGAAGATCAGTGTTTGCTTTAGTTGGGCTCTTGACCCTTTTAGTAATTCAAAGTAAATTGCTTCTAAGCAATTGCAATATTGTATCACAACAAGTGTTTGTACGTTATTATTATTATGGTAGCAGAGATAACATGTTAGATAACATGTTTTGCTTTTAAATCATTTGAGTGAACATCATGTAATGGCTATTCTTTGGTTTGTAGATTGACATAAATTATCAAACAACTGGATAAAAAGCTGAATTAGGAAATGCCACTGTAAAGCTTAAATATTGGGGGGAAATTTGCAGCAGCTCAGGCTTTTAGACCTGAACATTTATCATACAATCCTCAACAGTGGTGACAATAATTCTTCATGCTGTAGTGCATGATGGGAGTTTTTACTATGGTGTTACCCAGCATGCATTGCAGCATGAAGAATTTAGTTGATTGTCACCATTGTTGAGATTCATATGCTGGTTCTTGATGTCTGCGTGTGTCTAAACAGCACAAAGCTAAAATATTTACATGCCCCACGTATAAAAGAATTCTCACAACTGCACTATAATTCCATGCCAAGCTTCACGGGATTGGTTTTTCAAAACCTTAACACAAATAAAGCTACTTTCCATATAATCAGGTCACTGCTTGATAACTATCAGATCACATACAGTCTTGATCTCACTATTTTACAACACTACATAAGTTGTGGCATAGAAAGATCTAACATAATTAGTCTCTTCTACCATAATAATAATAATGTGCAAACACTTGCTGCGATACAATATTGCAATTGCTTAGAAGCAATTTACTTTGAATTACTGAAAGGGTCAAGAGCCCAACTAAAGCAAACACTGATCTTCATGATGGTAGCATCATTTTAACCAATAAAACATCAACATCTGATCCTCTGTAATTCTCAGTAACAGCAGGTGTTCATCACTAATGCACAATCATCATTTAATTAGTCACTTAATTATCAATTACCTTTAACTCTTTGAGGACTTGGGATTTGACTTGAGACTCGCTTGTGACTTGAACAGAAGGACTTGGTTCCACCTCTGGTGAAATCATTTCATCAGATCATGGGTGGAACAAATATATGGCAGGACTTTTACTTTCTGACTCCTGGAATGTCCACCTCTGACGTCCACGCTGGTGTCAAGGACGTCACCTATTAACGTTCCCAGGATGTTCCGAGACGGTCATGATGTGGAGTTCTTTAAAGGGTTAGGGGATGTTATTTGGAGGACATTCACAGAACATTCAGGACGTTAATGGTTCGGATCTATATTTTATAACTTGAGCCAATGAAATATTATCTGAATTATGTATATTTTAAGTATATTTTTCTTGTTGAAGAAAGTCAATTAATTTAAATTCTAGTTTTGATCTAAATAAAAAGATATAGATTTAATCAAAACAAATTTTCCCATTTAAGAAATAAGATTATAAATGATTTAGAATTACTGCAACTGACATCCAGTCACAGACGAAATCAACTGAGATAAAAGACATTACATTTCTTAAGATCTCAGCAAAGGAGGATTAAACAACTCTACAAACAGTTTGACTTTATTTGTCATGCAGAAGTTCTTACTGAGAATTAACAGAGGTTTATTTTCACAGTTTTAGTGAATTCCATTTGAAGGTTACCATTGTGGTGAATAGTGTTTGCTTTAGTTGGTCACTTGGTTGTTGAGCTTGTTTCACTGTTATATTTTTTTCTTTTGCTGCTGCAATATTATGAAAGCATATTATGATAGCAGAGCAAACTAAGATAAAATGCAATCAGGTAATGTTGGCCTCTTGATGCTGGCGCAATCTTTATATAGTGGCTTGACTCAATGATTGTTGTGTTGTTTATTATAGTGGTTCATCTGATTCTTGATGAATGTGTGTGGTTAAACAGAATAGATGTTCAAATTAAAGCATTATTTTTATGAACAATATAAAGTTATTTTTACAGTCAAATGCTCAGGTTTTCAGCATGAGATCAGCATGTCAGGCCAGTACATGACTACATTATTGTTAATAACCATCCAACGCTACCTGATTATGTTTTCTTTTGGCTCTTTTACCGTAACAAATGTGCTTTGCAAACACAGAGTTTCAGCAACCAGAGAAAAGCTAATATTAAAAAGTTAAGGGTCAAGAGCCCAACTAAAGCACACACTGACTACATTAATGGTGCCTTTAAACAAACCATTCAACATCTAAACCTCTGTTCTCAATAAAAAACTTTTTTAGACATATGACAGAAATGAAGTCAAACCGGTTAGTAATGAGTGAAGCTGCTGATCCTGTTTGTGGAGTTGTTTAATCCTCCTCTGCTGAGATCTTGAGAGATTTAATCTTTTATTTCAGTTGATTTTATCTAAGGCTGTGACTGAAAGTCAGTTGTAGTAATTTGTTTTAATAAATTATTTCTTAAATGGGAATTTTTGTTTTGATTAAATCTATATCTTTTTGTTTAGATGAAAACTAGAATTTAAATTAATTGACAAGAAAAATATACTTTCATTCCAGGTTTTATAAAATAATCTTCATAGAAATTTTGTTTAGTGCAATTTATTTATTTTATATTATATATTATTTTTTATTTATTGATTTGAACCATTAACCTTTTTTTTTTTTTTTTTTTTTTTTTTTTTTTTTTTTAATTGGATAAATGAAAACATTGTTTAGTGCAAATTATTTATTTTTCATTGGCTCAAGTTATAAAATATAGATGTGAACCATTACCCTAAATTTTTTTAATTGGATGAATGAAAACATTTTTTCAGTCAATTTTTTTTTTTTAATTTGATGGATGAAAACACTTTTTTCAATCAATTTTTTTTTTTTTTTCATTGGATAAATGAAAACATTTTTTCAGTGTGTTAACGTCCTAAATGTCCTCTTTGTAACGTTGTTATGTGACCACAGAATAACCAAAATAGAACGTCCTCCTAAAGTCGTATTGTGAACGTTATTATATGACTAAAAGAGGACCATGTGAGAACGTTCTGTTAATGTCCCAAATGTCATCTTTGTAACGTTCTTATGTGACCAAAAAATAACCAAAATGGAACGTCCCCTAAAGTCGTATAACGAACATTGAGTACCAGCACTTTCGTAACCAAAAGAGGACATTTTAGGAACGTCTCCAATGTTCTGTAAAGGTTAGGGACATTCGTCACCTTTAGATAACTTTTAGGGAACGTTACCGTATTTTTACTATAGTAACTGTCGCTCTACCATATCATGTGTATTCAGTGTAACCACAAAACATACCATGCTTTTACCACCGTAACCGTAGTTTTACTGTGGTGTTTGTAGTTAAAGCACAGTAACCTCAGCACTTACTATGGGTTTACCTC
>CM070007.1:406471-433221 GCA_036247105.1 Cirrhinus mrigala
AGGAGTTTTAATGACCACAGGGAGACAGGACCTCAGTTTAACATCTCATCTGACAGACAGTGTCCTCGTCAGAACCCACTCAGGCCACAGGTTAAGCACCCCCTGCTGGCCTCACTAACACCTCTTCCAGCAGCAACCTAGCTTTCACCTAGCTTTCCCAGGAGGTCTCCCATCCAGCTACTAACCAGGCACAACCCTGCTTAACTTCAGCGGGCAACCAGTCTTGGGCTGCAGGGTGATATGGCTGTTAGACAGCCTTGGTAAACAACATTCTCATCCCATTTTTAATGTAATAAACTACAATATAATAACAATCATACCCGGATTACACTCGGACACATTTCTAACCTCCATGTACTGATTCACAAGCTTACTGATTTATTAGTGATGTGTGAAATGAAGCTTTTTTAATCATTTTGTGAAATGATTTACTCACCGCACAATGAGGACATCTGAGGATCTGAGGATGAGGACTAATCTTTAACATGTTATATACTAAACAATAGTTTTTGACTTATCTAATTTTAGAAAAAAAAAAAAAAAAATATGACCGAATATTCATGTCTTAATTAAAACAATCATTGTAATTATATGTATTGTTTACTAAATTAAATGGTGTATTTACCAAACACCATCCCTAATACATACTGGAGAACAGAGCATAAAGAAAGTGGCATATAAAGTCAAACCATATTTAAGAGAAATAAAATTAGTTATTTAAAACCATATTATTTTATTCAGATGAAACCATCCAAAGGTATGCATAGTGAAATGTCCTGAGCATCATAGAATCACATTCATTTTCCTGCTCATTATCAGAGATCTCCTGGTTTTTTTCATCTTGCTTGCTTGTCCATGTCCCTATTATAATCTTCTTCTTCCATGACTTAATTTGCAGTTGTTATGCAGCACCCTACAGTACAAGTGATGAACAAAAGACATGTGACCAATTCAAATCAAATCACTTTATTTACAACAATATTATGAACGCAAGTGTACAGGTGGTGAAAGTCTTTTGTGCAAACTGCAGCACGACAGTATGGATGACAAGTAGTGAATACATATATATGCAAGACACATATATAAGGGACTCAATACACCTAAAGAACAACATACAGTAAATATTATACTATAAATGAAAACAGTAATAAATACAATAATCACAGTACACATATACCATTGCAGTGCAGTACAGTATGAATTAGTGCAAACAGAATGTCAGGGTAAATATGTGCAGTACATATGAGGTTGATGTGCTGTGTGTGGTGTTACTGGTACGAGTTCAGTTCAGTTCAGTCCGATTGCTTGGGTAAAGAACTTGTCTTGCAGTCTGCTGGTGAAGGTTCTGCGATAACATCTGCCTGATGGTAACGGTAAAAGCAGTCCAAGGCTTGGGTGACTGGAGTGTGTGACGGTCCTCCTCACATACCACCTGGTGTAGATGTCCTGGAGGGACAAAATAAGTATTTATAATGTGGTAAATTGATAAACAGTATAAAGTATTTTAATTTATAATCGTTGCAGTGGACTTACCATTGACTCTTGCTGGAGGTTGTTGGAGGTTTGCTTTTATAGGACATAACATCTGAGCTGTCACAGTAGAGCTGTTCATGAATGCAGTCTTCACAGCAGATACCTGATGCACTGTTAAAAATTGCTGTAAAAAAACGGCCAAATTTTGACAGTAACATGCTGTTTTCCATTAAAACAGTGCATTCTGGGTATTATTTGTCATTTTCGAAAAAGTAGCCTGCTGCTATGTATCGTGAATTAACAGCGTTCAAAATCGACACTCGGAGACTGTTTCAAATCAAACTCTACACCCTCATTCACTATTCCCTACATGAGTTTACTAATATAGTCCACCTTACAGAGATAATGAAAACTAATGAGTGACTTCAGACACTGACGAACAGCTGCTGTTAATGAGCAGAATCACTGATTGAAAGAGAAACAAGACAAACACAAGAACTATATAACTGACTTCAGCCACAGCCTTAGATGAAATCAACTGAAAATTTAAACAACTTAACACACAGCTTTACCAACTTCACACATTTCTAACCAGACTGATTTTATTTCTGTCAGATGTCTATAGAAGATCTTATTGAGAATGAACAGATGTTTAGATGATGATGTTTTATTGTTTTGTTTGACGATACCATTGTGGAGATCAGTTTTTGCTTTAATTGGGCTCCTGACTCTTGACATTAAAACATAAATATATTTGTTGTAACTGGGTTTTTATGATGCATTAGTTACAGCAACGCGGTACAGTTGATGTCAGCTATTGAACCTGTTCTGGGTCTTGTTGGACTCCTTAAGACCCTATTTTTGGGTGTGTATTTATTTGTTGTTGTTTTTTATTTCAGAAAGTGTGCCACAGTATGAGGTTTTCTTGGTAATGTGACAACCAGAAAATAATGCTTTAATAGTTAAAATTTAAAACTACTGTATCATTTATACTCAAATAGAGACATGAAGAATCAGCATATGAATCACAACAATGGTAACAATCGAAAGCTTTATGCTGCAATGCATGCTGGGTATCAGCACACTACAAAACCTCCCCCATGACTTGTTCTTACCATTGTTGAGATTCATACGATGATTCTTGATGTATCTAAATTATACTAAACTTTCGTTTTTTTTTTTTAAATGAGTGGTGTTTTTTTTACATCCGCATGCTCAGTTCTCTTTTTTTTTTTTTTTTTTTATAAATCTAGCATCATTAAGAAAAGACACTAAATAAAACATGTGTTATTACCAAACCATAAACAATTCTAGTTCAGTTTTTTTTTTGTCATAACAAGCATGTTGTAAACACACATAATTACAACAACTAAAGTAAAAATAACTTTAAAACGTCACGGTTCAACAGCCCAACTAAAGTAAACACTGATCTCCACCGTGGTAGTAAAAGAAAAAAAATCTAAACCTCTGCAACTCTCTTCTGTAGACGTCTGACAGAAATAAAGTCTGTGATAATAAGTGAAGCTGGTAATGCTGTTTTAGGAGTTTAATCAGATCTTGAGAGATTTAATGTCTTCTTTTATTTCAGTTGATGTCACCTCTGGCTGTGGCTGAAGTCAGTTGTTCTTGTGTTATTCTTTCATTCAGCAATTTTGTTTGTTAACAGCTGGTGTTCATCACTAATGCTCAATCAGAACGTGATCAATCATATAATTATCTCATTAACTTCAGCACTAATTCAGTAGGACTCAAACACTCTGTAGTGTTGACACATTATAAGTGTTCATTTAAAACTGAGGATTTTGCTGTGGGTTTTAAAGGGTTAAAGATGGACGATGGAAAAAAAAACAGCATCAAATGTAATTTAACAGTAATAAACTGTAATTAATTTACGGCAACACACTGTAGAAAAACAGTAACATGCTGGCAACCAGAGCTGCCAGTAGATTACTGTTAATTCAAGAAAAAACAGTAATATACTGTAAAACATAACAGTCAGATTTACCAAGCAAATCAAGTTATTTTCACTAAAATATTAGTGAATGTTCATAGAAAAACAATTATGCAAAGTCATTTACTGGTAAGGAGAGTAAATATTTAATTGTGCCTAACTGATGTGTTTTTGTACAAGAGAGATCTGTTAGTTTAATTTAGTTTTGTGGGTCACCATTGTGCTGGAGAGTAGAGCTTGTGCTTCAGGCAATGATGAGCCACAAACACTGATGTTCTGCTGCTTTATTTAAAGACAGTAATTGTGGAATTGCTGATATAGTGACAATTGCTTAACTAAGCACTTTATTACACAAATTTGTGCTTTTGTTAGTTAATTATAATCTATAAAGATTTGAATAAAAGTCGATTGCTTTTTTATTACACTTTAAGTGTTTGTGGGTTTATATTAAGAAATACTTCTTCTTAGTGGACTCAAATTAAATAAGTTCATTGTTTTAACACCATATAAACAATAGTTTTTTTAAAAAACTCAAATGGTTTGAAGCAATCGGTTTCCAAAATAAAATGAGTTACCGCATGGTATAATAACGGTAACATACTGTAAAAATGAAGAGCCGTAAATTAACGGTAGAGAGCTGTAAAGTAACAGTATAATGCTGGCAACCACAGCTGCCAGTAGATTACTGTTATTTTACAGTGCAATTTTTTACAGTGTGGGTTCAGGCTGCAGTGCTGCACTTGGTGGCCACTGAATTGATCTCTTCATCAACTGGCTTTATCCTCCTTCAAACAAACCCACAAAATAATGAGTCAACAATAACTCCAGACAAATAGTGTTGGTGAATGCAGGTGCAGGTGTCAGTACTCACCATATTCGGTTATTTCCTGCCCAAATTCCAAAGATAATGGCACAGTTAATTTGCTCATTCTAGGAGCTATAAAAAGATGCATGTGTGAAAAACTATGACTACTGACTTGGAGTAACTGTAACTGCTGTCTTTTGAGAGATCAACGTCAATGCTACCACACACAACTGCATTGCTTGAGTACATACATACCATTGGAAATGTGCAACTTTCCAGCTCTTTGTCTTTTTCTGTTTGGGCTCATGTTCATTCCTCATTCATCAGGACTGGTTTGACTTGATAGCTGTGACTGATTTTCTTTGTGTTTTTGGTCTTCAGCTGTAAAACAAGAAAATATTTATTGACCCCATGTTTAATTATTATTGTTGTTTAAACAATTTAAGCAGTTATAATAATTAACTTAAAGCTCATATTCCCTGGCAACTTTAACAGGCTCCTGAGTTCATCTGTACACATCAGATTCAGAGTCAGAGAAAAGGCCATCATGCAAAAACTTACAATGCAGCACAAAAGAATGTGTAAGTGAAGGAGTAAAAGAATACGAGGAAGCGAAATAGGCAGAGAAGGGCAACATTTTGTGTGTAAGTTTAACAGAATGAGATGCAAGCAGCATTAGAAAAAGCTGTATTGCCCAATAGCAAGCTATATTAATATAAACAATTGTAAATATGATTACATGCTGACAGTATTGTTGTAAGCAATTTAAAGGCCTCTTTACACACCAAGGATGAATCCACACCACAGCAGACAACAACATACTGTTGGTGTGGATGCTAAAATATTTACCATTATATATATTCCTTGTTCTTGGTGTGAACAGCTTTAAGCGATCTGATTTGGACAAATTAACTGAAGACCTGATTTGTCTAAACTAACATTTCCAGACTCCTGTTTCTTAGATGTGTTCAATAAAAACCAACATGGAGAGAAATGCCGACTATGAGGTGTGGACAGATATCACATACTTTTAGAACAGGAACTGTTAGAGACGGCACCAATTTGTAAAGGTTATTAAAGAATTCAATGGAATTATTATAAAACTGATGATATAAACGCTGGGGCACAAATGGGCACAAACTACATGAGAGTTGAAGCTATGGCCAATGACAGCAGCAGGAGTGAAAGTCGTAGAATTTTGAGTAAGTACGCTTGTCCAATATCATTTGAATTTGCTGACTTGGTAAATTGCATAAATTATTACTGCTTCAACATGATACTTTGTTTTCTTGATGGGGCCGTGGGGTATGTAAACCAAAATGTAAAAAATATCACATGATGTGCAAATATAACTGTAGTACAGTTCAGTCAAGGTGCTCAGACCAACACAGACATACCATTGGAAATGTTTGCCTTTGCAGCTTTTGGTGTTCTCCGTGAACGCACAATATGGCCAAATTCAAATCCCATGACAGGCCTTCCTTTGGTCTTCACTTTCAGCTGAAGCAAAGAGAAATATGTTGATACATTGTGTTAATGACCTGTGAAGTTCAAGTCCCCTGTTAATTCTAGCAGCTTTCTGAAAGAAATGGTCAAAATTTGATTCTGAGTTTTAAAAATAAGTCATGATGAACCACAGAAAGAGAGGCTACTATATGTAAATGAATTACCGATTCATTTGGAAAAACAGGAAAGGAAAAGTTGAGAGAGAGAGAGAGAGAGAGAAAGACAGAGAGAGAGAGAACCTTTACAAGAGATGGCTTCTTAAAAGAGCTGTTGGAGTGTGTGATCCGATGTAACTGCAAGACAGCAACAAAATAATTACATAAATACAATTAAAGGTGTGGCAAGTGTTGTCATTACTGTGCTTTACAAATAGCATACAGTTAAACAATTACTGTTGTAAAAACATTGTAAGTGTTGTTGTTACTGTGCAAATGTTGTTGTTATTTTAACTGCAAATACCACAGTAAAACTAGAGTTACTGATGTAAACAGTTACTGAGTTACAGTTAAACCCATAGTTATCACGGACATTATTGTGCTTTAACTACAAATACCACAGTAAAACTACTGCTACTGAGGTAAACCCAAAGTAAGCGTTAAGGTAATTGTGCTTTAAATACCACAGTGAAGTACAGTCAGTGCAGTAAAAATATGCTATTTAGCTATCATGCTTTTACTAGTACTATGTAGTAATTACTTTTACTATGTAGTAAGAATCAAGGTTGTTGTGCTTTTACTACAAATACCACAGTAAAACTATGGCTACTGAGATAAACCCAAAGTACAAATACCATAAACCCATAGTAAGTATTGAGGTTACTGTGCTTTAACTACAAATATCACATTAAAAGTGCAGTCACTGTAGTAAAAACATGGTAAGTATTGAGATTAGTGTGATTTAACTACAAATACCACAATAAAACTACAGTTACTGAGGTAAACCCATAGTAAGTGCTGAGGTTACTGTGCTTTAACTACAAATACCACATTAAAAGTACAGTCACTGTAGTCAAAATATGGTAAGTATTTAATTATTGTGCTTTTACTACAAATATCACATTAACAGTGCAGTCACTGTAGTAAAAACATGGTAAGCATTGAGATTATTCTGATTTAACTACAAATACCACAATAAAACTACAGTTACTGCACTGTAAAAAAAAAAATGTTGCCAATACTGAAAAAATCAAGGCAACACATTGCATTCAGATTTTTATGTTTTCCCAACGATTGGTGTCAAATCCAGGTGCCATGAGTAAAAGTCCTCCCCAGTATTTTGTTCCAATCACCTGGATTTGCTAATTAGCACAGTTTTTCAGCCAGGAGGTCCGAGATTGGACCAAGTCATTCCTTTTAAGTCTCAAGCAAGTCTCAAGTAAAATCCCAAGCCCCTAAAGAGTTAAAGTTGATGAGATAACTGAATGATGATTGTGTTAGTGATGAACATCTGCTGTTAACAAGCAGCATCGTTGAAGAAAAGAGAAACACAAGAACTACAACTGACTCATCTCTGACTTTCATCTCTCAAATCTGATTAAACATCTCCACAAACAGCATCACCAGCTTCACTCATTACTAACCAGAATGACTTTATTTCATGTCTGTAGAATCTCTTATTGAGAATTCTAAGAGGTTTAGATGTTGATGTTTTATTGGCCAAGAAAAGAAGAGAAAGAAAAAAAACACAGTGCCACCATCATTGCAGTCAAGTGTGGTTTTTAGTTTGTCTCTTGACTCTTGGAGTAACCTCTGCTGTTTTACAGCGAGCATTTGTGCATTGCTGAGTCACAAGCTTGCAGCAGCAGATTAGCTCACGCTTGCACCATATACAACTAATTTAGATCAGCAACATGAAATACTCTCTTGCTGAATGACATCTAGCGATTGTAGAACTGCAACAAAAAATCCTATTAAACGAATGTCACTGTAACGCTTCAATATTGGAAGAAAAAACTACGTCAGCTCAGGCTTTCAGACATGAACACTTATCATACGCTCCTCAACAGTGGTGACAATAATTCTTCATACTGCAGTGCATTACTATGCTGTTACCCAGCATGCATTGCAGCATGAAGCGTTTTGTTGATTGTCACCATTGTTGAGATTCATATGCTGGTTCTTGATGTCTGTGCGTCTAAATACTATAGATGTTTATACGCATTATACAGATTTTAAATGAATTCACTGTGATTTATTGAAGATCACTATGCTGTAGTTTTGCAGATTTGATAATGCATAATCTTACAAAAGAAAATTATTTTGGGGGTGTTCAGGTATGCTTACGATGATCTCCTAGCACCACTTAGCTGCTCACCATACAGCTCTGATCTCACTGCTTTACAAGACCATACGCATTATAACAGAGATAGATCTAACCCACGAGTCAATGGTGAAGAGCTCAACTAAAGCAAATACTGATCTCCACAATGGTGGCATCATTTTAACCAATAAAACATCAACATCTGATCCTCTGTAATAACAGCAGATGTTCATCACTAACACAATCATCATTCAGTTATCTCATCAACTTTAACTCTTTAGGGGCTTGGGATTTTACTTGAGACTTGCTTGAGACTTAAAAGGAATGACTTGGTCCAATCTCGGACCTCCTGGCTGAAAAACTGTGCTAATTAGCAAATCCAGGTGATTGGAACAAAATACTGGGGAGGACTTTTACTCATGGCACCTGGATTTGACACCAATCGTTGGGAAAACATAAAAATCTGAATGCAATGTGTTGCCTTGATTTTTTCAGTATTGGCAACATTTTTTTTTTTTACAGTGTGAGGTAAACCCATAGTAAGTGCTGAGGTTACTGTGCTTTAACTACAAACACCACAGTAAAACTACGGTTACGGTGGTAAAAGCATGGTATGTTTTGTGGTTACGCTGAATACACATGATGTGGTAGAGCGACAGTTACTATAGTAAAAATATGGTAACGTTCCCTAAAAGTTCTCTAAAGGTGACGAATGTCCCTAACCTTTACAGAACATTGGAGACGTTCCTAAAATGTCCTCTTTTGGTTACGAAAGTGCTGGTACTCAAAGTTCGTTATACGACTTTAGGGGGACGTTCCATTTTGGTTATTTTTTGGTCACATAAGAACGTTACAAAGATGACATTTGGGACATTAACAGAACGTTCTCACATGGTCCTCTTTTAGTCATATAATAACGTTCACAATACGACTTTAGGAGGACGTTCCATTTTGGTTATTTTTTGGTCACATAAGAACGTTACAAAGATGACATTTGGGACATTAACAGAACGTTCTCACATGGTCCTCTTTTAGTCATATAATAACGTTCACAATACGACTTTAGGAGGACGTTCTATTTTGGTTATTCTGTGGTCACATAACAATGTTACAAAGAGGACATTTAGGACGTTAACACACTGAAAAAATGTTTTCATTTATCCAATGAAAAAAAAAAATTGATTGAAAAAAGTGTTTTCATTCATCAAATTAAAAAAAAAAAAAAATTGATTGAAAAAATGTTTTCATTCATCCAATTAAAAAAATTTAGGGTAATGGTTCACATCTATATTTTATAACTTGAGCCAATGAAAAATAAATAATTTGCACTAAACAATGTTTTCATTTATCCAATTAAAAAAAAAAAAAAAAAGGTTAATGGTTCAAATCTATATTTTATAACTTGAGCCAATGAAAAATAAATAAATTGCACTAAACAAAATTTCTATGAAAATTATTTTATAAAACCTGGAATGAAAGTATATTTTTCTTGTCAATTAATTTAAATTCTAGTTTTGATCTAAACAAAAAGATATAGATTTAATCAAAACAAAAATTCCCATTTAAGAAATAATTTATTAAAACAAATTACTACAACTGACTTCCAGTCACAGCCTTAGATAAAATCAACTGAAATAAAAGATTAAATCTCTCAAGATCTCAGCAGAGGAGGATAAAACAACTCCACAAACAGGATCAGCAGCTTCACTCATTACTAACCGGTTTGACTTCATTTCTGTCATATGTCTAAAAAAGTTTTTATTGAGAACAGAGGTTTAGATGTTGAATGGTTTGTTTGAAGGCACCATTAATGTAGTCAGTGTGTGCTTTAGTTGGGCTCTTGACCCTTAACTTTTTAATATTAGCTTTTCTCTGGTTGCTGTAACTCTGTGTTTGCAAAACACATTTGTTACAGTAAAAGCGCCAAAAGAAAACATGATCAGGTAGTGATGGATGATTATTAACAATAATGTAGTCATGTACTGGCCTGACATGCTGATCTCATGCTGAAAACCTGAGCATTTAACTTTATATTGTTCATAAAAATAATGCTTTAATTTGAACATCTATTCTGTTTAACCACACACAGTCAACAAGAATCAGATGAACCACTATAATAAACAACACAACAATCATTGAGTCAAGCCACTATATAAAGACTGCGCCAGCATCAAGAGGCCAACATTATCTGATTGCATTTTATCTTAGTTTGCGCTGCTATCACAATGTGCTTTCTCAACACAGAATTGCAGCAGCAAAAGAAAAAAATATAACAGTGAAACAAGGTCAACAACCAAGTGACCAACTAAAGCAAACACTATTCACCACAATGGTAACCTTCAAATGGAATTCACTAAAACTGTGAAAATAAACCTCTGTTAATTCTCAGTAAGAACTTCTGCATGACAAATAAAGTCAAACTGTTTGTGGAGTTGTTTAATCCTCCTTTGCTGAGATCTTAAGAAATGTAATGTCTTTTATCTCAGTTGATTTCGTCTGTGACTGGATGTCAGTTGCAGTAATTCTAAATAATTTATAATCTTATTTCTTAAATGGGAAAATTTGT
The DNA here is from genome assembly GCA_036247105.1 of Cirrhinus mrigala. NCBI lineage: Eukaryota > Metazoa > Chordata > Actinopteri > Cypriniformes > Cyprinidae > Cirrhinus > Cirrhinus mrigala. Next base: position 417,032 of record CM070007.1, read on the forward strand.
TTTGATTAAATCTATATCTTTTTATTTAGATCAAAACTAGAATTTAAATTAATTGACTTTCTTCAACAAGAAAAATATACTTAAAATATACATAATTAAGATAATATTTCATTGGCTCAAGTTATAAAATATAGATCCGAACCATTAACGTCCTGAATGTTCTGTGAATGTCCTCCAAATAACATCCCCTAACCCTTTAAAGAACTCCACATCATGACCGTCTCGGAACGTCCTGGGAACGTTAATAGGTGACGTCCTTGACACTAGCGTGGACGTTCTAGGAATGTTTTGGGAACGTCACATTTCCAAATAAAATATAGTCCTCTAAACGTCCCAAGAACGTCCTGAATGTTCTGTGAAGGTCCTCCAAATAACGTCTCCCAAACCTTTAAAGAACTCCACATCGTGACCTTCTCAGAACGTTATGGGGATGTCCTTGACACCAGTGGGGATGTTCTGAGGATTTTCTGGGAATGTAAAATTTCTAGCGGGGTTATTAAAAAGAAATAAATGTAATGTTGTAATCCATTATTTTAAATGTTATTCCACATGCTACCTCCTAGTCCTATCAATGCAATTTGAAGTCTATGAACACCAGCAAATGCATCTACTGTATGTAGGCTATGCTATACATTGTGTGCAAAAAAGGGATACATCTAAAAATTACGGTTTGCTTAAAATTCCTGCTTAAACCTATTAATTCTACTTTACAGCAGTTACACAGATTTATATTTATATTCAAATTCTGCATTTTGTTTTTAAATGCCACACAGCCTTGTTGTCTTGTTAGGCAGCAATAACACATTTTTTTTTTTTATTTGATCATTCATTTAACATCTGATTTAAAATGTCTTACAAACTTACCAAACAGAATGATGTCCAAAGAAAACAAGCCAGTAGTAATACACATCTTAACCTGCAGACTGATAATACATGGATCAAGTGATCAATTTCCAAATCCTTCATAACATGAAGCCATTGACCCATAATATGACAAATGTAATAATATCCATAAACTCCTGATTACCTGGTGCATTTGATTTCAGCGTGGATGGCATGACCATGGCTAGGTCTGTTGTTATCCTATTTTATGTCAGTTTGTGAGTGAAGAACATGGACGTACGGCTCTGAAAATGAGCTGTTCCCACAAAGTGAATGACATGCAGCTGAACAAACACGACTGTCCTCAGTAACAGCACTTTAGCCTGGTTTTATTTGATTTCTGCATTAGATGAATGTGGATTAGTGAAGATTCTTGCTCAAAGAACTAAAACTCAGCAGTTGTCTGTTTCTAAGTGTGTGTGTAAACAATTATTCTTTTATTACGAAGGAACTATACCACAAGGGACACTGATAAAACATATGTGGTGAAGGGCGGGATAAACATTGCCGACAATAGGGCGGTACCTTTTCAACAGACATACCTTTTAGCCTCTATTAGTATTTATATGATACCATGTGTTCAATGGTACATGAAAAAGAGTGAAAGTGGCTTGGCTCTCTCTGTCTTTTTTTTTTTTTTTTTTTTTTTTTTTTTTAATATTCATTTGTACTATGAGTACAGTGGAGAAGCTAAATAAAGTTTTTCTGGTCATGCCGCTACACTCAGGAGTTTTGGTATGATATTGGTGTTTTGGTTAAGTTGAAGATTTTGCCAGAATTTTCTTTACAAATGAGAAACATTATATTTGGGTATTTTGACTCAGACCCCACTAAATAAAATATTTGTTTTATTATAAATGTAATTATTTTCTTGCAAAAAAACCCCTGCAAATTTTACATTCACAAGTGCAAATTCTCAAATTGTAAACCTGTCTTTGTGGTCTTTCTAAGAGACATGGAAAATTATGTTAATTTGATTTCAGTATCTACTAATAAGAAAGCAATGAAGACTATTAGAATTTGTTCTGCATTTAGAGTTTTTATGTAGAGAATCTTATGTAAAACAATGGCCCTTTATTGCATTTTATTTTGTTTTTAATTATTTCTACTATTATTATTATTATTATTACTATTACTATTACTATTAATTGTTATTATTATTTTATTATTATTTATTTATTTATTTATTATTATTATTATTTTGCTGTTTTATTGTAGTTGTCATTTTCAAGTATCCAGTGTTGTGTCTGAGTCCAGTGTCGAGTCCTAGTTTTTAATCAGTTGAGCAACAATTGAGGTGGGACCTTCAAAAAGTTAAAGAGTTAAAGTTAATGAGATAATTAAGTGACTAATTAAATGATGATTGTGCATTAGTGATGAACACCAGCTGTTACTGACAATCACAGAGGATCAGATGTTGATGTTTTATTGATTAAAATGATGCCACCATCACAGAGATCAGTGTTTGCTTTAGTTGGGCTCTTGACCTTTTTACTAATTTAAAGTAATCTGCTTCTAAACAACTCAGAATGTTCTTTTGTGCATTGTTTAACCAAACTTTAAAGTAACACACAAGTTTATGTTTTGTCTATAAACCATGACAAGAGAGCATCATGAAGTGGGGTTCTTTGGTTTGTTAATTTGTATTCAGTTTTTACTAAACAGCAGAAAAAAAAATAAAAGTCCTTGACAGTGGTGAGAATAATTTATGCGGTGTATCGATGGGAGTTTTTGCTATGGTGTTATCCAGCATGCATTGCAGCATGAAGCATTTTGTTGACTGTCACCATTCTTGAGATTCATATGCTGGTTCTTCACGTCTATGTGTCTTAAATATTACTGGAATTAAGATATTTAAATGCGTTCATAACTATTAAAGCTACGTTGTGTTTGTATACCATAAAATCACAGGTTTGTTTATACAAATCCTTAACATTCAAAAAAAAAAGAAGTAACCGGGCCTGCTCATGAGCATCATCATGTGGAAACAACACCACATGCATTGTTACAGAAAAAGCCGGCCGCTCTAAATTGTTGTTGTGGTACTTTGATTCCACACGTGACAGTCACGTGTCACCATTTCAAGTCGCTGTCAAGGCTGTTTTACGATTGGCCAGACTCATAGAATGACAATGATCACGTGTGTTTCGGGTTTATTCTAACATCTTCAAGTCCAATAATCATCAAAAATCTGTTGCTCATGAAAACGCTTCTGAAACATCTGTGTATTTGACAAATACTGTTCTCGGCTATTCAAGGCGAACAAACCTTTTGATTGTCACCATTGTTGAGATTCAAACACTGATTCTCTCTCTTTGTGTTTAAAAGACACAGTAGCTCAAAATGTTTGTGTTTTATCATGCTTTTAATATTATATTGGCAAATCAGTGTTCCCATCCAAGTATGGTTTGCATACGACATTCTCTGAGTTTCTTCGGAAAAACAAAAAAGCTTTTGTTTTATATTAAGATGTGTGTGTGTATATATATATATATGTATATATATATGTATATATAGGCAGTAGGCTAAGCACACATGATGTGACATTCCTGTGTTCGTGCCCACGCCTGCCCTCACCTAAATATTTGCAGCTGATTGGTGCCAAGGAAATACAAATAAAAAACACTCAAGATGAAGCACATGTAACACTTTCAGGTACGTTCATAACTTTTTTTGGCTGTTGACGATTGGTTAATTAATAATAACCATATGGTTTCATTGATTAGCACAATTAAAATACATAAATTATTTTGTGTCAGCCTACATTATGTACATTACATATTATTCCAAATGCCTGCAAAGGGTGCCAAATGCCTAATTGCTGTTTTTACACTTACAAGATGATCAACCCAGCTAACAAAAAAAAAAAGACATCCCCAAGACATCCCCTAATTTGTATCTATCTATCTATTTATTTATTTATTTATTTATTTTATTGAGAAAAGTGAAACAGATTGACAGCAACATCTTGACAGCGACTTATACGTAAGCTGAAATCAGTCACAGATATACACACACATGTATACACAAATGAGAAAGAAAAAAACAAAAGGAGAGGAAAGATAGGAGAAAAAACAAACAAAACCAAACAACAACAACAACAAAAGACCAATTTCTGTGCGTTATTTGGTGAGGAAAAAAAAAAGAAATAAAAATGAGAGATTCTAGGTATAACTGCACAAAAGTATTAAGTATAGATCGATACGATATACATAATATTAATAATAATAATAGTAACATTATAACATTATATAATGTTAGACAGCAGAAAGAGCAACAGATATGATCGTTAATATAATGAGCATTTAAGTATATCATGTTAAAGCTTAGTCACTTCTTGGTTGAATGACTTCAAAACATTGCGCCATCTACAATCACTAATGCAGGAACAGATCTATTTTCATAGTCAATATATAGATGGAAACAAATCAAATTGCTCTAAATGGCCTCTGCGAACATCCCCCAGATATCAGCGCGTAGGGTTTGTCATTCAAACATTTACAGGCTTCACAGGACTTCATAGGACTTGCATCGGCCATTTGGGACGTTGAGGGGACTTTCGTTTTAAGATTTCTGAATGTCATTTTATTTTATTGTTAGGCTAATTAAAGATAACAGACATGGTGTATGGAGTAAAATACATTTATTTTTATTGAACAATTGTACAGTTGCGTTGCTCTTTCCTTGTGCGCCAAATCAAAATTCCTAGTGTTAATTTAACACTCTGAGTGTGGACTCATATAAACACTGAAGCAGAGTAAAAGTTAATAAGATAATTAGGTGATTAATTAAGTGATGATTGACCATTATTGAAGACACCTGATGTTAACAAGCAGAATCACCAAAGGAGAAAATCTAAATTTTAATCTCACCACTATAGTCAGTCAGTGTTTGCATTAGTTGGGGTCTTGACCTTTAAACTTTTAACTAAGGATGTGCTAAATGAGGCTTTTGAAACAGTTCTCTACTATGCTATTTGGTGGTCAATAAAAATTGTTTTGATTTTTTAGATGTTTTGTTCATTGGGGTGTCATTGTAAGGTTTATTTGTGAATTGTATAAGAATATATGTCATTAGCAAGGTGGCATGTGTGTTCAGTGATAGAGTTTCCAAAATCTATTGTATTTTGCACAATACAATACCAAAGGCTTTATGTTCTTTATCAACAAACTTCTGTCTTTTCACCTCCAAAATAGTGTTTAATATGCCAATAGATTAGGCTAACGTAATTTTTCATTGCACCATTTTTGTGTCTTCTTTACAATAGAACACAAACATGCACATTGTTAAAAATGCGTAAATACAAATGTAATTATGTGTTAATAATAATAATAATAATAATAATAATAGTAATAATATATATATATATATATATATATATATATATATATATATATATATATATATATATAAATACATCAACAATGTCTGTGGTTGAGGAAGGACTTTTGTCCTTTTATCAAGGTGTTTTCATTTTCATTCAGACAAAAGACATTCAATCACACGTCATAGTTTTTTAATAGTAGTACTTTAACAACGATACTCCATGTAAAAAAAAAAAAAAAAAACTACATACAAATGCATGATGCATGAAATATAATTTTAACACTGCACTAAATGAATAGTGTGTATGGGACAGCGCAATCTACACGCTTTGTATTTGAGCCTGGCGTAACATGTCAGTGAGGTAACAAAGATCTTTTCAAAGATCACGTGACAGCCTCATTTCGAGCAATGCTTTGGAACACTGTTTCAAAACAGTAGTGTGTATCTTCCCATCCCTACTTTTAACATGTAACGCCACGCCAGCAGAAGGAGCCCTTGCTCATGGACTGTCTGTTACCGCTCCCTCTGCTGCTTCTTTGGTTACTTCCTGTTTGGTGGCCATTTAAGGAGGGCCATGCCAAACAGGACTTTGTGAGGTATTGATTTGCCTGTGTGTACTCTACCAAGCATTTATCTTGTTTCATTGCCTTGTTTTTGCTATTTCCACAGTTTTGTTTCATTGCCATAGATTTTGCCTAGTTTCTTAGCCTTGCTCATTTGTTACTTTGGACTGCTCACTTGGATTTTGACCTTCTGCCTGCTTATTTAGATTACGCTTTAGTCTTGCCTTCGTGTTACTGTTTGTTTGGTGATCGACCCTGCCTGTCTTGACTACGCTGTGTTTAATAAAGCTCGCATCTGGATCTAACACGCTTCACTGGAGTCTCGTTACAGAATACTTCGCCTACCAAAGATCCAGCGGCTTTTAGTACACAGATCACCATGGATCTAGCATCACGCCTCTTCCGCCTCTGCCAAGGCAACCAGCCCATTGAAAATTATGTCATGGATTTCTGTGAACTCTGTCATCTGGTGGATTTCAATGATGTGGCGCTTAAGGACACTTTTCGCCACGGATTAAATGAGCCCATTTGTTTCTGGCTACCTGGAGGAAAAATACATTGGACTATTGAACAGTACATTGACTTTGCTCTCCGGTTGGCTGGTTCACCTTTCACTGTGGGGGTAGCTGATGAGGAACCCTGCTATCCCCCATTATCTGCCAAACCAAAGCCTGCTCACGTCACACCTGCCAAGCCAAAGCCTGCTCAAGTCACATCCGCCGAGCCAAAGTCTGCTCACGTCACGTCTACCAAGCCACAGTTTACTCGCGTCACGTCTTCTGCTCCAGGGCCTGCTCACGCCATGCCTGCCGCTCCAGGGCCTGCTCACGCCGAGCCTGCCACTCCAGGGCCTGCTCACACCAAGCCTTCCCTTCCAGAGTCTGCACCTGTCATGGCCACCATCCCAGAGCCAGTCCACAAGATGGCCGCCATCCCCAAGCCTGTTCACCAGATGGCCGCCATCTGCAAGTCTGTTCACAAGATGGCCACACCATCTGAGTCCCCGGCCAAGATGGCTGCCACGCTTGAGCCATGTCAAGTTACAGCTGTTACTTCTGAATCAAGTCAAGTCACAGCTGTTCTCCATGAGTCAAGCCAAGTCACAGCTGTTGTTCCTGAACCAAGCCAAGTTACAGCTGTTGTTCCTGAGTCAAGCCATGTTACAGCTGTTGTTCCTGAATCAAGTCAAGTTACAGCTGGGTTGTCTATGTTAAGCCAAACCACAGCTGATCTTCATGAGCCAAGCCAAGTTACAGCAGATCCTCATGAGCCAAGTCAAGTTACTGCTGTTGTTCCCGAGTCAAGTCAAGCCGCAGCTGACCTTCATGAACCAAGTCAAGCCACAGCTGGTCTTCACGAGCCAGGTCAAGTCACAGCTGTTCTTCACGAGTCGAACCAAGTCATGGCAGACCTCCCTGAGTCAAGTCAGTCCAGAGGCCTCGTCTGTCCAAGAATTTGTGCCATTGCCTCCAGAGGTGTCAGCTTATGCTGTAGATCCTCCAAAGGAGGCGGTGTCCATTCATGAACTCACTGCCACGTCGGTCCACGAGTCTGCTCCAGAGATCTTGTCCGTCCATGAGTCTGCGCCAATGCCCCTGGAGGTGGTGGCTCCGGCTGCGGAACCTCCTATGGGGGCGGCGTCCTTCTTTGAACTCTCTGCCTGTCATGTCACAGCCAAGGAGGCCTATGAACTCTTTGCCTGTCCTATTATGGCCATGGAGGCCACTTACGAACCCTCTGCCTGCCATGTCACGGCCAAGAAGGCTAGTCATGAACTCTCTGCTCTGATATGTATGTCATTTGTTCCACTGTGGGTATCTTTGCTCCTGTTTGCTCTGCCTGCCCCGCCATGGCTCTCTGCTCCACCATGGTTCCAGTCTCCTCAGAATCAAACATGGTGGCTCCAAGGTTCCACTGACTGCTACTGCTCCACTGCCCAGGCCCTCCAGTGTTCCACTGTCTGCCATTGCTCCACGGCCCAGGTCCTCCAAGGTTCCTCTGTCTGCCACTGATCCACGGTCCAGGTCCTCCAGTGCTTCACTGTCTGTCCCTGCTCCACGATCCATGCCCACCTCCTCTGCACGGACCTGGCCCTCCGTCCCACCCCCTGTTTTGCCTCTGTTCCCCCACCCTCCTGGACTGTTGTTGTTTTGAGCGCCAGGAGTCGCTCCTAGAGGGGGGGATTCTGTAACGCCACGCCAGCAGAGGGAGCCCTTGCTCATGGACTGTCTGTTACCGCTCCCTCTGCTGCTTCTTTGGTTACTTCCTGTTTGGTGGCCATATAAGGAGGGCCATGCCAAACAGGACTTCACGAAGTATTGTTTTGCCTGTACGGACTCTACCAAGCATTTATCCTGTTTCATTGCCTTGTTTTTGCTATTTCCATGGTTTTGTTTCATTGTCATAGTTTTGCCTTGTTTTTTTGCCATAGTTTAGTTTAGGTTCATTGCCATAGTTTTTGCCTAGTTTCTTAGCCTTGCTCATTTGATACTTTGGACTGCTCACTTGGATTTTGACCTTCTGCCTGCTTATTTAGATTACGCTTTTGTCTTGTCCTCGTGTTACTGTTTGTTTGGAGATTGACCCTGCCTGTCTTGACTTTGCTGTGTTTAATAAAGCTCGCATCTGGATCTAACACGCTTTACTGGAGTCTTGTTACATAACACTAGGTTTTATTTGCTAGTTGTAACAGCTAAACAAACCAACCAACATGATTGCATGGCCTTGATTATGTTTTGACAAAACCTTTACTCACTTTAAATGGGTTTATTATCTGAACAGATTATCTGTTCATCAGAATCAGAATCAGAATTAGCTTTATTCGCCAAGTGTGCGCAAACACACAAGGAATTTGTTGTGGTTTTTTAAGGTGCTCCTGGTACATACATACAACATTTAAATAAAATAAAAACCTAAAAAATAAATAATAATGTATGAATCTGGAACAGATGATTTATGTACAGATTTGTGCATTATTTCCTCTATATACAGCTATATAAATAAGAGATGCGCATGAGTATTTACATAATACTACAGAAGTTTACATAATAATACTACAGAAAGAGACAATAATTAGAAATGGAGAACCAGTCTTTTGTTTTTCAAACCTGCAGTAAAACTCATTCAGGTCATCAGCCAGTTGTTGATTGCCTCAGTGCTGGGGGATGGGCTCTTGTAGCTGGTGATGGCTTTCAGGCTAATCCACACTGATTTAGAGTTATTTCTTGAAACCTGTTTTTTTAGATTTTCTGAGTAGTTTAACTTTGCCACTCTTATCTCCTTATTCAGTGTGTATTTGGCCTGTTTGTACAAGGCATTGTCCCCACTCCTGTAGGCGTCCTCTTTGGCTTGGCGAAGCTTGTTCTCCATTAACCAGAAGAACCAGTTCCACAAGTTTCACTTGCTTTATAATGCTGAATCTCTTATAAAATCTTATAAAATGAAAAGACAGATCAAATATAAAGGCATTCTGAAATATTAATGTGAGATTTAGTTCAAGTACAAAGGTGAACCTGTGAGGAAATTATCCATGTCTTTGTTCTCTCTCACTTTTTCAGTTCTGAAATGCAAAGTGGTTTTTAATAAGAAATCAGTACATTGAACTATTCTTACACCTGCATTGGAAATTAAATGCTTTCTTTCAAATATTACAGTGTTTAAATGTAATACACATATATGTCCTGTTTAATGCTAGCAATGTTTTTATTATTGTTTATTATCTAATACAGTGGTTTTCAAACCGGTCCTGCGAGCCCCCAACACTGCACATTTTGTAGGTCTCTCATATCTGACACACCCATTTCAGGTCTTGTTGTCTCTACTAATGAACTGATGAGTTGAATCAGGTGTGACAGTTGAGGGAGACACAGAAAATGTGTAGTGTTGGGAGTGCTCGCAGGACCGGTTTGAAAACCACTGATCAAATAAAACAGAAAACAACAAGATATTAGGAGACAATAAAATAGAACAGAGAGAGAAACATTCTTTTTTTTTTTTTTTTTTTTTTTTTTTTTTAAGGCACCTTGATATCAACTTGACATCAAATATTTGCCTAGACTTGATCACAATGCTGTAACACTGTTTTAAATTCAGTTTGGACTGCAAATAATAAATGTGTTTTATAAACATACATTTACAGTAGCCAAAGAAAAAATAATGATTAAAAAGTCAAGAGCCCAACTAAGGCAAATGCTTGTCTCCACAACAGTGACTTCTAACTTCTAAGGCTGTGGCTAAAGTCAGTTGTAGTTCTTTTGTTCCTGCTCATCTCTACACTTTGTTTTTTAATTTTTTTTGTTCCTTGACATTCCCAGGGGTGGCACTTCACACACACACACACACACACGTTTGTTTTTGTGAATTGTGGGGTCTTTCCATAGACTTCTATAGATTTTATACTGACAAAACGATATTGTCTATCCCCTAACCCAACCCTAACCCTAAACCTACCACTTACAGAAAACATATTTGCATCATTACACTTTTAGATAAACATAATATATAATTTAGTATAAATAATAAATTAATAGTATGAATAGCTACATGAATAAAAGTAAAGGTAAATGTAATGATAGCATGAGGTGTGGTTATTAAAGATATGGATATCTGCACTAAGAGCTTTGAAAATGTGCACCGTTCATGTGGAAATTGCACCAAAGAAAAAAAAAAAAAAACATCTCAGAAATAAATACATGACAATGTACCCTACCCTAACTACATAAGAACAATACTCAAAGTACAAATGAAAAAACATAATTAAATAAAAAAAAGGGACGAATGTCCCTTACACACCTGTAATTATGTTCGTGTTTGCATTTTTTTTTTTTTTTTGAAAACTGCTGGATTTTAGTTCCGTGAGCAAGAATGAATAATCTTCACTAATCCACATTCATCTGATGTAGAAAAATCAAACAAATCCCAGCTAAAAAGCTATTTCTGAGGACAGCTGCATTTGTTCAACTGCATGTCATTTGTGGGAACGCCTCATTTTCAGAGCCGTATGTCCGTGTTCTTCACTCACAAGCTGACATAAAACAGGAGAACAACAGACTTAGCCATGGTCATGCCGTCCACGGAGAAAACAAATGCACCAGGTAATCAGGAGTTTATGGATATTATTACATTTGCCATATTATGGGTCAGTGGTTTCATGTTTTGAAGGATTTGGAAATTGATAATTTTCTTGTCAGTCTGCAGGTTAAGACAATGTGTATTACTACAGGCTTGTTTTATTTGGACATCGTTCTGTTTGGTAAGTTTGTAAGACATTTTAAAGCAGATGTTAAAATAATGATCAAAAAAAAAAAAACATTTTAGTTCTGCCAAACAAGACAACAAAGCTGTGTGGCATTCAAATAGACAACTGTGTAACTGCTGTAAAGTAGAATTCATAGGTTTTAACAGGAATCAATGAATTTGTATGTTTGATATTTATGCCTTTCTTTTGGCTGTTTGAAGCATTTGAGATTTTTTTTCTCAGTTTAGGTTTTATTTATTTACAGCATTTCACAGTTGGGTAGTTATTTCAGGGCTAAATACTGTAAAATTACATTATTATTTCCATTTAGCACACAGGCTTGTCTTGACAGTTCACATTCTCTGTAAACTAACACAGACTTCACTGAATGAGCGCTGGGCGCGTCAAACAGACAGAGCACAAGAGAAGAGGAATGCAATAATTTTGCATAAATACATCTCTCTCCATTTTTTTTTTTTTTTTCTTGTTAGACATTAAACGTAGGCTTAAATTTACACATGTAAGACAAGTAAATGTGTTTTATGACAGCAATAACAGTATATTCATAAAAAGGAAGTGTTGAAAATAACACAACTTTAGACGCCTACTTGACCTTTAACATTTCATTTGTGCTTTTTGATTTAAATTCTTTCAATTTGGCAGTTTTAACTTTTGCTAAATATTATCACAGGACCTCTGTGTTCAGTAAAATATGGTAGGTCATTTGCGGGGGAGTTTTTACTTTACAAATTACAGACATGGCTGATTTGCACAGGACTGAGATCACAGACAAACTCCGTAATTATGGCCCGAGCCCTGAAAATTGGCACACACCTTGGAATCTGCGGCCATTAGGGCCAGGCAGAGACTGGTACACGGGTGTGGCAAGGGGACTCTACAGCGCCCCCTGGAATTTGGAGGGTCATATATCACACATACTTGCACTTACACATATGAAACTCAGTACACATATAGAACTAATCAATCTGAACAACTTTTGCACTCTATGTCATTAGCTAATCCCAACAGGAAGTTGGTTATTCTGGGTTTTGTCAAAAACGCATGCTCTGGAATTTGATATACTAGTCCTAGGTTTTTTACCCAATTGCCACCAAACTTGGTCATCCTGATCTCAAGATATTGGGGATGAAAAATTGTGAGGGGATTTTTGATATCTCGAACGGTTTGGCCGTGGCGAGGCGTTGAATTATGGCGAGAAATGAAAAACAGGAAATGGCTAATAACTATTGCACACATTATCTGATTCTGATGAAACTTCAGTGGTTTGTTTGTTCTGTGATGCCGATCACATAGATGTGACTATTAGGAGTCAAATTTAAAGCGCCACCAACTGGCAACAGGAAGTGTGTCTCTTTTAAATATGCTTTGATATCACATGGTTATTTTTACCCGATTTGCTTCAAGCTTCATCAGAATAATGTCAAAACACGGCCGATGAGAATCTGTAAAGGGGTCGTTGATACATTAAATGCTGTTGTCATGGCAACGTGTCAAACTTTAACATTTGTTTCCTGTGTTTTTGGGGCAATTAATAAGCTTAGATTTTCATGAAACTCAACACACGCATCAGTATTAATGATAGTTAGACACTGGCAAAGGCTCATAAATGGGTGTGGAGGAGGAGCTCTATAGCGCCACCTTTTGTCAAAAGTGGGGGGGGGGTACTTTGAGCTACACACACCAAACTCGGTTTGTATACTGGTCTGATCAAGCCTTTCTAATTTACATCCATTAGCTGCGATCAACAGGAAGTCTGCTATTTTGATTTGAATGTGGATTTTTGGAAAAATATAGCTGTGAATGAATGAATACCACTCCTACAAAAGACAATGAATTTACACCAAACTTTGTCAACATGATGCCAACATACTGAAGATGTTAAATTGTGAGCGGATTTGGGTTATCTTGAATGGTTGATTTATGGTGATTTATTAAAGTAGCAGTAAAAAACATAACCATAACTTTAAAATGCAGCAACCAAACACTTTTTACATACATAGAACTAGTCATTCTGAGTAATAAATGCTTAGTTCCATTGATATAAAATAGTGTACTAAAAATAGAAAATTAAAAAACTATTAAACATCTGCTCTCACTCTCTCTCACTCTAACTCTGTGTGTGGGGGAGGGGTGGTTTGTGCCTGAGTGCTTGTGTGTATGTGTGTGTGTGACAGAGAGAGAGAGAGAGAGAGAGAGAGAGAGAGAAGACAGAGTGCATTTACAGTGCATTATGCTAAATCTTCACAACTTTTTACATATAGAAAAACAAGTCATTGTTAGGAAATATGTTTATCATGTTTTCAGAGACTGCAAAAAGATTTAAAATATCACAGATGTAAACTGGCAGATGAAGACTGTAATACTGAGTACGAACACAAGATGACCTCATAGGATAAGGAATCTTTTTCAGCTCATTCTCAGTTTATCAGAATGATTTAAAAGTGTTTTGCTTTTAACCCTTTTATTGCTGTAACCCTTCAATCCAAACTGCCACAGGGTCACTGTCAATGCATGTGCCCGCCGGGCACCGTTTTTCTGATGGCACCAGGGTTGCGGATACGCTGGCAGCGAGGGCCCGCCCATCTCTGCTTGCAGCTATATTTATTATTACATTCTGTACAAATAGGGTTCTAGTTGCAACGTGCTAAATGATTTGCGTGCACAGGACACTTGACTCATGAGTTGTGCTCCATACATGAATGACTCATCAACACTCAAAAACTTCAGCTTTAAATACTGGTGGTGGGGAAGTGGACGGCATGTTTGACACAAATATATACAAGCAACTTGCTGTTTGTTTTGAACCCAGCCAATTCACAGTTTGTGCATGATTTTGCCAAATGCCTATAAATCTATATAACTTTACTAGTATTATCCAGAAAGTATGTGTACCTACAATAAACAATAACCATTTGCACATAGAAATAAATGGAATTTGGTGTGAATGATATCTTGGTCCTCTCTCAGGCTCTATGGGCACTGAATGGTGGGATCCACATAAAACAATTCCAGCCCCCCGGACCGAAACCAGTTCCTCGAAATAACAATTCATCCACAATATCCGCATCTGACATGGGAATCAGTGATGAAGAGTGGGAAAGACTACAGAAGGCTATTGACTGGCCTATTCCAGATCAAGAAATCACTCAGCTGGATCAGAGCACAAGTCCAGTCCACTCGTCTTTCTCTATTGTGGGACTCAAAGAGAGTTACAAAGTGGGAGAAATTATCTCCGTTACTATCACAGCCAGAGACCACAACAAGAACCTGAAACGATATGGAGGAGATTTTTTCAAAGCGAAACTTTTCAATACAGAGCTAAAGGTGTGTTTATTTTCTGATATATTATTTTTAAAATACATTTTTGAAGACAAAAACAAAAAACAAAAAACAAAAAACAAAAAACAATATACAGGCATTTGTCATGTTAAGTTTAACCTGCAATAACTGTTGATTTATTTACAAAATATTATGTTTAAATTTAAAAGCTTTAAAAATGTCTTTACTAACAGACTTTTCTGCACTAAACTTATTTATTTCTGTTGTTCTTGAAGGCGAGTATGTACGGGGAGGTTGTGGATCATCGTAATGGGACTTACTCTGTTGATTTCCTTCTGCCCTGGGAAGGTCAGGCACAAGTTTTTGTACGTCTTGAGCACTCCAGTGAGGCTGTGCAGATTATTAAAAAATACAGGGACTCTTCATTCCCACGCACCCACTTTAAAGGCTACTTTAGATCAGGAAAATCCAGGATCCGTGAAGTAGTAGAATGTAATCTTAAGTGGGGTGCAGATGGAAGTTGGAGTAAAGGCAAATGTTGCTGTGAGTATAAGGATATAAGAACAGGGACGGTGTGGCAGTGTGAGAAACCGAAGAGACTTTCCTGTGACAAACTGGTTCATCACTCAGGTGGACGTATGCAAAACCCATTAAATCGTTTGGAGCAGCTCTTTTTTTCAGAGTAATTATTCAAAATGAATTTCAGAATAATTGTAGAATTGTAAAACAAACAAACAAAAAAGTTACAGAATGTTCTCTCTCTCTCTCTCTCCACAGCAAATTCACAAGCGTTGCTATTAGAGGAGACACAAACATCACAAATGTCCTTCCCAACACTGCAGCCATTGGTATGTTTACATAATAGTCACTGTACATTTTGACCAGCTCATTTCCTGATTAGAAAATAAATAAATAAATAAATAAATAAATACATTTCAAAACAAATACAATTAATATTTTTTTTATTATAGAAAAAATCTCAGGTTAGGCATGTGACTATGTTTACCTGAGAAGGAAATGAGACACTGCGCCCTCTAGTGGTCACTATGGAAAACACCTTCAGAGTGGCTGGTGACAGCCTATGACATCTCTACCGGCACGACCACAGTATAAAAGGGCGCAGAGAGAACACATCATCCGCTTCTTCATCTGAAGCGTGCGTCCGAGGCATGGCAAGAAAAGACGACGCAGTGTCTCATTCCCTTCTTAGCGAAGCTTACGTGCATAACCTGAAATGTTCCCTTATGAAGGAACTCAAACTGCGTCCTCAAGTGGTCACTATGAGGAACGAAATACCCACGCTGCCATGCTGAGAGCAGTGTATGCCAAGCACCTCTACCCCGTAGCTATAGAAGTTGCCCCATGGACACTTTGGCGGATGTCAGAGACAATATCCCCTTCAGCCAAAGTCCCGCCTATATCTATCTATCTTTCTATCTGTCAGCAACTAATGTTTACAAATGTTAGTTAGCATGCTAGCAGCTTTATGCACTCACTTATGTTGACGATTTGTGTGAGAGCAGATCGGGAGGTGCAAGATTCAATCTGTGAACGTCTCACATTACCAGATAATCCGTGGCGAACATTGGGACCGATCGAGGTGCTTGACAAGATTTTTGTTCCGATTCTCTGAAAATCCTGTAGTGTGAGCCCGGCTTTAGATGATCTTAAGATGGTCTTAAGAGGTACTAATGAATCATGTTTAGTATACTGAGAACAAAATTAGTGCGTGAAAATGAAGCACTTTACTTAAATTATGCAAGTGCACCTTTTTTCATCTGGGTTCAGGCATCCAGGTTTCACCATATTACCAGACCCTGGCCCGTCACCTAGGGGGACTTCATACATTAAACCTTAATTCTCCCAGGGAGGCTAAAGAGGGC
>CM070007.1:433721-501758 GCA_036247105.1 Cirrhinus mrigala
AATGAACTGATGAGTTGAATTCAGGTCGTGTGACAGTATATGAGGGAAGACACAGAAAATGGTTGTAGTGTTGGGAGTGCCCGCAAGGACCGGTTTTGAAAACCACTGAATCAAATAAAAAACAGAATATACAACAAGATATTAGGAGACAATAAAATAGAAACAGAGGAGAAAACATTCTTTTTTTTTTTTTTTTTTTTTTTTTTTTTTTAAGGCCACCTTGATATCAACCGTGACATCAAATTATTTGCCCTACGTAGGACTTGATCACAAAATGCTGTAACACACTGTTTTTTTAAATTCAGTTTGGACTGGCAAATAATAAAATGTGTTTTTTATAAACATACATTTACAGTAGCCAAAGAAAAAATCAATGGGTATTAAAAAAGTCAAGAGCACCAACTAAGGCAAAATGCCTTGTCTCCACAAAACAGTGACTTCTAACTTCTAAGGCTGTGGCTCCTAAAGTACAGTTGTAGTTTTCTTTTGTTACCTGCTCTGATCTCTACACTTTGTTTTTTTAATTTTTTTTTGTTCCTTGACATACCAAGGGGTTGGCACTTCACCAACACTCATCACACAACACACGTTTGTTTTTGTGTGAATTGTGGGGGTCTTTTTTCCAAGTAGACCTTCCTATAGAATTTTATACTGACAAATATACGAACTATTGTCTATCCCCTAACCCAAACCCTAAACCCTAAACCTATCCACTTACAGAAAACATATTTTGCAATTCATTACACTTTTAGATAAACATATAAATATATAATTTAGTTAGTATAAATACTAAAATTAATAGTATGAATAGCTACATGAATAAAAAGTAAAGGTAAATGTAATGATAGATGAGGTGTGGTCTATTAAAGATATGGATATCTGCACTAAGAGCTTTGAAAATGTGCACCGTTTTCATGTGGAAATTGCACCAGAAGAAAAAAAAAAAAAAAATACATTATCTCAGAAATAAATACATGACCAATGTACCCTACCTACCCTAACCCAACTACATAAGTAACACCAATACCTCAAAAGGTCACCAATGAAAAAAACATAATTAAATAAATATAAACCAAGGGACGAATGTCTCCCTTACACACGCACCTGTAATTATGTTCGTGTTTGCCATTTTCTTTTTTTTTTTTGAAAAACCTGCTGGAATTTAGTTCTCCGTGAGCAAAGGAATGAATAAATCTTCGACTAATCCACTTTCATCTGATGTAGGAAAAATCACACACATCCCAAGCTAAAAAGCTATTTCCTGAGGAACAGCTGCATTTTGTTCAAACTGCATCAGTACATTTGTACGGGACACGCCTCATTTTTCAGAGCCGTATGTCCGTGTTTCTTGCACTCACAAAGCTGACATAAAAACAGGAGAACAAACAGGACAATAGCCATAGGTCATTGCCGTACCACGGAGGGGGAAACAAATGCACCAGGTAATCATGTGAGTTTATGGGATATTTATTACATTTGCCATATTTATGGGGTCAGTGGTTTCATGTTTATGAAGGATTGTGGAAATTGATAATTTTCTTGTCAGTCTGCAGGTTTTAAGATAACAATGTGTATTACTAACAAGGCTTGTGTTTTATCTTGGGACATCAGTTCCCGTTCAGTTTTGGGGTAAGGTTTGTAAGACATTTTTGAACAGCAGAATGTTTTAAAAATAATTGATCAAAAAAAAAAAAAACATTTTTAGTTCTGCCAATACCCCCACGACAACAAAGCTGTGTGGCAGTCAATATAGACAAACTGTTGTATACTGCTGTGTAAAGTAGAATTTCACATAGGATTTTAACCGGAATCCAATGTAATTGTTAATGTTTGATATTTCGTGCCTTTCTTTTGGCTGTTTGGAAGCATTTTTGAGATTTTTTTTTCTCAGTTTAGAGTTTTAGGTTTTATTCTATTTACAGCATTTCACTAGTTGGGTAGTTATTGCAGGGCTAAATACTGGTAAAAATTACATTATTCATTTCCATATTATTTAGCACCACAGGCTTGATCTTGGACGAGTTTCACATCTCTGTAAAACGTAACACAGGACTTCACTTGAATGAGCGCTAGGTGCGCGGGTCAAAAACAGACCAGAGCACAAGAGAAAGAGGAAATGGCAATAATTTTGACATAAAAACATCTCCTCTTCCCATTTTTTTTTTTTTTTTTTCTTGTTAGACATTAAAACGTAGGCTTGAAATTTACCACATGTAAGGACAAGTAAATGTGTTGTTTTATGACAGCAATAACATGTATTTTTTTTATTCATAGAAAAAAGGATAGTTGTTGGAAAATAAATCACAACTTTAGACGCCTACTTGACCTTTAAACATTTCATTTGTGCTTTTTGATTTAAATTCTTTCAGATTTGGCAGTTTTTAACTTTTGCTAAATATTATCACAGGACCTCTGTGTTCAGTAAAAATATGGTAGGTCATTTGCGGGGGAGTTTTTTACTTTACAAATACAGACATGGCTGATTTGCACAGGACTGAGATCACAAGACAAAAACTCCGTAATTATGGCCCGAGCCCTGAAAATTTGGCACACACCTTGGAATCTGCGGCCATTAGGGCCAGGCAGAGACTGGTACACGGGTGTGGCAAGGGGACTCTACAGCGCCCCTGGAATTTGGGAGGGTCATATATCACACATACTTGCACTTACAATATGAAGCTCAGTACACATATAGAACTAATCAATCTGAACAACTTTTGCACTCTTATGTCATTAGCTAATCCCAACAGGAAGTTGGTTATTCTGGGTTTTGTCAAAAACGCATGCTCTGGAATTTGATATACTAGTCCTAGGTTTTTTACCCAAGTTGCCACCAAACTTGGTCATCCTGATCTCAAGATATTGGGGATGAAAAATTGTGAGGGGATTTTTGATATCTCGAACGGTTTGGCCGTGGCGAGGCGTTGAAATTATGGCGAGAAATGAAAAACAGGAAATGGCTAATAACTATTGCACACATTATCTGATTCTGATGAAACTTCAGTGGTTTGTTTGTTCTGTGATGCCGATCACATAGATGTGACTATTAGGAGTCAAATTAAAAGCGCCACCAACTGGCAACAGGAAAGTGTGTCTCTTTTAAATATGCTTTGATATCACATGGTTATTTTTACCCGATTGCTTCAAGCTTCATCAGAATAATGTCAAAAACACGGCCGATGAAATCTTGTAAAGGGGTCGTTGATACATTAAATGCTGTTGTCATGCAACGTGTCAAAACTTTAACATTTGTTTCCTGTGTTTTTGGGGCAATTAATAAGCTTAGATTTTCATGAAACTCAACACACGCATCAGTATTTAATGATAGTTAGACACTGGCAAAGGCTTCATAAATTGGGTGTGGAGGAGGAGGCTTCTATAGCGCCACCTTTTGTCAAAAGTGGGGGGGGGGTTTACTTTGAGGACTACAACACCAAACTCGGTGTTTGTATACTGGTCTGATCAAGCCTTTCTAATTTACATCCATTAGCTGCGATCAACAGGAAGTCTGCTATTTTGATTTGAATGTGGATTTTTGGAAAAATATAGCTGTGAATGAATGAATACCACTCCTACAAAAGACAATGAATTTACACCAAACTTTGTCAACATGATGCCAACATACTGAAGATGTTAAATTGTGAGCGGATTTGGGATATCTTGAATGGTTGATTTATGATGATTTATTAAAGTAGCAGTAAAAAACATAACCATAACTTTAAAAATGCAGCAACCAAACACACTCAAAATTTTTTACATACATAGAACTAGTCATTCTGAGTAATAAATGCTTAGTTCCATCGATATAAAATACTGTACTAAAAATAGAAAATTAAAAAACTATTAAACATCTGCTCTCACTCTCTCTCACTCTAACTCTGTGTGTGGGGGAGGGGTGGTTTGTGCCTGAGTGCTTGTGTGTATGTGTGTGTGTGACAGAGAGAGAGAGAGAGAGAGAGAGAGACAGAGTGCATTTATAGTGCATTATGCTAAATCTTCACAACTTTTTACATATAGAAAAACAAGTCATTGTTAGGAAATATGTTTATCATGTTTTCAGAGACTGCAAAAAGATTTAAAATATTACAGATGTAAACTGGCAGATGAAGACTGTAATACCGAGTACGAACACAAGATGACCTCATAGGATAAGGAATCTTTTTCAGCTCATTCTCAGTCTATCAGAATGATTTAAAAGTGTTTTGCTTTTAACCCTTTTATTGCTGTAACCCTTCAATCCAAACTGCCACAGGGTCACTGTCAATGCATGTGCCCGCCGGCAGCTATATTTATTATTACATTCTGTACAAATAGGGTTCTAGTTGCAATGTGCTAAATGATTTGTGTGCACAGGACACTTGACTCATGAGTTGTGCTCCATACATGAATGACTCATCAACACTCAAAAACTTCAGCTTTAAATACTGGTGGTGGGGAAGTGGACGGCATGTTTGACACAAATATATACAAGCAACTTGCTGTTTGTTTTGAACCCAGACAATTCACAGTTTGTGCATGATTTCGCCAAATGCCTACAAATCTATATAACTTTACTAGTATTATCCAGAAAGTATGTGTACCTACAATAAACAATAACTATTTGCACATAGAAATAAATGGAATTTGGTGTGAATGATATCCTGGTCCTCTCTCAGGCTCTATGGGCACTGAATGGTGGGATCCACATAAAACAATTTCAGCCCCCCGGACCGAAACCAGTTCCTCGAAATAACAATTCATCCATAATATCCGCATCTGAAATGGGAATCAGTGATGAGGAGTGGGAAAGACTACAGAAGGCTATTGACTGGCCTGGTCCAGATCACGAAATCATTCAGCTGGATCAGAGCACAAGTCCAGTCCACTCGTCTTTCTCTATTGTGGGACTCAAAGAGAGTTACAAAGTGGGAGAAAAGATCTCTGTTACTATCACAGCCAGAGACCACAACAAGAACCTGAAACAATATGGAGGAGATTTTTTCAAAGCAAAACTTTTCAATACAGAGCTAAAGGTGTGTTTATTTTCTGATATATTATTTTTAAAATACATTTTTGAAGACAAAAACAAAAAACAAAAAAACAAAAACAAAAAAAAACAATATACAGGCATTTGTCATGTTAAGTTTAACCTGCAATAACTGTTGATTTATTTACAAAATATTATGTTTAAATTTAAAAGCTTTAAAAATGTCTTTACTAACAGACTTCTGCAGTTTTCTGCACTAAACTTATTTATTTTTGTTGTTCTTGAAGGCGAGTATGTACGGGGAGGTTGTGGATCATCGTAATGGGACTTACTCTGTTGATTTCCTTCTGCCCTGGGAAGGTCAGGCACAAGTTTTTGTACGTCTTGAGCACTCCAGTGAGGCTGTGCAGATTATTAAAAAATACAGGGACTCTTCATTCCCACGCACCCACTTTAAAGGCTACTTTAGATCAGGAAAATCCAGGATCCGTGAAGTAGTAGAATGTAATCTTAAGTGGGGTGCAGATGGAAGTTGGAGTAAAGGCAAATGTTGCTGTGAGTATAAGGATATAAGAACAGGGACGGTGTGGCAGTGTGAGAAACCGAAGACGCTTTCCTGTGACAAACTGGTTCATCACTCAGGTGGACGTATGCAAAACCCATTAAATCATTTTGAGCAGCTCTTTTTTTCAAAGTAATTATTCAAAATGAATTTCAGAATAATTGTAGAATTGTAAAACAAACAAACAAAAAAGTTACAGAATGTTCTCTCTCTCTCTCCACAGCAAATTCACAAGCGTTGCTATTAGAGGAGACACAAACATCACAAATGTCCTTCCCAACACTGCAGCCATTGGTATGTTTACATAATAGTCACTGTACATTTTGACCATCTCATTTCCTGATTAGAAAATAAATAAATAAATAAATACATTTCAAAACAAATACAATTATTATTTTTTTTTTTTTTTTTTTTTTTTTTTTTTATTATAGAAAACATCTCAGGTTAGGCATGTGACTATGTTTACCTGAGAAGGAAATGAGACACTGTGTCCTCTAGTGGTCACTATGGAAAACACCTTCAGAGTGGCTGGTGACAGCCTATGACATCACTACCGGCACGACCACAGTATAAAAGGGCGCAGAGAGAACACATCATCCGCTTCTTCATCTGAAGCGTGCGTCCGAGGCATAGCAAAAAAAGACGACACAGTGTCTCATTCCCTTCTTAGGGAAGCTTACGTGCATAACCTGAAATGTTCCCTTATGAAGGAACTCAAACTGCGTCCTCAAGTGGTCACTATGAGGAACGAAATACCCACGCTGCCATGCTGAGAGGAGTGTACGCCAAGCACCATCTCTACCCCGTAGCTATAGAAGTTGCCCCATGGACACTTTGGCGGATGTCAGAGACAATATCCCCTTCAGCCAAAGTCCCGCCTATATCTATCTATCTATCTATCTATCAGCAACTAATGTTTACAAATGTTAGTTAGCATGCTAGCAGCTTTATGCACTCACTTATGTTGACGATTTGTGTGAGAGCAGATCGGGAGGTGCAAGATTCAATCTCTGAACGTCTCACATTACCAGATAATCCGTGGCGAACATTGGGACCGATCGAGGTGCTTGACAAAATTTTTGTTCTGATTCTCTGAAAATCCTGTAGTGTGAGCCCGGCTTTAGATGATCTTAAGATGGTCTTAAGAGGTACTAATGAATCATGCTTAGTATACTAAGTACAAAATTATTGCGTGAAAATGAAGCACTTTACATAAATTATGCAAGTGCACCTTTTTTCATCTGGGTTCAGGCGTCCAGGTTTCACCATATTACCAGACCCTGGCCTGTCACCTAGAGGGACTTCATACATTAACCCCTAATTCTCCCAGGGAGGCTAAAGAGGGCATAGTCTCTGAAAGCAACGAGTGCAAGGGAAATTGAAAGGAACCAGCAATAACACCTTCCACTGTACTTGAGACTGAGACTTCCGAAGGATCTTTCTCTCCAGATCCTTTGAGCTGGCAGCCATATCTGGCTGCTGCCCAGTCCAGAGGTGGGTAGTCCAGGGGTCAGAAAGTAAAAGTCCTGCCATATTCCACCCATGAACTCAGCCAGCTGATTTCACTAACCCTTACCAATATGGATTTTAGAAAGTGCACAAGATGCTCAGCGTGTGCACTTATCATAAACATGGATTTTAAAAGGCATTTAGTGCCATTATAGAGACCATGAAGAGGCCTAGCTACCTGGTATGACTCCATCATGGAGCTCTGGGAAGTGGAGTACTCAACCTTTTGAGTAAGAGGAGGACATACTCAACCTTGCGCACAACACAACTCCTGAGAGCCTAATAGGGAGGCAAAAACAACCTAATATGCTGCCTACGGAGCTCTGGGTGTGGAGTTATTGCCTCTCAATTCAAGAGGAGAACTCACATGCTCTGCCTGAGAATGCCAAGCTCAAAAGGGCATCCTTGACTGCACATGGAGGTCCAGGAGCGGAGTTCTTAGTTCTCAGAGGGCCAACTCACATGCTCTATCTGGGACTGGCAGGCTCACAGATAACCTTCCCACAGTGAGGGGAGCACTGACAACCGTAAAGGCAGCCCACCAAGGAGGCAAAAAGGAGGGCCTAACAATAATGCTCAACTACACCTGCTCATAGGTGAGGAGCATCAGCTCAACCCAGGGGTGCAAGAGAACCAAGAAGGCCATGCAAGGCCTACACCTTGGGCTTAAGAAAACTTAACTGGGGAGGTCTAAAAGACCACAGAAACCCAAGAGGTCACCAAAAAGAGGGAAGAGAGGTTCCTAGTAGGGCTCTCATCTCCTGACTTTTGTATATGCCATGTATGTGTGTATTCATTATATAAGTGAATACATGAGCAATATCACACAAGTAGACGTGAGATATGGCTGTATCTGGCCGAGGTGAGGTGCTCTTGTGCGGCTTCAAAACAGTAATATTTTTAAAATTATAGTGGATTTGGACGTCCACCATGACACTCCCTGTGAGAAGTACCGCAAGCGGATTGCTACAATTACAAATGGTGAAACGGCTGTTGGAGTTCTGTTGGACTCTAATATTACACTCTTTTTAGCCAACCAGATTCGAGAACCAGTAAAAGAAGTTTTATCAGTATAGACAAACAGATATAATCTGAAATCAAATGTAGTTTCAAAAGAATTAATGTAACTACAAAAAATTACATCTGCAAGTTTTACTTTGCTTTAGGCACAGTGGAGAAATGCAGGTCTGGCCTGACAACACCGGTTCCAGCAGGATTTTATTTGAAAGATGTCTGGAAGTCTTTTGTATGCAACACTCGACAGTTCAGTCCTGAACAAATGGGAAATTGTCTTAAAAACAAGATTATCTACTTGATGGGAGACTCCACCACAAGGCAGTGGTTTGAGTACTTTGAAAAAACAGTGCCAGGCAAGTATGCCTCAGTTTTCAAGATTCAGTTTAAGACTCAATAGCATGAATATATCATATAAATTAAACAAGGCCCCAAAAAGAATGTGGACACTTCATTTAAAAATGAACATACTGGATGAAAATACCAAAAACCGGGGCACTTTTCAAGCAAACTTGCAAAATGTTGTTACAAAAATGGTTTGTAAAGGTGAAGTGTTTACAGATACTACTTTGATATTTTATATCTAATGCAAAGACATTGAGACCTGAATATAAATCAGTGCAGGGACAGTTCACTCAGAAATGAGAATTTTCTCATCATTAATTGCACTTTTGGTGGTTCAAAGTTGTATAACTGTCTAAAGCTATAATTATAATAATAGTGTCATCTATATTTATTAGGCATAAAAAGAATGGACCTCCACACTCATCCTGGAGGAGGCCCCCTGATGGCTGTGCAGTTGGAAAATAACACCGTTATTCACTGGAGGGTACATGGTGTTCCTTTGCGATTTGCTAGAGTTATGCCTATTATTGACCTGCATTACATCAGCAATGATATTGATGAAATAGCCGGTGGGCCTCATGCAGTCATTGTCTTCACATATTGTGCTCACCTGGTTTTTCACCCGATAACATTTTACGTGTTTGAAGTGGCCAAAATCCGTCAATCTATTGTTGCACTGTTGAGCCGTGCTCCATATACCACCGTCATCATCAAGTCTGGAAACACTACAGGACGAAAGGTATCTTTGCTCACTTTCCAATCCTACTTTGTTTTCAACAAGAAAATACAGTATTTGTTATGGTATTTGTTGTACATGAAAGTCTACTGTGTTGGGAAAACTTACTTTTCAAAGTAATGCATTACAATAAAGTGCTACTCAAGAAAAAGTAACAAATTAAGGTTACTTAGTTATTTTTTGAAAGTAATGCATTAAATGACCTGTGTGTTAGTTTTGTCATCTGGACTGAGCTTGCTTATTGGCTTTTAATAACAACACACACACACAAAAAAAGTTATTTTTGGCAACCTTTCACATTACAAGTTAAATTAACAAGCCTCAGGATGAAGGAAGTGGCTCAGTAGATCATGATGCTCACAATGCCAAAATCATGGGTTTACTATACTTGATGTATAAAATTATGAAATTACTATACTTGAACTAATATAAATGTAGGGCTACAATGCAGATATAAATGGGCAAACCCATTCCTTTATTTATACTAGGTAGTTAACTGTTATTTCTTTCTATGTTGGCAGAGGTATATTATTGTTTGTGCAAGCACACTTGGCAATAAAGCTCTTTCTAATTATGATCTGTGTTTTTTTTACAGAGTTTTTTTCAAAGTGATTGGCACATGTTGCAGTTGAACACAGTGATGCGGAAGATGTTCAGTGATATTGATGGAGTCATCTATATAGATGTCTGGCAGATGACTTCCTGTCACTATCTACCTGAAAACATTCACCCAGGACCTGTTATCATTGCTAATGAAATCGACATGTTGCTGTCATATGTCTGTCCTAACTGAGGCCTGTTCCAAAAAAGTCGATTTGGTTCCAAACAGCAAATGGGAAACTAACAAGTCAAGTCAAGTCAAGTCAAGCTTTATTGTACTTTATTGTAACCTGCTCAGGGGAAAGATAACTCTGACTCACGGGCATGCTACAATATTGTTTGACTTTATTAACCACTATCAGTACAGAAATTAAAGTAAAGGTACAGTAACTTAGTAAAGTAACTAAAACAATCAGCGAATCCCTTTTCAGCGCTGCGCTCCTTGTCTTCTGTCCAGAGATTTTCTTACTATAGGGAGAAGAGTGGGTCTGTATTACTTACTATTGGAAAAAGTATAACGGCTAAATGGATCACGTGTCCCTCAATAACCAATCACATTACAGCCTTGACATCATTGAATTTCAGTCAGAGTTGTGCGACACTCAAACGCCGTTTACAGATACCATAGCCTGCGTCCCAATGTGCATGCTATCCATCCTAAATTCTATGTAATAGTAGTAATTTTCAATACTATTTAGTTCAATACATTGGGAATGCAGGGATAGCTGCGTCTCATTTCAGAGGCTGCATCCTCCGGAGGTCGCATTTGAAGGCTGCACACGTCATTAAGGATGTCTTATTTAAGAAAAGTAACCATAATAAAATTGACCGTTATTCCTTGTGAGGTGTAAAATACGATAAATTTCTTTTTTACTTTGCAATTTAATGGTTACTTTTCTTAAATGAGACGTCCCCGATGACGTGTGCAGCCTTCAAATGTGACCTCCGGAGGATGCAGTCTTCCAAATGAGACGCAGCTCATAGGAATGAATGAAAAGTGTCGTAAACTGAATCCCACCTATCACAAAAATCTGTGAATTATCTAATAAATCTGCATTTTTTTTTCAT
Source organism: Cirrhinus mrigala (assembly GCA_036247105.1). NCBI lineage: Eukaryota > Metazoa > Chordata > Actinopteri > Cypriniformes > Cyprinidae > Cirrhinus > Cirrhinus mrigala. Next base: position 444,522 of record CM070007.1, read on the forward strand.
TGTAAACTCTAAAAATAGTTCAATCCAAAAGTGTTGTTTAGTGTAAAACATGCTGAAGATTAGCAGATAGGCTGTCGATTCATTAAATGATAAGCTGTCTCCTCTAAAAAGCTGTTTATTTAGCGTAGTGAAGCCTCTCTTCCATTAACATCCGAAAGCGTTAGCTTTAGCCGTTTTGCTTTTCCGACTAATGGTTTCAGGCTTCCCATCTAGTGGCTTTGTTCTGTCTTCCTTTGTACTGTATTTCTGCAGCGTGAATGTAAGGTCGTATGTATTCATGAATGTTTAAAAACACACCAACAAATGATTTTAAGAGCAATGGCTTCAGAAGGCTATAAATATTACTCGCTAATTGTACCGTTTTATATGGCATTATCATTTTTGGAGATTTAAAATCACATTTAAGAAAATCATCCTGCCTTGTTACATGGTCACCAGCAGGTGGTGCAAAGATCATGCAAAGTACTGCATTTCATCACTGGGACAGACACACAAAATGTATGCTGTTTTCATACAAAATTGACCAGTATAGTGAACTGTAGGTCATCAGTTTTGTTTGTGTACCTCTAAACCTGTTGCTGTTTATTATCATTTATTCTTTCATTCTGAATTACTGAATGAATGACAGAAAACTGTAAACTGTTGTATTATACAGCTTTATTTTCTGCCCTGAAAACATGAACAATGTGACGAAAGGCCGAAACACCTTAGCATCTAATCTCGTCATGATCTCCCAGGTTACTCATGATGTGGTCACAATGTGAGGGTCACAGTGAGCTAAAAGTGTAACCTCACAGCACCCTCAGTGTGTGCTCATACTATGGTCACAATGTGAGGTCAAAGTGCACTCACTGCACAGAGATTAGGTACCCAGCATGAAGCCTTTGAATGTCACCAGATTAAGTTTACTTTGACTGAGTTTACAGCTGTTCAAGTTCATTGTGTTCAAGTTAGTCAGAATTTGAAGAATCCTCTCTTTGTAAGAAACAAAAGACACAATGTAAATAAAAGATTCACTGTTAGTGTAGAGAGCTTCACTGATTATAATGCAACTTTGTAATATCATGATGAACTGAAGTGAGTGGCAGTTTTTAGTGATTATAAAGGAAGTGGTATTTGCCACACTACTTTTTTTTTTCTTCGTTTCAGTTAACCATCCACTAACAACAGCACACATGCAAAAATCACTGCATCAACAACTCCACAGCTACTATCTTTAAATAAAGCGATATACAATATAACACCAATATGTTTTTGTGTTTTGTTTTGTTTTTAATTTTATTGCTTGGTCTTCTTCTGGACTGAAACAAGCACTCTACTCTTCAGCACAATGGTAACCCATAAAACCGACAACAGAAACCCTTTAAATCCCAAAATAACATTAAAAACTAACAGATCTCTCTAGATCTCAGCATCTTCACTTAAAACAAACCAGTCTGACTTTATTTCTTTCATACAAAATGAACTTATTGAGAATTAACAGAGATTTAGATGTTTTATTATAATTAATAAAGTTTAAAGTCACCTTTGTGGAGATAAGCATTTGCTTTGACTTCTGACCCTTCAAGGCACTTTCTATATAATGATTAAAAAAGTGGCTTCCTGACTGTCGTAATGTCACAAGACTGCTGTAATAAAAAAAAAAAACCTTAAAAGCTAACATATTCATTTATTACATTCAATAAACATAGCAATTCATAACCTCTATTAATTCTCAATATGTTTTGTATATATATATATAAAAACAATATATTTATTCTTTTTTATTATTAATTCATTCAGTAATTTTACAGTAAAGGTGTTTGGTTGTAATAATTTAGGAAAAGCCTGTCAGCTTATTTATATGAGATTAAGGCAGCCGTGGCCTAATGGTTAGGGAGTCTGGCTTGTAATCGAAAGATTGTGGGTTTGAGTCCCAGGTCTGGCAGGGATTGAAGGTGGGGGGAGTGAATAACCAGCACTCTCTCCACCATCAATACCATGATTGAGGTGAGTCCCTTGAGCAAGGCTCCGTTCCCCCAATTGCTCCCCGGTGCTGCAGCGGTAGCAATATGGCTGCCCACTGCTCCAGGTGTGTGTGCGCGCTTGGATGGGTCACCATACTTGGCCACACGTCACGGCCTTTCCTTCCTTCAGATTTTAAGGTTTTTGTTTGGCACCATGTGCTGCTAGTCATTTGACCATTTAATTTAATTCATTAATTTATTTAGTTTATTTTTTAACTTTTGTTTTACAGTTTTGAAAAACAATATGAACCTCAACAACGGTGACAATCAACAAAATATTCTCATCATCACAAAGCGAGCTTTTTGTTCATTGTCCCCATTGTTGAGATTCATGTGCTGATTCTTGATGTTTGTGTGAGTCAAAAAGCCTCTGTTCAAAATGCATTGTTAAAAAAATAAAAAATAAAAAGTGGTTCACTGGCTGTTATTACATCACAAGGCTGCTAGGAAATAAAAAAAAAGCTAGCATATTCAGAGACCGCACTTATGACATAATCAGTGAATCAGGCTACTACATGATGGCTAAATTATTATCAATGAGTAACTAGCTTTCCACTGGCAATTTTCACTATAAAAATGTGCTTTTGAAACAGACAATTACAGCAACCATGTAGAACTGAGGATATATAGTCAAGGGTCAGAAGCGCAACTAAAGCAAATGCTTATCTCCACAATGGTGACTTTAAACTTTGTACCATATGTACCATTTAGGTATTAATATGCATCTTTAAGAAACTAAAATGCACTCGTAAGATGTAAATAAGGGAGAAAGGTATGTCTGTTAAAAAGGAACCACCCCAGTAACAGTAGCCCTTCCCTGGTGCCATATTCCACCACTCATTTTTGTTAGTATTTCTTGTGGTACTTTTCCCTTGGAATAAAGAATAATTATGTTTCCCCTCCTGTTACACACCTGTTATTATGTTCGTGTTCACAAAGAATCTTCACTAATCCACATTTATCTAATGTAGAAATCAAATAAATCCCTGCTAAAGAGCTATTTCTGAGGACAGCTCTGTTTGTTCAACTGCCTGTCATATACTTTGAACGCCTCGTTTTCAGAGCCATACGTCCGTGTTCTTCACTCAAAAGCTGACATAAAATAAGAGAAGAACAGACTTAGCCATGGTCATGCCATCTACCAGGAAATCAAATGCACCAGGTAATAAGGAGTTTATGGATATTATTACATTTGTCATATTATGGGTCAGTGGTTTCATGTTTTGAAGGATTTGGAAATTGATAATTTTCTTCTCAGTCTGCAGGTTAAGACAATGTGTATTACTACAGGCTTGTTTTATTTGGACATTATTCTGTTTGGTAAGTTTGTAAGACATTTTAAAGCAGATGTTAAAATAATGATGACAAAAAAAAAAAAACACATTTTATTTCTGCCTAACAAGACAACAAAGCTGTGTGGCATTCAAATAGACAACTGTGTAACTGCTGTAAAGTAGAATTAATAGGTTTTAGCAGGAATCAATGAATTTGTATGTTTGATATTTATGCCTTTCTTTTGGCTGTTTGAAGCATTTGAGATTTTTTTTCTCAGTTTAGGTTTTATTTATTTACAACATTTCACAGTTGGGTAGTTATTTCAGGGCTAAATAATGTTACATTATTATTTCCGTTTAGCACACAGGCTTGTCTTGACAGTTCACATTCTCTGTAAACTAACACAGACTTCACTGAACGAGCGCTGGGCGCGTCAAACAGACAGAGCACAATAGAAGAGGAATGCAATAATTTTGCATAAATACATCTCTCTACATTTTTTTTTCTTGTTAGACATTAAACGTAGGCTTAAATTTACACATGTAAGACAAGTAAATGTGTTTTATGACAGCAATAACAGTATATTCATAAAAAGGAAGTGTTGAAAATAACACAACTTTAGACGCCTACTTGACCTTTAACATTTCATTTGTGCTTTTTGATTTAAATTCTTTCAATTTGGCAGTTTTAACTTTTGCTAAATATTATCACAGGACCTCTGTGTTCAGTAAAATATGGTAGGTCATTTGCGGGGGAGTTTTTACTTTACAAATTACAGACATGGCTGATTTGCACAGGACTGAGATCACAGACAAACCCCGTAATTATTATTACATTCTGTACGAATAGGGTTCTAGTTGCAACGTGCTAAATGATTTGCGTGCACAGCACACTTGACTCATGAGTTGTGCTCCACACATGAATGACTCATCAACACTCAAAAACTTCAGCTTTAAATACTGGTGGTGGGGAAGTGGACGGCATGTTTGACACAAATATATACAAGCAACTTGCTGTTTGTTTTGAACCCAGACAATTCACAGTTTGTGCATGATTTCGCCAAATGCCTACAAATCTATATAACTTTACTAGTATTATCCAGAAAGTATGTGTACCTACAATAAACAATAACTATTTGCACATAGAAATAAATGGAATTTGGTGTGAATGATATCCTGGTCCTCTCTCAGGCTCTATGGGCACTGAATGGTGGGATCCACATAAAACAATTTCAGCCCCCCGGACCGAAACCAGTTCCTCGAAATAACAATTCATCCATAATATCCGCATCTGAAATGGGAATCAGTGATGAGGAGTGGGAAAGACTACAGAAGGCTATTGACTGGCCTGGTCCAGATCACGAAATCATTCAGCTGGATCAGAGCACAAGTCCAGTCCACTCGTCTTTCTCTATTGTGGGACTCAAAGAGAGTTACAAAGTGGGAGAAAAGATCTCTGTTACTATCACAGCCAGAGACCACAACAAGAACCTGAAACAATATGGAGGAGATTTTTTCAAAGCAAAACTTTTCAATACAGAGCTAAAGGTGTGTTTATTTTCTGATATATTATTTTTAAAATACATTTTTGAAGACAAAAACAAAAAACAAAAAAACAAAAACAAAAAAAAACAATATACAGGCATTTGTCATGTTAAGTTTAACCTGCAATAACTGTTGATTTATTTACAAAATATTATGTTTAAATTTAAAAGCTTTAAAAATGTCTTTACTAACAGACTTCTGCAGTTTTCTGCACTAAACTTATTTATTTTTGTTGTTCTTGAAGGCGAGTATGTACGGGGAGGTTGTGGATCATCGTAATGGGACTTACTCTGTTGATTTCCTTCTGCCCTGGGAAGGTCAGGCACAAGTTTTTGTACGTCTTGAGCACTCCAGTGAGGCTGTGCAGATTATTAAAAAATACAGGGACTCTTCATTCCCACGCACCCACTTTAAAGGCTACTTTAGATCAGGAAAATCCAGGATCCGTGAAGTAGTAGAATGTAATCTTAAGTGGGGTGCAGATGGAAGTTGGAGTAAAGGCAAATGTTGCTGTGAGTATAAGGATATAAGAACAGGGACGGTGTGGCAGTGTGAGAAACCGAAGACGCTTTCCTGTGACAAACTGGTTCATCACTCAGGTGGACGTATGCAAAACCCATTAAATCATTTTGAGCAGCTCTTTTTTTCAAAGTAATTATTCAAAATGAATTTCAGAATAATTGTAGAATTGTAAAACAAACAAACAAAAAAGTTACAGAATGTTCTCTCTCTCTCTCCACAGCAAATTCACAAGCGTTGCTATTAGAGGAGACACAAACATCACAAATGTCCTTCCCAACACTGCAGCCATTGGTATGTTTACATAATAGTCACTGTACATTTTGACCATCTCATTTCCTGATTAGAAAATAAATAAATAAATAAATACATTTCAAAACAAATACAATTATTATTTTTTTTTTTTTTTTTTTTTTTTTTTTTATTATAGAAAACATCTCAGGTTAGGCATGTGACTATGTTTACCTGAGAAGGAAATGAGACACTGTGTCCTCTAGTGGTCACTATGGAAAACACCTTCAGAGTGGCTGGTGACAGCCTATGACATCACTACCGGCACGACCACAGTATAAAAGGGCGCAGAGAGAACACATCATCCGCTTCTTCATCTGAAGCGTGCGTCCGAGGCATAGCAAAAAAAGACGACACAGTGTCTCATTCCCTTCTTAGGGAAGCTTACGTGCATAACCTGAAATGTTCCCTTATGAAGGAACTCAAACTGCGTCCTCAAGTGGTCACTATGAGGAACGAAATACCCACGCTGCCATGCTGAGAGGAGTGTACGCCAAGCACCATCTCTACCCCGTAGCTATAGAAGTTGCCCCATGGACACTTTGGCGGATGTCAGAGACAATATCCCCTTCAGCCAAAGTCCCGCCTATATCTATCTATCTATCTATCTATCAGCAACTAATGTTTACAAATGTTAGTTAGCATGCTAGCAGCTTTATGCACTCACTTATGTTGACGATTTGTGTGAGAGCAGATCGGGAGGTGCAAGATTCAATCTCTGAACGTCTCACATTACCAGATAATCCGTGGCGAACATTGGGACCGATCGAGGTGCTTGACAAAATTTTTGTTCTGATTCTCTGAAAATCCTGTAGTGTGAGCCCGGCTTTAGATGATCTTAAGATGGTCTTAAGAGGTACTAATGAATCATGCTTAGTATACTAAGTACAAAATTATTGCGTGAAAATGAAGCACTTTACATAAATTATGCAAGTGCACCTTTTTTCATCTGGGTTCAGGCGTCCAGGTTTCACCATATTACCAGACCCTGGCCTGTCACCTAGAGGGACTTCATACATTAACCCCTAATTCTCCCAGGGAGGCTAAAGAGGGCATAGTCTCTGAAAGCAACGAGTGCAAGGGAAATTGAAAGGAACCAGCAATAACACCTTCCACTGTACTTGAGACTGAGACTTCCGAAGGATCTTTCTCTCCAGATCCTTTGAGCTGGCAGCCATATCTGGCTGCTGCCCAGTCCAGAGGTGGGTAGTCCAGGGGTCAGAAAGTAAAAGTCCTGCCATATTCCACCCATGAACTCAGCCAGCTGATTTCACTAACCCTTACCAATATGGATTTTAGAAAGTGCACAAGATGCTCAGCGTGTGCACTTATCATAAACATGGATTTTAAAAGGCATTTAGTGCCATTATAGAGACCATGAAGAGGCCTAGCTACCTGGTATGACTCCATCATGGAGCTCTGGGAAGTGGAGTACTCAACCTTTTGAGTAAGAGGAGGACATACTCAACCTTGCGCACAACACAACTCCTGAGAGCCTAATAGGGAGGCAAAAACAACCTAATATGCTGCCTACGGAGCTCTGGGTGTGGAGTTATTGCCTCTCAATTCAAGAGGAGAACTCACATGCTCTGCCTGAGAATGCCAAGCTCAAAAGGGCATCCTTGACTGCACATGGAGGTCCAGGAGCGGAGTTCTTAGTTCTCAGAGGGCCAACTCACATGCTCTATCTGGGACTGGCAGGCTCACAGATAACCTTCCCACAGTGAGGGGAGCACTGACAACCGTAAAGGCAGCCCACCAAGGAGGCAAAAAGGAGGGCCTAACAATAATGCTCAACTACACCTGCTCATAGGTGAGGAGCATCAGCTCAACCCAGGGGTGCAAGAGAACCAAGAAGGCCATGCAAGGCCTACACCTTGGGCTTAAGAAAACTTAACTGGGGAGGTCTAAAAGACCACAGAAACCCAAGAGGTCACCAAAAAGAGGGAAGAGAGGTTCCTAGTAGGGCTCTCATCTCCTGACTTTTGTATATGCCATGTATGTGTGTATTCATTATATAAGTGAATACATGAGCAATATCACACAAGTAGACGTGAGATATGGCTGTATCTGGCCGAGGTGAGGTGCTCTTGTGCGGCTTCAAAACAGTAATATTTTTAAAATTATAGTGGATTTGGACGTCCACCATGACACTCCCTGTGAGAAGTACCGCAAGCGGATTGCTACAATTACAAATGGTGAAACGGCTGTTGGAGTTCTGTTGGACTCTAATATTACACTCTTTTTAGCCAACCAGATTCGAGAACCAGTAAAAGAAGTTTTATCAGTATAGACAAACAGATATAATCTGAAATCAAATGTAGTTTCAAAAGAATTAATGTAACTACAAAAAATTACATCTGCAAGTTTTACTTTGCTTTAGGCACAGTGGAGAAATGCAGGTCTGGCCTGACAACACCGGTTCCAGCAGGATTTTATTTGAAAGATGTCTGGAAGTCTTTTGTATGCAACACTCGACAGTTCAGTCCTGAACAAATGGGAAATTGTCTTAAAAACAAGATTATCTACTTGATGGGAGACTCCACCACAAGGCAGTGGTTTGAGTACTTTGAAAAAACAGTGCCAGGCAAGTATGCCTCAGTTTTCAAGATTCAGTTTAAGACTCAATAGCATGAATATATCATATAAATTAAACAAGGCCCCAAAAAGAATGTGGACACTTCATTTAAAAATGAACATACTGGATGAAAATACCAAAAACCGGGGCACTTTTCAAGCAAACTTGCAAAATGTTGTTACAAAAATGGTTTGTAAAGGTGAAGTGTTTACAGATACTACTTTGATATTTTATATCTAATGCAAAGACATTGAGACCTGAATATAAATCAGTGCAGGGACAGTTCACTCAGAAATGAGAATTTTCTCATCATTAATTGCACTTTTGGTGGTTCAAAGTTGTATAACTGTCTAAAGCTATAATTATAATAATAGTGTCATCTATATTTATTAGGCATAAAAAGAATGGACCTCCACACTCATCCTGGAGGAGGCCCCCTGATGGCTGTGCAGTTGGAAAATAACACCGTTATTCACTGGAGGGTACATGGTGTTCCTTTGCGATTTGCTAGAGTTATGCCTATTATTGACCTGCATTACATCAGCAATGATATTGATGAAATAGCCGGTGGGCCTCATGCAGTCATTGTCTTCACATATTGTGCTCACCTGGTTTTTCACCCGATAACATTTTACGTGTTTGAAGTGGCCAAAATCCGTCAATCTATTGTTGCACTGTTGAGCCGTGCTCCATATACCACCGTCATCATCAAGTCTGGAAACACTACAGGACGAAAGGTATCTTTGCTCACTTTCCAATCCTACTTTGTTTTCAACAAGAAAATACAGTATTTGTTATGGTATTTGTTGTACATGAAAGTCTACTGTGTTGGGAAAACTTACTTTTCAAAGTAATGCATTACAATAAAGTGCTACTCAAGAAAAAGTAACAAATTAAGGTTACTTAGTTATTTTTTGAAAGTAATGCATTAAATGACCTGTGTGTTAGTTTTGTCATCTGGACTGAGCTTGCTTATTGGCTTTTAATAACAACACACACACACAAAAAAAGTTATTTTTGGCAACCTTTCACATTACAAGTTAAATTAACAAGCCTCAGGATGAAGGAAGTGGCTCAGTAGATCATGATGCTCACAATGCCAAAATCATGGGTTTACTATACTTGATGTATAAAATTATGAAATTACTATACTTGAACTAATATAAATGTAGGGCTACAATGCAGATATAAATGGGCAAACCCATTCCTTTATTTATACTAGGTAGTTAACTGTTATTTCTTTCTATGTTGGCAGAGGTATATTATTGTTTGTGCAAGCACACTTGGCAATAAAGCTCTTTCTAATTATGATCTGTGTTTTTTTTACAGAGTTTTTTTCAAAGTGATTGGCACATGTTGCAGTTGAACACAGTGATGCGGAAGATGTTCAGTGATATTGATGGAGTCATCTATATAGATGTCTGGCAGATGACTTCCTGTCACTATCTACCTGAAAACATTCACCCAGGACCTGTTATCATTGCTAATGAAATCGACATGTTGCTGTCATATGTCTGTCCTAACTGAGGCCTGTTCCAAAAAAGTCGATTTGGTTCCAAACAGCAAATGGGAAACTAACAAGTCAAGTCAAGTCAAGTCAAGCTTTATTGTACTTTATTGTAACCTGCTCAGGGGAAAGATAACTCTGACTCACGGGCATGCTACAATATTGTTTGACTTTATTAACCACTATCAGTACAGAAATTAAAGTAAAGGTACAGTAACTTAGTAAAGTAACTAAAACAATCAGCGAATCCCTTTTCAGCGCTGCGCTCCTTGTCTTCTGTCCAGAGATTTTCTTACTATAGGGAGAAGAGTGGGTCTGTATTACTTACTATTGGAAAAAGTATAACGGCTAAATGGATCACGTGTCCCTCAATAACCAATCACATTACAGCCTTGACATCATTGAATTTCAGTCAGAGTTGTGCGACACTCAAACGCCGTTTACAGATACCATAGCCTGCGTCCCAATGTGCATGCTATCCATCCTAAATTCTATGTAATAGTAGTAATTTTCAATACTATTTAGTTCAATACATTGGGAATGCAGGGATAGCTGCGTCTCATTTCAGAGGCTGCATCCTCCGGAGGTCGCATTTGAAGGCTGCACACGTCATTAAGGATGTCTTATTTAAGAAAAGTAACCATAATAAAATTGACCGTTATTCCTTGTGAGGTGTAAAATACGATAAATTTCTTTTTTACTTTGCAATTTAATGGTTACTTTTCTTAAATGAGACGTCCCCGATGACGTGTGCAGCCTTCAAATGTGACCTCCGGAGGATGCAGTCTTCCAAATGAGACGCAGCTCATAGGAATGAATGAAAAGTGTCGTAAACTGAATCCCACCTATCACAAAAATCTGTGAATTATCTAATAAATCTGCATTTTTTTTTCATTGTAAACTCTAAAAATAGTTCAATCCAAAAGTGTTGTTTAGTGTAAAACATGCTGAAGATTAGCAGATAGGCTGTCGATTCATTAAATGATAAGCTGTCTCCTCTAAAAAGCTGTTTATTTAGCGTAGTGAAGCCTCTCTTCCATTAACATCCGAAAGCGTTAGCTTTAGCCGTTTTGCTTTTCCGACTAATGGTTTCAGGCTTCCCATCTAGTGGCTTTGTTCTGTCTTCCTTTGTACTGTATTTCTGCAGCGTGAATGTAAGGTCGTATGTATTCATGAATGTTTAAAAACACACCAACAAATGATTTTAAGAGCAATGGCTTCAGAAGGCTATAAATATTACTCGCTAATTGTACCGTTTTATATGGCATTATCATTTTTGGAGATTTAAAATCACATTTAAGAAAATCATCCTGCCTTGTTACATGGTCACCAGCAGGTGGTGCAAAGATCATGCAAAGTACTGCATTTCATCACTGGGACAGACACACAAAATGTATGCTGTTTTCATACAAAATTGACCAGTATAGTGAACTGTAGGTCATCAGTTTTGTTTGTGTACCTCTAAACCTGTTGCTGTTTATTATCATTTATTCTTTCATTCTGAATTACTGAATGAATGACAGAAAACTGTAAACTGTTGTATTATACAGCTTTATTTTCTGCCCTGAAAACATGAACAATGTGACGAAAGGCCGAAACACCTTAGCATCTAATCTCGTCATGATCTCCCAGGTTACTCATGATGTGGTCACAATGTGAGGGTCACAGTGAGCTAAAAGTGTAACCTCACAGCACCCTCAGTGTGTGCTCATACTATGGTCACAATGTGAGGTCAAAGTGCACTCACTGCACAGAGATTAGGTACCCAGCATGAAGCCTTTGAATGTCACCAGATTAAGTTTACTTTGACTGAGTTTACAGCTGTTCAAGTTCATTGTGTTCAAGTTAGTCAGAATTTGAAGAATCCTCTCTTTGTAAGAAACAAAAGACACAATGTAAATAAAAGATTCACTGTTAGTGTAGAGAGCTTCACTGATTATAATGCAACTTTGTAATATCATGATGAACTGAAGTGAGTGGCAGTTTTTAGTGATTATAAAGGAAGTGGTATTTGCCACACTACTTTTTTTTTTCTTCGTTTCAGTTAACCATCCACTAACAACAGCACACATGCAAAAATCACTGCATCAACAACTCCACAGCTACTATCTTTAAATAAAGCGATATACAATATAACACCAATATGTTTTTGTGTTTTGTTTTGTTTTTAATTTTATTGCTTGGTCTTCTTCTGGACTGAAACAAGCACTCTACTCTTCAGCACAATGGTAACCCATAAAACCGACAACAGAAACCCTTTAAATCCCAAAATAACATTAAAAACTAACAGATCTCTCTAGATCTCAGCATCTTCACTTAAAACAAACCAGTCTGACTTTATTTCTTTCATACAAAATGAACTTATTGAGAATTAACAGAGATTTAGATGTTTTATTATAATTAATAAAGTTTAAAGTCACCTTTGTGGAGATAAGCATTTGCTTTGACTTCTGACCCTTCAAGGCACTTTCTATATAATGATTAAAAAAGTGGCTTCCTGACTGTCGTAATGTCACAAGACTGCTGTAATAAAAAAAAAAAACCTTAAAAGCTAACATATTCATTTATTACATTCAATAAACATAGCAATTCATAACCTCTATTAATTCTCAATATGTTTTGTATATATATATATAAAAACAATATATTTATTCTTTTTTATTATTAATTCATTCAGTAATTTTACAGTAAAGGTGTTTGGTTGTAATAATTTAGGAAAAGCCTGTCAGCTTATTTATATGAGATTAAGGCAGCCGTGGCCTAATGGTTAGGGAGTCTGGCTTGTAATCGAAAGATTGTGGGTTTGAGTCCCAGGTCTGGCAGGGATTGAAGGTGGGGGGAGTGAATAACCAGCACTCTCTCCACCATCAATACCATGATTGAGGTGAGTCCCTTGAGCAAGGCTCCGTTCCCCCAATTGCTCCCCGGTGCTGCAGCGGTAGCAATATGGCTGCCCACTGCTCCAGGTGTGTGTGCGCGCTTGGATGGGTCACCATACTTGGCCACACGTCACGGCCTTTCCTTCCTTCAGATTTTAAGGTTTTTGTTTGGCACCATGTGCTGCTAGTCATTTGACCATTTAATTTAATTCATTAATTTATTTAGTTTATTTTTTAACTTTTGTTTTACAGTTTTGAAAAACAATATGAACCTCAACAACGGTGACAATCAACAAAATATTCTCATCATCACAAAGCGAGCTTTTTGTTCATTGTCCCCATTGTTGAGATTCATGTGCTGATTCTTGATGTTTGTGTGAGTCAAAAAGCCTCTGTTCAAAATGCATTGTTAAAAAAATAAAAAATAAAAAGTGGTTCACTGGCTGTTATTACATCACAAGGCTGCTAGGAAATAAAAAAAAAAGCTAGCATATTCAGAGACCGCACTTATGACATAATCAGTGAATCAGGCTACTACATGATGGCTAAATTATTATCAATGAGTAACTAGCTTTCCACTGGCAATTTTCACTATAAAAATGTGCTTTTGAAACAGACAATTACAGCAACCATGTAGAACTGAGGATATATAGTCAAGGGTCAGAAGCGCAACTAAAGCAAATGCTTATCTCCACAATGGTGACTTTAAACTTTGTACCATATGTACCATTTAGGTATTAATATGCATCTTTAAGAAACTAAAATGCACTCGTAAGATGTAAATAAGGGAGAAAGGTATGTCTGTTAAAAAGGAACCACCCCAGTAACAGTAGCCCTTCCCTGGTGCCATATTCCACCACTCATTTTTGTTAGTATTTCTTGTGGTACTTTTCCCTTGGAATAAAGAATAATTATGTTTCCCCTCCTGTTACACACCTGTTATTATGTTCGTGTTCACAAAGAATCTTCACTAATCCACATTTATCTAATGTAGAAATCAAATAAATCCCTGCTAAAGAGCTATTTCTGAGGACAGCTCTGTTTGTTCAACTGCCTGTCATATACTTTGAACGCCTCGTTTTCAGAGCCATACGTCCGTGTTCTTCACTCAAAAGCTGACATAAAATAAGAGAAGAACAGACTTAGCCATGGTCATGCCATCTACCAGGAAATCAAATGCACCAGGTAATAAGGAGTTTATGGATATTATTACATTTGTCATATTATGGGTCAGTGGTTTCATGTTTTGAAGGATTTGGAAATTGATAATTTTCTTCTCAGTCTGCAGGTTAAGACAATGTGTATTACTACAGGCTTGTTTTATTTGGACATTATTCTGTTTGGTAAGTTTGTAAGACATTTTAAAGCAGATGTTAAAATAATGATGACAAAAAAAAAAAAACACATTTTATTTCTGCCTAACAAGACAACAAAGCTGTGTGGCATTCAAATAGACAACTGTGTAACTGCTGTAAAGTAGAATTAATAGGTTTTAGCAGGAATCAATGAATTTGTATGTTTGATATTTATGCCTTTCTTTTGGCTGTTTGAAGCATTTGAGATTTTTTTTCTCAGTTTAGGTTTTATTTATTTACAACATTTCACAGTTGGGTAGTTATTTCAGGGCTAAATAATGTTACATTATTATTTCCGTTTAGCACACAGGCTTGTCTTGACAGTTCACATTCTCTGTAAACTAACACAGACTTCACTGAACGAGCGCTGGGCGCGTCAAACAGACAGAGCACAATAGAAGAGGAATGCAATAATTTTGCATAAATACATCTCTCTACATTTTTTTTTCTTGTTAGACATTAAACGTAGGCTTAAATTTACACATGTAAGACAAGTAAATGTGTTTTATGACAGCAATAACAGTATATTCATAAAAAGGAAGTGTTGAAAATAACACAACTTTAGACGCCTACTTGACCTTTAACATTTCATTTGTGCTTTTTGATTTAAATTCTTTCAATTTGGCAGTTTTAACTTTTGCTAAATATTATCACAGGACCTCTGTGTTCAGTAAAATATGGTAGGTCATTTGCGGGGGAGTTTTTACTTTACAAATTACAGACATGGCTGATTTGCACAGGACTGAGATCACAGACAAACCCCGTAATTATTATTACATTCTGTACGAATAGGGTTCTAGTTGCAACGTGCTAAATGATTTGCGTGCACAGCACACTTGACTCATGAGTTGTGCTCCACACATGAATGACTCATCAACACTCAAAAACTTCAGCTTTAAATACTGGTGGTGGGGAAGTGGACGGCATGTTTGACACAAATATATACAAGCAACTTGCTGTTTGTTTTGAACCCAGACAATTCACAGTTTGTGCATGATTTCGCCAAATGCCTACAAATCTATATAACTTTACTAGTATTATCCAGAAAGTATGTGTACCTACAATAAACAATAACTATTTGCACATAGAAATAAATGGAATTTGGTGTGAATGATATCCTGGTCCTCTCTCAGGCTCTATGGG
Organism: Cirrhinus mrigala; assembly: GCA_036247105.1. NCBI lineage: Eukaryota > Metazoa > Chordata > Actinopteri > Cypriniformes > Cyprinidae > Cirrhinus > Cirrhinus mrigala. The sequence continues at coordinate 459,619 of CM070007.1, forward strand.
CACTGAATGGTGGGATCCACATAAAACAATTTCAGCCCCCCGGACCGAAACCAGTTCCTCGAAATAACAATTCATCCATAATATCCGCATCTGAAATGGGAATCAGTGATGAGGAGTGGGAAAGACTACAGAAGGCTATTGACTGGCCTGGTCCAGATCACGAAATCATTCAGCTGGATCAGAGCACAAGTCCAGTCCACTCGTCTTTCTCTATTGTGGGACTCAAAGAGAGTTACAAAGTGGGAGAAAAGATCTCTGTTACTATCACAGCCAGAGACCACAACAAGAACCTGAAACAATATGGAGGAGATTTTTTCAAAGCAAAACTTTTCAATACAGAGCTAAAGGTGTGTTTATTTTCTGATATATTATTTTTAAAATACATTTTTGAAGACAAAAACAAAAAACAAAAAAACAAAAACAAAAAAAAACAATATACAGGCATTTGTCATGTTAAGTTTAACCTGCAATAACTGTTGATTTATTTACAAAATATTATGTTTAAATTTAAAAGCTTTAAAAATGTCTTTACTAACAGACTTCTGCAGTTTTCTGCACTAAACTTATTTATTTTTGTTGTTCTTGAAGGCGAGTATGTACGGGGAGGTTGTGGATCATCGTAATGGGACTTACTCTGTTGATTTCCTTCTGCCCTGGGAAGGTCAGGCACAAGTTTTTGTACGTCTTGAGCACTCCAGTGAGGCTGTGCAGATTATTAAAAAATACAGGGACTCTTCATTCCCACGCACCCACTTTAAAGGCTACTTTAGATCAGGAAAATCCAGGATCCGTGAAGTAGTAGAATGTAATCTTAAGTGGGGTGCAGATGGAAGTTGGAGTAAAGGCAAATGTTGCTGTGAGTATAAGGATATAAGAACAGGGACGGTGTGGCAGTGTGAGAAACCGAAGACGCTTTCCTGTGACAAACTGGTTCATCACTCAGGTGGACGTATGCAAAACCCATTAAATCATTTTGAGCAGCTCTTTTTTTCAAAGTAATTATTCAAAATGAATTTCAGAATAATTGTAGAATTGTAAAACAAACAAACAAAAAAGTTACAGAATGTTCTCTCTCTCTCTCCACAGCAAATTCACAAGCGTTGCTATTAGAGGAGACACAAACATCACAAATGTCCTTCCCAACACTGCAGCCATTGGTATGTTTACATAATAGTCACTGTACATTTTGACCATCTCATTTCCTGATTAGAAAATAAATAAATAAATAAATACATTTCAAAACAAATACAATTATTATTTTTTTTTTTTTTTTTTTTTTTTTTTTTATTATAGAAAACATCTCAGGTTAGGCATGTGACTATGTTTACCTGAGAAGGAAATGAGACACTGTGTCCTCTAGTGGTCACTATGGAAAACACCTTCAGAGTGGCTGGTGACAGCCTATGACATCACTACCGGCACGACCACAGTATAAAAGGGCGCAGAGAGAACACATCATCCGCTTCTTCATCTGAAGCGTGCGTCCGAGGCATAGCAAAAAAAGACGACACAGTGTCTCATTCCCTTCTTAGGGAAGCTTACGTGCATAACCTGAAATGTTCCCTTATGAAGGAACTCAAACTGCGTCCTCAAGTGGTCACTATGAGGAACGAAATACCCACGCTGCCATGCTGAGAGGAGTGTACGCCAAGCACCATCTCTACCCCGTAGCTATAGAAGTTGCCCCATGGACACTTTGGCGGATGTCAGAGACAATATCCCCTTCAGCCAAAGTCCCGCCTATATCTATCTATCTATCTATCTATCAGCAACTAATGTTTACAAATGTTAGTTAGCATGCTAGCAGCTTTATGCACTCACTTATGTTGACGATTTGTGTGAGAGCAGATCGGGAGGTGCAAGATTCAATCTCTGAACGTCTCACATTACCAGATAATCCGTGGCGAACATTGGGACCGATCGAGGTGCTTGACAAAATTTTTGTTCTGATTCTCTGAAAATCCTGTAGTGTGAGCCCGGCTTTAGATGATCTTAAGATGGTCTTAAGAGGTACTAATGAATCATGCTTAGTATACTAAGTACAAAATTATTGCGTGAAAATGAAGCACTTTACATAAATTATGCAAGTGCACCTTTTTTCATCTGGGTTCAGGCGTCCAGGTTTCACCATATTACCAGACCCTGGCCTGTCACCTAGAGGGACTTCATACATTAACCCCTAATTCTCCCAGGGAGGCTAAAGAGGGCATAGTCTCTGAAAGCAACGAGTGCAAGGGAAATTGAAAGGAACCAGCAATAACACCTTCCACTGTACTTGAGACTGAGACTTCCGAAGGATCTTTCTCTCCAGATCCTTTGAGCTGGCAGCCATATCTGGCTGCTGCCCAGTCCAGAGGTGGGTAGTCCAGGGGTCAGAAAGTAAAAGTCCTGCCATATTCCACCCATGAACTCAGCCAGCTGATTTCACTAACCCTTACCAATATGGATTTTAGAAAGTGCACAAGATGCTCAGCGTGTGCACTTATCATAAACATGGATTTTAAAAGGCATTTAGTGCCATTATAGAGACCATGAAGAGGCCTAGCTACCTGGTATGACTCCATCATGGAGCTCTGGGAAGTGGAGTACTCAACCTTTTGAGTAAGAGGAGGACATACTCAACCTTGCGCACAACACAACTCCTGAGAGCCTAATAGGGAGGCAAAAACAACCTAATATGCTGCCTACGGAGCTCTGGGTGTGGAGTTATTGCCTCTCAATTCAAGAGGAGAACTCACATGCTCTGCCTGAGAATGCCAAGCTCAAAAGGGCATCCTTGACTGCACATGGAGGTCCAGGAGCGGAGTTCTTAGTTCTCAGAGGGCCAACTCACATGCTCTATCTGGGACTGGCAGGCTCACAGATAACCTTCCCACAGTGAGGGGAGCACTGACAACCGTAAAGGCAGCCCACCAAGGAGGCAAAAAGGAGGGCCTAACAATAATGCTCAACTACACCTGCTCATAGGTGAGGAGCATCAGCTCAACCCAGGGGTGCAAGAGAACCAAGAAGGCCATGCAAGGCCTACACCTTGGGCTTAAGAAAACTTAACTGGGGAGGTCTAAAAGACCACAGAAACCCAAGAGGTCACCAAAAAGAGGGAAGAGAGGTTCCTAGTAGGGCTCTCATCTCCTGACTTTTGTATATGCCATGTATGTGTGTATTCATTATATAAGTGAATACATGAGCAATATCACACAAGTAGACGTGAGATATGGCTGTATCTGGCCGAGGTGAGGTGCTCTTGTGCGGCTTCAAAACAGTAATATTTTTAAAATTATAGTGGATTTGGACGTCCACCATGACACTCCCTGTGAGAAGTACCGCAAGCGGATTGCTACAATTACAAATGGTGAAACGGCTGTTGGAGTTCTGTTGGACTCTAATATTACACTCTTTTTAGCCAACCAGATTCGAGAACCAGTAAAAGAAGTTTTATCAGTATAGACAAACAGATATAATCTGAAATCAAATGTAGTTTCAAAAGAATTAATGTAACTACAAAAAATTACATCTGCAAGTTTTACTTTGCTTTAGGCACAGTGGAGAAATGCAGGTCTGGCCTGACAACACCGGTTCCAGCAGGATTTTATTTGAAAGATGTCTGGAAGTCTTTTGTATGCAACACTCGACAGTTCAGTCCTGAACAAATGGGAAATTGTCTTAAAAACAAGATTATCTACTTGATGGGAGACTCCACCACAAGGCAGTGGTTTGAGTACTTTGAAAAAACAGTGCCAGGCAAGTATGCCTCAGTTTTCAAGATTCAGTTTAAGACTCAATAGCATGAATATATCATATAAATTAAACAAGGCCCCAAAAAGAATGTGGACACTTCATTTAAAAATGAACATACTGGATGAAAATACCAAAAACCGGGGCACTTTTCAAGCAAACTTGCAAAATGTTGTTACAAAAATGGTTTGTAAAGGTGAAGTGTTTACAGATACTACTTTGATATTTTATATCTAATGCAAAGACATTGAGACCTGAATATAAATCAGTGCAGGGACAGTTCACTCAGAAATGAGAATTTTCTCATCATTAATTGCACTTTTGGTGGTTCAAAGTTGTATAACTGTCTAAAGCTATAATTATAATAATAGTGTCATCTATATTTATTAGGCATAAAAAGAATGGACCTCCACACTCATCCTGGAGGAGGCCCCCTGATGGCTGTGCAGTTGGAAAATAACACCGTTATTCACTGGAGGGTACATGGTGTTCCTTTGCGATTTGCTAGAGTTATGCCTATTATTGACCTGCATTACATCAGCAATGATATTGATGAAATAGCCGGTGGGCCTCATGCAGTCATTGTCTTCACATATTGTGCTCACCTGGTTTTTCACCCGATAACATTTTACGTGTTTGAAGTGGCCAAAATCCGTCAATCTATTGTTGCACTGTTGAGCCGTGCTCCATATACCACCGTCATCATCAAGTCTGGAAACACTACAGGACGAAAGGTATCTTTGCTCACTTTCCAATCCTACTTTGTTTTCAACAAGAAAATACAGTATTTGTTATGGTATTTGTTGTACATGAAAGTCTACTGTGTTGGGAAAACTTACTTTTCAAAGTAATGCATTACAATAAAGTGCTACTCAAGAAAAAGTAACAAATTAAGGTTACTTAGTTATTTTTTGAAAGTAATGCATTAAATGACCTGTGTGTTAGTTTTGTCATCTGGACTGAGCTTGCTTATTGGCTTTTAATAACAACACACACACACAAAAAAAGTTATTTTTGGCAACCTTTCACATTACAAGTTAAATTAACAAGCCTCAGGATGAAGGAAGTGGCTCAGTAGATCATGATGCTCACAATGCCAAAATCATGGGTTTACTATACTTGATGTATAAAATTATGAAATTACTATACTTGAACTAATATAAATGTAGGGCTACAATGCAGATATAAATGGGCAAACCCATTCCTTTATTTATACTAGGTAGTTAACTGTTATTTCTTTCTATGTTGGCAGAGGTATATTATTGTTTGTGCAAGCACACTTGGCAATAAAGCTCTTTCTAATTATGATCTGTGTTTTTTTTACAGAGTTTTTTTCAAAGTGATTGGCACATGTTGCAGTTGAACACAGTGATGCGGAAGATGTTCAGTGATATTGATGGAGTCATCTATATAGATGTCTGGCAGATGACTTCCTGTCACTATCTACCTGAAAACATTCACCCAGGACCTGTTATCATTGCTAATGAAATCGACATGTTGCTGTCATATGTCTGTCCTAACTGAGGCCTGTTCCAAAAAAGTCGATTTGGTTCCAAACAGCAAATGGGAAACTAACAAGTCAAGTCAAGTCAAGTCAAGCTTTATTGTACTTTATTGTAACCTGCTCAGGGGAAAGATAACTCTGACTCACGGGCATGCTACAATATTGTTTGACTTTATTAACCACTATCAGTACAGAAATTAAAGTAAAGGTACAGTAACTTAGTAAAGTAACTAAAACAATCAGCGAATCCCTTTTCAGCGCTGCGCTCCTTGTCTTCTGTCCAGAGATTTTCTTACTATAGGGAGAAGAGTGGGTCTGTATTACTTACTATTGGAAAAAGTATAACGGCTAAATGGATCACGTGTCCCTCAATAACCAATCACATTACAGCCTTGACATCATTGAATTTCAGTCAGAGTTGTGCGACACTCAAACGCCGTTTACAGATACCATAGCCTGCGTCCCAATGTGCATGCTATCCATCCTAAATTCTATGTAATAGTAGTAATTTTCAATACTATTTAGTTCAATACATTGGGAATGCAGGGATAGCTGCGTCTCATTTCAGAGGCTGCATCCTCCGGAGGTCGCATTTGAAGGCTGCACACGTCATTAAGGATGTCTTATTTAAGAAAAGTAACCATAATAAAATTGACCGTTATTCCTTGTGAGGTGTAAAATACGATAAATTTCTTTTTTACTTTGCAATTTAATGGTTACTTTTCTTAAATGAGACGTCCCCGATGACGTGTGCAGCCTTCAAATGTGACCTCCGGAGGATGCAGTCTTCCAAATGAGACGCAGCTCATAGGAATGAATGAAAAGTGTCGTAAACTGAATCCCACCTATCACAAAAATCTGTGAATTATCTAATAAATCTGCATTTTTTTTTTCATTGTAAACTCTAAAAATAGTTCAATCCAAAAGTGTTGTTTAGTGTAAAACATGCTGAAGATTAGCAGATAGGCTGTCGATTCATTAAATGATAAGCTGTCTCCTCTAAAAAGCTGTTTATTTAGCGTAGTGAAGCCTCTCTTCCATTAACATCCGAAAGCGTTAGCTTTAGCCGTTTTGCTTTTCCGACTAATGGTTTCAGGCTTCCCATCTAGTGGCTTTGTTCTGTCTTCCTTTGTACTGTATTTCTGCAGCGTGAATGTAAGGTCGTATGTATTCATGAATGTTTAAAAACACACCAACAAATGATTTTAAGAGCAATGGCTTCAGAAGGCTATAAATATTACTCGCTAATTGTACCGTTTTATATGGCATTATCATTTTTGGAGATTTAAAATCACATTTAAGAAAATCATCCTGCCTTGTTACATGGTCACCAGCAGGTGGTGCAAAGATCATGCAAAGTACTGCATTTCATCACTGGGACAGACACACAAAATGTATGCTGTTTTCATACAAAATTGACCAGTATAGTGAACTGTAGGTCATCAGTTTTGTTTGTGTACCTCTAAACCTGTTGCTGTTTATTATCATTTATTCTTTCATTCTGAATTACTGAATGAATGACAGAAAACTGTAAACTGTTGTATTATACAGCTTTATTTTCTGCCCTGAAAACATGAACAATGTGACGAAAGGCCGAAACACCTTAGCATCTAATCTCGTCATGATCTCCCAGGTTACTCATGATGTGGTCACAATGTGAGGGTCACAGTGAGCTAAAAGTGTAACCTCACAGCACCCTCAGTGTGTGCTCATACTATGGTCACAATGTGAGGTCAAAGTGCACTCACTGCACAGAGATTAGGTACCCAGCATGAAGCCTTTGAATGTCACCAGATTAAGTTTACTTTGACTGAGTTTACAGCTGTTCAAGTTCATTGTGTTCAAGTTAGTCAGAATTTGAAGAATCCTCTCTTTGTAAGAAACAAAAGACACAATGTAAATAAAAGATTCACTGTTAGTGTAGAGAGCTTCACTGATTATAATGCAACTTTGTAATATCATGATGAACTGAAGTGAGTGGCAGTTTTTAGTGATTATAAAGGAAGTGGTATTTGCCACACTACTTTTTTTTTTCTTCGTTTCAGTTAACCATCCACTAACAACAGCACACATGCAAAAATCACTGCATCAACAACTCCACAGCTACTATCTTTAAATAAAGCGATATACAATATAACACCAATATGTTTTTGTGTTTTGTTTTGTTTTTAATTTTATTGCTTGGTCTTCTTCTGGACTGAAACAAGCACTCTACTCTTCAGCACAATGGTAACCCATAAAACCGACAACAGAAACCCTTTAAATCCCAAAATAACATTAAAAACTAACAGATCTCTCTAGATCTCAGCATCTTCACTTAAAACAAACCAGTCTGACTTTATTTCTTTCATACAAAATGAACTTATTGAGAATTAACAGAGATTTAGATGTTTTATTATAATTAATAAAGTTTAAAGTCACCTTTGTGGAGATAAGCATTTGCTTTGACTTCTGACCCTTCAAGGCACTTTCTATATAATGATTAAAAAAGTGGCTTCCTGACTGTCGTAATGTCACAAGACTGCTGTAATAAAAAAAAAAAACCTTAAAAGCTAACATATTCATTTATTACATTCAATAAACATAGCAATTCATAACCTCTATTAATTCTCAATATGTTTTGTATATATATATATAAAAACAATATATTTATTCTTTTTTATTATTAATTCATTCAGTAATTTTACAGTAAAGGTGTTTGGTTGTAATAATTTAGGAAAAGCCTGTCAGCTTATTTATATGAGATTAAGGCAGCCGTGGCCTAATGGTTAGGGAGTCTGGCTTGTAATCGAAAGATTGTGGGTTTGAGTCCCAGGTCTGGCAGGGATTGAAGGTGGGGGGAGTGAATAACCAGCACTCTCTCCACCATCAATACCATGATTGAGGTGAGTCCCTTGAGCAAGGCTCCGTTCCCCCAATTGCTCCCCGGTGCTGCAGCGGTAGCAATATGGCTGCCCACTGCTCCAGGTGTGTGTGCGCGCTTGGATGGGTCACCATACTTGGCCACACGTCACGGCCTTTCCTTCCTTCAGATTTTAAGGTTTTTGTTTGGCACCATGTGCTGCTAGTCATTTGACCATTTAATTTAATTCATTAATTTATTTAGTTTATTTTTTAACTTTTGTTTTACAGTTTTGAAAAACAATATGAACCTCAACAACGGTGACAATCAACAAAATATTCTCATCATCACAAAGCGAGCTTTTTGTTCATTGTCCCCATTGTTGAGATTCATGTGCTGATTCTTGATGTTTGTGTGAGTCAAAAAGCCTCTGTTCAAAATGCATTGTTAAAAAAATAAAAAATAAAAAGTGGTTCACTGGCTGTTATTACATCACAAGGCTGCTAGGAAATAAAAAAAAAAGCTAGCATATTCAGAGACCGCACTTATGACATAATCAGTGAATCAGGCTACTACATGATGGCTAAATTATTATCAATGAGTAACTAGCTTTCCACTGGCAATTTTCACTATAAAAATGTGCTTTTGAAACAGACAATTACAGCAACCATGTAGAACTGAGGATATATAGTCAAGGGTCAGAAGCGCAACTAAAGCAAATGCTTATCTCCACAATGGTGACTTTAAACTTTGTACCATATGTACCATTTAGGTATTAATATGCATCTTTAAGAAACTAAAATGCACTCGTAAGATGTAAATAAGGGAGAAAGGTATGTCTGTTAAAAAGGAACCACCCCAGTAACAGTAGCCCTTCCCTGGTGCCATATTCCACCACTCATTTTTGTTAGTATTTCTTGTGGTACTTTTCCCTTGGAATAAAGAATAATTATGTTTCCCCTCCTGTTACACACCTGTTATTATGTTCGTGTTCACAAAGAATCTTCACTAATCCACATTTATCTAATGTAGAAATCAAATAAATCCCTGCTAAAGAGCTATTTCTGAGGACAGCTCTGTTTGTTCAACTGCCTGTCATATACTTTGAACGCCTCGTTTTCAGAGCCATACGTCCGTGTTCTTCACTCAAAAGCTGACATAAAATAAGAGAAGAACAGACTTAGCCATGGTCATGCCATCTACCAGGAAATCAAATGCACCAGGTAATAAGGAGTTTATGGATATTATTACATTTGTCATATTATGGGTCAGTGGTTTCATGTTTTGAAGGATTTGGAAATTGATAATTTTCTTCTCAGTCTGCAGGTTAAGACAATGTGTATTACTACAGGCTTGTTTTATTTGGACATTATTCTGTTTGGTAAGTTTGTAAGACATTTTAAAGCAGATGTTAAAATAATGATGACAAAAAAAAAAAAACACATTTTATTTCTGCCTAACAAGACAACAAAGCTGTGTGGCATTCAAATAGACAACTGTGTAACTGCTGTAAAGTAGAATTAATAGGTTTTAGCAGGAATCAATGAATTTGTATGTTTGATATTTATGCCTTTCTTTTGGCTGTTTGAAGCATTTGAGATTTTTTTTCTCAGTTTAGGTTTTATTTATTTACAACATTTCACAGTTGGGTAGTTATTTCAGGGCTAAATAATGTTACATTATTATTTCCGTTTAGCACACAGGCTTGTCTTGACAGTTCACATTCTCTGTAAACTAACACAGACTTCACTGAACGAGCGCTGGGCGCGTCAAACAGACAGAGCACAATAGAAGAGGAATGCAATAATTTTGCATAAATACATCTCTCTACATTTTTTTTTCTTGTTAGACATTAAACGTAGGCTTAAATTTACACATGTAAGACAAGTAAATGTGTTTTATGACAGCAATAACAGTATATTCATAAAAAGGAAGTGTTGAAAATAACACAACTTTAGACGCCTACTTGACCTTTAACATTTCATTTGTGCTTTTTGATTTAAATTCTTTCAATTTGGCAGTTTTAACTTTTGCTAAATATTATCACAGGACCTCTGTGTTCAGTAAAATATGGTAGGTCATTTGCGGGGGAGTTTTTACTTTACAAATTACAGACATGGCTGATTTGCACAGGACTGAGATCACAGACAAACCCCGTAATTATTATTACATTCTGTACGAATAGGGTTCTAGTTGCAACGTGCTAAATGATTTGCGTGCACAGCACACTTGACTCATGAGTTGTGCTCCACACATGAATGACTCATCAACACTCAAAAACTTCAGCTTTAAATACTGGTGGTGGGGAAGTGGACGGCATGTTTGACACAAATATATACAAGCAACTTGCTGTTTGTTTTGAACCCAGACAATTCACAGTTTGTGCATGATTTCGCCAAATGCCTACAAATCTATATAACTTTACTAGTATTATCCAGAAAGTATGTGTACCTACAATAAACAATAACTATTTGCACATAGAAATAAATGGAATTTGGTGTGAATGATATCCTGGTCCTCTCTCAGGCTCTATGGGCACTGAATGGTGGGATCCACATAAAACAATTTCAGCCCCCCGGACCGAAACCAGTTCCTCGAAATAACAATTCATCCATAATATCCGCATCTGAAATGGGAATCAGTGATGAGGAGTGGGAAAGACTACAGAAGGCTATTGACTGGCCTGGTCCAGATCACGAAATCATTCAGCTGGATCAGAGCACAAGTCCAGTCCACTCGTCTTTCTCTATTGTGGGACTCAAAGAGAGTTACAAAGTGGGAGAAAAGATCTCTGTTACTATCACAGCCAGAGACCACAACAAGAACCTGAAACAATATGGAGGAGATTTTTTCAAAGCAAAACTTTTCAATACAGAGCTAAAGGTGTGTTTATTTTCTGATATATTATTTTTAAAATACATTTTTGAAGACAAAAACAAAAAACAAAAAAACAAAAACAAAAAAAAACAATATACAGGCATTTGTCATGTTAAGTTTAACCTGCAATAACTGTTGATTTATTTACAAAATATTATGTTTAAATTTAAAAGCTTTAAAAATGTCTTTACTAACAGACTTCTGCAGTTTTCTGCACTAAACTTATTTATTTTTGTTGTTCTTGAAGGCGAGTATGTACGGGGAGGTTGTGGATCATCGTAATGGGACTTACTCTGTTGATTTCCTTCTGCCCTGGGAAGGTCAGGCACAAGTTTTTGTACGTCTTGAGCACTCCAGTGAGGCTGTGCAGATTATTAAAAAATACAGGGACTCTTCATTCCCACGCACCCACTTTAAAGGCTACTTTAGATCAGGAAAATCCAGGATCCGTGAAGTAGTAGAATGTAATCTTAAGTGGGGTGCAGATGGAAGTTGGAGTAAAGGCAAATGTTGCTGTGAGTATAAGGATATAAGAACAGGGACGGTGTGGCAGTGTGAGAAACCGAAGACGCTTTCCTGTGACAAACTGGTTCATCACTCAGGTGGACGTATGCAAAACCCATTAAATCATTTTGAGCAGCTCTTTTTTTCAAAGTAATTATTCAAAATGAATTTCAGAATAATTGTAGAATTGTAAAACAAACAAACAAAAAAGTTACAGAATGTTCTCTCTCTCTCTCCACAGCAAATTCACAAGCGTTGCTATTAGAGGAGACACAAACATCACAAATGTCCTTCCCAACACTGCAGCCATTGGTATGTTTACATAATAGTCACTGTACATTTTGACCATCTCATTTCCTGATTAGAAAATAAATAAATAAATAAATACATTTCAAAACAAATACAATTATTATTATTATTTTTTTTTTTTTTTTTTTTTTTTATTATAGAAAACATCTCAGGTTAGGCATGTGACTATGTTTACCTGAGAAGGAAATGAGACACTGTGTCCTCTAGTGGTCACTATGGAAAACACCTTCAGAGTGGCTGGTGACAGCCTATGACATCACTACCGGCACGACCACAGTATAAAAGGGCGCAGAGAGAACACATCATCCGCTTCTTCATCTGAAGCGTGCGTCCGAGGCATAGCAAAAAAAGACGACACAGTGTCTCATTCCCTTCTTAGGGAAGCTTACGTGCATAACCTGAAATGTTCCCTTATGAAGGAACTCAAACTGCGTCCTCAAGTGGTCACTATGAGGAACGAAATACCCACGCTGCCATGCTGAGAGGAGTGTACGCCAAGCACCATCTCTACCCCGTAGCTATAGAAGTTGCCCCATGGACACTTTGGCGGATGTCAGAGACAATATCCCCTTCAGCCAAAGTCCCGCCTATATCTATCTATCTATCTATCTATCAGCAACTAATGTTTACAAATGTTAGTTAGCATGCTAGCAGCTTTATGCACTCACTTATGTTGACGATTTGTGTGAGAGCAGATCGGGAGGTGCAAGATTCAATCTCTGAACGTCTCACATTACCAGATAATCCGTGGCGAACATTGGGACCGATCGAGGTGCTTGACAAAATTTTTGTTCTGATTCTCTGAAAATCCTGTAGTGTGAGCCCGGCTTTAGATGATCTTAAGATGGTCTTAAGAGGTACTAATGAATCATGCTTAGTATACTAAGTACAAAATTATTGCGTGAAAATGAAGCACTTTACATAAATTATGCAAGTGCACCTTTTTTCATCTGGGTTCAGGCGTCCAGGTTTCACCATATTACCAGACCCTGGCCTGTCACCTAGAGGGACTTCATACATTAACCCCTAATTCTCCCAGGGAGGCTAAAGAGGGCATAGTCTCTGAAAGCAACGAGTGCAAGGGAAATTGAAAGGAACCAGCAATAACACCTTCCACTGTACTTGAGACTGAGACTTCCGAAGGATCTTTCTCTCCAGATCCTTTGAGCTGGCAGCCATATCTGGCTGCTGCCCAGTCCAGAGGTGGGTAGTCCAGGGGTCAGAAAGTAAAAGTCCTGCCATATTCCACCCATGAACTCAGCCAGCTGATTTCACTAACCCTTACCAATATGGATTTTAGAAAGTGCACAAGATGCTCAGCGTGTGCACTTATCATAAACATGGATTTTAAAAGGCATTTAGTGCCATTATAGAGACCATGAAGAGGCCTAGCTACCTGGTATGACTCCATCATGGAGCTCTGGGAAGTGGAGTACTCAACCTTTTGAGTAAGAGGAGGACATACTCAACCTTGCGCACAACACAACTCCTGAGAGCCTAATAGGGAGGCAAAAACAACCTAATATGCTGCCTACGGAGCTCTGGGTGTGGAGTTATTGCCTCTCAATTCAAGAGGAGAACTCACATGCTCTGCCTGAGAATGCCAAGCTCAAAAGGGCATCCTTGACTGCACATGGAGGTCCAGGAGCGGAGTTCTTAGTTCTCAGAGGGCCAACTCACATGCTCTATCTGGGACTGGCAGGCTCACAGATAACCTTCCCACAGTGAGGGGAGCACTGACAACCGTAAAGGCAGCCCACCAAGGAGGCAAAAAGGAGGGCCTAACAATAATGCTCAACTACACCTGCTCATAGGTGAGGAGCATCAGCTCAACCCAGGGGTGCAAGAGAACCAAGAAGGCCATGCAAGGCCTACACCTTGGGCTTAAGAAAACTTAACTGGGGAGGTCTAAAAGACCACAGAAACCCAAGAGGTCACCAAAAAGAGGGAAGAGAGGTTCCTAGTAGGGCTCTCATCTCCTGACTTTTGTATATGCCATGTATGTGTGTATTCATTATATAAGTGAATACATGAGCAATATCACACAAGTAGACGTGAGATATGGCTGTATCTGGCCGAGGTGAGGTGCTCTTGTGCGGCTTCAAAACAGTAATATTTTTAAAATTATAGTGGATTTGGACGTCCACCATGACACTCCCTGTGAGAAGTACCGCAAGCGGATTGCTACAATTACAAATGGTGAAACGGCTGTTGGAGTTCTGTTGGACTCTAATATTACACTCTTTTTAGCCAACCAGATTCGAGAACCAGTAAAAGAAGTTTTATCAGTATAGACAAACAGATATAATCTGAAATCAAATGTAGTTTCAAAAGAATTAATGTAACTACAAAAAATTACATCTGCAAGTTTTACTTTGCTTTAGGCACAGTGGAGAAATGCAGGTCTGGCCTGACAACACCGGTTCCAGCAGGATTTTATTTGAAAGATGTCTGGAAGTCTTTTGTATGCAACACTCGACAGTTCAGTCCTGAACAAATGGGAAATTGTCTTAAAAACAAGATTATCTACTTGATGGGAGACTCCACCACAAGGCAGTGGTTTGAGTACTTTGAAAAAACAGTGCCAGGCAAGTATGCCTCAGTTTTCAAGATTCAGTTTAAGACTCAATAGCATGAATATATCATATAAATTAAACAAGGCCCCAAAAAGAATGTGGACACTTCATTTAAAAATGAACATACTGGATGAAAATACCAAAAACCGGGGCACTTTTCAAGCAAACTTGCAAAATGTTGTTACAAAAATGGTTTGTAAAGGTGAAGTGTTTACAGATACTACTTTGATATTTTATATCTAATGCAAAGACATTGAGACCTGAATATAAATCAGTGCAGGGACAGTTCACTCAGAAATGAGAATTTTCTCATCATTAATTGCACTTTTGGTGGTTCAAAGTTGTATAACTGTCTAAAGCTATAATTATAATAATAGTGTCATCTATATTTATTAGGCATAAAAAGAATGGACCTCCACACTCATCCTGGAGGAGGCCCCCTGATGGCTGTGCAGTTGGAAAATAACACCGTTATTCACTGGAGGGTACATGGTGTTCCTTTGCGATTTGCTAGAGTTATGCCTATTATTGACCTGCATTACATCAGCAATGATATTGATGAAATAGCCGGTGGGCCTCATGCAGTCATTGTCTTCACATATTGTGCTCACCTGGTTTTTCACCCGATAACATTTTACGTGTTTGAAGTGGCCAAAATCCGTCAATCTATTGTTGCACTGTTGAGCCGTGCTCCATATACCACCGTCATCATCAAGTCTGGAAACACTACAGGACGAAAGGTATCTTTGCTCACTTTCCAATCCTACTTTGTTTTCAACAAGAAAATACAGTATTTGTTATGGTATTTGTTGTACATGAAAGTCTACTGTGTTGGGAAAACTTACTTTTCAAAGTAATGCATTACAATAAAGTGCTACTCAAGAAAAAGTAACAAATTAAGGTTACTTAGTTATTTTTTGAAAGTAATGCATTAAATGACCTGTGTGTTAGTTTTGTCATCTGGACTGAGCTTGCTTATTGGCTTTTAATAACAACACACACACACAAAAAAAGTTATTTTTGGCAACCTTTCACATTACAAGTTAAATTAACAAGCCTCAGGATGAAGGAAGTGGCTCAGTAGATCATGATGCTCACAATGCCAAAATCATGGGTTTACTATACTTGATGTATAAAATTATGAAATTACTATACTTGAACTAATATAAATGTAGGGCTACAATGCAGATATAAATGGGCAAACCCATTCCTTTATTTATACTAGGTAGTTAACTGTTATTTCTTTCTATGTTGGCAGAGGTATATTATTGTTTGTGCAAGCACACTTGGCAATAAAGCTCTTTCTAATTATGATCTGTGTTTTTTTTACAGAGTTTTTTTCAAAGTGATTGGCACATGTTGCAGTTGAACACAGTGATGCGGAAGATGTTCAGTGATATTGATGGAGTCATCTATATAGATGTCTGGCAGATGACTTCCTGTCACTATCTACCTGAAAACATTCACCCAGGACCTGTTATCATTGCTAATGAAATCGACATGTTGCTGTCATATGTCTGTCCTAACTGAGGCCTGTTCCAAAAAAGTCGATTTGGTTCCAAACAGCAAATGGGAAACTAACAAGTCAAGTCAAGTCAAGTCAAGCTTTATTGTACTTTATTGTAACCTGCTCAGGGGAAAGATAACTCTGACTCACGGGCATGCTACAATATTGTTTGACTTTATTAACCACTATCAGTACAGAAATTAAAGTAAAGGTACAGTAACTTAGTAAAGTAACTAAAACAATCAGCGAATCCCTTTTCAGCGCTGCGCTCCTTGTCTTCTGTCCAGAGATTTTCTTACTATAGGGAGAAGAGTGGGTCTGTATTACTTACTATTGGAAAAAGTATAACGGCTAAATGGATCACGTGTCCCTCAATAACCAATCACATTACAGCCTTGACATCATTGAATTTCAGTCAGAGTTGTGCGACACTCAAACGCCGTTTACAGATACCATAGCCTGCGTCCCAATGTGCATGCTATCCATCCTAAATTCTATGTAATAGTAGTAATTTTCAATACTATTTAGTTCAATACATTGGGAATGCAGGGATAGCTGCGTCTCATTTCAGAGGCTGCATCCTCCGGAGGTCGCATTTGAAGGCTGCACACGTCATTAAGGATGTCTTATTTAAGAAAAGTAACCATAATTGACCGGTATTCCTTGTGAAGTGTAAAATACTATAATTTATTTTTTACTTTGCAATTTAATGGTTACTTTTCTTAAATGAGACGTCCCCGATGACACGTGCAGCCTTCAAATGCGACCTCCGGAGGATGCAGTCTTCCAAATGAGACGCAGCTCATAGGAATGAATGAGAAGTGTCGTAAACTGAATCCCACCTATCACAAAAATCTGTGAATTATCTAATAAATCTGCATTTTTTTTTCATTGTAAACTCTAAAAATAGTTCAATCCAAAAGTGTTGTTTAGTGTAAAACATGCTGAAGATTAGCAGATAGGCTGTCGATTCATTAAATGATAAGCTGTCTCCTCTAAAAAGCTGTTTATTTAATGTAGTGAGGCCTCTCTTCCATTAACATCCATTTTCAGACCGAAAGCGTTAGCTTTAGCCGTTATGCTTTTCCGACTAATGGTTTCAGGCTTGCCATCTAGTGGCTTTGTTCTGTCTTCCTTTGTACTGTATTTCTGCAGTGTGAATGCAAGGTCGTATGTATTCATGAATGTTTAAAAACACACCAACAAATGATTTTAAAAGCAGTGGCTTCAGAAGACATTAAATATTACTCGCTAATTGTACCGTTTTATATGGCATTATCATTAATGGAGATTTAAAATCACATTTAAGATAGAAAATCATCCTGACATGGTCACCACCAGGTGGTGCAAAGATCATGCAAAGTGCTGCATTTCATCACTGGGACAGACACACAAATTAATTCTTGTCCTGTAGCTGACCGTAAGGAATGAATTATTTTACTCTGACCTTTTTTCATTTCCAAATTAAAAAAGAATTTCGAAGGAGCATCCATTTGAGAGACAGTTTCAAAACGTGAACGAACTAGACCTCCTTGTGCTCTAATTCCCAACAGGTCTGCCAACACTCCTTTTTTCCTTTTCAATTCATCGATATACTTTTTACTATAATTTGTAGATGTTATTACATCCTGTAAAGCCACAATTTCCGTTTCTAAAATTTCCATTGACTGGACTATGTCCCGAGTAACATTAAGAGTGTACTTTTCACAAAAATCTTTTATAAGGATTTTACTACAATCCCACCATTGTTGCAAAGAAGCATAGCAACAGTTTTGCTAATACTTTCCCAAAAAAAACTAAAATTTTCTATAAATTTATTATCACTTAACAATGAATTATTAAAAGCCCAATATGCACTTTTACACTTAACACACTGGATAAAAACATTGCACAAAACTAAATTATGATCGGAAAACCCCACTGGAATAATTTTACAAGATTTAAAAAAATTACGTTGGTGCTGAGTACTGTAAATTCTGTCAAGTCGTGCTAAAGAGATTGAGTGTTCAGTGCTATGTGCCCAAGTATACTGTCTGACACCTTGATTCATACTTCTCTATATATCACATAAATCATGAGTTTCTATAACTTGTATTAAAGATTCAATAACTTTTCTATTGCAACTTTTTATTATAAAGTCGCAATAACTTTTTAAATATTTTTTATTTATTTTATTTTATTTTTTTATTTTTTTTATTCAGTGGCGGAAACGGGATTCCATACTAGAGAGTATGTGATGTCTGAGTCCAATGTTTTAAACGCAGCACACTGAGGACATCTTCTGGTCAAACACGTATAAATACACAGGAAACACTGTAATCACAAGCTGCAGTACTATAATACAGTTTAATAAAAGGTCAATATACATAATATATTTTTAAACACTGAATAGACAGAATATGTAAAACTTTAAATACAAAGAGATCTTACATGATTATATTAGTTTTTAGATGTAGTTTTTGATTGCTGTAAATGAAGATTGTTTTCCTACTAATTCATACAATATGTTTATGCTTTACTACAGTCAAATAGAATTTTATTTTTAAGTCACTTCGGATAAAACTAACTGCTAAATTAGTTTATGTAAATCAATACACTTGTTGCGATTTACCTCAAAGGGAAATGTATATAAATAATTACAATTAATTATGATTAATTACAATTATTTATATCAGCTGCCAGTAGTAACTGTAGCAGAATTAATTTTCCATCAACTAATCTGTTCGTCCAGCGAACATTCAGTATAATTTTTATATCAACTCTAAGAAATGATATTTTCTTGGGCACAGAAAATAACTTCCTTAAAGTACTATTGCATTAGAGCATGTAGCTCGATCGGAATCGTAAAGGGACATTAATTTGCAAGGCAGAATCAGAATCAAAACTCATGTAATTTGTACACAAGAGTTTATTAACGAAGGACTAACACATAACTAATCTAAACAAACAACATGAAATCATTCATACATGGGGGAAGGGTCAGTGAGAAGCAGTTAGAGAGACCAGAGAATGTAGCTATGAAAAGAGTCAGTTAACCACCTGAGTGAAACCATCAGAGCTTGTACTAAACCTCTGTGTTGTTTAGTTAAATGTGCGATACTTGCATTGCCTTGGTCGATGAACAAGTGTCCGAATGCAGTCTCGGGTGAAAGTCTCGATGATTTGGAGCAGTGGTGGTTTTGGAGTCGCGATCTCGTTCTTCTGGGTCTGAAGAGTGGTGAACTCCAAAGATGTTCTGACTCGATGGTGACTGGGAGTTTCTTCCCATGTGAAAATTGAAGAAGAACCAAGAGCTGAGAGGGACCCAGCTGAAGTCCTGTGGTCTTTGGGGAATGGAAAGACAAGGCCGCAAGGCCTGGCACTGCTTAAAGTCCCGGCGAGTTCTAGCTCATCCTCCTCATCCTCTTAGGTTCTGAAAGAACTCATGTGAGACGAGTGAAGAAAGCTAAAAATGCGGAAGAGAGAAATGTCTGTTCAAGGACATTTCATGAGGATGGATTCCAGGGTTGAGTGAAAGTGTCTGGCTCTTTGTGGTCGAGAGCCACAGCTCTAGATGTTGGGGCCTGTCGGGCCTGCCGGGCATGCCCTGTGCCGGCTCAGGCTCCCCACGGGTTCCTCCACACGGGCAGCAATCGTGAAGAGAGCGAAAAGAGTGAAAAGAGGGAAGAGATCAATCGTTTGGTGCCTTTAAGCTCTCTGGAGGCTGTGCCTCCAGGAGGTCCACGAACCAATGGTAACTTTTTCTTTGGAGGGAAAGTTTACGACTCTTTGTCTGTGAGCATGGTATTTTGCATATGTAATTTGATTGGGTGTTGATGCAAAACTACTAAGGTTTCTTAAAACACTAATATGTTACATAGGTATCAACATCTAATTTACACCATCTTTTAGATCATCAAAATACGAATACAAAGAGGCCAAACATGGCATAGGTGGGTTATACGACAAGTCATCTATCATAACGCATGCATAAAACAGTTGAAAGACAAATACAATACAACAGACAAAATTAAAATGCAATGCAGTAATACTGTACACAATGACCTGGGCTATGTGTGATAAGAAGGTCAAAGAAAGGTTTGTCTGTAAATGAATGGGAAAGAGTCTATTTCTATAGGCATTGTGTTTCTCCTATGGGCAAATGTAGCATGGGCAAATGTGCATTCCTCTGGGCAATAAAACCTCTTATCAGATAGTCGTCCTGGCAACTGAGCCCTTTTGGGGTGTTAGTTGCTTTGGGGGTTGTCTCCAGAGCTCCAGCATGTAGCTGGCTTGTTGCGTTTAAATACTATTTGTTAAATGTAACAAATGACTGTATGTCTGATTGGTCCAGATGCTACACACTACTGTCAATCATTCAGGGCTCCACTGACAGAGAGACAGAAAAAGGCTGTAAAATGTTTTGCCACGTGTCCTGAATACTACGGCCTGTCACCCTGAAAGAAAGGAAGTAAATTAATACATTAAAACATCATACACTTCAAATATCTGAACAATATACTTAGTCAATAGACATTCAGAGTGAAATTGATATTCAGGACAATGAGTGGAAACACTTACCATTGTATTCTCATACACATTTTTTGTCATCTCAATATTACAAGGTTTGGAATTATTCATCTTGGCGTTAAAGGAAAAAAAAAAAAAATAGGATAGAAAATTGAATAAAAATTTTATAACTATTAGGTCACCTATAATAATAGCATTAGTGTTCACATCAACAGACTATAACAACAACTTACCTTTACATTCCCATACAACGGTTCATATGACTCAACATCAGATGTTGAACGTCTGTCATGATCAGGTCTGGAAAGATTCATCTTTGACATTTAAGAAACAGACAAATGTAGAGGCAAAATAAATAACTAATACTTTTAAACTCTCTCTCTCTCTCTCTCTCTCTCACTTCTGGTGTGATTGTTGGGAGTGAACGGACCATGGTGAGGGTGAGTGTGTTTGTAGCTGTATGCTAGGAACTTTTTTCTTCTATCTTTTTTGTGTGTGTGTTTGTTTTGTGTGTGTTGAATCGTTCAGTTGTTAGTATTTAGGGGTGGTTGCATCTGAAACCAGCGTTGTGCTGGGAAGCATGACGAATCAAGACGCAATGAGTTTTGAAAATTTAACCTGCCGTCATGGAGTAAAAGTAGAATCTAAAATTAGTGTAGAACAATGTTGTTTGGCAGTGGGAGAGATTGTAGGATATGATAATATTGTCTCAGCATCACGGATGAACAGTGCAATCGTTCTTTTTTTCAAATCAATTGAAAAGGCAAACGAGGTTGTACAAAGTGGTGTGGTGTTGAATGGTTCACTAGTACCCGTTTTGCCACTGAGTAATCTGTCTAAAAAAGTAATACTGTCCAATGTACCTCCGTTTATCAAAGACGAAGTACTGATGCAAGAATTATCCCGCTATGGAAAGTTGGTCTCCCCTATTAAAAAAATCCCTCTAGGGTGTAACCACCGTTGGTTAAACATCTAGTCTCGTTTAGAAGACAAGTTTTCATGGTGCTGAAAAACGGCAATGATGAGATCGATTTGGTTTTCAAGTTTAAAGTTGATGGGTTCGATTATACAGTGTTTGCAACATCTGATATTACAGTTAAGTGTTTTCGTTGTAATAAAATCGGACATCTTGTTCGAGAGTGCCCGAATAAAACAGAGAGTGCGGATGCGAGCACAAGCTCGGAACGAGTAGTTTCTGCGGTTTCTTCTGCGGAGATCGCGGGTGACGCGGAGAGCCCCGGTATGACTGCAGAAGTCACTGAAAAAGAGCCGGGTTTAGTTGTAGCTGATGGAATTGAGTCTAATACAACAGAGAACGTTGCTAAACCATGTAAAAGTGACACTTCTCAACTGGCTGATGGACAGTTTGAGCAATCTGAAAGCATTTGTGTAATAGACATTGAGGAAATGGATGTTGAAGGCAATGTGGTTGATTTTGAGACAGAAGTGGGATCTGTCTTTAAAACTCCAGTTAAAAGAAAGAAAAAAAGCTGTGGAAAGGTTATTAAACTAGTAAGGAAAGATGACGGTGGCAGTGAGAATGTGGGCTCTGACAGTGATGGAAATTCCTCTGATTCGAATTTGTCTCAGTGTTCTAATTTGTCTGTCACTTCTCAAAGCGAAAACCTGAGTTGTTTGTATAGAGCTGAAGACATTAGCAGATTTCTGCAAGAAACAAAGGGGATGAAAGGTGTACAAGTTGAAGATTTTTTTTCTGATTCTAAACAATTTATAAATGATGTGAGGTATCTAACGAAAGAAGGAGCCTTTCAAGATGTAGAGGTTTACCGTCTCAGAAAAATTGTGAACAAACTTAAAAAAAAAATCAAGGATGATGAATTTGCCAATGTTTAAAAAATGACAAATTTTAAAATTGGCACTTTAAATTTAAATGGTGCCAGAGATAGTAATAAAAGAATGATGCTTTTTGAGTTTGTCAGACAAAAACAGATTGATATTGTGTTTCTACAGGAAACACATAGTGATTCTAAAAATGAGATAGATTGGAGAAGAGAATGGGATGGGCAGATTATTTTAAGTCATAAATCCTCCATTAGTGGGGGGGTTGCTGTTCTGTTCTCAAAAAACTTTTTACCTTTATCTTGTGAAGTAGACAAAATAGTTGGAGGTCGTTTTTTAAAAATTAAAGCTAAATTTGAAAATACGATTATGGTGCTTATGAATTTATATTTACCTAACAAAGGATTAGAAAGAGTTCTTTTCTTTGAAAAAGTAGACGTTGTTTTGAAAGGGTTAAATCCTGAAGAATTGTTATTTATAGGTGGAGATTTTAATTGTACTGTTAATAAGCTTGATAGAAATCATATAGAACCAAGTATTGCTTCTCAGAAATCTTTAATACAACTTATAGAAACTCATGATTTATGTGATATATAGAGAAGTATGAATCAAGGTGTCAGACAGTATACTTGGGCACATAGCACTGAACACTCAATCTCTTTAGCACGACTTGACAGAATTTACAGTACTCAGCACCAACGTAATTTTTTTAAATCCTGTAAAATTATTCCAGTGGGGTTTTCCGATCATAATTTAGTTTTGTGCAATGTTTTTATCAAGTGTGTTAAGTGTAAAAGTGCATATTGGGCTTTTAATAATTCATTGTTAAGTGATAATAAATTTATAGAAAATTTTAGTTTTTTTGGGGAAAGTATTAAGCAGAAAAACTGTTGTTATGCTTCTTTGCAACAATGGTGGGATTGTAGTAAAATCCTTATAAAAGATTTTTGTGAAAAGTACACTCTTAATGTTACTCGGGACATAGTTCAGTCAATGGAAATTTTAGAAACGGAAATTGTGGCTTTACAGGATGTAATAACATCTAAAAATTATAGTAAAAAGTATATCGATGAATTGAAAAGGAAAAAAGGAGTGTTGGCAGACCTGTTGGGAATTAGAGCACAAGGAGGTCTAGTTCGTTCACGTTTTGAAACTGTCTCTCAAATGGATGCTCCTTCGAAATTCTTTTTTAATTTGGAAATGAAAAAAGGTCAGAGTAAAATAATTCATTCCTTACGGTCAGCTACAGGACAAGAATTAACTGAGCCTGATGACATACGAAGCTGTGCAGTTAGGTTTTATTCTGACCTTTATAAATCTGAACTTGTGGAATGGGATGCAGATGCTGATTATTTTTTGGAAGGACTGCCAAAGGTGGATGAAGGGTCTAACAATGACCTACAGCAGACTTTGTCATTGCAAGAGATGTATTCTGCCATGATGACCATGGAAAATGGTAAATCTCCAGGAATTGATGTTTTATAAAACTCTATGGCCCATCATGGGAGAGGAATTGCTGGCAGTTTTTAATGACAGTCTGAAAAGTGGAGTATTGCCTCTAAGCTGCAGAAGAGCAGTCATTACACTGTTGAGAGGTGATCTTCAGTGTATCAGCAATTGGCGCCCAGTTTCACTTTTATGTTCAGATTATAAAATTTTATCTAAAGTTTTGGCTCTAAGGCTTAGCAAAGTTTTAAGTAAATTGATTCATCCTGATCAGTCTTATTGGATTCCTAACAGGTCTATTGTTGATAATATTGCTTTAATTAGAGATGTTTTGGATGCTTCTAAACTTTTTGGAATCAATTGTGGCTTGATTTCTCTCGATCAAGAGAAAGCTTTTGACCGAGTTGAACATCTCTTTTTATGGAATACTTTGGAAGCTTTTGGTTTTATTCCTTCTTTTATATCAATGATTAAGACTATGTACTGTAACGTTGAGAGTGTCCTTAAGATTAATGGTGGTTTGAGTGCTCCATTTAAAGTTCAGAGAGGAGTTAGGCAAGGATGTGCCATGTCTGGTATGTTGTATTCCTTAGCCATTGAACCTTTACTTCAAAAGTTACAAGATCATTTAGAAGGTTTAGTTTTTCCCAGTTGTAATAATCCTTTATACTTGTCTGCTTATGCTGATGATGTTATTGTTTTTGTAAATGGAAAAGATGATGTAGATAAGTTGGGAAAAATTGTTAATGATTTTAAATGTATTTCTTCGGCTAAAGTCAATTGGGGGAAAAGTGAAGCTCTATTAGTGGGGAATTGGAGTGGAGATCCTCCCACTTTACCTGGAGGTTTACTTTGGAAAGGAGGAGGGTTAAAATATCTTGGTGTTTATCTGGGGAACGAGAGTTTTGTAAAAAAAAACTGGGAAGGGTTAATTGAGAAAATAAAAGGACGATTGGAAAAGTGGAAATGGCTACTCCCTCAGATATCGTATAGGGGGCGTATTCTTGTTATTAATAATCTTGTGGCATCTTCATTGTGGCATAAACTTGCTTGTGTGGACCCTCCAAATATGCTTCTTACAGACATTCAAAGAGAACTAGTAAACTTTTTTTGGGACAATTATCATTGGAGTACTCAAAGCATTTTGTTTTTGCCCAAGGAGGACGGAGGGCAAGGTTTAGTAAACCTTGTAAGCAGAAGAGCCACTTACCGTCTCCAATATATACAGAAAATTTTAATGGGACCATATACACTTGTATGGAGACCACTGGCATTAAGTATCTTGAAGAGAGTGGGTAATATGGAAATGGATTTAACATTGTTTTTAATGGATTATAAAAGATTCAATTTTACTGGAATTCCTGCTTTCTATCAAGGCTTATTTAAAGTGTGGGGCCTTTTTAAAAATCAGTGGATGGAACCAGCAATTTCTCTTCACTGGTTGTTGGAAGAACCGCTTATTTCTGGAGCTCGGTTTGATGTATCTGGAACTGATCTTCCTGGATTTACTGATTTTTTTATGGAGTAAAAGGATTTTTAAGCTAAAATATATTATTAATGAATCAGGACATGATTTGAAAAGATCTGAAAAAACTGCTACCCTTTTAGGGGTTCGATCAGTACGTTTTGCTAAGAAGTATCTTGACAAATTAAATATGGTTTTAACTGATGAAGAGAAGACTCTTTTAGAGGAGTTTGGTGCGGGGACTTTAGTCAAAGATAGACAAAGATCTTTTCCCAGATATTGAAATTCTCCCCACTATTGATGGGGATTGTTTCACTTGCCCTCTGTTATGTACTAAAATGAATGAATATATTGATTTCTGTACAGTGGAAGGAAAAAACGCTGTATAAATGTATTGTAAAGGTCTTTCATCAACACAATTTAAGGTTGAAAACAGATACAGTATGGAGAGAAAAGTTAGGAATTAACAATGAAACTAAACCTGTCTGGAGAGCAATTTACAAACCACCATTAACAAAAAAACTTGGTGACCTACAATGGCGAATTTTACATGGAGCTATAGCTGTGAATGCCTTTGTATCAGTTTTAAACCCCACTGTAAGTGACAAATGTCCTTTTTGTTTGGAGAGGGAAACCATATTTCATTGTTTTATGGACTGTAATCGACTTAACCCTCTTTTTGAACTGTTAAAAGTTCTTTTTAATTATTTTAATATTTGTTTTACAAAGCAAGATTTTATTCTTGGGTTTTTTTATAGTTCTAAACAAAAGTCAGAATGTCATGTTATTAATTTTATGGTGGGACAAGCAAAATATGCTACATATATATTACTAGGAGAAATAAGATGGAAGAGAAGTCAGGACAAGATGTTGTTTTTGTTTTTAGAAACATGGTAAAAGCAAGAATCCTTATTGACTTTAATTTTCATAGATTAATGAGTATGATAAATGTTTTTGAAATTCAGTGGTGTTGTAGCATTTTATGCTCAGTTGTTGATGGAAAAAATTGCTTTTGTAAGAGAATTGATGTAAATATGTATTTTATTTATTTGTTGTATGTAAAGTGATATAAATGTTCAAAGGATAATTGTTTTCAATAAAGTGATTGTAAATTTCAAAATTTCTCTCTCTCTCTCTCTCTCTCTCTCTCTCTCTCTCTCTCTCTATATATATAGTCACAAATGCATTCAAACTTTTAGTTAGTATTTTGTTTACTGATGAGACTATTGATTACTAAACTAATTTTTCTCACCTGAATTTCAAGTGTGTCTTTTCTCTTTTTCATTTTGCTTCTCCTTAGAAATAATAAATAGGTTACATAAAAGAGTATAGAATTAATATGTTGTATTAAAACAGTACTGACCTCTGATGCATTTGATAATATTTTTATTGGTCAATACAAAAAAAAAAAAAAAAAAAATCTTCCAACAAAATTATTGTTTATAGAAAGTTACCATGACCACTATTTTTTTCCCCTTTACTGAAGGTTATAAATGAGGTTAACCTGTGATCAAATACTACACACATCGTACCGAATCATAGATGGACTGGTGGACACTGAGACACGTTTTGGTGCATCTAAAGAGGACAAAAATGAAATGTGTAGATCCAAACATACAATTTACATATAATTTACAACCACTCATATGACTAAAGTCTGTTTTTAGGCTACACTGTAAAAAAAAAATAAATAAATAAAATAAAAAACAAACACAATTTGTTGAGTCAGCTTAAAATAATTTGTTACCCTGCTGCCTTAAAATTTTAAGTTGAGTCAGCTAAAATAAGTTTAGTCAACTTGAAATGTTAAGTTGTACTAAGTAACAACTTAGATATTTGTGTTTGCTAAACTTAACAGTTAAGTAAGTAACCCAGCTGCCTTAAAATTTAAAGTTGATTCAACTCAAATATCTAAGTTGTCACTTAGTATAATTTAACATTTCAGGTTGAATAAACTTTTTTTGAGTTGACTGAACTTTAAATTTTATGGCAGCCAGGTTACAAATTATTTTAAGTTGACTCAACAAATTGTTTTTTACAGTGTAGTTGTCGTCATGTGTCTTTAAAATGTAAACACCCCTACATAAATTTGAAACAATCATTTTTCATTATTACTTTTTTTCTTTAACATTTATAATTATTAAAAAGTTATCAAAACTGACTCAGCGCATCAAAACTAATTATGTTGTGACCAAAAATGTCTAAAATGAATTAAAATGATTGTCTATGACATTCTTTGAAGTGTAGCTATGGCAAGCAGTCATACAAGCCACATGTAAAATAAAAAAAAATAAATAAATTAAAAAAAATAAAAAGCCCTGGTGGTGCAATGTGACGGTTTGTGAAAGAATTATTTACTTGTCACTGCAGAATCTGACAGTAAGACTCTCCAATGGGTTTGGAGGCCATCAGATTATTTTTTACTGTTTTTGTGACATTTCACTGTATTGAAAAATGTGTGCATGCATGGGGACCCCACATGAGGCTCAGCTCTATTCGAACACTGCATAAACACTCCAAAAATTATTAAAAAGAACTGATGAATCTGTACTCACACATGACATGGAGATGAACAGCAGGAGAGATGTAAGTGTGTCCATGTAGAGCACAGCTATATCTGCCTGCATCCTCTCTTCTGACTGACTGCAGCAGGAGTTCATTGTTTCTGTCTCTTCTCTCAGTTAATGGCTGTGAGTTTCTGTACCAGATGAATGTTGCTCTGTCAGTCAGAGTGCAGCTGCTTTTACATGTCAGATGGACTGAATCTCCCTCTGTCACTCTCTCAGGAGACTCCACCTGAAGATCTGAACACAACACACACATTATATCTAGTGCTGCTGTCATACACTCATTATTATTCAACATAATGCACAGAAGAAGAGTGAAACCTCATGAAAGTCACCTGTGACAGTAAGAGAAACTCCATGTTTACCAAGCCATCTTTCTTCTGTTACATTTGTTATGAATCTGAAATGGTACATGTGTGAATCCTTCTGTGTCACATGATTCAGTCTGATGGTGCAGTTCTGCTGTTTATCTCCCAAATACTGAAGCCTCTGACTGTATTCAGTGTCATTAGACAGATCTGGATACTCTACACCCTTTACAGTGTTTTTGGTCCAGAATGCTTTCATGATCTGATGTCCAGTAGGGTATGTATAAGTGCAGCTCATTATCACTGATGAGTTCTTTAGTGCACAGATGTGTGAATGACTGTAACTCACACCCCAGTCAGCACTAGAAACCCCTGAAACACAGAATTCATATAGTGAACAAAATAGCAACAGCTTTTGCATCAAAGACATTAGTGGGAAAAACTTCATCCAAAATCTCTATCAGTGTTTCTGAACGTTGCAGCAACTCACTGTGAATCAAGAGCAGGAAGATCAGAGGAAGAGGAGGAGCCATTCTGACTGACATCAGCAAAGCAACACCTACAACAATTGAAAAGTGGCTTATTTCAGCTGTCATGAATTGGTTTATTTTGGCTAAGCTTGTCTAAACTTGTTTTTACTGTAATTTTATAAGACAGTAAACATGTAATTACCATTAGTTCATTGTCTGATTAGATACTAGTGTTTGTTGAGGTCTAGTCAGACTCAGAAAGGCTGTGGTTAAGATAGTTTAGCACACATGCACTTAACTTCCGTTTTCTGCCCAGTGCAAATCGAGCCCATCTACAACACTAAGAGCAACTTATACACATAAGAAAAACTCATACAATCCTGCTCTACTAATGGTCAGTATCAACTAGCAGACCTGTACAAAACATGCCTTAAAAGACTAAATAATTTTATGCAACCACACACACACACAATATATATATATATATATATATATATATATATATATATATATATATATATATATATAAAGATATGTTTATGCTATTTTTACACTGAGGCTGGTTTTGTCCTATAAAGATAAACAGCTGTATTCATAATAATATAATATATTACAATAAATGATTAAACATCTTATCTAAAAATAAATACAAAATAAATCAGACCATATACTGTATTTAGATCAAATATCATTTGGATTTATATACATTTTTGTAGATTTATTTACTGAGAAAATCACCGTTAAAGTTGTCCAAATGAAGTTCTTAACAATGCATACTAAACAAAAATTAAGTTTTGATATATTTACAGTAGGAATTTTGCAAAATATCTTCATGGAACATGATCTTTACTTAATATCCTAATGATTTTTGGCATAAAAGAAAAATCATTAATTTTGACCCATACAATGTATTTTTGGCTATTGCTACAAATATACCCTAGCGACTCAAGACTGGTTTAGTGGTCCAGGATCACATATGACGTGTAACGTTGAGTGAAGGACGAGAGGCGAGCGGATCCAATTGCGAGCTTTTATTAAAGGGACGAGGCAAAGACATGGTCGTACAGGCAGGGTCGAAACAGGAGCAAACAGGTAAATCAAAGGCAAGACGTGGAGAATAATCCAATAACAAGAGCGAGAGTCCAGTAGGCAGGCGGCGAGACAGTCAAGACGAGATGGCCAGGCAAGGGAACTAGGAACTCGGAAACAAGGGAACGCTAACAACAATAATAATAATAACAATCCGTGGCTTGCATGGGGAAAGACCTGGGCTTTTATAGTGCCGCTGATTGGTCGCATGTGTTGACGCAATCAGCGTGATGGGTGATGGGAGTAGTAGTCCGGGGTGTAGTACAACAGTCAGTGTGTAATAAGGTGAGAGCGACATCTGGT
The DNA here is from genome assembly GCA_036247105.1 of Cirrhinus mrigala. Lineage (NCBI taxonomy): Eukaryota > Metazoa > Chordata > Actinopteri > Cypriniformes > Cyprinidae > Cirrhinus > Cirrhinus mrigala. The sequence continues at coordinate 489,430 of CM070007.1, forward strand.
GGTGACCGGTCCGCAGAACACCGACCAGATTCGTAACATAACGTTTTGTTATATGCCACCATTTTTGCCACCTTATGCTAAAACACTTTTAATTCACACTACAATTGATTTGTGATAACTTTGCAAGTTTTTTTTTTAACAAAACAAATACAAAACATTTTAATATATAATGCAAAACCCAAAACACACACAAAATACTATAACAATGAAGTTGTGTCTTCAGGGCCTAATTGATGACAAAGAATCTATATAAATCTGAAAAAAATAGGTAAAATACACTCTTACCTTTTTCACCAACACTACAAATGAGCAGGACAAAAGCAGCACTTTGTTTTTTCACACTTTAAGCTACACATAGTCAGCACCTTATATTTTAACATGTGGTCTTACTTGTAACACTTCACATTGGTGGTTTTATCAAGGCAACAGGGCAACATCACAGAGAACACATTTGACTAAAGACATAAAAGTTAAACTGAAACAAACTACGTCAGTCCATACAGATGCTTGTGTTATAAGCTTTTCAAACTTGCTTATTCTTCTATTGAACCAATAAAATAATTGCTTGTGATAAAGTTTGATTACTATATCGATTTGGTAATAAAATAAACTATATTAACTTTAAAACATGCTGCTGAAGTACTTCACTGCAAAATAATAATAATAATAATAATAATAATAATAATAATAAATAAATAAATGTTTCAACTTAAAAAAAAAAGGGTTTGTGCTAAGTTTAATCAACGTGAAATGTTAAGTTGTACTATATGAAAATGTGGATATTTGAGTTGAGTAAACAACATTTTAAGGCAGCATGAACACTTTAAGTTGAAACTACTTTTTTATGTTGAATGTTACAGATGTTTCCTTTGAATGTTTTCAGATTCTCATCATATGAGTTCTTTTTATTAAGTTTATTTTTTCTGAAAGTGGCCTTATGTCACTTAATTGTTGCATCTGCATTCTGTGGTCTCTCACTGTAAATATTGTCATAAACGCAGTTATGCATTCATATATATATATATATATATATATATATATATATATATATATATATATATGTATTTAACTTATATATGATATATTGAATTTATATATTTAACTCCATTTTTGCACTAGCAGCATTTCTAAGTGTGATCATGTGACACTCATAAAATCATCCCTCATTCACTATTCTTTACATCACAGTGCAAAAACTCTTTCCATCACCATGTCCCTTAAGGTGTTCTGTGTAAGCTCACATCTTTACTGCAGCAAACCCTGTAGATACCCATAAGGCCTGTCCAAATACTCACACTTGCAGTCTTTGCACATGACCACTTACATGACATGTTTCCTGTATTTGGCTCAAGTGTTCAAGTGGGCGTTAAGACCGCAGGTCTTTGTAGAACTTCTGACTACCTGATGAGACACACTCACAGGGCTTATTTTGGTTTTTAATAGGCTATTTTACATTTTAATAGAATGTATAAATGTCTGTTCAGTAATTGTGGCGATTGCAATTAAGCCATAAAAAGAAAACACTCTCAGCTTACTTGAGTCTCAAGCAAGCATATGCCATAGTGATAAAAGAAACCAGAAAAAAAAAGTGGCATAACCAGAAAAAAAAAAAAAAAAAAAAAGTGGCCTCACACCTCTTAGCTGTCTTATACCTCAGGGACTCAACCGAGAGCAGTTCTCAGAATATATTAAAGGAAGTCCAAGTGTCACTTAAGCACACTTAAACAGTGTGTCTAAACTGAACACAAAACAAGAGAGATGAAAGACCCAAAAAGGATAAAACTTTAAGATCAATAAAATATTCACTTTTCTGAACAAAGGAAATTCACTGTTCCAAATAGAAAGGAAAGACTGAAAACCACACAACAGCTTTGTATTGTAAGCAGGCTAATATTTTAATCCATAATCACACCATTGCGTTCGCCTTCAATAAAAAAAAATAAAAAAAATGCTAATGATAGTTAAGGACAACAGCAGAGTACAAGGTGTTATCAGTTAATATAATCACTTAAATTTGACTGAGGTTTTCTTAATACAGAACTGTCATACTTCAGACTTGATCAAAATATTACTCCTATGAGCTACTTTTTATGCCACTTTGTTGACATTTAAAATCGCAGATACGCTTTCATTTTACAAAGAAAGTAAATACATTGGTCGTGGTCACCAGCAGGGGGGCGCAAAGACCACACAAAGTATGGTATCATCACTGGGACAAACCAGATTAATACCAGCTAAACAGTAAACAGCATTGTAGGTTATCAGTACTGTTACTACAGTAAAGCAAGAAAACAAACTGTACGGTACAGATTGTAAAGGAAAAATACATTTGCATTGGATTACATAATTTTGTTTCAATTTATGCTGCTTTTCAGGACTCCACACTCATGTGATACATAAACGCTATAAAATGTTTTGCCATGTTTCCCAAACACTATGACCTCTTCCTGTTAACCTGAAAGAAAGAAAGAAAGAAAGAAAGAAAGAAAGAAAGAAAGAGGTGAATTAAACAATAAATGATGCAGTTCAAATTTCTGCTTAGCATAAGATGACTTATTAATACAAGTTATTTCATCAGCAAAACTTACCCTTACATTCTCATACACATGTTCATTCATCTCAGCACCACAAGCTTTACGTCTGTCATGATGAGGTCGCGAATGATTCATCTTTGGCATAGAATAAAAGCATAGAAAATAAATAAATAAATAAATAACTCACTACATGACTGTATTCAAGCTTTCAGTTCTTGATTTACTAGTCAATTTACCTGATCAATACACTACTGATAACCAAACTCATTTTCTTACCTGAAACTCCTGTGTGTCATTCCTCTTTTTCATCCTGCTCCTGTTTGAAGACATTGAGTGAGATTTTTAGATGAAAATCTGTTTAGTTTGTCTAAACTGTGCATTAACATTTTACACTTCTGATCATGTGTCCGCTTTTAGTCTGACAACAAATTTCACTTCATTCTCAATATTTGTGAAGAAAACATTAAATTGTCTCTGATCGAATACTACACACATCTTACCAAATCATCAACATTGTGATGATAACTGCAGCTCCACAAACCACTCCAATGGACATGTACAATATCACCTGATGTCCTACAACAGAGACAAAAGAGTAAAACACCTGAACACATTCAACTGCTTCACTTTAGAAAGAGTAAATGAGCTGCACCACCTTTAACAACGACAGTAACAGCATCTGATCTCTGAGATCCATGTTGATTGTGAGCCTCACAGTAGAAGCGTCCACTCTGTAGTGCACTGAAACTCTGTCCAGATCCAACAGCTGAGGATTCATCCTCCTTAAACCAGCTGAAGTTCAGAGCAGGTGGGTTTGAATCACAGCTGCAGATCAGAGTCACTGAATCACCTTCCCAGATCTGACCAGACTGAATGATGGACAAGGAGATGTTCCTGGGTGGGTCTGATAACAATCACCAGATTAATTATTTAAGACCTCTTATACATTTTTAAATTGCTCATGTCAACTGAAATGATGAAAACAGAAATAGAAAACTGGCATCTTTTGTTTTATGACAAACTCACACATGATGTTTAAAGTCACAGCATCAGAGTATGTCTCTATCTGATCATATCTGGACTTGCACTTGTATTTTCCACTGTGATCAGAGCTGATCTTTGAGATGCTGTAGATTCTTCCAGATTCTACAGTCGTTCCTCCTTTAAACCAGCTGATTTCTGCAGGTGGGTTTGAATCACTGCTGCAATTCAGAGTCACTGAATCTCCCTCCACTATTTCACCAGATGGACTGATGGAGATCACAGCATTCACTGGAGGATCTAGACAAGATGTATTTAAATTTTAGTCTCTAATTGAAAAATCAGTCTGTGAAAATAGAATTACGCACGCAGTACCACTTCGAACTACCACCATCACATCAAAACATGAATATTATATATATGTGACCAGCTGGACTTTCCTAACTCAAATAATCAGATGAATTTTGCACACATGGACCTGGCATTGCTTTACACTTATTTAGCATCTAAACTGCAATATTTAACATTTACACATTGGTTGCTTTAAACAACATGATTTCAGCACAAAAGCATGACCTTAGCAGCTGCATATTTTAAACACTCAAGACACTACCTGAATACAAAACAATACAAAGTTGGTGAAGGATCTGACGGTCCTCAAATGCAAACTGTGTGTGTTTTGCCTCAGAGCAACCATACATTTGTGTTGTGTTTTGCTTTCTTTTTATATATTCTTCATTTATTCTTTATTCATTCATTTAGAATCATTACTCATTTCATCATTTTATTACTCCATTTAATCATATAATCATTTATAATAATCATTATACTCATTTATATATTAATTTTATTGATTCATTAATTGATTAGTCATTTATATTATATTATATTATAGTTGTTTTTTTATATATTTTTTCCATTGTAGTTTAGTCTTATGACTGTGTAGTTTCAAGGGCTGTTTGTCTTCATGAATTAGAGATACAAGGGAATGTTTATGGAAACTCAAGATTTATGGGATGTTGTTGTGAATCAGTTTGGTATAACAATACTTGTTGAATTTGTGTTCTCCAGACGAAGTCTGAGCATTGAGACATACACAACTAAGACTATTCAATAAACTCTGCTCCTTTTTATCATCATTACTTCTCCTCGTCTCCTGCTTCTACTCTTTTCTGGCTTCCATCGGTCAACTTCAGAACTGACACAAACCTGCTGTTAGTGGGGTTGGGGTAACTACAGCTTGCTGACTAGTTGTTCTGTTACCGGAAAGACTGATATTTTCTGACGGGATCTGGCGTCCGGGGCTGGATCCTAATTGTCTGCCGTAGGGACCTGATCTAACATTGGGGAAAAAAGACTTTTCAACGCTGCAATTTTTTGCGAAATCCAAAATCAGAACTACTAAAATTAGATTAGTTTATGAAAGCTGATTATATCAAGCACTTCACCAAACTATATGCCTTTCAAACTGTGACAGGCAGTCCAAACCCACTGCCAGTTGTCATGACCACCACCAATTTTTTTAATAGTTTGATAGCACAGAATTAACTGTTAACCTAAAATATAGACTAAAACATTAGACTGCAATACAATGCATTATTAACTAAAACTAATAGTAAACAGCATTAAGTTGGCATTTGTATACAGCTGTGCTCATCATGAGAAACCTCCCTCATGAACTGTCCTTATTATTGTCCTGTATTTGGAATATATTTAAGAAGCATCATCATAAACTGTTTATTTCCTCTGTTTTGTCTGAGGTTTATATCTGTCATAAGAGAATGCCACCCGTTTTTGATGCTCTCAGCAGCTCTCACAGGAGCTTGAAGCTCATCTGATAGTGCTCAATCATATTTTGCTGTAGAACAGTAAATGAAAAAAAAAAAAAAAAGTTTTAAATTTATATTTACAAATCAATGTTCACACCAACATCATGTTAGCATACTGTTCATGTCTTGTGGCTGTACTATTAAAGTAGTGAGTATTTTTAACAATTACTTCAGTCAAAAAAATGTTGCAGCCTAAACTTAAACTTTATGTAATTCTATTACATACAAATTTTCATCCATTTAGATTACATAGTTTGTAACGCTGTGTCAATGCTACTTGAACACACTGTAGTGTGGAAACACATGAACACTGAGCAGGGCTTGTTTAACACTGGGAACTATTACATAAACTTTGTGTGTTTCATTCACGTATGACTGATGCATTTGAATCACATTAAGTTTATTGATTTGTTTATATTAAAACTATGTAATCTAAATGCATGGAAAATTTGTATGTAATTGAATTACATACAGTTTAAGTTAAGGCCGCAACATGTAAAGGTTTTTTTTTTTTTTTTAAAGAAAATGAGGGACAAGTGACTTTGAAGGAAATCTTTAAAGAATATACTCACATCTGACGTTAAGCTGTATATCAGGTGATGTGAGATAGTAATCGTGTCCATGTAGAGCACAGCTATATCTGCCTGCATCCTCTCTTCTGACTGACTGCAGCAGGAGTTCATTGTTTCTGTCTCTTCTCTCAGTTAATGGCTGTGAGTTTCTGTACCAGATGAATGTTGCTCTGTCAGTCAGAGTGCAGCTGCTTTTACATGTCAGACGGACTGAATCTCCCTCTGTCACTCTCTCAGGAGACTCCACCTGAAGATCTGAACACAACACACACATTATATCTAGTGCTGCTGTCATACACTCATTATTCAACATAATGCACAGAAGAAGAGTGAAACCTCATGAAAGTCACCTATGACAGTAAGAGTCACTCCTGGTTTACCAGTCCATTTTCCTTTTGTTACATTAGTTCTGAATCTGAAATAGTACATGTGTGAATCTTTCTGTGTCACATGATTCAGTCTGATGGTGCAGTTCTGCTGTTTATCTCCCAGATACTGAAGCCTCTGACTGTATTCAGGGTCCTCAGACAGATCTGAAGACTCTCCAACATTTGTTTTGGTCCAGAACACTTTCATGATCTGATATCCAGTAGGGTATGTATAAGTGCAGCTCATTATCACTGATGAATCCTTTAGTGCACAGATGTGTGAATGACTGTAACTCACACCCCAATCAGCACTAGAAACCCCTGAAACACAGAATTTATAGTGAACAAATGGGTATCCAATGTCATGTAAATATCTCCTGAATGTTTCTGACGTGCTGAAGACACAAACCGTGAATCATCAGCAGGAAGATCAGAGGAAGAGGAGGAGCCATTCTGACTGACATCACCATAGCAACACCTACAAATAAATGGGTGGTTTTAAAGTTTGTTTTTATAATATTTTTATGTAACACTGTACTGTCTTATAGGGTAATAGTTAGTAAACATCTATTACAGTTAGTTAGTTTTGATGCTGGTGTTTATTGAGGTTAAGAATTTTTCTTTTAAGACTGGTTTCTGTGCAGGCCATAAGCCTTTAACTTCCTCTTTCTAGCCAGTACAAGTCGAGCTCCATCTGCAGCTGCTGACCAAGATAGTTTTGTGGCTTAAACTACAGAATAAAACCGCAGGTCACACCAAAACATCCAAAACAAAACATATATCAGCTCTTGCAACAGGCTGACAGTACATGTACTAAAAACCACATCTAATTACCAGATAAAGATTTTAAAAGTCAACCACAACATTTCATGTGTGCACTTGACAGATGCTTTCATCTAAAGTAACTCACTGTGACGATGCCAAAGACGAATCGTGAGACGAGGGATCCATATGCAACAACTTTAATGATAAATCAGACAACTTAAACAGGCGTTGGTCAACAATGGCGGACTGGTGTGGTGAAGGCAAATCCAAGCGGGTCGTAATAGTCCGTGCAAGGGGTCGGGGCAGGCGGCAATCAAAGGCGATAGTCCGTGGGGAAAGCAAGGGTCGATAAAGGGCAGGCAGCAGAGGTTCACACACAGTAAAGGCAGTCCGGTTGGCAACGAGTAAGCAGTCCGATAGATAAACGCTCAGGATTGAAAACATAGTCAACAAAACTTCGCGGGGAACGGCCCAGCGAAGCACGCTGAAATGGCCGCCAAACAGGAAGTGAACCTGGGTAACCCGGAACCGGAAGGGAAAGCCCCAGGCAGGGGATTGTGGGTAATGCAGTTCAAAACTCCGGAGAGGGTTCCCGCTGGTGCGGTACGGGGGAAGCCACAGAGACCGCGTTCGTGACAGAGCCCCCCCCCTGAGAGTGCCTCCTGGCACGAGGAGGTGGCCGACGCCGGGGTCTACCCCTACCTCGGGGTCCTGGCCGATCTGGGTGAGCAGAGTGAAAGTCCGCGGTGAGGGAAGGATCCAGGATGTCCTTAGCGAATACCCAGGACCGTTCCTCGGGGCCAAAGCCCTCCCAGTCGACCAGATACTGTAAGTGACCGCTCCGGCGTCGGGAGTCCAGAATGGAATTGACTCGGTAAGCCTCCTCGCCGTCGATGATCAGGGGGGCAGGTCTCTGGGGAGCGGTCTCCTCTAGGATCTCCACCCCGTCCGGGGCACCAGCGGGCTTTAACAGAGAGACATGGAAGGTGGGTGAGATACGATATTCAGCTGGTAATGCAAGTCTAAAAGATACAGGTGTGATTTGACGGATAATTTTGAAAGGACCCACGTACCTGGGGCTTAGCTTTCTACAGGGTAGGCGCAGGCGGAGGTCCCGGGTCGAGAGCCATACCCATTGGCCGGGCTCGTAGGGAGGGTTGGGTCGGCGGCGACGATTAGCCTGGGCCTGGGTCCGGCGGACGGCTCTTTGAAGGTGAACATGGGCCCGATTCCAGGTGGCCTCGCTCATGTGCATCCAGGAGTCCACGGCCGGGAGGTCAGAAGGCTCTCCGGACCAGGGAAACAAGGGAGGTTGAAAGCCCAGTGTACATTGAAAAGGTGTCAGGTTGGTTGAAGGTTTGCGGATGGAGTTCTGGGCGTATTCGGCCCAGAGGAGGAAACGACTCCAGTTCTCTTGGTGGTCATGACAGTATGATCGGAGGAAACGTGTTAGTTCCTGATTGAGTCTCTCTACCTGTCCATTGGCCTCTGGATGATAACCTGAGGTCAGGCTGACGTTTACTCCTAGGAGGCGGAAAAAACTGGACCAGAGACGTGAGGTGAACTGAGGACCCCGGTCCGATACAATGTCTTCGGGGAGACCGTAGAAGCGGAACACCGTGTTGCAGAGGGCCTCAGCCGTTTCCAGAGCTGTTGGTAGTTTGGGGAGCGGAATGAGACGGCAGCCCTTGGAGAACCGATCGATTACAGACAGGATGGTGGTGTGTCCCTGTGATGGAGGAAGATCGGTGATGAAATCTACGGCTATGTGAGACCAGGGGCGTTTGGGAACAGGTAGGGGTTGAAGCAGCCCAGCGGGTAGTTGGCGAGACGCTTTGGTGGTGTTGCATACCACACAGTTCTTGACATGGTTTACAGTGTCTGAACGAAGTGATGGCCACCAGAAACGGTTGTGGAGCAGGTCAATGGTGGCCTCTATACCGGGGTGTCCTGAGCTTGGGGTGGCGTGTACGTCAGAGAGGATCCGTGTGCGGAGCTCCGCTGGAACATAGGTGCGATCTTCGGGGCATTCCGTGGGTGGAGGGTCCCGGGAGTGGGCCTCCGAAATCTCCGTCATGAGATCCCAGGTGACCGGTGCGATGAGCATGGAGGGAGGCAAAATAGTCTCTGAACGTGGAGGGGCATGGTCAGGCTCAGGCTCGTAGACTCGTGATAGGGCATCGGCCTTGAGGTTCTGGGAGCCGGGACGATAACTGATGGTGAATTGGAAGCGTGTGAAGAAAAGCGCCCAACGGGCCTGTCGATGGTTGAGTACCTTGGCGGTGCGGATGTATTCCAGATTTTTATGGTCGGTTAGGATGATGAACGGATGTTGAGCTCCCTCCAGCCAGTGCCTCCACTCCTCTAAGGCTAATTTGATAGCCAGCAATTCCCGGTTTCCCACGTCATAATTCCTCTCAGCGGGGTTTAGTTTGTGTGAGAAAAAGGCGCAAGGGAAGGTCCGGGGTGGTTCTCCTTGCCTCTGCGAGAGAATGGCGCCCACGCCGGTACTTGACGCGTCGACCTCCACGAGGAAGGGCAGTTGGGGGTCCGGGTGTTTGAGGACGGGTGCTGAAGAGAATCTGCGACGGAGTTCATGAAAGGCCTGTAATGCCTCAGGATTCCAAGAGAGCCGAGCGCTCCCCTTCTTGACCATTGAAGTGAGTGGTGCAGCCACCGAGCTGAAGTTGCGGATGAACCGCCGATAGAAATTCGAGAAACCCAGAAACCGCTGAAGTTCCTTTAGTGTTTTGGGTTGGGGCCAGTTCCGTACTGCGTTAACTTTAGTCTCGTCCATAGCCACGCCCTCTGGACTGATGACATAGCCCAGAAAGGAGATTTTTTCCTGATGGAACAGACATTTTTCCTCCTTAGCGTACAGTTGGTGGTGGATGAGACGCTTGAGTACGGCCCTGACATGTTGGATGTGTTCGAGGTAGGTGTTGGAGAAGATTAATATATCGTCAATGTAAACAATGACCCAGCGGTTTAGCATGTCCCGGAAAATGTCGTTCACAAAGGCCTGGAAGTAAGACGGACTGTTGGCCAGGCCGAAGGGCATGACCCGGTATTCATAGTGCCCTGCCGTCGTGGAGAACGCCGTTTTCCATTCGTCCCCCTCCCGAATGCGAATAAGATTGTAGGCCGAGCGAAGATCCAACTTTGAGTAGTATTTGGCGGATCGAAGCTGTTCCAGGGCTGGAGGAACGAGAGGGAGAGGATAGCGGTACTTCACGGTGATCTCATTAAGTGAGCGGTAATCAATACAGGGTCGCAGTCCCCCATCCTTCTTTTTTACGAAGAAGAAACCGGCCGAGGCTGGCGAGGTGGATGGCCGGATGAATCCCTTGGCAAGCTCCTCCTTGATGTAGTTCTCCATGGCCTCTGACTCAGGCTGTGAGAGAGGAAATATACGGCCCCGTGAGGGAACGGCTCCTGGCATTAACTCGATGGCGCAGTCGCCTGGTCTGTGGGGTGGTAATTGAGTCGCTCTGACCTTGCTGAAAGCCTCGAGGAGGTCGTGGTATTCGTGGGGTATGGGGCTGCTCGGAGGAGACGAGGAGGACTTGGTTGGTGGCTGAGGCGCAGGAGACACGCAGTGCTTGTGGCAATGGGGTGACCAGTCCGTGATGATGCCTCTGGCCCAGGAGATGGTGGGCTCATGGAGGTTGAGCCAGGGGTATCCTAAGATGAGTGGTGACTGCGGTGAGGTAATGACGAAAAAACGGATTGATTCCTGATGGCGTGGTTCCAGACAGAGGGTGAGTTCATGAGTGATGTGTTCGACGCGACCTGTTCCTAACGGTCTCCCGTCGAGGGCGGCCACTGCCACGGGGGAAGAACAAGAGACAACAGGCAGCTGATTAGTTTTCACGAAGTCTTTGTCGATAAAGTTACCGGCAGCGCCGGAATCAATCAGAGCTGTGGTCTCAACAGTTATATCGACGGAGCTGAGCCGAACCGGAACCTTACAACAATTTAAACTGGGTCTGGAAACACTCACCGAGGTAGGAGGTCGGGGTGGTCGGGTCGGGCAGGTGGCCCGAATGTGTCCCGCTTGGCCGCAGTATAGGCACAGACTGTTGCGTAAGCGGCGCTCCCTTTCCTCTGTGGTAAGTTTCGTGGTTCCCAGCTGCATGGGTTCCGGATCTGAAGAGGCTGGGACGGGAGGCTGATGGGTTGAGGAGAAAGAACGGACGGGCCGGCGGGCGCGCATCACGTTGTCGATACGAATGGACTGGTCGATGAATTGACTGAGCGAAAGACCCTCGTCCCGGCAGGCGAGCTCCACCTGCAGATCTGAGTTCAGCCCTTTGCGGTAGTGAAGCTTAAGAGGTCCTTCATTCCATCCGCTCTGTGCCGCCAGCGTTCTGAAATCCAACGCGTATTCGGCGACCGTGCGTCGTCCCTGGCGCAGCGCCATTATTTGCTCGCCGGCGTCACCGCTCTCAGGGGTCGGCTGGAAAACCTCCTTAAAGCTGGTGAGAAAGGTGGCGAACGTAGGGTAAGCAGATTGCCCCAAATCCCACACAGCGGTTGCCCACTCCAGCGCCTTCCCGGTCAAAAGCGAGCAGACGAAGGCGATTTTGCTTTCGTCGGTAGCATACAAGTTCGGTTGTTGATTCACAAACAGCGTGCATTGAAGTAAGAAGCCCTTACATTTCGTTGGTGTGCCGTCGAACTTGTCCGGGAAAGCCAAACGAGGACTGGCAACGGCAGGCTGAACCGCCGGAGGTTGAGCGGGGGAAGGTGGGGGAGTAGCAACGGGAGATGCGGCTACCTGTAATCCTTGTACCGCGCGCACGAGCTGTTCGGTCAGGAGTGTTAAACGATCCAGTTGCTCCTGGTGCTGGGACAATCTGGTAGCTTGGGCAGACATCTCCGTGGCCAACTGAGTAGCTGTCGCTGGATCCGTAGGCGGCGAAGTTTTCTGTGACGATGCCAAAGACGAATCGTGAGACGAGGGATCCATATGCAACAACTTTAATGATAAATCAGACAACTTAAACAGGCGTTGGTCAACAATGGCGGACTGGTGTGGTGAAGGCAAATCCAAGCGGGTCGTAATAGTCCGTGCAAGGGGTCGGGGCAGGCGGCAATCAAAGGCGATAGTCCGTGGGGAAAGCAAGGGTCGATAAAGGGCAGGCAGCAGAGGTTCACACACAGTAAAGGCAGTCCGGTTGGCAACGAGTAAGCAGTCCGATAGATAAACGCTCAGGATTGAAAACATAGTCAACAAAACTTCGCGGGGAACGCCCAGCGAAGCACGCTGAAATGGAC
>CM070007.1:502258-598040 GCA_036247105.1 Cirrhinus mrigala
AGAAATAATCGTTTTCTGTGATAAAAACGGGGTTTTCGTGTAAATGAGAGGCCAAACCGCAGGGAAATATCTGCGTCTTCCCTTCGTGTAAACGGGGCCTCAGGTCTTGTTGTCTCTACTAATGAACTGATGAGTTGAATCAGGTGTGACAGTTGAGGGAGACACAGAAAATGTGTAGTGTTGGGAGTGCTCGCAGGACCGGTTTGAAAACCACTGATCAAATAAAACAGAAAACAAGAAAATATTAGGAGACAATAAAATAGAACAGAGAGAGAAACATTCTTGTTTTTTTTTTTTTTTTTTTTTTTTTTTAAGGCACCTTGATATCAACTTGACATCAAATATTTGCCTAGACTTGATCACAATGCTGTAACACTGTTTTAAATTCAGTTTGGACTGCAAATTCTTCAGTGTTGCAATAATAAATGTGTTTTATAAACATACATTTACAGTAGCCAAAGAAAAAATAATGATTAAAAAGTCAAGAGCCCAACTAAGGCAAATGCTTGTCTCCACAACAGTGACTTCTAACTTCTAAGGCTGTGGCTAAAGTCAGTTGTAGTTCTTTTGTTCCTGCTCATCTCTACACTTTGTTTTTTTTGTTCCTTGACATTCCCAGGGGTGGCACTTCACACACACACACACACACACGTTTGTTTTTGTGAATTGTGGGGTCTTTCCATAGACTTCTATAGATTTTATACTGACAAAACGATATTGTCTATCCCCTAACCCAACCCTAACCCTAAACCTACCACTTACAGAAAACATACACTTTTAGATAAACATAATATATAATTTAGTATAAATAATAAATTAATAGTATGAATAGCTACATGAATAAAAGTAAAGGTAAATGTAATGATAGCATGAGGTGTGGTTATTAAAGATATGGATTTCTGCACTAAGAGCTTTGAAAATGTGCACCGTTCATGTGGAAATTGCACCAAAGAAAAAAAAAAAAAAACATCTCAGAAATAAATACATGACAATGTACCCTACCCTAACTACATAAGAACAATACTCAAAGTACAAATGAAAAAAAAATAAATAAATAAAAAAAAAGGGACGAATGTCCGTTAAAAAGCAAAAAACGCCCCAGTGACATTTTTTTGAGTGTGTGTAAGTTCACAGCACTAGCCCATCCCTGGTGCCACATTCCAACACACTTTTTTGTTAGTGTTCCTTGTGGTAATTTTACCTTGCTATATAGGAATAATTATGTTTACACTCCGGTTACACACCTGTTCTTATGTTCGTGTTTGCATTTTTTTTTTTTTTTTTGAAAACTGCTGGATTTTAGTTCCGTGAGCAAGAATGAATAATCTTCACTAATCCACATTCATCTGATGTAGAAAAATCAAACAAATCCCAGCTAAAAAGCTATTTCTGAGGACAGCTGCATTTGTTCAACTGCATGTCATTTGTGGGAACGCCTCATTTTCAGAGCCGTACGTCCGTGTTCTTCACTCACAAGCTGACATAAAACAGGAGAACAACAGACTTAGCCATGGTCATGCCGTCCACGGAGAAAACAAATGCACCAGGTAATCAGGAGTTTATGGATATTATTACATTTGCCATATTATGGGTCAGTGGTTTCATGTTTTGAAGGATTTGGAAATTGATAATTTTCTTGTCAGTCTGCAGGTTAAGACAATGTGTATTACTACAGGCTTGTTTTATTTGGACATCATTCTGTTTGGTAAGTTTGTAAGACATTTTAAAGCAGATGTTAAAATAATGATAAAAAAAAACAAAAAAAAAAAACAAACATTTTATTTCTGCCGAACAAGACAACAAAGCTGTGTGGCATTCAAATAGACAACTGTGTAACTGCTGTAAAGTAGAATTCATAGGTTTTAACAGGAATCAATGAATTTGTATGTTTGATATTTATGCCTTTCTTTTGGCTGTTTGAAGCATTTGAGATTTTTTTTCTCAGTTTAGGTTTTATTTATTTACAGCATTTCACAGTTGGGTAGTTATTTCAGGGCTAAATACTGTAAAATTACATTATTATTTCCATTTAGCACACAGGCTTGTCTTGACAGTTCACATTCTCTGTAAACTAACACAGACTTCACTGAATGAGCGCTGGGCGCGTCAAACAGACAGAGCACAAGAGAAGAGGAATGCAATAATTTTGCATAAATACATCTCCATTTTTTTTTTTTTTCTTGTTAGACATTAAACGTAGGCTTAAATTTACACATGTAAGACAAGTAAATGTGTTTTATGACAGCAATAACAGTATATTCATAAAAAGGAAGTGTTGAAAATAACACAACTTTAGACGCCTACTTGACCTTTAACATTTCATTTGTGCTTTTTGATTTAAATTCTTTCAATTTGGCAGTTTTAACTTTTGCTAAATATTATCACAGGACCTCTGTGTTCAGTAAAATATGGTAGGTCATTTGCGGGGGAGTTTTTACTTTACAAATTACAGACATGGCTGATTTGCACAGGACTGAGATCACAGACAAACTCCGTAATTATGGCCCGAGCCCTGAAAATTGGCACACACCTTGGAATCTGCGGCCATTAGGGCCAGGCAGAGACTGGTACACGGGTGTGGCAAGGGGACTCTACAGCGCCCCCTGGAATTTGGAGGGTCATATATCACACATACTTGCACTTACACATATGAAACTCAGTACACATATAGAACTAATCAATCTGAACAACTTTTGCACTCTATGTCATTAGCTAATCCCAACAGGAAGTTGGTTATTCTGGGTTTTGTCAAAAACGCATGCTCTGGAATTTGATATACTAGTCCTAGGTTTTTTACCCAATTGCCACCAAACTTGGTCATCCTGATCTCAAGATATTGGGGATGAAAAATTGTGAGGGGATTTTTGATATCTCGAACGGTTTGGCCGTGGCGAGGCGTTGAATTATGGCGAGAAATGAAAAACAGGAAATGGCTAATAACTATTGCACACATTATCTGATTCTGATGAAACTTCAGTGGTTTGTTTGTTCTGTGATGCCGATCACATAGATGTGACTATTAGGAGTCAAATTTAAAGCGCCACCAACTGGCAACAGGAAGTGTGTCTCCTTTAAATATGCTTTGATATCACATGGTTATTTTTACCCGATTTGCTTCAAGCTTCATCAGAATAATGTCAAAACACGGCCGATAAGAATCTGTAAAGGGGTCGTTGATACATTAAATGCTGTTGTCATGGCAACGTGTCAAACTTTAACATTTGTTTCCTGTGTTTTTGGGGCAATTAATAAGCTTAGATTTTCATGAAACTCAACACACGCATCAGTATTAATGATAGTTAGACACTGGCAAAGGCTCATAAATGGGTGTGGAGGAGGAGCTCTATAGCGCCACCTTTTGTCAAAAGTGGGGGGGGTACTTTGAGCTACACACACCAAACTCGGTATGTATACTGGTCTGATCAAGCCGGATAACTTTCTAATTTACATCCATTAGCTGCGATCAACAGGAAGTCTGCTATTTTGATTTGAATGTGGATTTTTGGAAAAATATAGCTGTGAATGAATGAATACCACTCCTACAAAAAACAATGAATTTACACCAAACTTTGTCAACATGATGCCAACATACTGAAGATGTTAAATTGTGAGCGGATTTGGGTTATCTTGAATGGTTGATTTATGATGATTTATTAAAGTAGCAGTAAAAAACATAACCATAACTTTAAAATGCAGCAACCAAACACACTCAAAATGTTTTACATACATAGAACTAGTCATTCTGAGTAATAAATGCTTAGTTCCATCGATATAAAATACTGTACTAAAAATAGAAAATTAAAAAACTATTAAACATCTGCTCTCACTCTAACTCTCTCAGTCTAACTCTGTGTGTGGGGGAGGGGTGGTTTGTGCCTGAGTGCTTGTGTGTATGTGGGTGTGTGACAGAGAGAGAGAGAGAGAGAGAGAGAGAGAGAGAGAGAAAGACAGAGTGCATTTACAGTGCATTATGCTAAATCTTCACAACTTTTTACATATAGAAAAACAAGTCATTGTTAGGAAATATGTTTATCATGTTTTCAGAGACTGCAAAAAGATTTAAAATATCACAGATGTAAACTGGCAGATGAAGACTGTAATACTGAGTACGAACACAAGATGACCTCATAGGATAAGGAATCTTTTTCAGCTCATTCTCAGTTTATCAGAATGATTTAAAAGTGTTTTGCTTTTAACCCTTTTATTGCTGTAACCCTTCAATCCAAACTGCCACAGGGTCACTGTCAATGCATGTGCCCGCCGGGCACCGTTTTTCTGATGGCACCAGGGTTGCGGATACGCTGGCAGCGAGGGCCCGCCCATCTCTGCTTGCAGCTATATTTATTATTACATTCTGTACAAATAGGGTTCTAGTTGCAACGTGCTAAATGATTTGCGTGCACAGGACACTTGACTCATGAGTTGTGCTCCATACATGAATGACTCATCAACACTCAAAAACTTCAGCTTTAAATACTGGTGGTGGGGAAGTGGACGGCATGTTTGACACAAATATATACAAGCAACTTGCTGTTTGTTTTGAACCCAGCCAATTCACAGTTTGTGCATGATTTTGCCAAATGCCTATAAATCTATATAACTTTACTAGTATTATCCAGAAAGTATGTGTACCTACAATAAACAATAACCATTTGCACATAGAAATAAATGGAATTTGGTGTGAATGATATCTTGGT
The DNA here is from genome assembly GCA_036247105.1 of Cirrhinus mrigala. Lineage (NCBI taxonomy): Eukaryota > Metazoa > Chordata > Actinopteri > Cypriniformes > Cyprinidae > Cirrhinus > Cirrhinus mrigala. The sequence goes on from CM070007.1 coordinate 506,956, forward strand.
CCTCTCTCAGGCTCTATGGGCACTGAATGGTGGGATCCACATAAAACAATTCCAGCCCCCCGGACCGAAACCAGTTCCTCGAAATAACAATTCATCCACAATATCCGCATCTGACATGGGAATCAGTGATGAAGAGTGGGAAAGACTACAGAAAGCTATTGACTGGCCTATTCCAGATCAAGAAATCACTCAGCTGGATCAGAGCACAAGTCCAGTCCACTCGTCTTTCTCTATTGTGGGACTCAAAGAGAGTTACAAAGTGGGAGAAATTATCTCCGTTACTATCACAGCCAGAGACCACAACAAGAACCTGAAACGATATGGAGGAGATTTTTTCAAAGCGAAACTTTTCAATACAGAACTAAAGGTGTGTTTATTTTCTGATATATTATTTTTAAAATACATTTTTGAAGACAAAAACAAAAAACAAAAAACAAAAAACAAAAAACAATATACAGGCATTTGTCATGTTAAGTTTAACCTGCAATAACTGTTGATTTATTTACAAAATATTATGTTTAAATTTAAAAGCTTTAAAAATGTCTTTACTAACAGACTTTTCTGCACTAAACTTATTTATTTCTGTTGTTCTTGAAGGCGAGTATGTACGGGGAGGTTGTGGATCATCGTAATGGGACTTACTCTGTTGATTTCCTTCTGCCCTGGGAAGGTCAGGCACAAGTTTTTGTACGTCTTGAGCACTCCAGTGAGGCTGTGCAGATTATTAAAAAATACAGGGACTCTTCATTCCCACGCACCCACTTTAAAGGCTACTTTAGATCAGGAAAATCCAGGATCCGTGAAGTAGTAGAATGTAATCTTAAGTGGGGTGCAGATGGAAGTTGGAGTAAAGGCAAATGTTGCTGTGAGTATAAGGATATAAGAACAGGGACGGTGTGGCAGTGTGAGAAACCGAAGAGACTTTCCTGTGACAAACTGGTTCATCACTCAGGTGGACGTATGCAAAACCCATTAAATCGTTTGGAGCAGCTCTTTTTTTCAGAGTAATTATTCAAAATGAATTTCAGAATAATTGTAGAATTGTAAAACAAACAAACAAAAAAGTTACAGAATGTTCTCTCTCTCTCTCTCTCTCTCCACAGCAAATTCACAAGCGTTGCTATTAGAGGAGACACAAACATCACAAATGTCCTTCCCAACACTGCAGCCACTGGTATGTTTACATAATAGTCACTGTACATTTTGACCAGCTCATTTCCTGATTAGAAAATAAATAAATAAATAAATACATTTCAAAACAAATACAATTAATTATTTTTTTTATTATAGAAAAAATCTCAGGTTAGGCATGTGATTATGTTTACCTGAGAAGGAAATGAGACACTGCGCTCTCTAGTGGTCACTATGGAAAACACCTTCAGAGTGGCTGGTGAGAGCCTATGACATCTCTACCGGCACGACCACAGTATAAAAGGGCGCAGAGAGAACACATCATCCGCTTCTTCATCTGAAGCGTGCGTCCGAGGCATGGCAAGAAAAGACGACGCAGTGTCTCATTCCCTTCTTAGCGAAGCTTACGTGCATAACCTGAAATGTTCCCTTATGAAGGAACTCAAACTGCGTCCTCAAGTGGTCACTATGAGGAACGAAATACCCACGCTGCCATGCTGAGAGCAGTGTATGCCAAGCACCTCTACCCCGTAGCTATAGAAGTTGCCCCATGGACACTTTGGCGGATGTCAGAGACAATATCCCCTTCAGCCAAAGTCCCGCCTATATCTATCTATCTTTCTATCTATCTATCTATCAGCAACTAATGTTTACAAATGTTAGTTAGCATGCTAGCAGCTTTATGCACTCACTTATGTTGACGATTTGTGTGAGAGCAGATCGGGAGGTGCAAGATTCAATCTGTGAACGTCTCACATTACCAGATAATCCGTGGCGAACATTGGGACCGATCGAGGTGCTTGACAAGATTTTTGTTCCGATTCTCTGAAAATCCTGTAGTGTGAGCCCGGCTTTAGATGATCTTAAGATGGTCTTAAGAGGTACTAATGAATCATGTTTAGTATACTAAGAACAAAATTAGTGCGTGAAAATGAAGCACTTTACTTAAATTATGCAAGTGCACCTTTTTTCATCTGGGTTCAGGCGTCCAGGTTTCACCATATTACCAGACCCTGGCCTGTCACCTAGAGGGACTTCATACATTAAACCTTAATTCTCCCAGGGAGGCTAAAGAGGGCATGAGTGGGGTGCAAGAGAACCAAGAAGGCCATGCAAGGCCTACACCTTGGGCTTAAGAAAACTTAACTGGGGAGGTCTAAAAGACCACAGAAACCCAAGAGGTCACCAAAAAGAGGGAAGAGAGGTTCCTAGTAGGGCTCTCATCTCCTGACTTTTGTATATGCCATGTATGTGTGTATTCATTATATGTGAATACATGAGCAATATCACACAAGTAGACGTGAGATATGGCTGTATCTGGCCGAGGTGAGGTGCTCTTGTGCAGCTTCAAAACAGTAATATTTTTAAAATTATAGTGGATTTGGACGTCCACCATGACACTCCCTGTAAGAAGTACCGCAAGCGGATTGCTACAATTACAAATGGTGAAACGGCTGTTGGAGTTCTGTTGGACTCTAATATTACACTCTTTTTAGCCAACCAGATTCGAGAACCAGTAAAAGAAGTTTTATCAGTATAGACAAACAGATATAATCTGAAATCAAATGTAGTTTCAAAAGAATTAATGTAACTACAAAAAATTACATCTGCAAGTTTTACTTTGCTTTAGGCACAGTGGAGAAATGCAGGTCTGGCCTGACAACACCGGTTCCAGCAGGATTTTATTTGAAAGATGTCTGGAAGTCTTTTGTATGCAACACTCGACAGTTCAGTCCTGAACAAATGGGAAATTGTCTTAAAAACAAGATTATCTACTTGATGGGAGACTCCACCACAAGGCAGTGGTTTGAGTACTTTGAAAAAACAGTGCCAGGCAAGTATGCCTCAGTTTTCAAGATTCAGTTTAAGACTCAATAGCATGAATATATCATATAAATTAAACAAGGCCCCAAAAAGATTGTGGACACTTCATTTAAAAATGAACATACTGGATGAAAATACCAAAAACTGGGGCACTTTTCAAGCAAACTTGCAAAATGTTGTTACAAAAATGGTTTGTAAAGGTGAAGTCCCAGTCAACAATTTGATCTCACACTGATCTCACCATGTGGTCACAATGTGACGTAACAGTGAGCTAAAGGTGTAACCTCACAGTGTCCTCAATGTGTGCTCACACTATGATCACAATGTGAAGTCAAAGTGCACTCACTGCACGGAGACTAGGTACCCAGCATGCATTGCTGCAGGAAGCTTTTGATTGTCACCATTGTTGGGATTCATACACTGATTCTTGATGTTTCTCTGTTTTTACATGGCATGGCAGTTTAAAATGTTTGACTTATGCTTTCAAATTTCTTCATAAATTACTATACTGTATAAACAAAGAGCTATTATAATTGACTGCATACTGAATCTAGGTGACGATTGTGTTGTTATCATTAATAATCCCTGGTATTCCTTGCCATAACAAATGTGGTTTATAAACACAGTTACACATCAGTTGTACACAGCAAAATCCCCAGTGTTAATTTAACACTCTGAGTGTGGACACATATAAACACTGAAGCAGTGTTGAAGGTAATGAGATAATTAGGTGATTAACAAAGTGATGATTGATCATTATTGAAGACACCTGATGTTAGTAAGTAGAATCACCAAAGGAGAAAACCAAAATTTTTAAGCAACCATTATAGTGGTCAGTGTTTGCATTAGTTGGGCTCTTGACCCTTAAATCGTCAATATTAGATCCTGTTTGGCTGCAATTACTGAGTTATAACAGCCAGACAAGCCAAGAGCAAAAGTCATTAAGATGGCATTGACTGTGCTTGACTTAATCATCATATAGTGACTTGAGTATTTGACATAGAATTTCCTTACAGATTACAAAAAAAAAACTGTGAACAAAAGATCAATCAGTTTTGCCATAATCAGACAGATGATGAAAAAAAGTTTATCTTAATTTAGACACACAGACATGAAGAATCAGTGTGAGAATCACAACAACGGTGACCATCAAAAAGCGTGTTGTAGCCAATCAGAACTCATCCATGACTCCCATCATGCATTGCGGCATGAATAAATTATGAGAGTTCAGAGTTGATCTGTTTATCTGAATATGCCGTTTGTCACCATTGTTGAGATTCATGGGCTAATTCTTGATGTCTGTGAAATGCTTTTTTTTTTTTGAACAGGTTGTAAAAAAAAAACTTTCCAAGATGTGTAGGGAGTGCTGGATCTTCTGTGGATTGTCAAGGCAATTACAATAAGCAAAAAAAAAAAACTAACTTAGTGGTTATACTCTAGGTGACTTACATCAAACAATGAATATGTTAAAACAATCAGCTGGTGACTTGAGCTTTTGGCTTGTCTGGCTGTTTTAATTCAAATACAGCAGCAAAACAAAATCAAGTATTGAAGATTTAAGGGTCAAGAGCCCAACTAACGCAAACATTGACCACTATAATGGTTGCTTAAAAATTTTGGTTTTCTCCTTTGGTGATTCTGCTTGTTAACATCAGGTGTCTTCAATAATGATCAATCATCCCTTTGTTAATCACCTAATTATATCATTACCTTCAACACTGCTTCAGTGTTTATATGTGTCCACACTCAGAGTGTTAAATTAACACTGGGGATTTTGCTGTGTATGTTTGGAGAAGGTTCTTATAACATAAATTTGTTATCTGGGTGTGCACTCATACTGTGAGCTCATCATGTGACACCACTGTGATAGTGTTGAGAAACAGGAAGTAGAATGTCCCCTGGTGACCGATATTTGCAGTGCCTCCTCTCAACCTGCACAACATTTTGAATTCACAATGAGCTCACATATTACTCACACTCTTGAGTATCACACAATGAGAATGATGTGATGTCACTGTGAACATCGCATGATCTCACGTGTTGACTGGGGTGTTTACAGATACTACTTTGATATTTTATATCTAATGCAAAGACATTGAGACCTGAATATAAATCAGTGCAGGGACAGTTCACTCAGAAATGAGAATTTTCTCATCATTAATTGCACTTTTGGTGTTTCAAAGTTGTATAACTGTCTAAAGCTATAATTGTAATAATAGTTTCATCTATATTTATTAGGCATAAAAAGAATGGACCTCCACACTCATCCTGGAGGAGGCCCCCTGATGGCTGTGCAGTTGGAAAATAACACCGTTATTCACTGGAGGGTACATGGTGTTCCTTTGCGATTTGCTAGAGTTATGCCTATTATTGACCTGCATTACATCAGCAATGATATTGATGAAATAGCCGGTGGGCCTCATGCAGTCATTGTCTTCACATATTGTGCTCACCTGGTTTTTCACCCGATAACATTTTACGTGTTTGAAGTGGCCAAAATCCGTCAATCTGTTGTTGCACTGTTGAGCCGTGCTCCGTATACCACCGTCATCATCAAGTCTGGAAACACTACAGGACGAAAGGTATCTTTGCTCACTTTCTAATCCTACTTTGTTTTCAACAAGAAAATACAGTATTTGTTATGGTATTTGTTGTACATGAAAGTCTACTGTGTTGGGAAAACTTACTTTTCAAAGTAATGCATTACAATAAAGTGCTACTCCAGAAAAAGTAACAAATTAAGGTTACTTAGTTATTTTTTGAAAGTAATGCATTAAATGACCTGTGTGTTAGTTTTGTCATCTGGACTGAGCTTGCTTATTGGCTTTTAATAACAACACAAAAAAAAAAAAAAAAAAGTTATTTTTGGCAACCTTTCACATTACAAGTTAAATTAACAAGCCTCAGGATGAAGGAAGTGGCTCAGTAGATCATGATGCTCACAATGCCAAAATCATGGGTTTACTATACTTGATGTATAAAATTATGAAATTACTATACTTGAACTAATATAAATGTAGGGCTACAATGCAGATATAAATGGGCAAACCCATTCCTTTATTTATACTAGGTAGTTAACTGTTATTTCTTTCTATGTTGGCAGAGGTATATTATTGTTTGTGCAAGCACACTTGGCAATAAAGCTCTTTCTAATTATGATCTGTGTTTTTTTACAGAGTTTTTTTCAAAGTGATTGGCACATGTTGCAGTTGAACACAGTGATGCGGAAGATGTTCAGTGATATTGATGGAGTCATCTATATAGATGTCTGGCAGATGACTTCCTGTCACTATCTACCTGAAAACATTCACCCAGGACCTGTTATCATTGCTAATGAAATCGACATGTTGCTCTCATATGTCTGTCCTAACTGAGGCCTGTTCCAAAAAAGTCGATTTGGTTCCAAACAGCAAATGGGAAACTAACAAGTCAAGTCAAGTCAAGTCAAGCTTTATTGTACTTTATTGTAACCTGCTCAGGGGAAAGATAACTCTGACTCACGGGCATGCTACAATATTGTTTGACTTTATTAACCACTATCAGTACAGAAATTAAAGTAAAGGTACAGTAACTTAGTAAAGTAACTAAAACAATCAGCGAATCCCTTTTCAGCGCTGCGCTCCTTGTCTTCTGTGCAGAGATTTTCTTACTATAGGGAGAAGAGTGGGTCTGTATTACTTACTATTGGAAAAAGTATAACGGCTAAATGGATCACGTGTCCCTCAATAACCAATCACATTACAGCCTTGACATCATTGAATTTCAGTCAGAGTTGTGCGACACTCAAACGCCCAATGTGCATGCTATCCATCCTAAATTCTATGTAATAGTAGTAATTTTCAATACTATTTAGTTCAATACATTGGGAATGCAGGGATAGCTGCGTCTCATTTCAGAGGCTGCATCCTCCGGAGGTCGCATTTGAAGGCTGCACACGTCATTAAGGATGTCTTATTTAAGAAAAGTAACCATAATTGACCGGCATTCCTTGTGAAGTGTAAAATACTATAATTTCTTTTTTACTTTGCAATTTAATGGTTACTTTTCTTAAATGAGACCTCCCCAATGACGTGTGCAGCCTTCAAATGTGACCTCCAGAGGATGCAGTCTTCCAAATGAGACGCAGCTCATAGGAATGAATGAGAAGTGTCGTAAACTGAATCCCACCTATCGCTAAAATCTGTGAATTATCTAATAAATCTGCATTTTTTTTCATTGTAAACTCTAAAAATAGTTCAATCCAAAAGTGTTGTTTAGTGTAAAACATGCTGAAGATTAGCAGGCTGTCGATTCATTAAATGATAAGCTGTCTCCTCTAAAAAGCTGTTTATTTAACGTAGTGAGGCCTCTCTTCCATTAACATCCATTTTCAGACCGAAAGCGTTAGCTTTAGCCGTTATGCTTTTCCGACTAATGGTTTCAGGCTTGCCATCTAGTGGCTTTGTTCTGTCTTCCTTTGTACTGTATTTCTGCAGTGTGAATGCAAGGTCGTATGTATTCATGAATGTTTAAAAACACACCAACAAATGATTTTAAAAGCAGTGGCTTCAGAAGACATTAAATATTACTCGCTAATTGTACCGTTTTATATGGCATTATCATTAATAGAGATTTAAAATCACATTTAAGATAGAAAATCATCCTGACATGGTCACCACCAGGTGGTGCAAAGATCATGCAAAGTGCTGCATTTCATCACTGGGACAGACACACAAATTATTTCTTGTCCTGTAGCTGACCGTAAGGAATGAATTATTTTACTCTGACCTTTTTTCATTTCCAAATTAAAAAAGAATTTCGAAGGAGCATCCATTTGAGAGACAGTTTCAAAACGTGAACGAACTAGACCTCCTTGTGCTCTAATTCCCAACAGGTCTGACAACACTCCTTTTTTCCTTTTCAATTCATCGATATACTTTTTACTATAATTTTTAGATGTTATTACATCCTGTAAAGCCACAATTTCCGTTTCTAAAATTTCCATTGACTGGACTATGTCCCGAGTAACATTAAGAGTGTACTTTTGACAAAAATCTTTTATAAGGATTTTACTACAATCCCACCATTGTTGCAAAGAAGCATAGCAACAGTTTTGCTAATACTTTCCCAAAAAAAAACTAAAATTTTCCATAAATTTATTATCACTTAACAATGAATTATTAAAAGCCCAATATGCACTTTTACACTTAACACACTTGATAAAAACATTGCACAAAACTAAATTATGATCGGAAAACCCCACTGGAATAATTTTACAAGATTTAAAAAAATTACGTTGGTGCTGAGTACTGTAAATTCTGTCGTGCTAAAGAGATTGAGTGTTCAGTGCTATGTTCCCAAGTATACTGTCTGACACCTTGATTCATACTTCTCTATATATCACATAAATCATGAGTTTCTATAAGTTGTATTAAAGATTCAATAACTTTTCTATTGCAACTTTTTATTATAAAGTCGCAATAACTTTTTAAATATTTTTTATTTATTTTATTTTATTTATTTATTTTTTTTTATTCAGTGGCGGAAACGGGATTCCATACTAGAGAGTATGTGATGTCTGACTCCAATGTTTTAAACGCAGCACACTGAGGACATCTGCTGGTCATACACGTATAAATACACAGGAAACACTGTAATCACAAGCTGCAGTACTATAATACAGTTTAATAAAAGGTCAATATACATAATATATTTTTAAACACTGAATAGACAGAATATGTAAAACTTTAAATACAAAGAGATCTTACATGATTATATTAGTTTTTAGATGTAGTTTTTGATTGCTGTAAATGAAGATTGTTTTCCTACTAATTCAGTGGTCGCCAACCCGTCGATCGCGATCGACTGGTAGATCTTTATCACTGTCCCGGTAGCTCCCGAAAATAAAAACGTTTTCAGTTTTGCAAGCATCTGTATTTCTTAATCCAACTGCTTTATTTTCAATGAAGTGACCAATCAGATAAAAGAAGAGCAAACGTCAATATGGATCTCCATGGTGATAGCCCGCGCGAGGTAACATACTACAAACTAGAATGGCGGAGGCTCCACGAAAGAAGGCAAAAACATACAATTTTCATCCAGAATGGGAACAGGAATTTCTGTTTACCTTGGTAAAAGAGAAGTGTGTATGTATGTTGTGCCACCAAAAACAAGCATTATGTAAAAGAGGGAATCTGGAGCGGCATCACAATACCAACCACCCGAAATTTAAAGACCGCTACCCGCAAAAGAGCGCGATTCGTGCACGGAAAGTTGACGAGCTGAGATCTGAGTTGAAGGCCCAGCAATCACTTTTTACAAAATCTGCTGATCAAAATAAGGCTGCTACTGAAGGATCGTTTCGTGTAAGTCACTTTCTGGCTAAAAACAAAAAGCCTTTTACGGATGGCGAATTATTCAAGGAAGCCATGGCCATTACTGCAGAGACTATTTTCAAGGATTTCAAAAACAAAGACGACATAAAAGCCTCACTCCGTGCTGTGCCTCTCGGCCCTGCATCAGTGGCAAGGAGGGTCGAGTCACTGTCAGAGGACGTGGATCGACAGGTGTTAAAGGACTTGTCACTCTGTGAATATTTATGCAGTTCGACGAATCTCTGGATGCAGTGGACACAGCTCAGCTTGTTGTTTTTGTCAGAATGGCTTTCCAGGATTCTACAACAAAAGAGGACTTCCTCACTCTTTTGCACTTAAAGGAGAGAACGCGAGGTGAGGATATTTACACTGAGTTTAAAAAATATGTAAGCGAAAATGATATTCCCATTCATAAACTGGTAGCAATTACCACCGACGGAGCACCGGCGATGTGTGGCATGCGCCTGGGTTTTATAGCACTGTGCCGTAATGACCCTGATTTTCCCGAGTTCAAGAATTATCATTGTGTCATTCATCAGCAGGCCTTAGCAGGTAAAGTCATAGATTTTTCACACGTAATGTCATTGGTGGTCAAACTGATAAACTCGATACGAGCAAAAGCACTTCAGCGTTGCTTATTCAAGGCGTTACTGGATGAGGTCGATGCCGCGTATGGAGACCTACTACTTCATGCTGATGTGCGGTGGTTGAGCCGCGGGAAAGTGCTCCAGCAGTTTGTTGACTTACTGCCTGAGATAAAGACATTTCTATCTGCAAGAAACGAGGAGCACAAGGAACTGTCAGATGATGCGTGGCTGTGTGACCTGGGGTTTCTGACAGACTTGACTGCAAAGCTGAATACACTCAATAACGAGCTCCAGGGAAAAGACCGACACCTGCCACACATGATCAGCGCAGTGAATGCTTAAGTCTAAGCTTGGTGTTTGGATCACACATCTTAAAAACGGGAGGCTAACACACTTTCCCAACCTGGAAAAAATGTCACAGAGCATTAAAGACAAGGACGTTTTTCACCCTGAGAAATACTGTGCTCACCTGGACAAAGTTGCAACAGAGTTCAATATGCGTTTTGGTGAGTTAAACGAAATGGAATGCATTGCTGCATTTGTCTCAAACCCATTCATGCTCATTGATATAGAACAGGTTGCAGCCAAATTCCAGCAAGTATTTTCTTTGTCAAGTGGAGTTGACATGGAGATGGTTGATTTGCAAAATGACATTGAGCTGAAAGCCAGATCAAGGGACAGTGACTTTTGGGGACTTGTCAACAGAGAAACGTTTCCGCTCCTCACTGCATGTGCACTAAAAGTGAGTGCCTATTTTGGATCAACTTACCTCTGTGAAATGGCATTTTCACAGATGAAAATAATCAAATCAAAATACAGGAGCCGCCTTACTGACAGACACCTCACAGACTGCCTCAAACTGGCTGTCTCTAGCTATGAGCCAGACTTCAGAGGACTCACAGAGAGTATTCAGTCACAGCCATCACACTGACTTGAGTGAATAACATTACTTCAGCAGTTTTGCCTTCCGGTGGCATTAAGAAAAGTGATGTTGCATATGATGGGACATAACTGCACTTAGCTTAATTTGAGATTGTTGATAATTTTGTTGATAAAACAGTTCATTTATAAAATGTTAAGGGTAGGTAGTACCGTCAGAAACTTCAGTGAATAATCACTTTACTGCTGACAATGGCATTTTTCTTGAGTTCAGTGCCACTTCATATGATCTGATTATATGATGGTTGCTTCCGAGTTAAGTAAAAAAAGAAAAAGAAAAGAACATTTAATGTATATTAAATTCAAATACAATTCAAATACTAAATAAAAGGCCTCAAGTTGGAAGTACAATCTGGGCTGTCTTTTTCTATCTATTCTTCGATAGGTAGATCTTGCCTTTCATTAAGGCCGAGGTCAGGGATCTTCGGCTTGAAAAGGTTGGTGACCACTGTACTAATTCATACAATATGTTTATGCTTTACTACAGTCAAATAGAATTTTATTTTTAAGTCACTTCGGATGAAACTAACTGCTAAATTAGTTTATGTAAATCAATACACTTGTTGCGATTTAGCTCAAAGGGAAATGTATATAAATAATTACAATTAATTATGATTAATTACAATTATTTATATCAGCTGCCAGTAGTAACTGTAGCAGAATTAATTTTCCATCAACTAATCTGTTCGTCCAGCGAACATTCAGTATAATTTTTATATCAGCTCTAAGAAATGATATTTTCTTGGGCACAGAAAATAACTTCCTTAAAGTACTATTGCATTAGAGCATGTAGCTCGAATCGGAATCGTAAAGGGACATTAATTTGCAAGGCAGAATCAGAATCAAAACTCATGTAATTTGTACACAAGAGTTTATTAACGAAGGACTAACACATAACTAATCTAAACAAACAAACATGAAATCATTCATACATGGGGGAAGGGTCAGTGAGAAGCAGTTAGAGAGACCAGAGAATGTAGCTATGAAAAGAGTCAGTTAACCATCTGAGTAAAACCATCAGAGCTTGTACTAAACCTCTGTGTTGTTTAGTTAAATGTGCGATACTTACATTGCCTTGGTCGATGAACAAGTGTCCGAATGCAGTCTCGGGTGAAAGTCTCGATGGTTTGGAGCAGTGGTGGTTTTGGAGTCACGATCACGTTCTTCTGGGTCCGAAGAGTGGTGAACTCCAAAGATGTTCTGACTCGATGGTGACTGGGAGTTTCTTCCCATGTGAAAATTGAAGAAGAACCAAGAGCTGAGAGGGACCCAGCTGAAGTCCTGTGGTCTTTGGGGAATGGAAAGACAAGGCCGCAAGGCCTGGCGCAGCTTAGAGAAGTCCCGACGAGTTCTAGCTCATCCTCCTCATCCTCTTAGGTTCTGAAAGAACTCATGTGAGACGAGTGAAGAAAGCTAAAAACGCGGAAGAGAGAAATGTCTGTTCAAGGACATTTCATGAGGATGGATTCCAGGGTTGAGTGAAAGTGTCTGGCTCTTTGTGGTCGAGAGCCACAGCTCTAGATGTTGGGGCCTGTCGGGCCTGCCGGGCATGCCCTGTGCCGGCTCAGGCTCCCCGCGGGTTCCTCCACACGGGCAGCAATCGCGAAGAGAGCGAAAAGAGTGAAAAGAGGGAAGAGATCAATCGTTTGGTGCCTTTAAGCTCTCTGGAGGCTGCGCCTCCAGGAGGTCCACGAACCAATGGTAACTTTTTCTTTGGAGGGAAAGTTTACGACTCTTTGTCTGTGAGCATGGTATTTTGCATATGTAATTTGATTGGGTGTTGATGCAAAACTACTAAGGTTTCTTAAAACACTAATATGTTACATAGGTATCAACATCTAATTTACACCATCTTTTAGATCATCAAAATACGAATACAAAGAGGCCAAACATGGCATAGGTGGGTTATACGACAAGTCATCTATCATAACGCATGCATAAAACAGAAAGGTTTGTCTGTAAATGAATGGGAAAGAGTCTATTTCTATAGGCATTGTGTCTTTCCTATGGGCAAATGTAGCATGGGCAAATGTGCATTCCTCTGGGCAATAAAACCTCTTATCAGATAGTCGTCCTGGCAACTGAGCCCTTTTGGGGTGTTAGTTGCTTTGGGGGTTGTCTCCAGAGCTCCAGCATGTAGCTGGCTTGTTGCGTTTAAATACTATTTGTTAAATGTAACAAATGACTGTATGTCTGATTGGTCCAGATGTTACACACTACTGTCAATCATTCAGGACTCCACTGACAGAGAGACAGAAAAAGGCTGTAAAATGTTTTGCCACGTGTCCTGAATACTACGGCCTGTCACCCTGAAAGAAAGCAAGTAAATTAATACATTAAAACATCATACACTTCAAATATCTGAACAATATACTTAGTCAATAGACATTCAGAGTGAAATTGATATTCAGGACAATGAGTGGAAACACTTACCACTGTATTCTCATACACATTTTCTGTCATCTCAATATTACAAGGTTTGGAACTATTCATCTTGGCGTTAAAGGAAAAAAAAAAAAATAGGATAGAAAATTGAATAAAAAAAACATTTTATAACTATTAGGTCACCTATAATAATAGCATTAGTGTTCACATCAACAGACTATAACAACAACTTACCTTTACATTCCCATACAACGGTTCATGTGACTCAACATCAGATGTTGAACGTCTGTCATGATCAGGTCTGGAAAGATTCATCTTTGACATTTAAGAAACAGGCAAATGTAGAGGCAAAATAAATAACTAATACTTTTAAACTCTCTCTCTCTCTCTCTCTCTCTCTCTCACTCTCTGTCACTTCCGGTGTGTGAGCGTGAGTGTAAGCGTGAGCGTGAGTGGTGAACTGCAAGTGAGTTTATTTTTCTATTTTTTTCCTTCTTTCCTTTCTTTGTTGAACTGTTTTTTGTTTGAGGTGTTTAGTTGTGTTTTTTTTTTTTCGGGCCGAGTGCTGTCCGTTTGGAAGCATGTCGGCCCCGCGCGTGCAGGTTTTAAACACACTCACGCGACGCCATGCAGTTAAAGTGGTGTCTGCGGTGGGTGTGGAGGAGTGTTGTCTTGCGATCGGTGATGTTGTTGGTCATGAGAGTGTGTTATCTGCCGCTAGAATGAACAGTGCTATGGTGGTGTTTTTAGATAGCGTGGATAAAGCCAGTGAATTAGTTGAAAACGGAATTGTTATCAATGGTGAATTTGTCCGTGTTCTTCCTCTGTCAGCGCCGGCAAAAAAAGTTACTCTCTCCAATGTTCCACCGTTTATTAGCAACGAGATATTAACACAGGCTTTATCTCGTTATGGAAAACTGGTATCCCCCATCAAAATGATGTCTATTAACAGTGAGTCACCTCTGTTAAAGCATATTGTCTCCTTCAGGCGTTTTGTTTATATGATCCAGAGGTGGACATTCCAGGGGTCAGAAAGTAAAAGTCCTGCCATATATTTGTTCCACCCATGAACTGATGAAATGATTTCACCAGAGGTGGAACCAAGTCCTTCTGTTCAAGTCACAAGCGAGTCTCAAGTCAAATCCCAAGTCATCAAAGAGTTAAAGGTAATTGATAATTAAGTGACTAATTAAATGATGATTGTGCATTAGTGATGAACACCTGCTGTTACTGAGAATTACAGAGGATCAGATGTTGATGTTTTATTGGTTAAAATGATGCTACCATCATGAAGATCAGTGTTTGCTTTAGTTGGGCTCTTGATCCTTTTAGTAATTCAAAGTAAATTGCTTCTAAGCAGTTGCAATATTGTATCACAACAAGTGTTACCACAACTTATGTAGTGTTGTAAAATAGTGAGATCACGACTGTATGTGATCTGATAGTTATCAAGCAGTGACCTGATCATATGGAAAGTAGCTTTATTTGTGTTAAGGTTTTGAAAAAACAATCCTGTGAAGCTTGGCATGGAATTATAGTGCAGTTGTGAGAATTCTTTTATACGTGGGGTATGTAAATATTTTCGCTTTGTGCTGTTTAGACACACGCAGACATCAAGAACCAGCATATGAATCTCAACAATGGTGACAATCAACTAAATTCTTCATGCTGCAATGCATGCTGGGTAACACCATAGTTAAAAACTCCCATCATGCACTACAGCATGAAGAATTATTGTCACCACTGTTGAGGATTGTATGATAAATGTTCAGGTCTAAAAGCCTGAGCTGTTGCAAATTTCCCCCCAATGTTTAAGCTTTACAGTGGCATTTCTTAATTCAGCTTTTTATCCAGTTGTTTGATAATTTGTGTCAATCTACAAACCAAAGAATAGCCATTACATGATGTTCACTCAAATGATTTAAAAGCAAAACATGTTATCTAACATGTTATCTCTGCTACCATAATAATAATAATATACAAACACTTGTTGTGATACAATATTGCAATTGCATAGAAGCAATTTACTTTGAATTACTAAAAGGATCAAGAGCCCAACTAAAGCAAACACTGATCTTCATGATGGTAACATCATTTTAACCAATAAAACATCAACATCTGATCCTCTGTAATTCTCAGTAACAGCAGGTGTTCATCACTAATGCACAATCATCATTTAATTAGTCACTTAATTATCAATTACCTTTAGCTCTTTGAGGACTTGGGATTTGACTTGAGACTCGCTTGTGACTTGAACAGAAGGACTTGGTTCCACCTCTGGTGAAATCATTTCATCAGTTCATGGGTGGAACAAATATATGGCAGGACTTTTACTTTCTAACCCCTGGAATGTCCACCTCTGATATGATCTTTCATAATGATGAGGAGCTTGATGTGACATTAAGTTTTCGCGTTGATGAATTTGATTACGCGATTTATGTGACGACAGCTAAGTTTAAGTGTTTTGGATGTGGACAGCCCGGACATTTACTGCGTAATTGTCCCGATAAAACTGTTGAAAAGGAAGTTGAAACAGTTGTGAATGAAAATGTGAATGAGAATGTGGAAGATGTGACCGGTGTGTCTGAAGCGGTGTTAACGGAGGCGGTTTTAACCGTAGCGGTGACGGATATGAATCCTCCCGCTGAGACTGAGACTGATGCTGGGTCTTCATCACATCAGACTCCATGCACTACACAAACTGACTGTAAAGATGTTGGAGCTAATGTACAGATTATTGATGATGTGAGTAATGATAATAACGAGAGTATAGAGAATAACCAAGTATGCATGGAAGTTAATTGTGAGACAGTGGGAGAAGAACAAACAGGTTTTAAAATTCCCCTGAAAAGAAAGAAAAATAATAAAACAAATGCTGCCAAAATAGTTCGAAAATGTGAAGAGCAGGAGGATCAGGATACTGTGAGTGATGGAGAGTCATCTGACTCAAGTGTGACACTCTCACAAAGTGATTTTGCTGGGCGAAGCTATGATCTAGATGATATTAAATTATTTCTTAGATCAACTAAGAATAAGAGAGGTGTGTGTGTGAAGGAATATTTCCCTGATCTGCAGCAGTTTGTTGACAAATCCAAAAGTTTAATGGGAGAGGGGTACTTTACAAATAAAGAAATGTACCGTTTAAAAAAAATTGTGAAAAATACTCGTGACATGCTGACTAACGAAGTAGTTTAATGGGGTTTTTTGGGGTTTTTTTTTCTTTGTTTTTTTGTTTATTTTCTTTTTTGAAAGCCATGAGTGAAGTACACATGGCTACGCTGAATGTTAATGGTGCAAGAGATGTTAGAAAAAGAGTAATGTTGTTTGAAATGATTTCACAGAAGAATATTGATGTGGTGTTTTTACAAGAAACTCATAGTGATCTTAATAATGCTGTTGACTGGGGGAAGGAATTTAATGGTACTTCTGTTTTAAGTCATAACACAACTATGAGTGGGGGGGTTGGTATTTTATTTACAAAGAGTTTTTCTCCTGTGTCATATGATGTTGAAGAAGTCGTCAAAGGTAGACTTTTAAAGGTCAAAGCTGTTTTTGAGAATTATGGGTTTATTTTTGTTTGTGTGTATGCCCCTACTGTGCCAGTAGAGAGACTGTTGTTTTTGGAAACTTTGTGTCAGACTCTACAAAACTGTGATTCTGAAAGTTTTTTAATTCTTGGTGGGGACTTTAATTGTACTGAACTTGATCTTGACAGGAATCACAGTGAGCCGCATTTGGCTTCACGAAAACGACTTACTCATATTATGAGGAAATACGAACTGTGTGATATATGGAGGTCTTTTAATGGGAAAGATAGACAGTATACATGGACACATTCAAGGGATAGTGTTATATCATTGGCTAGGCTCGATAGATTTTATTGTTTTAAACATCAATTGAGTATTTTTAGTAAATGTTACATTACACCTTCAGGTTTTACAGATCATAGCATGGTTAATTGTAAACTGTTTTTAAGTTTAATAAAACCAAAGAGTTCTTACTGGCATTTTAATACTAGTTTATTAAATGATGTTTTTTTTAAGGAATCTTTTAAGTTTTTTTGGGAGGTTCACAAGACAACAAAGTCTTCTTTTAAATCTTTACAACAGTGGTGGGATGTGGGTAAAGTGAAGATAAGACAGTTTGCTCAGCAGTATACTCTCAATGTCACAAAGGAGTTGACCCGTTCGTTGGAAAGTTTAGAAAAAGAAATAGTTGAGCTTCAACATGCTGCGCAATCTACTGGCGAGGTACATTTTTTAAAAATTTGTTTTAAGAAGAAGGCCCAGTTGTCGGATCTGCTAGGTTACAAGGCACAAGGGGCTCTGGTCCGTTCACGTTTTCAAAATGTGGATCAGATGGATGTACCATCAAAATTTTTTTTTAGTCTTGAAAAAAAAAATGGGCAGAGACGTTCTATTCATGCGCTCCGTTCTGAGAATGGTGTGTTATTATTGGATTCTGCTGATATCCGACAAAGAGCAGTTTCCTTTTACCAGAATCTGTTTGGAAGTGAGCTCAAGTTAGGAAGGCTTGAGGGGAAAAATACGTTCCTAGACGGGTTGCCTAAAGTGTCGGAGGATGCAAATAGCATCCTGGAAAAACCTTTGACTCTGGGTGAAATGTATGAGGCCCTGCAAAGTATGGAGTCTGGGAGGGCACCAGGAATAGATGGTCTCCCAATTGAATTCTATAAGGCTTTCTGGATGGAGTTGGGCGATGATCTGCTGGAGGTGCTCAGTGACAGTTTGTCAGAGGGCAGGCTGCCATTGAGCTGCCGAAGAGCAGCAATCACCCTACTACCTAAGAAAGGGGACCTTACAGAGATAAAGAACTGGCGACCCGTCTCACTCCTCTGCAATGAGTATAAAATACTCTCAAAAATTATAGCAAATAGATTGGCTGGTGTCTTAAATCAGGTAATCCATCCGGACCAGACCTACTGTGTCCCTGGCAGATCTATTTTAGACAACATTTCTTTTATTCGTGACACCTTTTATGTTTCCAAGTTGTTAAATATAGACTGTGGTTTAATATCGTTGGATCAGGAGAAGGCTTTTGATCGAGTCGAGCACTATTACTTATGGAGTGTTTTATCAGCTTTTGGTTTTAGTGATAAATTTATTAATATGATTAGAGTACTTTATTGCGACATTGAGAGTATGCTTAAAATAAATGGTGGTTTATGTGCTCCATTCAAGGTCTATAGGGGTATAAGGCAAGGTTGCCCATTATCTGGTATGCTGTATTCATTGGCGATTGAGCCATTACTTGTACAAATAAGAAGTAAATTGTGTGGTTTGTTTTTACCTGTTGGTACAAAGAAATGTTGTGTTTCAGCATATGCAGATGATGTTGTTGTTTTAATTAACGGACAGAGTGATGTACAGATTTTACTTAATTTAATTGATGATTTTAAAAGTGTTTCCTCTGCTAAGATCAATTGGAGTAAAAGTGAAGCTGTACTGCTGGGTCAGTGGACTGCAGGAGTGCCTCGGCTCCCTGATGGGTTGACCTGGAGCAGAGGGGGCATCAAATACTTGGGAGTACAACTGGGAGATGATGACGTGATGAAGAAGAACTGGGATGGTGTTCTGGAAAAAGTTAAAAGTCGACTGGAGAAATGGACATGGTTACTGCCCAACATGTCGTATAGAGGACGAGTCCTTGTTCTGAACAATTTAGTAGCCTCCTCACTCTGGCATAAGATGGCCTGCGTCGATCCTCCTCCTCACCTTTTAGCTGAGATACAAGCAGCACTGGTGAACTTTTTCTGGGATGGTTTGCACTGGATTCCACAAAGTGTTCTTTTCCTCCCTAAGGATGAAGGTGGCCAGGGTTTGATTCATCTACAGAGCAGATGTGCAGCTTTCCGTTTAAAATTCATACAGAGACTCCTTGATGGCTCGTTTAATTTCAGCTGGCGGGCCGTATGTTGTACTCTTCTGCGTTCGGTTGGTGGTTTTGGATTGGACAAACCCCTTTTTTTAATGGATGCTACGAGATTGGAATTGTCAGGATTACCAACATTTTATAAAAATCTTTTTAAAGTGTGGGGTTGTTTTCGTGTACAAAAGATTGAGAACTATCACTCTGTTTACTGGTTGCTGCAGGAACCTTTAATTGCTGGGGCTCGGATGGATGTCACAGCACATTTTAATTTACCTGGAGTGAGTTATGCACTACAGAAGTCCAAACTGGTTACCTTGGGCTTGCTTTTGAATGTAGCGGGACCTGATTTTAAGAAGGTGGATGCTGTCTCTAAGTTTTTGGGTATTAAATCTTTTCGTGTACTTACCCAGTTTTTAAACAAGCTTAAGGATTGTTTTACAATTGATGAGGAGTATTTATTGAAAGAATTTTTTACAGGGGCTGATATGTCTGATGCCAATGATCTGTTTCCTTGTATAACTGTTCTGCCAAGGTTTGATGAAAACACAAGTTTCTTTTTAAAACATTGTGAATATTTGACAACGGATTTTCTGACATGTGATGGAAAAAAACTGTATCGAGTATGTGTTTTGATTTTTAATAGGAAAACTTTGGAGGAGAGAATTGATTCTCCTTGGCGTTTTTTTTTTTTAAACTTAGTGATGAATGTAAACCTGAATGGAGATCTATATATAAACCACCATTATCAAAGAGGGTAGGGGATTTACAGTGGAGAATACTCCATGGTGCGATTGCTGTAAATTCTTTTGTTTCAAATTTAAACTCTGATGTTAATTCGGTTTGTCCCTTCTGTGATCAAAGGGAGACCATTTTTCATGTCTTTTTACTTTGCTCTAGGCTAAAAATCTTGTTTCTCAAGCTGAGCGATTTATTTGAGAGTTTTAACGAAATGTTCTCTAATGAGATTTTTATTTTGGGTTTCAAGTATTTGCAACCTAAACGGTTTAAATGTCAATTACTAAACTTTATATTGGGCCAGGCAAAAATGGCTGTTTATGTTAGCAGAAAAAACAAGATATT
The DNA here is from genome assembly GCA_036247105.1 of Cirrhinus mrigala. Taxonomy (NCBI): domain Eukaryota; kingdom Metazoa; phylum Chordata; class Actinopteri; order Cypriniformes; family Cyprinidae; genus Cirrhinus; species Cirrhinus mrigala. The sequence goes on from CM070007.1 coordinate 527,147, forward strand.
ACAGCAGTCAAATGATGATGTTATGGTCTGTTTTCTAACGTTGATAAAATCGAGAATTCTTATTGATTTCCGTTTCTATAAAGCCATGAATGACTTGTCTACTTTTGAACAGATATGGTGTGGGTGCGATGCTTTGTGTAAAATATATGAAGGAGAATTATTTTTTTCTGTGTGATGTTACGAGTTTTTTTTTTTTTTTTTTTTAATCAATTGATGTGTTTGTAAATTGTTTTTTTTTGTGAGAAGAAAATGTGTCAATTGTGGGATTAATTTATTGTTAAATAAAGCGCTTTTAAAATTCAAATTCTCTCTCTCTCTCTCTCTCTCTCTCTCTCTCTCTCTCTCTCTCTCTCTCTCTCTCTCAAGTTCAAGTTCAAGTTCAAGTTGCTTTATTGGCATGACATTTGTGTTACAGTATTGCCAAAGCACAGAAAATAATTACACCCTCAAAGCAATAGAGGAGACAATAAAATGAATAATAAATGAGAGAAAATAAATAAATACATACATACTACATACTATAAAAATACAAAGCAACAGTAGACAGTATTTCTAATATTGATTATAATAATTACAAATACACAATGAAGAACATGTAAAATAAAGCAAACAAATACAATGAATTAACCATTTCGTATGGTGTGTATGGCGTATACATATTTTGCAGCTAGTTTGACTGCCATGTCATCCTCTCCTAGTATATAGTGTAGTTTCTCTGAGTCATTTAGAGATGAAAATGAACAATTCAAAGCTTCAAACTGTGAAAAGAATATTTGCCTTGTAGTGCTGTATTTGGGGCAGACAAGAAGAAAGTGTTTCTCATCCTCTATTTGAATCAAGTCACACTGTTTACATAGTCGCTGTTCTCTAGGAATCCAGGTTTTTTTTATGTCTTCCTTTTTCTATTTCTAAGTCGTGGTCACTGAGTCGATATTTTGAAAGAATTTGTCTTTCTTTTAATTGTTTAATTGATAAGTAATCTGCCAATTTGGTAGTTCTGTTTAGGGCCGAATAACACTGGAGTTTGGTTTGAAGATCGAATTTGTTTTTTAATTTTTCATCATAATTATACTTCAGATTTTTGTCAATTTCTTTATGAATGTTAGGGTTGTGGTTGGAGTCCGACTGGTTTGGGTCTGCTTGATTTTCATTCATTAGTTTAACCACGAGTGCATTTAGAGGATGAGACACTGTGGGGGATTCATTGGCAAGAAAGGCTTTATATTGAATAGATTCAGTGTTGGATTGAGAGAGGTGATGCCAGAATTGAACAGCTCTTTTTTTTATTTCGATATGTAAGGGGTATAAGCCCAGTTCAGCCCTACAGGCATCATTAGAAGTGCCTCTGTTTACCCTTAGAATGTTTTTTGCAAATTCCATTTGTGTTCTTTCTATTAAACTTTTATCCCAATTTTCAAACTTTAATATTGGTCCCCAAATTTCACTCCCATATAGTAGAATTGGTTTAATGATTGCGTGATATAATTTAATCCATGTTCTAATTGGTAGTTTTAATTGGCCAAATCGTGATTTTATGGCATAAAATGCCCTCCGGGCCCTCTCATTCAAGGCCTTCGCAGCCAGACTGAAGCCCCCTGATGCCGAGATCTCAATGCCCAGGTAAGTGTAGCTGGTACTGTGCTCTAGGACTTCTCCTCCGTAACTGAACTGGTATCTGTTTCCCTGAGACCTGGCCTTCTTCTGGAACACCATGACTCTGGTTTTGTCCAGGTTTACTGTTAATGCCCATTCTTCACAATACTGTTCCAGCAGGGCCAGACTGTGCTGGAGACCCTCAGCTGTGGGGGACAGCAGAACCAGGTCATCCGCATACAGAAGGCATTTTACTTCAGAGTCGTGTAGAGCAAGGCCTGGGATGCCGTCAGAATGATCTAGAGCTTCTGCCAGCTCGTTGATGTAGATGTTAAACAGGGTTGGGCTCAGACTGCATCCCTGCCTCACTCCACGACCCTGCTGGAAGAACTCTCTCTCTCTCTCTCTCACTTCCGGTGTGATTGTTGGGAGTGAACGGAGCGTGGTGAGGGTGAGTGTGTTTGTAGCTGTATGCTAGGAACTTTTTTCTTCTATCTTTTTTGTGTGTGTGTTTGTTTTGTGTGTGTTGAATCGTTCAGTTGTTAGTATTTAGGGGTGGTTGCGTCTGAAACCAGCGTTGTGCTGGGAAGCATGACGAATCAAGACGCAATGAGTTTTGAAAATTTAATCTGCCGTCATGGAGTAAAAGTAGAATCTAAAATTAGTGTAGAACAATGTTGTTTGGCAGTGGGAGAGATTGTAGGATATGATAATATTGTCTCAGCATCACGGATGAACAGTGCAATCGTTCTTTTTTTCAAATCAATTGAAAAGGCAAACGAGGTTGTACAAAGTGGTGTGGTGTTGAATGGTTCACTAGTACCCGTTTTGCCACCGAGTAGTCCGTCTAAAAAAGTAATACTGTCCAATGTACCTCCGTTTATCAAAGACGAAGTACTGATGCAAGAATTATCCCGCTATGGAAAGTTGGTCTCCCCTATTAAAAAAATCCCTCTAGGGTGTAAGTCACCGTTGGTTAAACATCTAGTCTCGTTTAGAAGTTTTCATGGTGCTGAAAAACGGCAATGATGAGATCGATTTGGTTTTCAAGTTTAAAGTTGATGGGTTCAATTATACAGTGTTTGCAACATCTGATATTACAGTTAAGTGTTTTCGTTGTAATAAAATCGGACATCTTGTTCGAGAGTGTCCGAATAAAACAGAGAGTGCGGATGCGAGCACAAGCTCGGAACGAGTAGTTTCTGCGGAGATCGCGGGTGACGCGGAGAGCCCCGGTATGACTGCAGAAGTCACTGAAAAAGAGCCGGGTTTAGTTGTAGCTGATGAGTCTAATACAACAGAGAACGTTGCTAAACCATGTAAAAGTGACACTTCTCAACTGGCTGATGGACAGTTTGAGCAATCTGAAAGCATTTGTGTAATAGACATTGAGGAAATGGATGTTGAAGGCAATGTGGTTGATTTTGAGACAGAAGTGGGATCTGTCTTTAAAATTCCAGTTAAAAGAAAGAAAAAAAGCTGTGGAAAGGTTATTAAACTAGTAAGGAAAGATGACGGTGGCAGTGAGAATGTGGGCTCTGACAGTGATGGAAATTCCTCTGATTCGAATTTGTCTCAGTGTTCTAATTTGTCTGTCACTTCTCAAAGCGAAAACCTGAGTTGTTTGTATAGAGCTGAAGACATTAGCAGATTTCTGCAAGAAACAAAGGGGATGAAAGGTGTACAAGTTGAAGATTTTTTTTCTGATTCTAAACAATTTATAAATGATGTGAGGTATCTAACGAAAGAAGGAGCCTTTCAAGATGTAGAGGTTTACCGTCTCAGAAAAATTGTGAACAAACTTAAAAAAAAAATCAAGAATGATGAATTTGCCAATGTTTAAAAAATGACAAATTTTAAAATTGGCACTTTAAATTTAAATGGTGCCAGAGATAGTAATAAAAGAATGATGCTTTTTGAGTTTGTCAGACAAAAACAGATTGATATTGTGTTTCTACAGGAAACACATAGTGATTCTAAAAATGAGATAGATTGGAGAAGAGAATGGGATGGGCAGATTATTTTAAGTCATAAATCCTCCATTAGTGGGGGGGTTGCTGTTCTGTTCTCAAAAAAATTTTTACCTTTATCTTGTGAAGTAGACAAAATAGTTGGAGGTCGTTTTTTAAAAATTAAAGCTAAATTTGAAAATACGATTATGGTGCTTATGAATTTATATTTACCTAACAAAGGATTAGAAAGAGTTCTTTTCTTTGAAAAAGTAGACGTTGTTTTGAAAGGGTTAAATCCTGAAGAATTGTTATTTATAGGTGGAGATTTTAATTGTACTGTTAATAAGCTTGATAGAAATCATATAGAACCAAGTATTGCTTCTCAGAAATCTTTAATACAACTTATAGAAACTCATGATTTATGTGATATATAGAGAAGTATGAATCAAGGTGTCAGACAGTATACTTGGGCACATAGCACTGAACACTCAATCTCTTTAGCACGACTTGACAGAATTTACAGTACTCAGCACCAACGTAATTTTTTTAAATCCTGTAAAATTATTCCAGTGGGGTTTTCCGATCATAATTTAGTTTTGTGCAATGTTTTTATCAAGTGTGTTAAGTGTAAAAGTGCATATTGGGCTTTTAATAATTCATTGTTAAGTGATAATAAATTTATAGAAAATTTTAGTTTTTTTGGGGAAAGTATTAAGCAGAAAAACTGTTGTTATGCTTCTTTGCAACAATGGTGGGATTGTAGTAAAATCCTTATAAAAGATTTTTGTGAAAAGTACACTCTTAATGTTACTCGGGACATAGTTCAGTCAATGGAAATTTTAGAAACGGAAATTGTGGCTTTACAGGATGTAATAACATCTAAAAATTATAGTAAAAAGTATATCGATGAATTGAAAAGGAAAAAAGGAGTGTTGGCAGACCTGTTGGGAATTAGAGCACAAGGAGGTCTAGTTCGTTCACGTTTTGAAACTGTCTCTCAAATGGATGCTCCTTCGAAATTCTTTTTTAATTTGGAAATGAAAAAAGGTCAGAGTAAAATAATTCATTCCTTACGGTCAGCTACAGGACAAGAATTAACTGAGCCTGATGACATACGAAGCTGTGCAGTTAGGTTTTATTCTGACCTTTATAAATCTGAACTTGTGGAATGGGATGCAGATGCTGATTATTTTTTGGAAGGACTGCCAAAGGTGGATGAAGGGTCTAACAATGACCTACAGCAGACTTTGTCATTGCAAGAGATGTATTCTGCCATGATGACCATGGAAAATGGTAAATCTCCAGGAATTGATGTTTTATAAAACTCTATGGCCCATCATGGGAGAGGAATTGCTGGCAGTTTTTAATGACAGTCTGAAAAGTGGAGTATTGCCTCTAAGCTGCAGAAGAGCAGTCATTACACTGTTGAGAGGTGATCTTCAGTGTATCAGCAATTGGCGCCCAGTTTCACTTTTATGTTCAGATTATAAAATTTTATCTAAAGTTTTGGCTCTAAGGCTTAGCAAAGTTTTAAGTAAATTGATTCATCCTGATCAGTCTTATTGGATTCCTAACAGGTCTATTGTTGATAATATTGCTTTAATTAGAGATGTTTTGGATGCTTCTAAACTTTTTGGAATCAATTGTGGCTTGATTTCTCTCGATCAAGAGAAAGCTTTTGACCGAGTTGAACATCTCTTTTTATGGAATACTTTGGAAGCTTTTGGTTTTATTCCTTCTTTTATATCAATGATTAAGACTATGTACTGTAACGTTGAGAGTGTCCTTAAGATTAATGGTGGTTTGAGTGCTCCATTTAAAGTTCAGAGAGGAGTTAGGCAAGGATGTGCCATGTCTGGTATGTTGTATTCCTTAGCCATTGAACCTTTACTTCAAAAGTTACAAGATCATTTAGAAGGTTTAGTTTTTCCCAGTTGTAATAATCCTTTATACTTGTCTGCTTATGCTGATGATGTTATTGTTTTTGTAAATGGAAAAGATGATGTAGATAAGTTGGGAAAAATTGTTAATGATTTTAAATGTATTTCTTCGGCTAAAGTCAATTGGGGGAAAAGTGAAGCTCTATTAGTGGGGAATTGGAGTGGAGATCCTCCCACTTTACCTGGAGGTTTACTTTGGAAAGGAGGAGGGTTAAAATATCTTGGTGTTTATCTGGGGAACGAGAGTTTTGTAAAAAAAAACTGGGAAGGGTTAATTGAGAAAATAAAAGGACGATTGGAAAAGTGGAAATGGCTACTCCCTCAGATATCGTATAGGGGGCGTATTCTTGTTATTAATAATCTTGTGGCATCTTCATTGTGGCATAAACTTGCTTGTGTGGACCCTCCAAATATGCTTCTTACAGACATTCAAAGAGAACTAGTAAACTTTTTTTGGGACAATTATCATTGGAGTACTCAAAGCATTTTGTTTTTGCCCAAGGAGGACGGAGGGCAAGGTTTAGTAAACCTTGTAAGCAGAAGAGCCACTTACCGTCTCCAATATATACAGAAAATTTTAATGGGACCATATACACTTGTATGGAGACCACTGGCATTAAGTATCTTGAAGAGAGTGGGTAATATGGAAATGGATTTAACATTGTTTTTAATGGATTATAAAAGATTCAATTTTACTGGAATTCCTGCTTTCTATCAAGGCTTATTTAAAGTGTGGGGCCTTTTTAAAAATCAGTGGATGGAACCAGCAATTTCTCTTCACTGGTTGTTGGAAGAACCGCTTATTTCTGGAGCTCGGTTTGATGTATCTGGAACTGATCTTCCTGGATTTACTGATTTTTTTATGGAGTAAAAGGATTTTTAAGCTAAAATATATTATTAATGAATCAGGACATGATTTGAAAAGATCTGAAAAAACTGCTACCCTTTTAGGGGTTCGATCAGTACGTTTTGCTAAGAAGTATCTTGACAAATTAAATATGGTTTTAACTGATGAAGAGAAGACTCTTTTAGAGGAGTTTGGTGCGGGGACTTTAGTCAAAGATAGACAAAGATCTTTTCCCAGATATTGAAATTCTCCCCACTATTGATGGGGATTGTTTCACTTGCCCTCTGTTATGTACTAAAATGAATGAATATATTGATTTCTGTACAGTGGAAGGAAAAAACGCTGTATAAATGTATTGTAAAGGTCTTTCATCAACACAATTTAAGGTTGAAAACAGATACAGTATGGAGAGAAAAGTTAGGAATTAACAATGAAACTAAACCTGTCTGGAGAGCAATTTACAAACCACCATTAACAAAAAAACTTGGTGACCTACAATGGCGAATTTTACATGGAGCTATAGCTGTGAATGCCTTTGTATCAGTTTTAAACCCCACTGTAAGTGACAAATGTCCTTTTTGTTTGGAGAGGGAAACCATATTTCATTGTTTTATGGACTGTAATCGACTTAACCCTCTTTTTGAACTGTTAAAAGTTCTTTTTAATTATTTTAATATTTGTTTTACAAAGCAAGATTTTATTCTTGGGTTTTTTTATAGTTCTAAACAAAAGTCAGAATGTCATGTTATTAATTTTATGGTGGGACAAGCAAAATATGCTACATATATATTACTAGGAGAAATAAGATGGAAGAGAAGTCAGGACAAGATGTTGTTTTTGTTTTTAGAAACATGGTAAAAGCAAGAATCCTTATTGACTTTAATTTTCATAGATTAATGAGTATGATAAATGTTTTTGAAATTCAGTGGTGTTGTAGCATTTTATGCTCAGTTGTTGATGGAAAAAATTGCTTTTGTAAGAGAATTGATGTAAATATGTATTTTATTTATTTGTTGTATGTAAAGTGATATAAATGTTCAAAGGATAATTGTTTTCAATAAAGTGATTGTAAATTTCAAAATCTCTCTCTCTCTCTCTCTCTCTCTCTCTCTCTCTATATATAGTCACAAATGCATTCAAACTTTTAGTTAGTATTTTGTTTACTGATGAGACTATTGATTACTAAACTAATTTTTCTCACCTGAATTTCAAGTGTGTCTTTTCTCTTTTTCATTTTGCTTCTCCTTAGAAATAATAAATAGGTTACATAAAAGAGTATAGAATTAATATGTTGTATTAAAACAGTACTGACCTCTGATGCATTTGATAATATTTTTATTGGTCAATACAAAAAAAAAAAAAAAAAAAATCTTCCAACAAAATTATTGTTTATAGAAAGTTACCATGACCACTATTTTTTTCCCCTTTACTGAAGGTTATAAATGAGGTTAACCTGTGATCAAATACTACACACATCGTACCGAATCATAGATGGACTGGTGGACACTGAGACACGTTTTGGTGCATCTAAAGAGGACAAAAATGAAATGTGTAGATCCAAACATACAATTTACATATAATTTACAACCACTCATATGACTAAAGTCTGTTTTTAGGCTACACTGTAAAAAAAAAATAAATAAATAAAATAAAAAACAAACACAATTTGTTGAGTCAGCTTAAAATAATTTGTTACCCTGCTGCCTTAAAATTTTAAGTTGAGTCAGCTAAAATAAGTTTAGTCAACTTGAAATGTTAAGTTGTACTAAGTAACAACTTAGATATTTGTGTTTGCTAAACTTAACAGTTAAGTAAGTAACCCAGCTGCCTTAAAATTTAAAGTTGATTCAACTCAAATATCTAAGTTGTCACTTAGTATAATTTAACATTTCAGGTTGAATAAACTTTTTTTGAGTTGACTGAACTTTAAATTTTATGGCAGCCAGGTTACAAATTATTTTAAGTTGACTCAACAAATTGTTTTTTACAGTGTAGTTGTCGTCATGTGTCTTTAAAATGTAAACACCCCTACATAAATTTGAAACAATCATTTTTCATTATTACTTTTTTTCTTTAACATTTATAATTATTAAAAAGTTATCAAAACTGACTCAGCGCATCAAAACTAATTATGTTGTGACCAAAAATGTCTAAAATGAATTAAAATGATTGTCTATGACATTCTTTGAAGTGTAGCTATGGCAAGCAGTCATACAAGCCACATGTAAAATAAAAAAAAATAAATAAATTAAAAAAAATAAAAGCCCTGGTGGTGCAATGTGACGGTTTGTGAAAGAATTATTTACTTGTCACTGCAGAATCTGACAGTAAGACTCTCCAATGGGTTTGGAGGCCATCAGATTATTTTTTACTGTTTTTGTGACATTTCACTGTATTGAAAAATGTGTGCATGCATGGGGACCCCACATGAGGCTCAGCTCTATTCGAACACTGCATAAACACTCCAAAAATTATTAAAAAGAACTGATGAATCTGTACTCACACATGACATGGAGATGAACAGCAGGAGAGATGTAAGTGTGTCCATGTAGAGCACAGCTATATCTGCCTGCATCCTCTCTTCTGACTGACTGCAGCAGGAGTTCATTGTTTCTGTCTCTTCTCTCAGTTAATGGCTGTGAGTTTCTGTACCAGATGAATGTTGCTCTGTCAGTCAGAGTGCAGCTGCTTTTACATGTCAGATGGACTGAATCTCCCTCTGTCACTCTCTCAGGAGACTCCACCTGAAGATCTGAACACAACACACACATTATATCTAGTGCTGCTGTCATACACTCATTATTATTCAACATAATGCACAGAAGAAGAGTGAAACCTCATGAAAGTCACCTGTGACAGTAAGAGAAACTCCATGTTTACCAAGCCATCTTTCTTCTGTTACATTTGTTATGAATCTGAAATGGTACATGTGTGAATCCTTCTGTGTCACATGATTCAGTCTGATGGTGCAGTTCTGCTGTTTATCTCCCAAATACTGAAGCCTCTGACTGTATTCAGTGTCATTAGACAGATCTGGATACTCTACACCCTTTACAGTGTTTTTGGTCCAGAATGCTTTCATGATCTGATGTCCAGTAGGGTATGTATAAGTGCAGCTCATTATCACTGATGAGTTCTTTAGTGCACAGATGTGTGAATGACTGTAACTCACACCCCAGTCAGCACTAGAAACCCCTGAAACACAGAATTCATATAGTGAACAAAATAGCAACAGCTTTTGCATCAAAGACATTAGTGGGAAAAACTTCATCCAAAATCTCTATCAGTGTTTCTGAACGTTGCAGCAACTCACTGTGAATCAAGAGCAGGAAGATCAGAGGAAGAGGAGGAGCCATTCTGACTGACATCAGCAAAGCAACACCTACAACAATTGAAAAGTGGCTTATTTCAGCTGTCATGAATTGGTTTATTTTGGCTAAGCTTGTCTAAACTTGTTTTTACTGTAATTTTATAAGACAGTAAACATGTAATTACCATTAGTTCATTGTCTGATTAGATACTAGTGTTTGTTGAGGTCTAGTCAGACTCAGAAAGGCTGTGGTTAAGATAGTTTAGCACACATGCACTTAACTTCCGTTTTCTGCCCAGTGCAAATCGAGCCCATCTACAACACTAAGAGCAACTTATACACATAAGAAAAACTCATACAATCCTGCTCTACTAATGGTCAGTATCAACTAGCAGACCTGTACAAAACATGCCTTAAAAGACTAAATAATTTTATGCAACCACACACACACACAATATATATATATATATATATATATATATATATATATATATATATATATATATATATATAAAGATATGTTTATGCTATTTTTACACTGAGGCTGGTTTTGTCCTATAAAGATAAACAGCTGTATTCATAATAATATAATATATTACAATAAATGATTAAACATCTTATCTAAAAATAAATACAAAATAAATCAGACCATATACTGTATTTAGATCAAATATCATTTGGATTTATATACATTTTTGTAGATTTATTTACTGAGAAAATCACCGTTAAAGTTGTCCAAATGAAGTTCTTAACAATGCATACTAAACAAAAATTAAGTTTTGATATATTTACAGTAGGAATTTTGCAAAATATCTTCATGGAACATGATCTTTACTTAATATCCTAATGATTTTTGGCATAAAAGAAAAATCATTAATTTTGACCCATACAATGTATTTTTGGCTATTGCTACAAATATACCCTAGCGACTCAAGACTGGTTTAGTGGTCCAGGATCACATATGACGTGTAACGTTGAGTGAAGGACGAGAGGCGAGCGGATCCAATTGCGAGCTTTTATTAAAGGGACGAGGCAAAGACATGGTCGTACAGGCAGGGTCGAAACAGGAGCAAACAGGTAAATCAAAGGCAAGACGTGGAGAATAATCCAATAACAAGAGCGAGAGTCCAGTAGGCAGGCGGCGAGACAGTCAAGACGAGATGGCCAGGCAAGGGAACTAGGAACTCGGAAACAAGGGAACGCTAACAACAATAATAATAATAACAATCCGTGGCTTGCATGGGGAAAGACCTGGGCTTTTATAGTGCCGCTGATTGGTCGCATGTGTTGACGCAATCAGCGTGATGGGTGATGGGAGTAGTAGTCCGGGGTGTAGTACAACAGTCAGTGTGTAATAAGGTGAGAGCGACATCTGGTGGTGACCGGTCCGCAGAACACCGACCAGATTCGTAACATAACGTTTTGTTATATGCCACCATTTTTGCCACCTTATGCTAAAACACTTTTAATTCACACTACAATTGATTTGTGATAACTTTGCAAGTTTTTTTTTTAACAAAACAAATACAAAACATTTTAATATATAATGCAAAACCCAAAACACACACAAAATACTATAACAATGAAGTTGTGTCTTCAGGGCCTAATTGATGACAAAGAATCTATATAAATCTGAAAAAAATAGGTAAAATACACTCTTACCTTTTTCACCAACACTACAAATGAGCAGGACAAAAGCAGCACTTTGTTTTTTCACACTTTAAGCTACACATAGTCAGCACCTTATATTTTAACATGTGGTCTTACTTGTAACACTTCACATTGGTGGTTTTATCAAGGCAACAGGGCAACATCACAGAGAACACATTTGACTAAAGACATAAAAGTTAAACTGAAACAAACTACGTCAGTCCATACAGATGCTTGTGTTATAAGCTTTTCAAACTTGCTTATTCTTCTATTGAACCAATAAAATAATTGCTTGTGATAAAGTTTGATTACTATATCGATTTGGTAATAAAATAAACTATATTAACTTTAAAACATGCTGCTGAAGTACTTCACTGCAAAATAATAATAATAATAATAATAATAATAATAATAATAATAATAATAATAAATAAATAAATGTTTCAACTTAAAAAAAAGGGTTTGTGCTAAGTTTAATCAACGTGAAATGTTAAGTTGTACTATATGAAAATGTGGATATTTGAGTTGAGTAAACAACATTTTAAGGCAGCATGAACACTTTAAGTTGAAACTACTTTTTTATGTTGAATGTTACAGATGTTTCCTTTGAATGTTTTCAGATTCTCATCATATGAGTTCTTTTTATTAAGTTTATTTTTTCTGAAAGTGGCCTTATGTCACTTAATTGTTGCATCTGCATTCTGTGGTCTCTCACTGTAAATATTGTCATAAACGCAGTTATGCATTCATATATATATATATATATATATATATATATATATATATATATATGTATTTAACTTATATATGATATATTGAATTTATATATTTAACTCCATTTTTGCACTAGCAGCATTTCTAAGTGTGATCATGTGACACTCATAAAATCATCCCTCATTCACTATTCTTTACATCACAGTGCAAAAACTCTTTCCATCACCATGTCCCTTAAGGTGTTCTGTGTAAGCTCACATCTTTACTGCAGCAAACCCTGTAGATACCCATAAGGCCTGTCCAAATACTCACACTTGCAGTCTTTGCACATGACCACTTACATGACATGTTTCCTGTATTTGGCTCAAGTGTTCAAGTGGGCGTTAAGACCGCAGGTCTTTGTAGAACTTCTGACTACCTGATGAGACACACTCACAGGGCTTATTTTGGTTTTTAATAGGCTATTTTACATTTTAATAGAATGTATAAATGTCTGTTCAGTAATTGTGGCGATTGCAATTAAGCCATAAAAAGAAAACACTCTCAGCTTACTTGAGTCTCAAGCAAGCATATGCCATAGTGATAAAAGAAACCAGAAAAAAAAAGTGGCATAACCAGAAAAAAAAAAAAAAAAAAAAAAGTGGCCTCACACCTCTTAGCTGTCTTATACCTCAGGGACTCAACCGAGAGCAGTTCTCAGAATATATTAAAGGAAGTCCAAGTGTCACTTAAGCACACTTAAACAGTGTGTCTAAACTGAACACAAAACAAGAGAGATGAAAGACCCAAAAAGGATAAAACTTTAAGATCAATAAAATATTCACTTTTCTGAACAAAGGAAATTCACTGTTCCAAATAGAAAGGAAAGACTGAAAACCACACAACAGCTTTGTATTGTAAGCAGGCTAATATTTTAATCCATAATCACACCATTGCGTTCGCCTTCAATAAAAAAAAATAAAAAAAATGCTAATGATAGTTAAGGACAACAGCAGAGTACAAGGTGTTATCAGTTAATATAATCACTTAAATTTGACTGAGGTTTTCTTAATACAGAACTGTCATACTTCAGACTTGATCAAAATATTACTCCTATGAGCTACTTTTTATGCCACTTTGTTGACATTTAAAATCGCAGATACGCTTTCATTTTACAAAGAAAGTAAATACATTGGTCGTGGTCACCAGCAGGGGGGCGCAAAGACCACACAAAGTATGGTATCATCACTGGGACAAACCAGATTAATACCAGCTAAACAGTAAACAGCATTGTAGGTTATCAGTACTGTTACTACAGTAAAGCAAGAAAACAAACTGTACGGTACAGATTGTAAAGGAAAAATACATTTGCATTGGATTACATAATTTTGTTTCAATTTATGCTGCTTTTCAGGACTCCACACTCATGTGATACATAAACGCTATAAAATGTTTTGCCATGTTTCCCAAACACTATGACCTCTTCCTGTTAACCTGAAAGAAAGAAAGAAAGAAAGAAAGAAAGAAAGAAAGAGGTGAATTAAACAATAAATGATGCAGTTCAAATTTCTGCTTAGCATAAGATGACTTATTAATACAAGTTATTTCATCAGCAAAACTTACCCTTACATTCTCATACACATGTTCATTCATCTCAGCACCACAAGCTTTACGTCTGTCATGATGAGGTCGCGAATGATTCATCTTTGGCATAGAATAAAAGCATAGAAAATAAATAAATAAATAAATAACTCACTACATGACTGTATTCAAGCTTTCAGTTCTTGATTTACTAGTCAATTTACCTGATCAATACACTACTGATAACCAAACTCATTTTCTTACCTGAAACTCCTGTGTGTCATTCCTCTTTTTCATCCTGCTCCTGTTTGAAGACATTGAGTGAGATTTTTAGATGAAAATCTGTTTAGTTTGTCTAAACTGTGCATTAACATTTTACACTTCTGATCATGTGTCCGCTTTTAGTCTGACAACAAATTTCACTTCATTCTCAATATTTGTGAAGAAAACATTAAATTGTCTCTGATCGAATACTACACACATCTTACCAAATCATCAACATTGTGATGATAACTGCAGCTCCACAAACCACTCCAATGGACATGTACAATATCACCTGATGTCCTACAACAGAGACAAAAGAGTAAAACACCTGAACACATTCAACTGCTTCACTTTAGAAAGAGTAAATAAGCTGCACCACCTTTAACAACGACAGTAACAGCATCTGATCTCTGAGATCCATGTTGATTGTGAGCCTCACAGTAGAAGCGTCCACTCTGTAGTGCACTGAAACTCTGTCCAGATCCAACAGCTGAGGATTCATCCTCCTTAAACCAGCTGAAGTTCAGAGCAGGTGGGTTTGAATCACAGCTGCAGATCAGAGTCACTGAATCACCTTCCCAGATCTGACCAGACTGAATGATGGACACGGAGATGTTCCTGGGTGGGTCTGATAACAATCACCAGATTAATTATTTAAGACCTCTTATACATTTTTAAATTGCTCATGTCAACTGAAATGATGAAAACAGAAATAGAAAACTGGCATCTTTTGTTTTATGACAAACTCACACATGATGTTTAAAGTCACAGCATCAGAGTATGTCTCTATCTGATCATATCTGGACTTGCACTTGTATTTTCCACTGTGATCAGAGCTGATCTTTGAGATGCTGTAGATTCTTCCAGATTCTACAGTCGTTCCTCCTTTAAACCAGCTGATTTCTGCAGGTGGGTTTGAATCACTGCTGCAATTCAGAGTCACTGAATCTCCCTCCACTATTTCACCAGATGGACTGATGGAGATCACAGCATTCACTGGAGGATCTAGACAAGATGTATTTAAATTTTAGTCTCTAATTGAAAAATCAGTCTGTGAAAATAGAATTACGCACGCAGTACCACTTCGAACTACCACCATCACATCAAAACATGAATATTATATATATGTGACCAGCTGGACTTTCCTAACTCAAATAATCAGATGAATTTTGCACACATGGACCTGGCATTGCTTTACACTTATTTAGCATCTAAACTGCAATATTTAACATTTACACATTGGTTGCTTTAAACAACATGATTTCAGCACAAAAGCATGACCTTAGCAGCTGCATATTTTAAACACTCAAGACACTACCTGAATACAAAACAATACAAAGTTGGTGAAGGATCTGACGGTCCTCAAATGCAAACTGTGTGTGTTTTGCCTCAGAGCAACCATACATTTGTGTTGTGTTTTGCTTTCTTTTTATATATTCTTCATTTATTCTTTATTCATTCATTTAGAATCATTACTCATTTCATCATTTTATTACTCCATTTAATCATATAATCATTTATAATAATCATTATACTCATTTATATATTCATTTTATTGATTCATTAATTGATTAGTCATTTATATTATATTATATTATAGTTGTTTTTTTATATATTTTTTCCATTGTTGTTTAGTCTTATGACTGTGTAGTTTCAAGGGCTGTTTGTCTTCATGAATTAGAGATACAAGGGAATGTTTATGGAAACTCAAGGTTTATGGGATGTTGTTGTGAATCAGTTTGGTATAACAATACTTGTTGAATTTGTGTTCTCCAGACAAAGTCTGAGCATTGAGACATACACAACTAAGACTATTCAATAAACTCTGCTCCTTTTTATCATCATTACTTCTCCTCGTCTCCTGCTTCTACTCTTTTCTGGCTTCCATCGGTCAACTTCAGAACTGACACAAACCTGCTGTTAGTGGGGTTGGGGTAACTACAGCTTGCTGACTAGTTGTTCTGTTACCGGAAAGACTGATATTTTCTGACGGGATCTGGCGTCCGGGGCTGGATCCTAATTGTCTGCCGTAGGGACCTGATCTAACATTGGGGAAAAAAGACTTTTCAACGCTGCAATTTTTTGCGAAATCCAAAATCAGAACTACTAAAATTAGATTAGTTTATGAAAGCTGATTATATCAAGCACTTCACCAAACTATATGCCTTTCAAACTGTGACAGGCAGTCCAAACCCACTGCCAGTTGTCATGACCACCACCAATTTTTTTAATAGTTTGATAGCACAGAATTAACTGTTAACCTAAAATATAGACTAAAATATTAGACTGCAATACAATGCATTATTAACTAAAACTAATAGTAAACAGCATTAAGTTGGCATTTGTATACAGCTGTGCTCATCATGAGAAACCTCCCTCATGAACTGTCCTTATTATTGTCCTGTATTTGGAATATATTTAAGAAGCATCATCATAAACTGTTTATTTCCTCTGTTTTGTCTGAGGTTTATATCTATCATAAGAGAATGCCACCCGTTTTTGATGCTCTCAGCAGCTCTCACAGGAGCTTGAAGCTCATCTGATAGTGCTCAATCATATTTTGCTGTAGAACAGTAAATTAAAAAAAAAAAAAAAAAAGTTTTAAATTTATATTTACAAATCAATGTTCACACCAACATCATGTTAGCATACTGTTCATGTCTTGTGGCTGTACTATTAAAGTAGTGAGTATTTTTAACAATTACTTCAGTCAAAAAAATGTTGCAGCCTAAACTTAAACTTTATGTAATTCTATTACATACAAATTTTCATCCATTTAGATTACATAGTTTGTAACGCTGTGTCAATGCTACTTGAACACACTGTAGTGTGGAAACACATGAACACTATTCACGTATGACTGATGCATTTGAATCACATTAAGTTTATTGATTTGTTTATATTAAAACTATGTAATCTAAATGCATGGAAAATTTGTATGTAATTGAATTACATACAGTTTAAGTTTAGGCCGCAACACGTAAAGGTTTTTTTTTTTTTTTTTTTTTTTTTTTTTTTAAAGAAAATGAGGGACGAGTGACTTTGAAGGAAATCTTTAAAGAATATACTCACATCTGACGTTAAGCTGTATATCAGGTGATGTGAGATAGTAATCGTGTCCATGTAGAGCACAGCTATATCTGCCTGCATCCTCTCTTCTGACTGACTGCAGCAGGAGTTCATTGTTTCTGTCTCTTCTCTCAGTTAATGGCTGTGAGTTTCTGTACCAGATGAATGTTGCTCTGTCAGTCAGAGTGCAGCTGCTTTTACATGTCAGACGGACTGAATCTCCCTCTGTCACTCTCTCAGGAGACTCCACCTGAAGATCTGAACACAACACACACATCTAGTGCTGCTGTCATACACTCATTATTATTCAACATAATGCACAGAAGAAGAGTGAAACCACATGAAAGTCACCTATGACAGTAAGAGTCACTCCTGGTTTACCAGTCCATTTTCCTTTTGTTACATTAGTTCTGAATCTGAAATAGTACATGTGTGAATCTTTCTGTGTCACATGATTCAGTCTGATGGTGCAGTTCTGCTGTTTATCTCCCAGATACTGAAGCCTCTGACTGTATTCAGGGTCCTCAGACAGATCCGAAGACTCTCCAACATTTGTTTTGGTCCAGAACACTTTCATGATCTGATATCCAGTAGGGTATGTATAAGTGCAGCTCATTATCACTGATGAATCCTTTAGTGCACAGATGTGTGAATGACTGTAACTCACACCCCAATCATCACTAGAAACCCCTGAAACACAGAATTTATAGTGAACAAATGGGTATCCAATGTCATGTAAATATCTCCTGAATGTTTCTGACGTGTTGAAGACACAAACCGTGAATCATCAGCAGGAAGATCAGAGGAAGAGGAGGAGCCATTCTGACTGACATCACCATAGCAACACCTACAAATAAATGTGTGGTTTTAAAGTTTGTTTTTATAATATTTTTATGTAACACTGTACTGTCTTATAGGGTAATAGTTAGTAAACATCTATTACAGTTAGTTAGTTTTGATGCTGGTGTTTATTGAGGTTAAGAATTTTTCTTTTAAGACTGGTTTCTGTGCAGGCCATAAGCCTTTAACTTCCTCTTTCTAGCCAGTACAAGTCGAGCTCCATCTGCAGCTGCTGACCAAGATAGTTTTGTGGCTTAAACTACAGAATAAAACCGCAGGTCACACCAAAACATCCAAAACAAAACATATATCAGCTCTTGCAACAGGCTGACAGTATATGTACTAAAAACCACATCTAATTACCAGATAAAGATTTTAAAAGTCAACCACAACATTTCATGTGTGCACTTGACAGATGCTTTCATCTAAAGTAACTCACATTGCATTTTAATCTGTTCATGCATTACGTGGAAATTGAACCCATGACCTTGGTGTTGCAAGCACTGTGCTCTACTGTTTGAGCTACAGGAATACTTCAGAAAAGCAGGTCAAATAGTACAGATGTATAGTTCCTGTTATCATATGTATATTTTGGGGCTAGTTGTCCCACTTTTACTCCAGTGAAAGCGTTACTGGAATTGTAACAACCAAATTTACAAACATGTTTTTAATCCAAGACGTTTTTGAATAGCTGTGTGTAAACAACATACAAAAACACTTAAACTTCATTATTGAGAACTTCCCAGTGTGACAACTGCCCCAATCTCCTCTACACCACACACACACACACATACACTTACATTGATGATAATCAGTCAACAGAATTAATATAAAATCATGTTCTTACCTGTTTCACCAACACTCATGACCAGTGACAGCACTACAAATGATCAAAATGGAAGCAGTAATGGGATTTTTATGTGGCCAACACCTTATATTTAACATGAGGATATGACACCACATAGTACAGATATAACAGAAGCAGAGACTAAAGATGGCAACCAGCACAGAGACGACATTAGACTAACATCATAAAATAAGTTTATATTTATGAAAACTGGGAAAATTTGTAGTCTGTAGAGATGCTTATTTTGTTTTCAAACTTACATGCATATTTAATCTCTTCCTGGGGAAACAAGAAAATAAAAGATTGATTGTGCTTAATTAATAGCAATTTAATAATAAAACAAACAATAAGAACTTCTCAAGAATTTATAGAGTAAAAGAAAGTTGAAGTTGCTACTCATCCATCATATGAGATCATCTAAGCTTTTTAGAAAGGTTTTCTGTCACTTCTCTGGTTATATTGTGAAACTCTAAATATGAACATTAATTCAATTTCCTCTGTAGCGATGACTGATGTGTGAAAACAAGGCGTGTCCGAACTCACAGCAGCATCAGTCTAGTGTTGACTGTGTGATCATGTGACCCTCATGAGAGATGGACAGACGAGTGCAGATGTCACAGACCTGCTGCTGTAAAATTTGTAGGAAGCCTGATTTGTTTAACTTAAAATGAAATACCTGGAGAAAACTATCCATTCATCCATTCAGAGCTTAATGCTTTGTGGATTCAGTAGGCTTGTTAAAGACACCAAATGCCCGCTTGAGAGATGTGAGTAGGCAGGTGTCGCCGCAGTGAGGTGAGGAGTGAAATGAGTGCAGTCAAGTTGGAAATTTTCACCTCTCAAAGTGAATCAAAGGCAAAGTAAATCACTCACACTCTTATGTTTTATTGCTAATAAATGGAGTGCCACAGGTATGGTGGATTTTTTTGTATGCTGTTTTGTAAATTCGCATCAACCTGGTTTATCCTCCTTTGGATCTAATTGAAATTACTTTGCTTTAAAATAAAATAAATATGGTAAAAAAGTAATAATGATAATTAATATGAATAATTTGTTACATTTATATAGCGCTTTTCTGGGAATTCAAATCGCTTAACATGGAAGGGGAAATCTCCTCAACCACCACCAATGTGCAGCATCCACCTGATGATATGACAACAGTCATACTGAGCCAGAACGCCCATCACACACCAGCTTATTGGTGAAGAGGAGACAGAGTGATGAAGCCAATGGTGATGGCCAGAGGCCAATGGGTGAATTTAGCCAGCATGCTGGGGTTACACTCCTACTCTTTTTTCAAAGACATCCTCGGATTTTTAATGACCACAGAAAGCCAGGACCTCAGTTTAATGTCTCAGTCAAATGATGGTGCTTTTAACATTATTGTTCCCATCACCACAGTACTGTGGTGTTATGGCCCACACTGAACACAGGTTAAGCACCCCCTGCTGGCCTCACTAACACCTCTTCCAGCAGCAACCTAGCTTTCCCAGGAGGTCTCCCATCCAGCTACTAACCAGGCTCAACCCTGTTTAGCTTCAGTGGGCAACCAGTCTTGGGCTGCAGGGTGATATGGCTGCTGAACACCCTTTCACTCTAAGATCATTTTCCTCCTATTTTTAATGTAATAAACTCCACTTATTTTAGCAATATAATAACCTGTCCTATAATCAGATTACACTCGGACACATTTCTAACCAGCATGTAGTGATTCACGAGTTTACTGATTTATTAGGGATGTGTGAAATAAAGCTTTTTTAATAAATTTGTAAACTGATTTATTCACTGTTTTGATCACCGCACGTTGAGGACATCTGCTGGTCAAACGTGTAAAACCAACTGAAAAACAAGCAGAATATTCTAATACACTGGGGAGTGCTGTGGTTATTTTAATGTGCAATGGATTAATAAATAAATAAATAAATATTTTTTTTGTAGTTTCTGCAAACAGTTTATTTCATTCGCACATCTTAAAAGAGCAAAATATATAAACAAAAGTTCTGTAGACAAATAAATGCTGCAAATATGACGGTTAAGTTTAATATGTAACAACATGTGTAAAAACAACACACAAACTAAAAGATACAATTTTTTACCACTGCTAGTACAATACAATTTAATGAAAGGACAATCTACATTATAGTTTAAATACAATGTTCTAAAATCTTGTATGGTTATGCAATAGTCAACATTTGAAGTGGATTAAAACTTTTCATCGAAGTTGTCCTAAAACCAAAACAATACCTGTTCTTGTCTTAGGACAACTTGGTTAAACTTATTTGATCCACTTCAAATGTTGACTACTGTATACAGCTTTTAGGATTTATATATGCACTTTTTATTTGTTTTGTTTTAAATAAAGGTTGTGTTCAGAGTACAACAAGCATGTTTTATTTGTGTATATAGCCACATTTTCATTGGGGTTTATATATTTTATAGTAGGCCTAATTATTAAAAGAAGAAACATTAGTATATTGTGTGTGTTTTCAGTGTTTTCAGTGCAGGTGTTTGCTGTGTGATCATCGCCCTCTAGCGACAAAAATCATCATAATTCAAAACTTGGTTTGAGACAGTGTGACGTCTCGTTTGCTGCAATGTTTTAAACAGTGGACCATTTACTATTTATTATTTTGTTTAAAAAGTAAAACGCCTTGCACGTTTCAATCACACTAGTTTATTTATGACTGTCTTTAGGCTAACATATAGCTCACAATGAAAAACTAATTTATTATTTACATTCACCACACGAGGTAACATAATACATTATATCCACAGGATCTCTGAGAAACATCACTTCACAGCAGAATGGAAACTCTGAAGAGGTGTTTTCATTTTCATCAGGAGTTGTGATGTGGGTGTCCAGTGATGAGACGAAAGATGAGTATAGCTGTTTCATATTACTGTGGCATCTCATTGTGTGGCTACAACAGAAATAAGACAGATTTGTAAAATGTGTTCGCTGTTGGTGAAATTACTCTGTTAGTCCAGTTTATTTGAGAAGACCTGAGGATCTTGTACTTACTGACTAGTTCTCATATTCAGAAGATCCTGACTGGTGTTACTTTCTCCGCTTCAGTGATTCTCGGCGGCAACGTAACAGCTCGTCAATTCATGTTCATGCAAAAGATGAGACGGACAAAGTTGCCGATGCATGCCGTTTTTACTCTTTTTCGTGTTGTCAGATTCACAGTGCAAACAGCTCCCGGGTGGACTGACTTGAGTAAACATAAAGCAAAACAGAATACAAACTTTTTTTCTGTTTTCACCTGCATAGCACACAGTGAGATTGCTCGTCACCCCCGCACGTCACGTCACTGGACTACATTACATACAATGCATCTCGCTTTGGACTACAACTCCCGTAAATAGCCGTCTTAAAGCGGCAACTCCTATTTCCTCTCTCACCCAACACTACCCCCACTCTGGATGGTGTTTTTTTTTTTTTTTTTTTTTAAACAGTGGAACAATAACAAATTGTCAACAAAGCATTCTTTCCTGTTTTTTTTTTTTTTTAAGTCCTTAGTCAATTAGTCCAGTCTCCAAACCTCCTTGGAGGTCTCCTGGCTCGTTGCGGCCTACCCCTCATTTGGCCGTTAACAGTCCCTGTTAAATCCTGTTGCACCGTGCTACCTTCTCTCCACTGAACATTCTCTGTTTCCTGCTCTGTCATTGGCACACTGGTATCATCCATGAGAGGCATGCTGTCTGGCCCACCGGAATTTCCGGTTTCCTCCGTGAGGTTGCCAAACTTCTGAGTCTTTAAACACCCAGCTGTTCTCCAGGGGTTGCCGAGAATGGTAAGGTTTGAATTTGTCATGGTGAACGACTTTTACTTTGGTCCTCGGGTTCCTCTGGATTCGGTACACTAAATCAAGTAAGGACCATCGTAGTTGGGGAGAAACTTCCTGATTTTGTTTTTCACTCGCTTTGTTCCCTTGACAAGGTACCACACCGCATCACCGACCTTGTAGCGTATCCTGGCTGCTCTTTTGTCATACTGCTTTTTAGCACACTCCACTGATTGGCCTAGCGCGTCCCTTGCAACCTGATGTGCCAACTCCAGCCTTTCTCTCATCTGCACCACATATTGCGGGATTGATTGAGTCAGTGTGTCGTTGGGGGGCTTTCCTGCAACCAGGTCAATAGGCTCTGTTATCTCTCGCCCAAAGAGCATCATGTTTGGGGTAAATCCAGTCGAACTGTGCTTGGTTGCTCGGTAAGCCATCACAGCGTAGGGAACCATAAGGTCCCATTCCCAATGACATCGCTCAGAGGTCGTGGCTAGGATTTTCTGTAGAGTGGCATTGAATCTCTCGACCTGGCCATCTGACTGCGGCCGGAAAGGTGTTGTACGGGTCTTGTCAATGTCGAGCAGCTCACACATTGTTTGGAAGACCTCCGATTCGAAATTGGTGCCCTGGTCACTATGGAGGGTAAGTGGGGCCCCATAACGGCAGACCTATTCAGAGACTATAATCTCTGCCACAGTAACAGCCTGGTCGTTGGGCAGGGGGTACGCTTCCACCCATTTGGTGAAATAATCTTGTGCTACGAGAATGTAACGATTGAAACGTTCTGTTTCATTCATGGGGCCCATCAGATCAACAGCAATCCTTTCCATGGGGGCACCCACTCGCACGGTACCCATGGGTGCTTGAGGCCTTTTTAATGGTCGAGCCTTTGCAGCACAGCTGGTGCATGTGCGACACCAAAGTGAAACATCTTCTCGCATTTTGTACCAGTAATATCTGGTCTGCAGCCGGGACAGTGTTCGCTCCACCCCGAAATGTCCACCCACTGGCCCCTCGTGCATCTGGTGTATGACACTTTTTCGGAAAACTTGCAGCAGGACAATCTGGGGGTAAAACTCAGGGCCCTCATTCAGGTAGTAACGTCGTACTAGAATGTCATCCTTTAGGTAAAGTCTTTGGCACTGACTCCAGTAAGCTTTCTTTGCTGGGCTGCAGGGTGACACATCTTCCCAGGAGAGTCGTTCCTCGCTTTCCTTCATCCACCTCTTGATGGGAGCAATATCAGGATCAGCTGCTTGGGCAGCACACAGTTCTTCAGTAGTCCACCCAGAGAATGAAGAAGTACTGGCGGTGATGGCAGGTTGTACTACCCCCACTTGACAAGACTCCGGGGAAACGGCTGCAGGTACGTTATTTACAAGTTCGTCATCGAAGTCGCACTGGACTGCCTGGTGGCAGAGCTGGGGGCTACTCAAGATGGGATTAAGGTTGCAGGGGCAAGTTGATCGGCATGGCCTCCGAGAAAGCACATCAGCATTTTCATGACAGTGCCCAGGGCGATGAACAACTTTGAAGTCATACTCCCCAACCTTCTCGAGCCACCTGGCCAACTGTCCCTCTGGTTCTCTCATCCTTATTAGCCACTGCAGGCTACTATGGTCTGTGCGTACGGTGAAGGATCTGCCCAGCAGGTACTGACGGAAATGTGTTGTGAACTCCACTACCGCTAAAAGTTCTCTCCGTGTGGTGCAGTAATTTTGTTCAGTTGGTGTCAGACTCCGACTTCCATATGCTAGTACGCGTTCCTCTCCTTGCTGCAGTTGAGACAACACAGCCCCGATTCCAAAGTTGCTGGCGTCTGTGTCCAGGATAAGATCACTACTGTCCATAGGGTAGCCAAGGATGGGGGCAGTAGTGAGCAGCTCCTTTAACTTATCAAAGGCCTGTTGGCTCTCAGGGGTCCAGTGGAATCGGGCATGTTTTCTTAATAGGTTGTGGAGAGGCTTTGTAACTGTGGCGAAGTCTTTGACAAATCGTCTGTAGTAGGATGCGAGACCCACAAACTGCCGGACTTCATTAACGCTCATGGGCTCTGGCCACTCTTGAATTTTCTGCACTTTCTCGGGGTCAGTAGCTATACCATTCTCTGAGACAATGTGGTCCAAATAGACCACCTGGCGGCGGAAGAGACAACACTTGGCCAGTTTCAGCTGCAGGTTGGCCTGGCGCAGCCTTTCAAACACCTGTGCCAGGCGCTGGAGCATTTCTTTCACATCCTTGCCCAGCACAATGATGTCGTCTAGATATACTAGGCAGATCTCCCATTGCATTCCAGCCAAGACACGGTCCATTAATCGTTGGAACGTCGCCGGGGCATTGCAAAGGCCAAACGGCATGACGTTCCACGCAAAGAGCCCCTTTCTGCTACAGAACGCAGCTGCCTGTCTCGCCTGCGGGGTCAACTCCACTCGCCAGTAGCCGGAGGCAAGGTCCAATGTGCTAAACCACTTTGCTGTAGACAGAGTGTCTAGTGTGTCTTGTATTCTTGGGAGTGGGTAAGCGTCTTTTATGGTGCGCTCGTTGAGTGCCCGGTAGTCTACACAGAGTCGGTACGTTTGGTCTTTCTTTCGCACCATTACGATGGGTGAAGCCCAGCAGCTATTACTTGGAGAGGCTAGGCCAGCATCGAGATTCTGCTGTATCTGTTCATCGGCACTTTGCTGTTTCTCAAACGCCATTCTACGGGGTTGTTGTTTCACAGGTGGGCCAGGCCGGGTTTGAATGTCATGTTGAACAAGGTTCGTGCGCCCGAGGTCTGTTGGTCCAGTGGAGAAAACATCAGTAAGCACAAAGCAGCTCCGCAAGCTCACGCTGTTCTGCCTCCCTCAGATCCCTTGTACTCTCTGCATACAGCGGCTGTAAGTGACTTAGGACAACTGTGGGACATGAATCCGCTGGGGGCAGCTCTGCAGTGGAGGCCTGAACCACATCGGCAGGCTGGAGGATTCCGGCAATTACTTCCTTCCTCACCTTCACAGCAACAGTACCTGGGTTATACAGTCTAACGGGAACTCGATGACTTGGCTGGGCACCAATTATAATCCGTGCCACCATCACCTGGTGTTTCTCCATGAAGCCTTT
This sequence comes from Cirrhinus mrigala, assembly GCA_036247105.1. Classification (NCBI taxonomy): domain Eukaryota; kingdom Metazoa; phylum Chordata; class Actinopteri; order Cypriniformes; family Cyprinidae; genus Cirrhinus; species Cirrhinus mrigala. The sequence continues at coordinate 552,626 of CM070007.1, forward strand.
AGTTGGACTCAGCAGCATGTTGCCCTGTACTTCTTCCCGAAAATGTGCATTGCCTGGAACGATGTATTCACGTCCTGCCTCAAGGACAGCTGTGCGTGCTATGCGGACCATGTGCACCCGGGGTTTGTTCTTTGGGTTAAAGTATGGAATCTGTTCGCCAAACAATACAATCTTCTGACTGCCAAAGTCAAGGCGTGCCCGTGCTTTCTCCGAGAATGGATGCCCCAGAATGGCCTCTGTGCCCTTGGCTACATCTGCTACAATGAAATTAACACTGACTGTTTGGGTTCCAACTTGCACTGGAACATCAACTTCCCCGAGGACATCGACATTTAATGGGCTTATTCCCTGCAGAGCCTGTACAGTGGATAGCTTGAGTGGGGGCCTTACATCAGCCTTGAGGGTCTCATAACAGTGCAGAGGTAACACGCTCCTCCTGGCCCCACTGTCCAACAGGGCACAGACTTCCATGTCGTACAACAGCAGATGAATGCACATTTCTGGACCGCTCCCCTTGACTCCGAGAACTGTGGAGGCAGGCTGGATCTCTGTTGGCCGAGGAAGTGCTGGAGTCACACGGTCCAGGTTGAGCCTGGGCGAAGGACAGTTCCGCCTCATGTGACCGATGCCTTGGCAGTTGTGACAGACAATCTCTTCCCAATTGACCTTATTCCTCTTGTTGAATTTTTGGAGGCGATGTTTGAATTCTGCTTTTGAGTTTTTCTTTCTCCAATCATGGTTTGATGGTAATGGACTTTCCTCGTCACTCCCACTCTGGTCTGGACATTCATGTACTGCTGCTGCTCTAGTCTTTCGTTCCATCGGTCTTACAGCAGATTGCATGAGTTGTGTTACACTAGTGGCTGTTCGACGTGTGGTTTCATACCTGTGTGCAATCTCATAGGTGCGAGCCAGGGTACGTGGTCGCTCTTCCAGCAGTCTTTGCACGATGTCCGCATCTCCCATGGCATTAGTGAACACCTCAACGCTAATAGAGTCTTGTTCCTTCTCAGAGCGATCTGCATAAGCAATGGAGACTTTTTCGTGAATGTCATCTCTTAGCACATGGAGTGGCTCACCTGCCCTACGGACCCTCTGTCTCAACTCTATTCCAATGGCAGCAGCATGTTCAGATGAAGGACCGTATGCAGCCTCCACTTCCTCTACTATGCGGGCATAATCCCAACGGCTGGACCTGGGGTTCTTGTGGATTACTGCACCTGCTGCACCTACTAGACAAAACCTCATCTGCACAGTCATTGTCCTTTCAGACCAGTGGTTAGCTTTGGCACAATCCTCAAAGCGGTTTAGGAACTCTCTCCATGAAGTAGAGCCATCAAACTGACCTGGTCGCAGTGTGGGGATCCTTTCTCTGTGATCACTGCATTCCTCCCCACTGTCTGATGACAGGTCACAGAACGTCCGACGTGGTTTCCTTCCACGTTGTCTGGATCTAGTAAGCTCCGGGAAATAACACTCATCAACACCGGAATAGACAGTGTTACCTTCATCTTCGCGAATACTATGCTGAGCTGCACAGACATCATGTTTACAGGGCTGGCGATTTAATGTGGGTGTGTCTTGAAACATCTGTTTGGCTGTTAAATCAGTGCACACGGAGTGTGTGAAGTTTAAATTTGCTGGAGTACTTTGTGTGTAGCACTGTGTATCAATTCCACTGTCGTGTACATGCTCCTTTTCCACCCCACTAATAAATGGATTGGACGCTCTGGCTGTTTGCTGTGAGATGTGTGGCTCATAGCAACATGTGGGCCTGCTCATTGAAACTGGTTGTGGACACGGGGTAGAGCTGCATTTAAATGGATTGGTATTATTATCAGTCTTTGCCACTTGAGCATCCATTTCATTTAGCCAGTCAACAAATGATATACGTGTTCGTTTTCCATTATTATCCATCCTTTCCGACATCGCAGGATTCCACAGGCTGCTCGTATTTAAATGAGAATGCTTCCTCACCACTCGCGTTCTCTCCCGAATATCCGCCATTTCCACTTTCTCTCTGACAACGTCTGGTTCGGTTGAAAATGTCTAAAATGTCCGTATAACTCACCACCTGCGACGAACAAATCCCGGAGGCGAGCCCCCAGTGTTACTTTCTCCGCTTCAGTGATTCTCGGCGGCAGTGTAACAGCTCGTCAATTCATGTTCGTGCAAAAGATGAGACGGACAAAGTTGCCGATGCATGCCGTTTTTACTCTTTTTCGTGTTGTCAGATTCACAGTGCAAACAGCTCCCGGGTGGACTGACTTGAGCAAACATAAAGCAAAACAGAATACTTTTTTTTCTGTTTTCACCTGCATAGCCCACAGTGAGATTGCTCGTCACCCCCGCACATGTCACTGGACTACATTACATACAATGCATCTGGCTTTGGACTACAACTCCCGTAAATAGCCGTCTTAAAGCGGCAACTCCTATTTCCTCTCTCCCGCAACACTGGTGAACAGCAGGTCTGGGATGGACAGACTACATGAAAGACACATTGATTATTTAATAGATTACCTCACATTTTTAAAGCACAGACTGTTTTGCACATGCTATTTTTTGATATTTCACTTACTGTGAGTGTGTTGTACAGGTCAGAAGGACTTGAGGTCTAGACCCATATGTGCTTACACTGGGATCATCATTCTACACGGAAAGAGGGAAGGAGAATATATAAACATCTCTCAGTGTGGGAAAAAATGATTTAATAATTTTATTGATTTTATTCTGTAGTTCTCTGATCATCTCACCTCATACTCATTTATAACAGGTCTCTTCTTTATCCTTCTTCTGTCACAAAAAAGGAAGCACAAAGTAATTTCATTGTTTCTTATATAATTAATAATCAAATATAATTTTTTTAATTAATTAGAAATTAAATTGTGGATAAAATTTTGTATTTTGTTTACATTATAAATAATATAATGATTATGATTATGATGATTGTGATGATAATGATGATGATGATGATGATGATGAATTGTCCTCTAGATGCCGCTGTGATCACAGTCACATTCCTGTCAGGACCACGATGAGCTAAAAGAGCAAGATCATCATACTAAACTCTTCAAACTGAACAAAGATGAGAAGATACAGGAGCGTCAAAAAAAAAAAAAAAAAAACTGTTTTACTTGTGACAGTAACAGCATCTGATCTCTAAGATCCATGTTGATTGTGAGCCTCACAGTAGAAGCGTCCACTCTGTAGTGCACTGAAACTCTGTCCAGATCCAACAGCTGAGCTTTGATTCTCCTTAAACCAGCTGAAGTTCAGAGCAGGTGGGTTTGAATCACTGCTGCAGATCAGCGTCACTGAATCACCTTCCCACATCTGACCAGACTGAATGATGCACACTGAGACCTTTCTGGGAGGATGTAAAAAAAAAAAAAAAAAAAATATATATATATATATATATATATATATATATATATATATATATATATATATATATATATATATATTAGCAATCATTAACAATCATATTGAATTTGACATAACAAAAGGTTTGAGATGTATTGTCACAGTTACTGAACAATCATTAAAGGAAAGGATGATAGCCATATTGCTATCGCTGCAGCGCCCGGGGAGCAGTGCCTTGCTCAAGGAACTCACCTCAGTCATGGTATTGAGGGTGGAGAGAGCGCTGGTTATTCACTCCCACCACCTTCAATCCCTGCCAGACCCGGGACTCGACCCTACAACCTTTCAGTTACAAGCCCAACTCCCTAACCATTAGGCCATTAGGCTCACACCATTAGGCTCACACATGGCATGCTGTAGATTCTTCCAGATCCTACAAACGTTCCTCCTTTAAACCAGCTGATTTCTGCAGGTGGGTTTGAATCACTGCTGCAGATCAGAGTCACTGAATCTCCCTCCACTATTTCACCAGATGGACTGATGGACACTGAGACGCTCTTTGGAGGATCTTAGACAAAAATGAAGTGCAGTTACAGACACAAACAAAACTGAACACTGAAAAAAAAAGGTGACAGTACTCACACGTGACACTGAGATGAACAGCAGGAGAGATGTAAGTGTGTCCATGTAGAGCACAGCTATATCTGCCTGCATCCTCTCTTCTGACTGACTGCAGCAGGAGTTCATTGTTTCTGTCTCTTCTCTCAGTTAATGGCTGTGAGTTTCTGTACCAGATAAATGTTGCTCTGTCAGTCAGAGTGCAGCTGCTTTTACATGTCAGACGGACTGAATCTCCCTCCGTCACTCTCTCAGGAGACTCCACCTGAAGATCTGAACACAACACACACATTATATCTAGTGCTGCTGTCACACACTCATTATTATTCAACATAATGAACAGAAGAAGAGTGAAACCTCATGAAAGTCACCTGTGACATTAAGACTCCTGGTGTAACACTCTGTTTCTTGCCACGTATATTAGTAATAAATCTGAAACAGTACATGTGTGAATTTTTCTGTGTCATGACTCTGATGGTGCAGTTCTGCTGTTTATCTCCCAGATACTGAAGCCTCTGACTTTATTTAGGGTTCTTTGTCATATCATAATCTTCATCATCTTCACAATGTGTTTTATATGTTTCGGTCCAGAACACTTTCATGACCTGATATCCAGTAGGGTATGTATAAGTGCAGCTCATTATCACTGATGAGTCCTTTAGTGCACAGATGTGTGAATGACTGTAACTCACACCCCAATCATCACTAGAAACCCCTGAAACACAGAATTTATAGTGAACAAATGGGTATCCAATGTCATGTAAATCTCTCTTGAGTGTTTCTGACGTGTTGAAGACACAAACCGGGAATCATCAGCAGGAAGATCAGAGGAAGAGGAGGAGCCATTCTGACTGACATCACCATAGCAAATAAATGCACGGTTTTAAAATTTGTTTTTGTAATATTTTTATGTAACATTATAATATCTTATAGGGCAATAGTTAGTAAACATCTAACTAACTGTCTGTTTTGATGCTGCTGTTTTCTAAGTATAGGTTTTTATTACTGGTTTCTGTACGGGTAAAAGCACACAAGCCTTTAACTTCCTCTTTCTGGCCAGTGCAAATCGAGCTCCATCTGCAGCTGCTGACCAACATGGTTTTGTGGCTTAAGCTACAGAAGAAACCGCAGGTCACACCAACATCCAAAACACAACATATATCAACCCTCGCCATAGGCTGACAGTATATGTATTAAAAACCACATCTAATCATCAGATAAGGATTTCTAAGGTTAATCACAGCTTTATTTACTTAATCAACAACATTTTATCTACTTTCATGTTTGCACTTGACAGATGCTTTCATCCAAAGTAACTCACATTGCATTTTTATTTGTTCATGCATTCCATGGAAATTGAACCCATGACCGTGGCGTTGCTAGCACTATTCTCTATACTGTTTGAGCTACAAGAATACTTAAAAAAAAGTGTTACTGGAATTGTAAGTACTTTGCAGGCAGAATTTACAAAAATAAATGAATAAATAAATAAATAAATAATAATAATCCAAGACATTTTTGAATGGCTGTGTGTAAACAACATACAAAAAAACTTGGACCATTGACCTTAAACTTCATTAATAAGAACTTCCCCGTGTGACACATAGCCCCAATCTCCCCAATCACACACACAGATATTTGATGATAATTAGTCTACAGAATGATTATAAAATCATGTTCTTACCTGTTTCACCAACATTCATGACCAGTGGCAGCACTACAAATGATCAAAATGGAACCAGTAATGGGGTTTTTATGTGGCCAACACCTTATATTTGGATGTCTTATGAGGATATGACATCACATAGTACAGATATAACAGAAGCAGAGACTAAAGATGGCAACCAGCACAGAGACGACATTAGACTAGCATCATAAAATAGGTGTAAAGTTTATATTTATGAAAACTGATATATATATGAAGAGTTCAGATGCAAAAACCTCTAAATCTATCTGATGTCTTTCTTTAAAAAATGCATTTTTATCAGCCTCAGATTTATAGGTTTCTATGTAAGTACCAGTACTTCTGATTGAGCTGAGGCTGGGATTTTAGCGAGTTTGAAGTAAAAGTATTTGATGGAAATATGTGTCGAGAACATTCACTCAGTATCATTATCTCATTTTTGACCGAAATGGCTTTTAGGGGGTTTTGTATCAGAACTCTTCATATATATATATATATATAGTTATATATATGTAGTATATATATATATATATATAACTGATACAACTTTATATTTATGAAAACTTTGTAGTCTGTAGAGAAGCTTATTTTATTTTCAAAATTACATGCATATTAATCTCTTCCAGGGGAAACAAGAAAATAAAAGTTTAATTGTGCATTTCATAAATGAATGCAATAAATTAATAGCAGTTTAATAATAAAACAAACAATAAGAACTTCTCAAGAATTTATAGAGTAAAGGAATATTGAAGTTGCTACTCATCCATCATATGAGATCAACTAAGCTTTTTAGAGAGGCCTTGAGTCACTTCTCTGGTTATATTGTGAAACTTCTTTAAACAAGCGGTCCAGCCCAGGCACAAATCAAACACAAATAAAAAATCTTTCTTTTTCTTTTATTCTGTTCCTGAGTAAATTAAAACATACAGAATATTTTGAAACATATACTGAGTAAGAGTGGATGGTGTCATTTTGACCACAGACAAATGCACAACCAAGAATCACAAAAATTATGTATGTAACTGTACTGGGAAAAAAAATAAAAAATAAAATAAAAAAAATCACACACAACCACCATCCACCATTCACACACAAAGTCATTCATTTAGCCAGGAGTTGTGATGTGGTTGTCCAGCGAGGAGACAAAAGTCAAGTAAAGTTTAACTTGTGCTTCATCTTACTGTGGCATCTCGCTGTGTGGCTACAGAAACATGACAAGCAAAACACATTCAGACATATTTATTCAAAAAGTATTTACTGTTGGTAAAATTACTCTAGTAGTCTAGTTAGTAAGTGAATAAATGTGCTGTTTAATATCTGTTGACTAGTAGTGAAGACAGTTTCTTCTTTATTGGTTATATTGAGACTTGTATTGAGACTGCTACTTACTGACTGATTCTCATATTCAGAAGAGCCCGACTGGTGAACAGCAGGTCTAGGATGGACAGTCTATGTGAAGAACATATAATTTATTTTCTGACCTTTGAGTGAATTAACTCTTTTCCATGTGTATTTTTAGTTTCACTTACTGTGAGTGTGTTGTACTGGTCAGAAGATCTGGACCTGGGGTCAAGAGCCATATATTTGTTTGCACTGAGATCATCATTCTGCAGTGAAACAGAGAGAAATACTGGATATGTGTATGTGTTTATGTATATAAACACACACACACACACACACACATACACACACACACACACAAGCAAACATTATTTATTCACCTCATACTCGTGTATTGCAGGTCCCCTGTTAGTCATTTTTCTATAGGGAACAACAAAGGAATTTAATTTTTTTAATTTTCTGCATTAGTTTGAAACTGCATGATGTTTATATCTGCTTTATTTACTTTACACATATTATAATGATGATGATGTTGATGATGATGAATCCTCCTCCAGATGCCACTCTGATCTCAGTCACATTCCAACCAGCACCACGATGAACTGAATGAGGAAGATCATCATGATTAACAAACTGGTGTATTATGTGAAGATGCAGGAGTGTGTTAAAAGCTTCACCTGTGACAGTAACAGCGTCTGATCTCTGAAATCCATATTTATTGTGAGCCTCACAGTAGAAGCGTCCACTCTGTAGTGTACTGAAACTCTTTCCAGATCCAACGGCTGAGCTTTGATTCTCCTTAAACCAGCTGAAGTTCAGAGCAGGTGGGTTTGAATCACTGTTGCAGATCAGAGTCACTGAATCTCCCTCCACTATTTCACCAGATGGACTGATGGACACTGAGACACTCCTGGGAGAATCTAACACAGACAAACAAACAGTCACATTGAATTTTAGATAACAGACTACACACGCACACACAGAGCAGTGGACAGCCATTTACAGAGAAACCGCAACATTCGGGTTACGAGTCTGACTCTTTAACCATTAGGCCACTTACTGCCCCCCGGATTTGTTAAAGGATTTAATGTCACATTTACTAAAACATAATTAACTCACACATGACGTTTAAAGTCACAGCATCAGAGTCTTTCTCTCCATGTTTATTGATGGACTTGCACTTGTATTCTCCTCTGTGATCAGAGCTGATATTTGAGATGCTGTAGAGTCTTCCAGATCCTACAAACATAGTTCCCTTAAACCAGCTGATTTCTGCAGGTGGGTTTGAATCACTGCTGCAGATCAGAGTCACTGAATTTCCCTCCACTATTTCACCAGATGGACTGATGGACACTGAGACTCTTCTGGGTGAACCTAGCACAGACAAACATTGATATATTTAAGACACAAATTAAATTTGGGATGGTAAACTATGTTTAGAGGATTTAATGTCAGTTACTGAACCCTAATGAACTCACACATGATGTTTAAAGTCACAGCATCAGAGTATTTCTCTCCATGTTTATTGATGGACTTGCACTTGTATTCTCCACTGTGATCAGAGCTGATCTTTGAGATGCTGTAGATTCTTCCAGATCTTACAAACATTCCTCCTTTAAACCAGCTGATTTCTGCAGGTGGGTTTGAATCACTGCTGCAGATCAGTGTCACTGAATCACCTTCCACTATTTCACCAGATGGACTGATAGACACTGAAACGCTCTTTGGAGGATCTAACACAGACAAACAAACAGTCACATTGAATTTTAGATAACAGACTACACACCCACGCACAGAGCAGTGGACAGCCATTTACAGAGAAACCGCAACCTTACAGAGAAACGGCAACCGCAACGAGTCTGACTCTTTAACCATTAGGCCACTTACTGCCCCCCGGATTTGTTACAGGATTTATTGTCACAGTTACTAAACCATCATTAACTCACACATGACGTTTAAAGTCACAGCATCAGAGTATTTCTCTCCATGTTTATTTCTGGACTTGCACTTGTATTCTCCACTGTGATCAGAGCTGATCTTTGAGATGCTGTAGATTCTTCCAGATCCTACAAACATTCCTCCTTTAAACCAGCTGATTTCTGCAGGTGGGTTTGAATCACTGCTGCAGATCAGAGTCACTGAATCTCCCTCCACTATTTCACCAGATGGACTGATGGACACTGAGACGCTCCTGGAAGGATCTAACACAGACAGACATTGATACAGTTAACAGTCACACATTACATTTGAGATAACAGACTGTGTTTAGAGGATTTATTGTCACAGTTACTGAACCATCATTAACTCACACATGATGTGTAAAGTCACAGCATCAGAGATTTTCTCTCCATGTTCATTTCTGGACTTGCACTTGTATTCTCCACTGTGATCAGAGCTGATCTTTGAGATGCTGTAGATTCTTCCAGATCCCACAAACGTTCCTCCTTTAAACCAGCTGATTTCTGCAGGTGGGTTTGAATCACTGCTGCAGATCAGAGTCACTGAATCTCCCTCCACTATTTCACCAGATGGACTGATGGAGATCACAGGATTCACAGGAGCGTCTACAGGAGAAATATTTGAAATATATATTTTTTTTAATATTAGAAAGTAGCTCATCTCTAAAGGCATCAAAATGTTGTGTTAAAACTGAACATGGTCATGACTGATTAATTCATGCTGACTCTGTCTGTGTCTGACTCAAAATAATCTCAAAGTGTTCAGTAAGATTCAGATCTAGACTTCAACCAAGTTCTTCCAAACCAGAGTAAATAATTTCTTTATTGATCTCACTCTGAATATCGTCATGCAGGAGCCAAACAGCTACACAGACTCTACTACTCTACTCAAACTGTTTGTCATAAGGACCGTTGATGTGTCTAAACGACTGTTGAGGTGACTGTGAAAACCTGTTGAAATGAGGAGGAAGTTATGCCCAGTTCAGAATCCCCTCTGTTTCCACCAGTTCCACCCAGTACCAAGTCTGTGTTGTCACTGAAGCGCCTGTCCAGCCTCCCGCTCCATCCAGTCTTCTGGGTCTGCCTCCAATGATTTCCCCCATCCCTTCCTCGACTCCACCTTGGGTTGTCAATCTGGGACTACTGCTGGGGGTTTGAACCCTTGGTCTTCCTGCCTGTGTCTTTGCTATCAGCTCCTCCCTAGATTCTGTTAGCTCTGCCCTGGTTCTTTCATTCTTCCCTTCTGCCGGGTATACAGCCACCTCCTGAGCCTCCTCTCACCCTCCTCTGTTGGACGTAACACCTCTGTTAGAATTATTTTCTATGGCACTAGGACATGTCTTCCGGAAAGGGGCTCATGTCGTATACTTTCTGTTTTGGCTTTTGATCTAAGTGTCCTTGTTCCAGTGTTTGACCCAGTTTGATTTGTTCCCATTTTCCCACCACGTGTTGGTTTCTGTGGTTTCAGATTAGTTCACACCTGTTTCTGTTTTCCCTGATTAGGTTCTGTGTATTTAAGACCTTTGTTTGGTTCATTTCATTTGTCTCTTGTTGTTGAAATCTATGTGGCTGTTTTAGTCTTTGCAATCCATTACTATGAGAGCCCACAAATGTTTGCCCATTTTATTTATATTACTGGAACCTTCAAAGAAAAAAAGTTAATATACAATATATAAATATACTCACACGTGACACTGAGATAAACAGCAGGAGAGATGTAACTGTGTCCATATACAGAACAGCTATAGCTGCCTGCATCCTCTCTTCTGACCTTCCAGAGGTCAAGTTTATTTTCAACAATTCCTGTGCTTAATGGCTGTGAGTTTCTGTACCAGATGAATGTCGCTCTGTCAGTCAGAGTGCAGTTGGTTTTACATGTCAGACGGACTGAATCTCCCTCTGTCACTCTTTCAGGAGACTCCACCTGAAGATCTGAACACAACACACACATTATATCTAGTGCTGCTGTCACACACTCATTATTATTCAACATAATGTACAGAAGAAGAGTGAGGCCTCATGAAAGTCACCTGTGACAGTAAGAGACACTCCTGAATCACTAATCCAACTTCTATAAGCTACATTAGTAGTGATTCTGCAACGGTACCGGTTTGAATCATGCATTGTCACACGACTTAGCTGAAAGTGGAAGTATTGGTGAAGATAATCCCAATAGTAAACCCTCTGACTGTATTCAGGGTCATTTGACAGATCTAAAGGCTCTAGGTGAACAGGTGTTTTGGTCCAGAACACATTCAGGATCCAATATCCAGGTGGAAATGTACAAATGCAGGTCATTGTCACTGATGAGTCCTTTAGTGCACACATGTTTGAAGGACTGTAAGTTACACCCCAGTCATGCTGGCCATAAACTCCTGAAACACACAATAAAGGGATTGTTCACCCAAAACAATCATTCAATCAAAAATTCATGCTGTACATTACTTTTAATTAATTAACATTGATTTTAGTGTGGGAAAAACATTAAGGTCAATTTTAGATTTTTTAAACTTATATACTAATAGTATAACTTTTTTTTTTTTTTTTTTTTTTTTTTTTTTAAAGTTTGCATGATATTGTATTTTTGTTTAATACAACCCGGGTTTTGTTGGCCAGTTTGATGGCCACTGCTTCTGGAAACATTTTACGACTTTTGAAACACACATTGAGTAAGACTTGATGTTGTCACTTTAACCACAGACAAGTTATTTTTGAATGTCCCTGAGAGATTTACTTGTTGCCTTTACTCTGTTGCCAATTCGAGATCTAAAAGGGAGTGGCGGACAGTAGAGGTGCGTGGGACAGGAAATGACAACAATGAATCAGAGCCCACTGACAGTATCTCAACATATGTTACCGATCAAAATAATAAAAATGTTTTCTCAGCTAATGTTTCTAATGTGTCGGCTAATGTTGTAAGCAGCAGTGTGATTGAGCCTTCCCAGCTACACCCCACAAATATTCCTTTAAATTGTATAATGCTTATGTGAATAGCTATTTTATGGTTCTGTTTGTTTTATGTTTGTTCTTAGATTGTGTCTGTCAATAAACATTAGAGCGCCACCCTTAGGCTAAATTACGCAATGACACCAGACTTCTGTGCTAAGTGTGTCTGCATGTGTTCAGTGATTACAATATAAAGCTTACAAACTGTTTACCTTTAAGTAGCACCAAGACCAAGAATCTGCCCTACCTAAATTTCTAAATTTACCATGAGTAGCCGCTAGTGGTGATACACTGTTTTTGATGAATGCAGAAAAAAAGTGAAACATTCAACAAGTAGTCCAATGATTTACAGACCCCCAGTTAAAGGAGAGTCACAAACAAGAAGTTAATTTTATTAGCAATACTGTTTTTTGATTCTCCAATAGGAGCGACTCACCATGAATCATGAGCAGAATCATCAGAGGAAGAGCCATTCTGACTGACATTACTACAAGACCGATATAATACACACATCATGAGAAAATCACAATCTTTAGCATCTCCATAAAACACCATCTATTTGTTGAACTTAGACTGAGGATATTTCTCATTGGTCTCCACAACAATATTAATCAGACTATATTAACATATTAATCAGAGTAACTCATACCGTGTTCTGGTCTGATCTCCAGCAGGCGTTAAACTGATGAATTTCACACCAACCCCTAATGTATTTTAAAAATGATTGCGTAAACAGGTTACACCCACACAACTCTACTCCTGCCCACACAACTGGAGAAACAAATAATTCTCTGACCAAATTTTGATTCGTCAGTAGTGAATCTATACATAATCGAAACCGTATTTTTGCATTGAGAATTTGATTATGGAGCAATTTCGATTTATATACAGTATAAATATATATATATATATTATATATATATATATATATATATATATATATATATATATATATAATACAAGTGCAAGTCCAGAATTGAACATGGAGAGAAAGTCTCTGATGCTGTGACTTTAAACATCATGTGTGAGTTAATTAGGGTTCAGTAACTGACAATAAATCCTCTAAACACAGTCTGTTATCTCAAATTTAATGTGTGACTGTTAACTGTATCAATGTCTGTCTTTCCTTCTTCAGTCGTAAAGAAATTATGTTTTTTGAGGAAAACATTTCAGTATTTCTCACCATATAACTGCCACACCCCTGTGGACTGTTTCTGGTGTTTCCCTTGTGTATGCCCTTATATGGTCTTTCCTGTTCCGTCTCCAATTACTACATCACTGTTTGATCATTTTCACCTGTCTCCCCCTGATCGGTCATTGTATTTAAGTTTGGTAGTGTTCCCCGTTAGGTGTTGGTTCTTGTATTGTCATTCATTGTCTTTTTCGTTGTTGTTTGCGTGTGGATTCCCTGCTGTTCCTGTTCAAAAGTTCAAAATTGGGGCACCATATCAGTCCATTATATGGAGAAAAATGCTGAAATGTTTTCCTCAAAAAACATTTCTTTACGACTGAAGAACGAAAGACATGAACATCTTGGATGACAAGGGGGTGAGTACATTATATGTTTGTTTTGGAAGTGGACTTCTCCTTTAATGAGAAATGACAAAATATTCCTTTAATGAGGAACAAACCAAATTTCACTGAGATTGGACTACGTTTAGGGTGTGCTCAACAAAGTTGAGTTTCTTAACATAGTCATAATGACTATGTAACTGTAACGTTGAGTGAGAGGCGAGAGGCGAGCAGATCCACATGCAAGCTTTTATTCAAACGACGAGACAAAGACATGGTCAGACAGGCAGGGTCAGAACAGTAGCAAACAGGTATAACAAAGGCGAGGCGTGAGGATTGTCCGTGTAGCAGGCGTGGGTCGATCCGTGGCGAACGTAATCTGTTAGGGGGTGAGACGAGGGAATAGTCCGTGAAACGAGCGAGTAGTCCGTAGGCAGGCGGCGAGACAAACGAGATGAGATGGCCAGGCGGGAACGCTAAACTAAGGGAACTAGGGAACATACGCAAAACAACCATAGAATAAACCACAATAACAACCACAATACTCCGTAAACATGGAGGGAAAGTCCGGGGCTTTTATAGGGCGCCTGATTGGTCACAGGTGTCGACGCCATCAGCGTGATGGGTGATGGGAGTAGTAGTCCGGGGTGCAATGCAACAGTCTGTGTGATATGATGGAGCGAGAGCGACATCTGGTGGTGAGCGGATGGCAGGTCACCGACCAGATTCATGACAGTAACCCCCTTGTCAGGGAAGATTATATATAAAGTAGCTTTACAGCAAAGTAGATGAGTTTCCCTTAAGAGTATTTACTTATATTTCTCATTTTATAATAGCTCTGTAGGTTATTATTGACAACATGTTAACAGAACACTTTTTTGTTAAGAGATTTAGATTCAAATATTCAAATAGGTATATTGTATGAAGACCTCGTATATGTTTGTGTGCTCCCCTTTAAGGAACCCTTTGTGAAACACAAATGTTTGGTTGATATGCACTTGGGAGAAAACATGGGTTTTGCTGTAATGTTTGATTTACATTTAGTTGATTGGATATATATTTGTTTAGACCCGCCCCCCTGATAGGTGAGTCTTGCGTTATTGGTCCATTAAGATGTCTGTCGGGAGAAGACCAGCAGTGAGCAGGGAGATTCGAATTGCTGAAGGTTTGGTTCTGATCGAAATCTACTGTTAATAACTGCAAAACGCGAGTTATACGTTTGATATTCATTTAAAAGTGTATTTTGTTTGTTTAAGTAGTGGAGTTTACGCAGGAAGTGTGTTAACTATTTGTGTAGCGATCTTTTTTCTGGTTGAAAACATAGGCGTTGAGAGCCAGCGCTCTCAGTTAGCAATAGTTGTCGAATACAACTGCCCTTTTGAGTTTTGTTTGAAATAAATTGTGTTGATGCACGTTATTTATTATCCGTTGTGGTGAATGAAGGAGGAATCAGATAGCCCTTTGTGCCACCGGAAGCGCTCAAAGGTCCTCTAATAGCGAAGGACAGAACAAGACTCCACCGGAGAGCACACCCAGCCACTGGGAGTGTTGGGTGTTCCTCCGGCTACGAGGGACGAGCGGCCGCTGGTGGAGGAGTTCGACGGGAGACGACCGTTACTGCTTAAGGAACACAGGTACCTTACATTGATTTTGTTTTTGGCTCACTGAAGAGCGAAGAGGCCAATTTGCGTTTTCCAAGGCCCCAACGCACACAAGCAGCAAATCAGGCCTGCATCGGGGTTGGGTACGAGTGTATGTTTGTGTGTGAGTGGGCTCACGTTCTTTACATTCTGATTATTCAAACAGTATTACAAGTTTACTGTTACAGTTTATAAGACGGAGAAAAGCGTTACTCTTATATACTCTGTATCAGTGCACTGGGTAGTAACTTAATTTATAGTAACTTAGTTAAGTGAATTCAATATTTCACTGGGGATTCATGCTTTGGTAACTTAGAGAGTGTGCACCATAAACGAGAAACGTAGAGTTTGTTTAAACTCATTGACTTGAGTACATTTCCCTAGAGGATACTTTGTGTATTTCATTCGGGGTATTCAAATTGTACATTGAGTATTACTATCTGTACCTTTTCATCTTGAATTTACCTATTGGTTAGTATTAGAATATCTCTACTGATTATTCATACCAGAAATTAATACCGGTCTTTTCCTTATCCCACTGTTTTCTGTTTGCAAATAAATCCCCATTTCTGTATAATTGTAACAGTTTACTTAGTTATTTAGTGAAGTTCATATCCCTAAACTGTGGTATCATGCTGTATCTTCACTTCCCTCACCTACAATTCCTACCGGTACCGAGACTCACACCCACGACCTTCAGGTTACAAGTCTGATACTCTAACCATTAGGCTTTTACTGCCCCTCATCTCTAATATCAGAAACAGTCAAAATATATATTAGTCAACAAAAACTTTGCTAATACTACTAATCAGCTCCTAATATACCTCTTGATAAAAAGATACATACTTTGAGCACACCCTAAATGACCAATTATCTGATGAAATGTTGCATACGTTACATACTTCTAGTGTAGAAACAAATGAGGGGGTGAGAGGTTAACATTTTCAAAAATAAATACCCCCCCAATAAGGGCCACCCATATCACATAAAGTGCAAAAACATGCATTTTTTGGTGCATATTTGTTTTTGCACTCTGGAGGATGTCAACGATTTCTGTTTGAAATCTACTCCCTGCTCAAAACGCTGGGTTTTTCAGTGCTGAGTGTTTTATTTTTTATACAGTATAATCCATTAAATATTTGAATACAAGCCTTGTTTTTCGTGCTACTAAGACGACCTATGGCCACGTAAAGTACAAAGTGCAATGTTTTGAGAGTGATATCCACATATAAATTCATGTTCAAAAGTTACAGTGGACGGGATAAAAATATGATATTGTAATAATGCTTGCTACCACCAACTTTAATTAAACACATCATCACTTCAGTCATAATATATTGTTTTATTTAATAGATAAAATGTATACAAATATTTTCGCAACAACTCGCAGCAAAAAACAAACAAACTTTAATTTAGATAAGACAGATAGCTCATTTATCACACATTAAGGTTGCAGATGTACATAATTCATTTAAAAGCTATGAGAAACATCACTGCAAAAAGGAAACTTTATGATGGCGTTCACACATAAAGTCATTCATTTTCATCAGGAGCTGTGATGTGGATGTCCAGCGACAGCACAAATGTGGAGTCAAGTTTAGCTTGTGCTTCATCTTACTGTGGCATCTCAATACCTGGCTACAACAGAAATAAGACAAGTGAAACACATTTACACAGAACTGAATTCATTAACTGTTAACTGAAATCACCCTGTAGTTTAGCTTGCAACTGAGTGAAAGTGCAGTTAGTATCTATTAAACAGCAGGTCTGGGATGGACAATGTAAAAAACTTACGTATTACCTGACTTTTGAATGCACAAACTCTTTTGCAAATGTACTGTTGTTTCTGAGATTTCACTTACTATGAGTATGTTGTACGGCTCTGAAGATCTGGACCTGGGATCAAGAGCTACATATGAGCCTACTACACTGGGAACATCGTTCTACAGGGAAACAAAATGAAAAATACAAACACTCACACAAACATCTCTGAAAAAAAAAAAAAAAAAAGCTAATTTGTATTACATATAACTTCTTATATTCTGTGGAACTTTGATCATCTCACCTCATACTCACGTTTAGCAGACTTTCTGTTCGTTTTTCTCAGACTGTCAAAAACGAAAACATAAGTAATTTAATTGTTACCTATATAATTAACAATCAAATATAATTTTTGTATTAATTTGAAAGAAAATTATATTTTCTTTATTATTCAGTTTACTTTATAAATAGCATAATGATGACGATAATGATGATGAAGAATACTCCAAATGCAGCTGTGATCACAATCACATTGCTATCAGCACCATGATGAACTGAAAGAGAAAGATCATCATAATTAAATCTCCAAAAAACTGATGAATGATGTGAAGATACAGGAATGTGTTAATAAAAACTTAACCTGTGACAGTAACAGTGTCTGATCTCTGAAATGCATATTTATTGTGAGCCTCACAGTAGAAGCGTCCACTCTGTAGTGCACTGAAACTCTGTCCAGATCCAACAGCTGAGGATTCATCCTCCTTAAACCAGCTGAAGTTCAGAGCAGGTGGGTTTGAATCACTGCTGCAGATCAGAGTCACTGAATCACCTTTCACTATTTCAGCAGATCCATTAATGGACACCACTACATTTCTTGGAGGATCTAAAATAGAAAGAATGAAATGTATTATCAACAGTGATAAAACCCATTGGATCTAGTGGATCTATTGTCAGTTCCTGCACTAGCGTTCACTTACACATCACATCCAGCATCACAGCATCAGAGTCTTTCTCTCCATGTTTATTTCTGGACTTGCACTTGTATTCTCCACTGTGATCAGAGCTGATCTTTGAGATGCTGTAGATTCTTCCAGATCCTACAATTGCTCCTCCTTTAAACCAGCTGATTTCTGCAGGTGGGTTTGAATCACTGCTGCAGTTCAGAGTCACTGAATCTCCCTCCACTATTTCACCAGATGGACTGATGGACACTGAAACGCTCCTGGGTGAGTCTAAAAACAAACAAACATTAAAATTCACAATGAATATTATACAATTTTAAACAGTGTGCAAATGATCATTAACTCACACATGACATTCAGCATCACAGCACCAGAGTCTTTCTCTCCATATTTATTTCTGGACTTGCACTTGTGTTCTCCACTGTGATCAGAGCTGATCTTTGAGATGTTGTAGATTCTTCCAGATCCAACAAACGTTCCTCCTTTAAACCAGCTGATTTCTGCAGTTGGGTTTGAATCACTGCTGCAGATCAGAGTCACTGAATCACCTTTCACTATTTCAGCAGATCCATTAATGGACACCACTACATTTCTTGGAGGATCTAAAATAGAAAGAATGAAATGTATTATCAACAGTGATAAAACGCATTGGATCTAGTGGATCTATTGTCAGTTCCTGCACTAGCGTTCACTTACACATCACATCCAGCATCACAGCATCAGAGTCTTTCTCTCCATGTTTATTTCTGGACTTGCACTTGTATTCTCCACTGTGATCAGAGCTGATCTTTGGGATGCTGTAGATTCTTCCAGACCCTACAATTGCTCCTCCTTTAAACCAGCTGATTTCTGCAGGTGGGTTTGAATCACTGCTGCAGTTCAGAGTCACTGAATCTCTATCCACTATTTGACCAGATGGACTGATGGACACTGAGACACTTCTGGGTGGGTCTAAAAACAAACAAACAAACATTCAAATTCACATAAATGATTAGAAAACATTGTCTAGTAACTATGTGCAGTTCTGCACTAGCGTTAACTCACACAAGATGTTCAGAGTCACAGCATCAGAGTCTTTCTCTCCATGTTCATTTCTGGACTTGCACTTGTATTCTCCACTGTGATCAGAGCTGATCTTTGAGATGCTGTAGATTCTTCCAGACCCTACAATTGCTCCTCCTTTAAACCAGCTGATTTCTGCAGGTGGGTTTGAATCACTGCTGCAGTTCAGAGTCACTGAATTTCCCTCCACTATTTCACCAGATGGACTGATGGACACTGAGATGCTCCTGGGTGGGTCTAAAAACAAACAAACATTAAACTTCACAATAAATATTAGAAAAAATGTAAACAATGTGCAGATGATCATTAACTCACACATGACAGTCAGAGTCACAGCATCAGAGTCTTTCTCTCCATGTTTATTGCTGGACTTGCACTTGTATTCTCCACTGTGATCAGAGCTGATCTTTGAGATGCTATAGATTCTTCCAGATCCTACAAACATTCCTCCTTTAAACCAGCTGATTTCTGCAGGTGGGTTTGAATCACTGCTGCAGTTCAGAGTCACTGAATCTCCCTCCATTATTTCACCAGATGGACTGATGGACACTGAGACACTCCTGGGTGGGTCTAAAAAACAAACAAACAAACATTAAAATTCACAATGAATATTAGAAAAAATTAAACAATGTGCAGAAGATTATTAACTCACACATGATGTTCAGAGTCACAGGAACAGAGTATTTATTTCCATGTTCATTTCTGGACTTGCACTTGTATTCTCCACTGTGATCAGAGCTGATCTTTGAGATGCTGTAGATTTTTCCAGATCCCACAAATGTTCCTCCTTTAAACCAGCCGATTTCTGCAGGTGGGTTTGAATCACTGCTGCAGATCAGAGTCACTGAATCTCCCTTCACTATTTCACCAGATGGACTGATGTGGATCACTGGTTTCAATGGAGGATCTACAGGATAAATATTTGAAATATTATTTTTAACTATTTTAATCACTTATTCAACAATGAAGGTGTAAAGGTAAATTTAACAAGATCAAGATCCTCCAAACCAGAGTAAGTAAAAAAAAAAAAAAAAAAAAAAAAACTGAACGAGTCATAGTCATTAATTAGAAGTGTTATGTGCTGATGAATGAAGCGTGAAACAGAGCTCCATCTGCAGAGCCTTATTTAGAGACATCGACAAAGACATGTTCAAATAGGCAGGGTCAGGCAACGGCATACAGGTATGTTGGAGCAAGACAAAGAGTAGTCCGTAAAGCAGGCAAGGGTCAGAGAACGGCGAACGTAATCCAGGGGGCTAAGCAAAGGGTAATCCGTGAAGACAGACAAGAGTTCCAAAGGCAGGCAGCGATACAGACTAAACGATATACAAGGCTAGGAGACAACACTAAGAAGGCAAGGCAAAAACAAGAACAAACTAGATGCAGGATTACAGACAAGGCTTCGTATGAACGCTAACAACTATCCAATACTTGGCGACTAGTGAAAGAAAGTCTGGGGCTCAAATAGGGTCTCTGATTGGACGCAGGTGATAAGTGTAATGACTGATGGGGAACGTAGTCCGGGGTGTGGTGTAACAGTCAATGTAATATGAATGTGAGAGGGTGACATCTGGTGGTGAGCTGGCTTCCAGGCGCTCTTAACAAACAGACCAGGTGAGTCGTGGAACAGAGGCGGAGCAAGGCAAGGAGGACCAGGTCCATGTGGAGGTCCTGGGGACAGAGGCAGGACCGGCAGAGTAGGGTGAGCGAGGGACCACCATAACAGAGCTGACGAGACCGAAGATCCCCACGGCAGAGCAGGAGGTGCTGGAGCCCTCCAGGGCGGAGCAGGAAGCGGGGCAGGAGGCGCTGGAGCCCTCCAGGGTGGAGCAGGAGGCGCAGGAGCCCTCCAGGCCGGAGCAGGAGGCGCTGGAGCCCTCCAGGCCGGAGCAGGAAGCGGAGCAGGAGGCACAGGAGCCCTCCAGGGCAGAGCAGGAGGCGCTGGAGCCCTCCAGGGTGGAGCAGGCACCCACGTCATGAACTGGGACCTAGGGAGAGCAGGGACAGAGGAGGCAGACAGAACAACTAGGAGAGAGGCAGAGAGTTCATTGGCGGCCTTCGTGGCCGTGACAGGACAAGCAGAGAGTTCGTTGGCAGCTTTCATTGCCGTGACAGGGGGAGCAGAGAGTCCAAACATGGCCGGGACAGGACAGGGTGAGAGTTCGTAAAAGGCTTCTGTGGCCGGTTCAAGACCAGGCATGAGTACACTGGCTGGGTGAGGACTGTTGGGCGCTACCACCATGCAAGGAGCTAGGACAGACGTCCCCGTTTCATGAGGTTCCGCAGCCTCAGCCGCCACCTCCGGGGAAACTGCGGCGGGCATCACAGCCTTTGAAGAAGCCGCAGTAGGCGCTGCCACCTCCAGAGGCTCTGCAGCAAAAGCCGCCACCTCTGGAGTCTCGATGGTGGTATCCGCGACCCCTTTAGGAGGATCTGCTACCAGTACTGCCACCTCCGGGGGCACTGGCGCAGACTCACTGTCAGACGAGGCCCCTGGAGCAGACTTGTGAACAGACGAGACCTCTGGATCAGACCTGTGATCGGACGAGACCTCTGGAGCAGACTTGTGATCAGACGAGACCTCTGGAGCAGACTTGTGATCGGACGGGACCTCTGGAGCAGACTTGTGATCGGACGGGACCTCTGGAGCACAGTGTGCAGCCCACACACACCAAATGGCAATCGCCATTAAAGGAAGAGCAGCGGCGAATGGCAGGACCTCTTTAATGGTTGGATTTGAAGGCCCTGATGCCACTGGGATGTTTGCAGCCCGCCCTGACACTAGTGGTGGATCCAGCATGCTGGCCATCATGACAGGCCGTGCCCTTGGGGTGTCGGACGAGACATGGCAGGGCTCTGGGAGGTCAGACGAGATGTGACGAGGCTCTGGGCAGTCAGACGAGACGTGCCGAGGCTCTGGGCGGCCAGACGAGACGTGACAAGGCTGTAGGCGGTCAGACGAGACGTGACGAGGCTCTGGGCGGCCAGATGAGACGTGACGAGGCTCTGGGCTGCCAGACGAGATGTGGCGAGGCTCTGGGTGGTCAGACGAGACGTGGCGAGGCTCTGGGCGGTCAGATGAGACGTGGGGGGGGCTCTGGTCGGTCAGACGAGACGTGACTTGACCCTGGACGACCAGCCGGGACGTGACTTGACCCAGGAACAACAGCAATAACTTGACTTGGCTCATGAAGGTCAGCTGTGACTTGACTTGGCTCATGAAGGTCAGCTGTGACTTGACTTGGCTCATGAAGGTCAGCTGTGACTTGACTTGGTTCGTGGAGGTCAGCTGAGACTTGACTTGGCTCATGGCGACCAGCTGTGACTTGACTTGGTTCGTGGAGACCAGCTGTGACTTGACTCAGGAAACACAGCTGCAACTTGACTGGACTTGGGAAATACAGCTGTAACTTGGCTAGAATTGGAAACAACAGCTGTAGCTTGACTTGACTCTGGTATGGCAGCTGTGACGTGACGGAGCTTAGTTTTCGCCACCATTTTGTGCACGTTCTCCACGGTCGCGCCATTACGTGAGCGCGTTCCGGTGCGGCCGCCATTTTGAGTAAGGGCTCCGCGGTCGCCGCCATTACGCGTGCGTGCTCTGGTGCGGCTGTCATTCCACGGTCGGGTTTCAGCACTGGAGTAGCGATCATTATAGCAGTATGTCCCGGGGCTTGTGGTGGACTAAACCTCGCGGCTGTCCCAACCGCGATGTCGCATTCCTCCTCCGCGACACCCACAGTGAATGGCAAGCCCACACACCACAAAGCAAAGTCCATGAAATGTTCAAGCGATGAACGCGGAGCCTTGCGAATGAGCCGCGACTTAAGCAGCTGGTTAACACTTTCGCAAAAAAATCTATCAGTGCGCAGTCAGGCAAATCTGAATAATGAGCGATAGCCAGATACTCTTGTATGTAGCCCTCGAGCGAACGTGTGCCCTGCTCGAGGGCTAATAACTGTCTTGCAGTGTCCATACCTGTGTTATGACCAGATGAAAAGTTGCTGGATCCTTGAGTGGCCGAGTATTCTGTTACGTGCTGATGAATGAAGCGTGAAACAGGCAGATCCATCTGCAGAGCTTTATTTAGGGACATCGACAAAGACATGGTCAAACAGGCAGGCTCAGGCAACGACATACAGGTATGCTGGAGCAAGACAAAGAGTGGTCCGTAAAGCAGGCTAGGGTCAGAGAACGGCGAACGTAATCGGCTAAGCAAAAGGTAATCCGTGAAGACAGACAAGAGTTCCAAAGGCAGGCAGCGATACAGACTAAACGATATACAAGGCTAGGAGACAAAACTAAGAAGGCAAGGCAAAAACAAGAACAAACTAGATGCAGGATTACAGACAAGGCTTCGTATGAACGATAACAACTATCCAATACTCGGCGACTAGTGAAAGAAAGTCTGGGGCTTAAATAGGGTCTCTGATTGGACGCAGGTGATAAGTGCAATGACTGATGAGGAACGTAGTCCGGGGTGTGGTGTAACAGTCAATGTAATATGAATGTGAGAGGGCGACATCTGGTGGTGAGCAGACTGAAGGTCACCGGCCAGATTCGTAACAACAAGGAAAGCCCACATATTTTTATCAGTGTACACTGTAAAAAACAAACAAACGAGAAAATAAATAAATAAATAAATAAATAAAAAAATTGCTGAGTCGGCTTAAAATAATTTGTTACCCTGCTGCCTTAAAAAATTAGGTTCAGTCAACTCGAATAAATTTAGTCAACTTGAAATGTTACGTTTTACCAAGTGACAACTTAGATATTTGATTTGACTAAAAACAAAAAAAAAAAAATGGTTTGATTAACTTAAAAGCTGGGCTTGTTACCCAGCTGCCTTAAAATTTTGAGTTGAATCAGTTCAAATATCTAAGTTGTCACTTAGTAAAACTTAACATTTCAAGTTGACTAAAACATAATTTTTTACAGTGTTTATATCACTAAGAACAAAGAAAACATTACCCAAACTACATAAAATACATCCAATATTATACACCAGTACTTACATCCAATGTTGGGCTGCACATAATGTGATGTGGGATGGTAATCGTGTGGGTATGGACAAGTGTAACAACACATTGGCACTGCTGACCAACACATGTATGAAGGGCTGTAACTATTCCAACCCTGGCCATAAACTCCTGAAAAAAATAAAGGGATAGTTTACTCAAAGGGAAATTTGTTTTGGGCTATACATATGAAGCTGCATAACAAGATGGTCACATCAATACCAATCACACAATCATGTCCTTTACACTAGAATTCAACTGTCTTGTAGCTGAAGGAACAAAAAAGTTCATATAGCAGTTGTATCTAAACCTTGGGGTGCAGAAACTTTAACAAGATGAAACAGGGCTTGCAAAATCGTTAGCCTGACATCCCGGTGCTATTGTGTTTTTTAGTCGGTCTACCAAAATGTGTCACGGCCCTGCCCAACAGCCTGTCTTTACTATGAGAAAAACCATAGTAATTATAATTTCAAGAGGTCTTAAATTTGGGGATCAGGTTGACAAAAATTGCAATATGGATTAATGTAAGGACTGAACCTCAAAAGGCTGATTTCACTGAAAAGACAAATATTAGCGCTGCACATTTCAAAGTCAAATTGTGGCACAGGTGTTTTTATATGAATGTATTTCTGAAGAGAAGCAACTGTTTTCAGAAAAGTTTCAATCGCATTTTCATTTCATCTTTCCTGTGACCTCTGAAAAAGTAGCTTTCATGAGTGCAATTATGCTTTGTTTACAGCTGTTACTGGGGAAACCGCTATATTTCAGAGAATTAATTCGCATTTTCAGTAAGCCTGTTTTTGTTTAGACCACTGTGAAAATTGACAGAGCTGTAAATATGAAAGAAGCAATTGTGCCTTCTAAAAAAACAATTATGACAAGTATCTGTATCTCAACTATAAATTGCGTTATTTTATGGCTTAATATGTTACCAAAGACATTGACCTACCCTGCTCATACATTGTTAATTTTATTTGTGCAGGTCTTTAAAAGGGTCATAAAAAAACTTACATTTATTTATTTATTTATTTATGTAACGCCATGCCAGCAGAGGGAGCCCTTGCTCATGGACTGTCTGTTAACGCTCCCTCTGCTGCCTCTTTGGTTACTTCCTGTTTGGTGGCCATTTAAGGAGGCCTATACCAAACAGGCGGTGCGAAGTATTGTTTTGGCTGTGTGGACTCTACCAAGCGTTTTTCCTGATTTTATTGCCTTGTTTTGTTATTTCCACAGTTTTGTTTCTTTGTCATAGTTTTTGTCTTGTTTTCTGCCATAGTTTTGTCTAGTTTCATTGCCACAGTTTTGCCTAGTTTCATAGCCTTGTTCATTTGTCACTTTGGACTGCTCTCTCTTGGATTTTGACCTTCTGCCTGCTTATTTGGATTTTGCTTTTGTCTTGCCTACGTATTACTGTTTGTTTGGATATCTACCCTGCCTGTCTCGACTATGCTGTGTTAAATAAAGCTCACATCTGGATCTAACACGCTTCCCTGGAGTCCTGTTACCATTTATTTATTTATTTATTTATACCCTGTGAATAGTGAAATGAACTGATAGTTGTGCTTTGAAAATGCGGCTGATTAACATTTTGACTCCTATCTAATTTTCTGAATAAATAAAAAATGGGCTCTCACTAAAGTTTACATGTAAACTACTGTAATTTTGATTAATACAAAGAAAAAAAAAAGTTTGTCAATGAGGATTCATTTGGGAGTCCAGTGACTTGCAGACCCCAAGCTAAAGAAAGTAACAAAGGTTTATTTATTAAGTGTCTACATAATGTTTATTATTAGTTTATTATCCAATGACTCACCTTGCATCATGAGCAGAATCACCAGAGCAAGAGGAGGAGCCATTCTGACTGACATCACTTCAAGACCAATATAACACACACATCATGAGAAAAACACAATATTTAGCTTCAAAAACATCTCCATAAATCAATAGGAATATTTCCTTTTGAACAAGTCAGTAGGTTGTAACAACAGTATTAATTCGACTATATTCACATATTACTTTTTTAGTAAGGCAGATTATATTTAATATGTACACTGTACAGTATGTGACATTCCTTTGTATTGTTTATCAGGCCCGGCACCACGGGGGGGCCAGGGTGGGCCCTAACAACCAATCACAAAATTGGAGCAATATTCAGTTGAGCTTTTAATTTTAGATTTTAATTTGTCTTTTTTTTTTTTTTTTTCTTACCGGTTGCGCCCCGAAACATTTTAATATTGTATATAGTTTTCGCGCTATCAATACACAGGGTATTGAAGCGCTGTTTACTTTCACTTTTGCTTTCGTGATTAACGCGCACTCTGTGTAAAGGATGTTTGTCATTGAGCACAAGACTGAGCAGCAAATCCTCCAGCATGGTCTGTTGGTCATCTCTCATTACCTTTTTTTTTTTTTTTTTTTTTTTTCTAAATCATTTTATCAAGGAGCGATTTAGATTTTTAGCCCCTTAGCCTATCCTCAAACCTACCCATTTTATAGCTAATATAAAAATTATATAAAACGGAACTGACCAAAATATGCAGAGAAATTTTAGTAACAATATAACAAAATATTTTTATAGTTGTTTAATCGCTTAATTTTGAAATTGTTGCGTTTTGGTGTATCGTATGGTTCTTTAGTCACAGCATGTCGGAGAAAACGCCTTTTGTGTCCCACCACGGCAAACAAAGTAAATTTTACATGAATGGTTAAACGATTGCAGAAATGTTATTTATTTTAAGGGTTTAAAGTGTAGTCTTGTTTAACATCATGCATCTTGGAAGCGAGCTGGCAGCAAAAATCACACAGAACAGAGCAAAATGTTATTATTTCATATTGAGTAAACAATTAAACAATTTAATAATGAAACTGAAAACATAAGGCCATTGATATGACAACTACAAACAACAATAATAATGAAATTAATACAGCAATTTTAATATTCATAAGGATTAGTTTTTAGGTGTCGTCAACATCAGTATTTTACGTTAAAATACTGTAAATACGTCAGTATTGTATGTTTTAGTGTCTGGAAAAACGTAAGTAAATGTACGTTTTACAGAACCCCTTTTTATGTAAAATCAGCGTATGAGCATACACTGTGTATAAAACAAACTACCCCAGGTGAAAAAAAAAAAAAATGTGCAGTTCCATAATGTATAGTGGTCTATTTTCACCCCCCCCCCCCCCCCCCCAGCCCACCTTGGATTTCACTTGGCCCACCCTTCATGTCATTTCTGGAGCCGGGCTTGTTGTTTATGTTACTCAACATGACCCTGTGAATTGCCCTTAGGGAATAAATAAAGTGTCTGAAATTGAAATATTAACCATATTCACATATTTATATTCAGATTAACTCTTACCGTGTTCTGGTGAGTCTGATCTCCAGCAGGCAGTAAACTGATTTGACATGATGAACACAGTTTGAATGTGTCCAAGCAGACAGAAATGTTCTTCCTCTTTCTTGGGTGCTTCCCACACAAGCCACTTCATATAGCATAACATGACCCAATGCGACATATAGGCTAGTAGGGTGTTTTTAGAATTTCACATGCTTTTGCACATATAAGGATTGAAGAGATGTTCAGGTATAAGTTGAAGAAAAATAAAACTGGGTATTTACAGTGGCCACCATTTCTTCCTGAAAACATTTTCTGTAGATTATATGTCGTCACTTTGACCATAGACAGACAAGTTAGGGGAAAGGAAGTGGTGGGTAGAGGTGGGTGGTGATATTCTATCTTTAAATAAAAAAAAAAGGAAAGGACGTGACGTGATGTGTGGCCAAGTATGGTGACCCATACTTGGAATTTGTGCTCTGCATTTAACCCATCCAAGCGCACACACACAGTAGTGAACACACACACACCGTGAACACGCACCCGGAGCAGTGGGCAGCCATATTGCTCGCTGTGGGGCTTGTAACCTTCAGTTACAAACCCAACTCCCTAACCGTTAGGCCATGGCTGCCCCCTTTTTCTTTTTTTTTTTTTTTTTTTTCTTTCTTCTTTAAGGAAAAATTTAATTAGTGATGCCAAAAAGAAAAACTGAAAGAAACAAAGAAAAAAAAAAAAAAAAACTGTAATTTGGTACCCCTCGGTAGAAATTTGTGGTCTGGGCACATATGCTAACTCATGATGACACTGTGTGTGTGAACAAGACTGTCCCAATGAAAAGAATATTTACACTGTTTGAATTGTTCCCAACAATGGAGTGCTATGTGCCATTTACCATATAGCAAATTATATTTCTGTGAACAAGAGACCAATTTCAACTGTAGCTTTAGTGTCTATTTATAGTGTAGGGGGCGGGACACTTTGGATTCTAGAGAGCATTTGATTGGACAGTGCAGGGTGATGTCATCAGAATCACTGGTCCATATTTAGTCCATGAGACGATGCTTATATCTTCTAAATTTGAAGGTTGTCATTGTTTTGTAGCATCTTGTAGCACAGATAGGACTTTTAATTACTCAAAAATGTTCTGAGGGCAGAAAGGAAAATTATTTAACCAATGAAATTGAAGCAGAGGCGGGGTCAGGAAATTTGGACGTGTGGAGGGAATACTTCAGACAGAAACGTTATTAACGCTTCGTGGGAGGCATTTGCTGCAAGGTAAGTGAATTTACCATGTATTTTATTAAAAAAATACATCTTTATCAACATCTCTAACGTTTACTGAGATAATTAGCGGGCAAAGACGCACAGAACAAGTAATCATGGACTACATATCCTATCATATGCATTTTCATTTAACTGCTATATCAGTCAATCGCACCAAAACTGCTTATGGGGTAGATTGAGTAAAACATGTTTTCCAATGCTACCACGCTGTCTATGATACCGATATGAGCGACAACAGAACTCGTTCAAATCTCTGTGGCATTTCATTAGTCAGTTAACGCTAGCATTAACATTAGCGCTGTTCTCAGGGCAGGAGTAAAAATAACAGTACTAAACTGAATTATGCGCTGCTCTCAGGGCATGGCCATTACGTTATTTTAGTGTACCGCCTCAGGCAGGTACTCAATAGGTCCGTATTACTGTTATTTTTAGTGTACTATGCGCAGGATATAGATATATTATATATATATAGTCATGGGGTGAAGAATCACACGACAAGGAGAGCTCAAATAAAGGCCCCGGAGGGTGGATTTATTGATACAAGTGAAGGTAGGTGCAAAAATACGGGATAGGTGCTCCGGTGAAGTGGCGTGTTTTTCCCTCTCGTGCAGCGGTGGATCCATGAGTGCTTGTGTAGAAGGAGGTCGGTCTTCAGCTGCTCTCTGGAGAGATAGGGAAAGAAAGCGTTAGTCCTCTGTTTCATGGAGAGCGTTCTCACCGCTAGCCGTGTTCTCTCTGTTTATGAGGACGCCGGTTGATGAGCCGCAGCTGAAGCCGATCCGCCCATGATAAGGTGTGGCTCGTCCGTTTCCAGGGCGACGCTGATGAATCCTTGGGACCCTCGTCACAATATACATATTTATATATATATATATATATATATATATATATATATATATATATATATTATATATATATATATATATATATATATATATATATATATATATATATATATATATATATATATATATATATGTGTTTTTTTTTTTTTTTTTTTTTTTAGTTGTTCTATATAGTGTTGATATTTTGGTATCATTTTTTTTTTTTTTCTATTCAGTAAATCTATATGGATTTTTAAGGGTATTCAAGTTTTTTTTTTTTTTTTTTTTAAATCATTATATTTATAAAACATTATTTTATTCTTCAGTTACCTGAAGGAGTTGCAAAATCTGGACAAATCAAAGGAGCTAACGCTGAAGATCTGATGCTGCCGAGTTCAAAATGGTGCAGAAATGGAGATGTATGAAAAATGGTGTATGTTTGGTTCCACCTGATAAAAGCACATAATAGCCAGATTATATAATAACCAGAAAGTATCTACAAGAAAATTATTTCATAACTGCTCCAGCACAGCAAGTGGGAGCTGTTAAGAACAAAAAGACAAGAAAAGTACTTAAACATTTTAAATGAGTTATTATGGCAGTAACAGGTATGCAATACAATTTTAAAATATGTATACAGGCCTACAGTTACATGCATAAAAATATAAACCAAGCAGCTTTGTCACTGTAGTCCCTCACGTCCGCTGCATTCTCAGAACTCTGGCAATTTGATAATACCTAAAATATCAAAATCAAATGCACGCGGCAGATCATTTTCTTATTGTAAACTCTGGAACAATCTACCTAACACTGTTCGGGAGGCAGACACACTCTGTCAGTTTAAATCTAGATTAAAGACCCATCTCTTTAACCTGGCTTACACATAACACATCAACATATTTCTATACTTCAAATCCATTAAAGGATGGTTAGGCTGCATTAATTAGGTCAACCAGAATGGGAACAATTTCCATAACACCTGATGTACTCGTTGCATCATAAGAATGGCATCTACGCTAATATTAGTCTGTTTCTTTCTTATTCTGAGGTCACCGTAGCCACTAGATACCGTCTGTATCCAGATCAGATGATCACTGCAGTCCCCCGGATCCAGTCCGTACCCAGCTCAGATGGTGGATCAGCACCTAGAGACAACCTCTACAGCCCTAAATGTTAGCGGGGGATCACGTCAACTAGATGAGCCCCAGAGACAGATCATCAGTGAGGAACTTGTCACCTAGAGGGCCGTTGGCGCAAGACCACGGTAACCAGATGAGTCCTGCAATCTGACTTTGCTGCAACATGGAACTTTTGCATTATTGACACACTATTGTCCTATTAAAAACTGTAAAGTTGCTTTGACACAACCTGTTTTGTTAAAAAGCACTGTATAAATAAACATGATTGACTGACTGATTTGACCTCAGGCAAATAAGAGGTTGCATGCAACTTATTTCTGCTAATCTTCACATTTCTCATGACACCTATCATTTTGAGAGATAAAATTTAAGAAAACCATTTCAGCTATATGGGTCTATTTTTGAACCTGATATTTAAATAAATAATATATTATTAAATGTAAATTTATTCTTATTCCAAGCATATGACATTTAATTTATAGCAGACAACTATGCGACTGGCCATATGAGCAGTGCATTCCTTGGTTCATATGATCACATTGTGAATAAATCAAATCCATGCAGAGAAATTAAGACTTGTAATTTTAATTAACTTGTGAGTTATTTTATTTTATTTTTTTAATAGGCGTGTTGGTAATGTTGTATCATTCAATGTCTGTTGTACAGATTGTTTAAGAACAAAATAAAAGAAATGTTGATTGAAAATAATTAGTTTACGGGTGCAATATTACAATAAGATACATTTAATTATGACTTTCTTTTTTTATACAATTACAAAGGAATCCAGTGAATTAAATACATGTATAAAACACAGGAACATTTCACAACAAAAAGTATAGCAAGATGCATCATTAAACCGCTGTAGTTTTAACTAGTGGATATCATCGTTCCTAGAGATTTTTAAGTTTTTTTATTTTTATTTTAGACATGAGTCAACTAAATTTGAACTGGCTCCCTTTAAACCAAGCCCAAGGTCATAGGTCGCTTTGCCAAATATCTTCTCAAAGCCAGTTTCTCAAAGTCTCCAGAAATGTTTGTAAGGTCTTCCTGCAATTGAAATGCATAAAGAATGTGGTTTCAATTTACACTGACAGTCATGGAGAAAAAAAAAAAAAAAAAAAAAAAAAAATTATTTTACCTAGAGGCTTTAGTTAGGGATACTGAATCATGAACATCATTTTCATATATTTCCTGGACCTCTTTCTTTTGTGGAGGAAACTTTCATGCCAGGAGCATTACATCACTGACCATCTCACTGCACAGCATCTGAAATATAGCAATGCAAACAAACGGAATTACTAGCAAAATCATAAGATCAAAGATCTAAACAAACAAACAAACAAAATACATACATACATACATACATAAATAAATAAACAACTCCCTCAAAATTGACAATTTCTTAAGGACATGTAATACATCCTTAAACCTTGCCATTCCTAGAGCCTGCTATACTCTGTGTGGCCTCAGCTCAGAGATCAGAGTAGATGTTTGAGGGAGAGCTAATAAAGTCCATAGGCTGGAATTATGCAAACAACCCTAGCAGGTAATTGGTAACAGGAAGATTCTTGATTCAGCATTCAGTGAATGACCTGTGACAGCATAACCTGACTATCCAGAGGACCAATCATGTTGCACAGTATCTAAAATGTTAAGGACAGTCTTAAATTCCATAAATTCCACAGTATAGTCATTTGAACGAGTTCTGTTGTCGCTCATATCGGCTTCACAGACAGCGCGGTAGCTTTGGAAAAGCATGTTTTACTCAATCTACGCCATAAGCAGCTTTGGTGCGATTGCGATGGTACTTGATCTGTGCTCTTTGCCCGCTAATGATCTCAGTAAACGTTAGAGGTGTTGATAAAGATGTATTTTTTAATATTTTTTTAATAAAATACATGGTAAACTCACTTACCTTGCAGCAAATGCCTCCCACGAAGCGTAAATAACGTTTCTGTCTTAAGTATTCCCTCCACACGTCCAAATTTCCTGACCCCGCCTCTGCTTCAATTTTATTGGTTAAATCTGTGAACCAGTCATTTTTCTTTCTGCCCTCAGAACATTTGAGTAACAAAGTCCTATCTGCCCTTTGAACAAAATAATAGAACATATAAAATATTGAAACAAATCGCAGTGGGAAAACTCGTTTATCATTTACACATGAACTATTCACTACTTTCTACAGGACCTTTAAGAAACACCATAAAATGGAGACTCTAAAGAGGTGTACAATAGGACAAGGGAAACATTTACACATGTCTGCAAACCTTTTATTTTTTTTATTTTTTTTTTTTTTAAAAAAAGCGCATTAATCAATGTTTTTTTTTTTTAAGATTTTTTTTATAGCTCATATTGTAACAGAAAGATATGACTGGCTAATATGACAATAGTTTATATCATTACTGACTATATTGAGAAGACCTGATTATGTCCTATTGTCCTGTTTACTGACTGGTTCTCATATTCAGAAGAGCCTGACTGATGAACAGCAGGTCTGGGATGGACAGACTACATGAAAAACACATTGATTATTCAGTATATTAGCTCACTTTTGAAAGTGCAAATTCTTTTGCACTTTTTTTTTTTTCCTTCCCTTTTCATATTTCACTTACTGTAAGTATGTTGTACACATCAGAAGATCTTGACTTGAAGTCTAGAGCTGTATATTTGTGTGCACCGGGATCATCGTTCTACAGTGAAAGAAGGAGAATAAGTATTCACAGTAAATGATCTAATTTTCAGCAGTAAGAAAAAAAAAAAAGTGTTTTAAAGCTTGTTGTTTTGAGTATGTGTTATTTAATAAAAAAATATCATTATATTTTCAAAATGACATAATTTTTTTCTCAAACATAGTCAGTGGGATAAAACGACCCCAGGGAGCAATGGACAATTAGTGTAGTTACTCTGTTCTGAACAGAAAAGTCCTGAAAGTCCTTTGTTTTTCCATCAAATGAATTCTCACTAGTTTGTTGAATAAAAAATATTTGGATTTTACATTTAAAATACTACAATTGAATGAGTCAAACTTAATTACAAGGGGAGTCCACATACTTTTGCTCAGTACATATACACAAAATAAAGTAGATACTCACACATGACATTGAGATGAACAGCAGGAGAGATGTAAGTGTGTCCATGTGGAGCACAGCTATATCTGCCTGCATCCTCTCTTCTGACTGACTGCAGCAGGAGTTCATTGTTTCTGTCTCTTCTCTCAGTTAATGGCTGTGAGTTTCTGTACCAGATGAATGTTGCTCTGTCAGTCAGAGTGCAGCTGCTTTTACGATGAACGGCGAACGTAATCCAGGGGGCAGGGAAAAGGGTTAGTCTGATAGACTGGACAAGCGAGATATCCACAAGGCAGGTGGCGAGACAGACGAAATGAGATGACCAGGCGAGAAAGCTGAACTAGGGGAGCTCAGCATGAAACAACAATCCAATACACCACAATACTCGGTGAGTAACAAGGGGAAGTCCGAGGCTTATATAGAGCGCCTGATTGGATACAGAAGTTTGAGCAATCAGTGCAATGGGTGATGGGAAACGTAGTCCGGGGTGTAGTGCAACTGTCTGTGTAGTGTGAAATGTTAATGAAATGCACAGCGAGCTCTGGTGGTGGGCAGACCAGACAGGATTCATAACAGTAACACTGTAATATCTTATAGGACAAAAGTTAGTAAACATTTAACTATTACATTTTACTCTCTGTTTTGATGCTTACGTTTATTGAGGTTTAAAATTTGTATGAATGTTTTTTGTACGGGTAAACTAGTTAAGCACACAAGCTAACTTCCACTTTCTGGCCAGTGCAAATCGAGCTCCACCTCCAGCTGCTGACCAAGATAGTCTTGTGGCTTAAACTACAGAATAATCCACAGGTCACACCAACATCCAAACCACAAAATATATCAGAGCCTTGCAACAGACGTACAGTATATGTATTAAAACCACATCTAATCACCAGATAAAGATTTTTAATATTAATCACAACTTTATTTACTTACTCAACAACATTTCATCTACTTTCATGTTTGCACCTGGTAGATGTTTTCATTCAAAGTAACTCACATTGCATTTTTATTTGTTTATGCACTCTGTGGAAATGGATCCAAAGTTGCCAGCACTCTTCTTTACTGTTTGAGCTACAGGAATACTTACAAAAATTGTACAGATGTATAGTTCCTGTTATCATGTGTATATATCAGGACTAGTTGTTCCACTTTTACTCCAGTTTTACTCACATTTTTGAATGGTTGTGTGTAAACAACATACAAAATCACTTGGACTTTTGACCTTAAACTTCATTATTGAGAACTTCGCTGTCTGACAACTAGCCCCAATCTCCCCTACACCACACACACACACACACACACACACACACACACAGAGAGAGAGAGAGATATTTGATAATCAGTCAACAGAATGAATATAAAATCATGTATTTACCTGTTTCACCAATACTCATGACCAGTGACAGCACTACAAATGATCAAAATGGAAGCAGTAATGGGATTTTTATGTGGCCAACACCTTATATTTAACATGAGGATATGACACCACATAGTACAGATGTATACAGAAGCAGAGACTAAAGATGGCAACCAGCACAGAGATGACATTAGAATAACATCATAAAATAGGTGTAAACTTTATTTTTATGAAAACTTTGTAATGCTTGGAGATGCTTATTATGTTTTCAAACTTATATGCCTATTTAATCTCTTCCTGGGGAAACAAGAAAATAAAAGATTGATTGTGCATTTCATAAACTAATGCAATGAATTAATATTATAATAAAACAAACAATAAGAACTTCTCAAGAATTTATAGAGTAAAAGAATACTGACGTTGCTACTCATCCATCATATGAGATCATATAAGCTTTTTAGAAAGGCCTTGTGTCACTTCTTTATTGTTTCCCGTTATCTTGTGAAACTCTAAAGATGGACATTAATATAATTTCCTCTGTAGCGATGACTGATGTGTGAAAACTCACAGCATCATCTATCTAGTGTTGACCGTGTGATCATGTGACACTCATGAGAAACAGACAGACGAGTGCTGACATCACAGACCTGCTGCTCTGACATCTGTAGGAAGCCAGATTTGCTTATATTGCTGATTTTGTTTAACTTCAAATGTAATACTATAACGGGACTCAACAAAAGCGTGGAGAGATCCAAATGCGAGCTTTATTTTACAGATTGTAGTCAGACAGGCAGGGTTCTCCAACAAACAGTGATATCCAAGGCAAGACAAAAGCGTAATCCAAGAAACAGGCAAAAGGTCAAAATACCAGAGAGCAGTCCAAGTAACAACTTAACAAGGGAATGAAACAAAACAAAACTATGGCAATGAAACAAGGAGAAACTATGACTATGAAACAAAAATAAGGACCATGGAAATAGCCAAAAAGAAACAAGGTAAACGCTTGGCAGAGTCCACACAAACAAAACAATACTTCACAACCTCCTGTTTGGCATGGCCCTCCTTAAATGACTGCCAAACAGGAAGTCACCAAAGAAGCAGCAGAGGGAGTGGTAACAGACAGAACAAGGGCTAGGGCTCCCTCTGCTGGCATGGTGTTACAAATACCTGCAGAAAAGGCAGGTTTTCACCTTTCAAATTGAGTCATAGGCAAAGAAAATCACTCACACTCATGTTTTATTGCTAATAAATGGAGTGCCGCATGTATGGTGGATTTTTTGTATGCCATTTTGTAAATTTGCATCATCCTATAAATATGATAAACAATAAAAATTAGTAAGAATAATTTGTTACACCAATTTGCAACATCCACCTGGATGATACAACAGCAGCCAGATTGTGCCAGAACGCCCACAACACAGAAGACAGAGACAGAGTGATGAAACAAATTAGTATATATATATGGGGATGATCAGGAGGTGTTTTTATTTTCATCAGGAGTTGTGATGTGGGTGTCCAGTGATGAGACAAAAGATGAGTATAGTTGTGTTTCATATGACTGTGGCGTCTCATTGTGTGGCTACAACAGATATAAGACAGATTTGTAACATTTGTTCACTGTTGATGAAATTACTCTGCTAGTCCAGTTTATGTGAGAAGACCTGAGAATCTCCTACATACTGACAAATTCTCATATTCAGAAGATCCTGACTGGTGAACAACAGGTCTGGGATGGACAGACTACATGAAAGACACATTAATTATTTGATAGATTACCTCACATTTTAAAAGCACAGACTCTTTTGCACATGTTATTTTTTGATATTTCACTTACTGTAAGTGTGTTGTACGGGTCAGAAGATCTGGACTTGAGGTCTAGAGCCGTATATGTGCTTACACTGGGATCATCATTCTACAGGAAAGAGGGAAGAAAAATATATAAACATTTCTTAATGTAGGAAAAACACATTTATTATTTATTGATTTTAATTTTGTGGTTCTGTGATCATCTCACCTCATACTCATGTATAACAGATCTCTTCTTTATCCTTCTTCTATCAAAAAAAAAAAAAAAGGAAACACAAGCAAGTAATTTCATTGTTTCATATATAATAAATAAGCAAATATTGAAAATAAATTGTTTATATGCCCTTTATTATTTTATTTACCTTATAAATAGTATAATGAAGATGATGACTAGTAATACTCCTCCAGATGTGATCACAGACATATTCCTATTATGAACTGAAAGAGGAAGATTGACATAATTAACTCTCCAAACTGATGACTTGCAGACACAGTTTCAACAAATTGAAAGAAAAAAAAAGGTCACAGTACTTACATTGCCTGACATTGAGATAAACAGCAGGAGAGATGTAAGTGTGTCCATGTAGAGCACAGCTATATCTGCCTGCATCCTCTCTTCTGACTGACTGCAGCAGGAGTTCATTGCTTCTGTCTCTTCTCTCAGTTAATGGCTGTGAGTTTCTGTACCAGATGAATGTTGCTCTGTCAGTCAGAGTGCAGCTGCTTTTACATGTCAGAGTGACATTACCTCCTTCTGTCACTCTCTCAGGAGACTCCACCTGAAGATCTGAACACAACACACACATTATATCTAGTGCTGCTGTCATTATTATTCAACATAATGCACAGAAGAAGAGTGAAACCTCATGAAAGTCACCTGTGACAGTAAGACTCACTCCTGGTTTACCAATCCATTTTCCATTTGTTACATCGGTTTTGAATCTGAAACGGTACTCATGTTCATCTTTCTGTGTCACATGATTCAGTCTGATGGAGCAATTCTGCTGTTTATCTCCCAGATACTGAAGCCTCTGACTGTATTCAGGATCCTCAGACAGATCTGGAAACTCTTCAGAGTCATTCTTAACATGTGTTTTGGTCCAGAACACTTTCATGATCTGATATCTAGTAGGGTATGTATAAGTGCAGCTCATTATCACTGATGAGTCCTTTAGTGCACAGATGTGTGAATGACTGTAACTCACACTCCAATCATCACTAGAAACCCCTGAAACACAGAATTTATAGTGAACAAATGGGTGTCCAGTGTCATGTAAATCTCTCTTGAATGTTTCTGACGTGTTGAAGACACTAACCGGGAATCATCAGCAGGAAGATCAGAGGAAGATGAGGAGCCATTCTGACTGACATCACCATAGCAACACATACAAATAAATGTACGGTTTTAAAGTTTGTTTTTGTAATATTTTTATGTAACATTGTAATTATAGGACAATAGTTAGGAAACATCTAACTATTACAGTTAGTTTACTGTCTGTTTTGATGGTGCTGATTATTGAGGATAGGAGTTTTTTATGACTGGTTTCTCTGCAGGTAAACTAGTTAAGCACAGAAGCCTTTAACTTCCTCTTTCTGGCCAGTGCAAATCAAGCTCCATCTGCAGCTGCTGACTAAGATAGTTTTGTGGCTTAAGCTGCAGAATAAAACTGCAGTCCACACTAACATCAAAAATACAACATATATCAGCCCTCGCAACAGACTTACAGTATATGCATTAAAAACCACATTTAAGGATTTCTAAGGTTAACCACAACTTTATTTACTTAATCAACAACATTTTTGTCTTCTTCTTTTATATGTGCACTTGGCAGATGCATTCATCCAAAGTAACTCACGTTGCATTTATATTTGTTCATGCATTCCATGGAAATTGAACCCATGACCTTGACGTTGCAAGCACTGATGGACTGATGGACACACAAACACACACACATATGTATATATATATATATATAGTACAAGTATTTTGAGGGCAGAATTTACAAAAAAATAAAATAAAAAAAATAATAAAATAATCCAAGACATTTTTGAATAGCTGCGTGTAAACATAATAATAATAATAATAATAATAATAATAATAATAAAATAAAAATAAAAAATAAAAAAAACCCTTGGACTTTTGACTTTGGACTAAACTTCATTATTAAGAACTTCCCTGTGTGACAACTAGCCCCAATCTTCCCTACACACACACACACACACACACACACACACAGATATTTGATGATAATCAGTCAAACAGTATAATTATAAAAACATGTTATTACCCATTTCACCAACACTCATGACCAGTGAAAGCACTACAAATGCGCTTATGTTGCCAACACCTTATATTTAACATGAGGATATGACACCACATAGTGCAGATATAACAGAAGCAGAGACTAAAGATGGCAACCAGCACAGAGATGGCATTAGACTGACATCATAAAATAGGTTTAAACTTTATATTTATGAAAACTGAGAAACTTTGTAAGCTTATTTTGTTTTCAAACTTACATGCCTATTTAATCTCTTCCTGGGTAAACAAGAAAATAAAATATTGGGTAACGCTTTAGATTACAACCCGCAAAGAACTACGTAAGTAAACTGAATTTACGGTGTATGTTTCTGCAATTATAGTGTACCTATAAAGTACGTACATGTAGGTATAAGGATACAATATGTTATATTTGGGTAATAAGGGGATAACAAACCAGATATTGAACCTGCAAAGAACTACATAAATATACTGAATTTACGGTGTACGTTTCTGTAATTATAGTGTACCTATTAGTACGTATGTGTTGGTATAAGAGAACAATAGGCTATGTTACGTTTTAGTAATTCGGGGGTAACAACCAGATATACAACCTGCAAAGAACTGCGCAAGTAAACGTCTCCGGTTACGTATGTAACCTCGGTTCCCTGAAAGGAGGGAACGAGACACTGCGTTAGCATACGCTTGGGGTTATCCCCCTCCTCCCAAATACTGAAGCCTGATTGCATCGCGCCGGTAAACTTTACCGGCTAATGACGCTCGAGCTCTCGACCTAGGGGCGGAGCCACCCACTATATATATGTCGGGCTGAGCGTCATTAACTCAGAATCTTTCGACTGTTCAAACAGGTACAAGACTCTGATAATTACAATACAGCAGCGCGCGCAGTGTCTCGTTCCCTCCTTTCAGGGAACCGAGGTTACATACGTAACCGGAGACGTTCCCTATCAAGTTCGGTCTCTCGACACTGCGTTAGCATACGCTTGGGGAACGCGTACAATCCCGCTGTGTTGTAATCCCATACATGGTGAGAAGAGTCTAATGAGCCAGACCCCATAGAGCCGAGCACGTTAACTGCTTCATAGAACACTCAGAGAAGAACGACGCCCTCCAGCTCTAGCCGAGCGGGATTAAGCACAGTAATACAGCATAATATAACACATGGACTGGCCGCAGCGCTGCTGGAGCCACGTACATATACAGTTTATACCACTCAATGCGGAAGAAAAAGCAGCTCGAACACATGTATAGAGCGCCGACCACAATTTTCAATTATAGGCACGCCCTGGACCTACCGGACCTAGTCGAAACCACCCTATAGTCTGGGGGGCGTTGCCAGGTGCGGGCAACGGCCAATTACCAAGCTGCAGATACATCACTGCACAGATAGAACGAGCGGTGCAAATGACGGAATCTCCAGGTTGTAAAATCTGGCAAATGTGTCTTGTGAAGACCATCCTGCTGCCAGACAAATATCCTGAACCGACATACCTTTTGCCCAGGCCCACGACGAAGCCATTTTTCTCGTTGAGTGGGCGTGCACTCCCCACGGACAGGCCTCATTTCTAGAAGCATACGCCAACGCGATCGCTTCCACAATCCAATGAGACAGCCGTTGTTTAGACACTGGCAGTCCTTTGGTACGGCCACCGAAACATATAAACAGCTGTTCCGCCTGTCTGAAGTGACTAGTTCTCTCCAGATAAACCCGCAGGGCACGGACTGGGCATAGTGGGTGCGCCGCTGGCTCCGAATCCTGAGGAGCAAACGCCTGAAGCGTAATGACCTGCGCTTTAAACGATGTAGAAAGCACTTTAGGCACATATCCCCGCTTAGGCTGCAGTCTAACCATACAGTCATCCTTACCGAACTCCATACACGCAGTGTTCGTAGACAGTGCATGTAAGTCACCCACCCTCTTGCCACATGCCAAAGCAAGCAAGAGCGCCGTCTTGAATGAGAGCACCTTCAATTCTGCCGAAAGCAGCGGCTCAAAGGGTGGCTCGGCAAGTGCACTAAGCACTAAGGACAGATCCCAAACTGGTACCATACTGGGGCGAAACGGACGCAACCTCCGCGCTCCCCTTAAAAAGCTTGTCACCAGATGATGCCTACCGACCGAACGATCACCGATAGGCACATGGAAAGCTGAAATAGCAGCCACATACACTTTTAGAGTAGATGGCGTGCGCCCAGCATCCAAGCAGTCCTGCAAAAATGAGAGAATGACGGACACATCACAGCTGGCTGGGTCCTCATCTTTCGTAACACACCATGAAGAGAAAACTTTCCATTTCAGACTGTACAGACGTCTGGTAGATGGAGCTCTCGCTTCTGCAATTGTATCCAAAACTCGTTGAGATACGTTTAGCGTCTGCCCTCTGCGCTCACCTGCCAAACATGCAGGTTCCATAACTCCGGCCTGGGGTGCCACACCGAGCCTTTTGCCTGAGATAAGAGATCTCTCCGTAACGGGATCGGCCACGGGGGAGCCGTTAGGAGCTCTATCAACTCCGGAAACCACGGCTGGTTGGGCCAACTCGGCGCTACCAGAAGCACAGTCCCCTTCTCTTCTCTGATTTTCTGCAGCACTAGCGGCATAATCTTCACTGGGGGAAACGCATATTTGCGCTTCTTGGGCCAGCGACTCGAGAGAGCATCCCCCTGCAGAGGCGCGTTCGTCAGTGAGAAGAACAGCTGACAATGCGCGTTTTCCTCTGAGGCAAACAAGTCGATCTCCGCCTCTCCGAACAGGCTCCAAATCATCTGAATGGTCTGCGGGTGCAGCCTCCACTCTCCATGAACCGGACCCCCTCTGGACAGCATGTCCGCGCCGCAGTTCTGACTGCCGGGAACATGAACTGCTCGAATTGACAGAAGGTTTCTGTCCGCCCAAAGGAGGAAGCGCTCCGCCAGCCTTTGAAGCGAGCGTGACCGAATACCTCCCTGATGGTTGATGTAGGATACCACCGTCGTGTTGTCTGTCCGAACCAGGACGTGTCGATCCTTTATCAGTGGAAGAAAGCCCTGCAAAGCTAAAAATACTGCCTTCAGCTCTAGGCAGTTTATATGCCACTTCGCTTGCGCCCTCGTCCACGTGCCATAAGCCGGTCTGCCTTCGCAAAGGGCTCCCCAGCCCGTCAAGGAGGCATCCGTAGTAACGATTTTCCTGCTGACCACTCTGCCCATCGAGACTCCCTGCTCGAACATCCTCGTGTTGAACCAGGGGGCCAGCGTCTGCATGCATTCGCGAGTCACTAAGACACGCAAATGACCGTTCTTCCACGCGTTGCTTGGCACCCGGGATTTTAGCCATAGCTGAAGCGGTCTCATATGCAGAAGCCCGAGCTGACACACCACAGCCGCTGCTGCCATACGCCCTAACAGTCTCTGAAAGCATTTCAGAACCACCACTCTCCCCGGTTTGAACGAGGTGAGAGAGCTGATCAAAGACTGCATTCGCTCTTGAGAGAGACGCGCTCTCATCGATCGCGAATCCAGATCCATTCCTAAGAATGCGATATTCTGCATGGGGCGAAGCTTGCTCTTCTGCACATTGATCGTCAGCCCTAGACGCTTCAGGTGCTCTAGGAGCTGGCATTTGTGGTTTTCCAGTGTATCCCGCGACTGGGCTATAACAAGCCAGTCGTCCAGATAATTCAGGATGCGAATTCCACTCTGTCTGAGAGGGGAAAGTGCTGCATTGATACACTTCGTAAAAGTTCGTGGAGCCAAAGCCAAGCCAAACGGGAGAACTTTGAACTGATAAGCTCTGCCCTCGAACGCAAATCTCAGAAAGCGCCTGTGACGAGGGGCTATTTGGATGTGAAAATATGCGTCCTTTAGGTCCACCGAGATAAACCAGTCCCCGGGCTGAATGTGCGCGAGGATCTGCTTTACTGTTATCATTTTGAACTCGCGCTTCGCCAGCGCGCGGTTCAGCGGCCTCAAATCCAGAATAGGGCGCAAACCCCCGTCCTTTTTGGGGACTAGGAAGTAGCGACTGTAAAGGCCACACTCCATATTCTCCGGGGGAACAACTTCGATCGCCTGTTTTGCAAGGAGAGAACGGATTTCTGCCCGCAAAACCGGTGCATCTCTTTCTTGCACATCTGACACCATCACGCCGCTGAAGCGGGGTGGTCTGCGTGCAAACTGAAGCGTATACCCGCTCGAGACCGTGTTCAGCACCCATTCTGACACACCTGGAAGCGCGTGCCACGCGTCCAAATAGTGCGAGAGGGGTTGAAGCGCCCCGTGATTCGTCCGAGACGGCTCGTCGTCTGATGACGGGGAACCGCTCACTACCTGAGGGGCATCGTTGAAGCCTTCTGCACCGACTGGGCCACCGGCATGAGCCGGGGAGACACTCGTGCTCAGACTGAGAGAACGCGCGGGGCTTGCGCCCTGCAGAGCGCCGTCCGAGGATGGGACTCTGCTTATAACGCGCGACTGAGAACCATCGTGAGGGGGAAAAGAGCTCTTTGGCTGAACAGTGTTTGTTTTGTGTTTTAGCGCAAACTTTATTGGAAACAAACATTTCCCGCTGTTGCCCGCAACATGCGAGGGAACAGGCAGGTGAAACGCAGCAAGACGAACTCTCTTGCGAAGCGGCTCGTCGTCCGTCTCTCCGGGCGGCCGCTTCCCCCTCAGACCACCGCAGTCAGGAACGCTGCTGTGGATCTTGTACCACACTGGAAGGGCGTGGTCCCATCTTCTTTGGGTAGCGGAACTGCCTTGCTTTTGGCCTCACGGCTGGCTCCGGGTCCACCCTCGCTCCCGCGGAAGGAGT
The DNA here is from genome assembly GCA_036247105.1 of Cirrhinus mrigala. NCBI lineage: Eukaryota > Metazoa > Chordata > Actinopteri > Cypriniformes > Cyprinidae > Cirrhinus > Cirrhinus mrigala. The sequence continues at coordinate 596,383 of CM070007.1, forward strand.
AGGCGGCGGTCTTTCGCGCCTTTTTGAACGCTGGGAAGAAGAGGATCTGGAACGCGGTGGGGGTGCAGCGGACCGATCTCTCTTCGGAAGGAAATGGCTCATCGCCTTTGACTGTTTCTGGGCCTCCAGAAACTTCTCCGAGAACGAGCCCACAGCATCCCCGAACAGGCCGAGCGGGGAAATGGGCGCGTCCAACAGCTGAGCCTTCTCCGACTCCCTCATGTCAGTCAACGTCAGCCACAGATGCCTCTGCAACGTGACGAGACTGCCCATACAGCGGCCGATTCCCTGGGCCGTCTTCTTCGTGGCCCTGAGCGCCAAGTCAGTGGCCGAGCGCAGTTTCTTGAAGGCGGCAGAGTCCGGCCCCTCCTCGTCCAGCGTCTGCAGCATTTTGGCTTGGAAAGCCTGCAGAACGGCCATAGTGTGGATCGCGGATGCTGCTTGGCCGGCTGCCATGTAAGCCTTATCCGCGATGTGGCTCGTGGTGCGGCACGGCTTCGATGGAAGCGATGGCGCAGATTTCCACCCACGTGCGGACGGACAAAGGTGTGCAGCAACCGCTTCTTCGACGGGCGGCGGCTTAGTATAACCCCAGCGGTCGGCTCCGTCGACAGATGAGAGCATACGTGATCCCGCGGCTTGGGCTCGGGCCGAATAGGGGGAGCGCCAAGACCGCGAGATCTCCTCATGCACCTCAGGAAAAAAGGGAGCGGGTCTCTGGGGGGCGGCAACTTGGCGGCCCGACTGCAGATACCGCATGTCCAACCTGTTCTTGGTTGGCTGCTCAGGGGGCGACCAATCAAGACCCAAATCCTGTACAGCCTCAGACAGGATCTTCACCAGCTCCTCGTCAATCGGGGCCGGGGGCTCGCGCACCTCACTGTGGGAAGCCTCCGACTCCAGGCAGGCGGACCAGTCACCTGAACCAGAGGCTGCAGTCGACATGGCGTCGTCGTCATCATCCAGGTCGTCCTCTGCAGCACCAAAGGAGACCAGATCCCGCGCGTCATCCGACGGGCGGAGGCTGGTCTTCGTGAATGAAACAGGTGGCTCTTTGGAGTGATGAGCATGCAGGAACTGAGTCGACATGCATTCATCAGAAGGGCCTTCTGCACGTGGCTGCCTTCCCTCCCGCGGCTCGACGGCGACGGGGGGCGGAGGCAATGGATTGGCCGGTGTGCAGTTTAGGATCACAGAAACCCTGGCCCGGAGGGTTTTGACTGTCATTTCTTCACAGAAAGGACAGTCAGGCCCATCCAGCGCGGCCTCTGCGTGGGCTCGGCCCAGACAGAAGACACATGCGTCGTGTGCATCAGGGAGCTCAACAGGGCCCCCGCATGCACAGCACTCCTTAATCGGCATCTCGTCTTCCTCTTGCCGGATCGCCAAAGGGGAACTTGAGGCAAACGGCGTCCTCTTAGGGCGTTGTCAACGGCGAGAAGAGTTAACGGCGGTGAGTAGAAGTCTTCGATGCTTGCTTCGTGAAGGAGAAAGATTCTGAGTTAATGACGCTCAGCCCGACATATATATAGTGGGTGGCTCCGCCCCTAGGTCGAGAGCTCGAGCGTCATTAGCCGGTAAAGTTTACCGGCGCGATGCAATCAGGCTTCAGTATTTGGGAGGAGGGGGATAACCCCAAGCGTATGCTAACGCAGTGT
>CM070007.1:598540-665112 GCA_036247105.1 Cirrhinus mrigala
CATTATATTTGAATCTTTGTTTTGGAAGTGGACTCCTCCTTTAATGAGAAATAGAAACAAACCAAATTTAGTGTAGGGTGTGCTCAACAAAGTTGAGTTTCTTAATATAGTCATAATGACTATAACAGCACATACTGTAATTAATAATTACACAAAACCATTAGTAAACTGTGAATTGTGTTGAGGGCACAGAACAGTTTTGCTAGTCTTAAAATGTTAAATTACATAGGAGTCGATAGCTTTGTGGGTACAATGTGCCATTGCACTTCAGGTGTCCTGAGTTTGAGTCCCAGCTTGCGGAGCTAGGAACGAATACTCGTGACATGTGACATGTTGCCAAGTATGGTAACCAATAATCAGAATTTGTGTTCTGGATTTAACCCATCCAGTGCACACATACAGCATTGAGTGGTGAACATAACACACAAACTGTGAACACACACCTGGAGCAGTTTGGGGTTCCGTGTCTTGTTCAAAAGCACCTCAGTTGTGGTATGGAGGGTGGAATAGAGCACATTCACAGAGAACATTCACTCCCCCCACCTACAATTCCTGCCGGACCTTCAGGTTACAAGTCTGATACGCTAACCATTAGGGCTTTACTGCCCCTCATCTCTAATATCAGAAACAGTCAAAATATATTAGTGAACAAAAACTTTGCTAATACCACTAATCAGTTCTTAACATACCTGTTGATAAAAAGATACATACTTTGAGAACACCCTGAATGACCAATTATCTGATGAAATTTTGTTTACGTTACATACTTCTAGTGTAGAAACAAATGAGGGGGTGAGAGGTTAAAATTTCCAAAAATAAATAAATAAATACCCCCCAATAAGGGCCACCCATATCACATAAAGTGCAAATATATGCAGTTTTTTTGGTGCATATTTGTTTTTGCACTCTGGAGGATGTCAACGATTTCTGTTTGAAATCTACTCCCCGCTCAAAACGCTGGGGTTTTTGTTCAGTGCTGAGTGTTTTTGTTTTTTTTTTCTTTTTTTTTTTACTATATACAGTATAATCCATTAAATATTTGTATACAAGCCTTGTTTTTCATGCTACTAAGAGGACCTATGGCCACGTAAAGTCCAAAGTTTTGAGAGTGATATCCACATATAAATATGGGATTCATTTTCAAAAGTTACAGTGGACGGGATAAAAAAATATGATATTGTAATAATGCAAATGCTTGACTGGCTTGCTGCCACCATCACTTCAGTCATAATATATTGTTTTATTTAATAGATAAAATGCATACAAACAAACATTAATTTAGATAAGACAGATAGCTCATTTATCACACGTTAAGGTTGCAGATGTGCATAATTCATATAAAAGCTATGAGAAACATCACTGCAAAAAGGAAACTTTATGATGGCGTTCACACATAAAATCATTCATTTTCATCAGGAGCTGTGATGTGGATGTCCAACAACAGCACAAATTTGGAGTCAAGTTTAGCTTGTGCTTCATCTTACCATGGCATCTCAATATGTGGCTACAACAGAAATAAGACAAGTGAAACACATTTACACAGAACTGAATTCATTAACTGTTAACTGAAATTACCCTGTTGGTTTAGCTTGCAACTGAGTGAATGTACAGTTAGTATCTATTAAACAGCGGGTCTGGGATGGACAATGTAAAAAAACATATTTATTACTTGACTTTTGAATGCACAAACTCTTTTGCAAATGTACTGTTGTTTCTGAGATTTCACTTACTATGAGCATGTTGTACGGCTCTGAAGATCTGGACCTGGGATCAAGAGCTACATATGAGCCTACTACACTGGGAACATGGTTCTACAGGGAAACAAAATGAAAAATACAAACACTCACACAAACATCTCTGAAAAAAGCTAGTTTTTATTATTTAACCGATTATATTCTGTGGTACTTTATTCATCTTACCTCATACTCGTGCTTAGCAGATCTTCTGTTCGTTTTTCTCAGACTGTCAAAAATGAAAACATAAGTAATTTAATTAATAATGAAATATAATTTTTGCATCAGTATGAAAGAAAATTATATTTATATTTTCTTTATTATTCAATTTACTTTATAAATAGTATGATGATGATGATAATGATGATGATGAATACTCCTCCAGATGCTGCTGTGATCACAATCACATTGCTATCAGCACCATGATGAACTGAAAGTGGAAGATCATCATACTAAATCTTCAAAAACTGATGAATAACGTGAAAATACAGGAATGTGTTAATAAAAGCTTCACCTGTGACAGTAACAGCGTCTGATCTCTGAGATCCATGTTGATTGTGGGCCTCACAGTAGAAACGTCCACTCTGTAGTGCAATAAAACTCTGTCCAGATCCAACAGATGAGGATTCATCCTCCTTAAACCAGCTGAAGTTCAGAGTAGGTGGGTTTGAATCACTGCTGCAGATCAGAGTCACTGAATCACCTTCCACTATTTCAGCAGATCCATTTATGGATACTGAGACATTTCTTGGAGAATCTAAAACAGAAAGAATGACATGTATTAATAACAGTGATAAAAACCCGTTGGAATTAGTCCACCGTAAAATCCAAGAGTTTATCTTACTTAGATATTATTAGTTATCTTTACTGAGTTGTTATGCTTACTAGGTTTTATTAAGTTACAGCTAATTTCAAGGCAAACAAAACTATTTACTTAATTGTTTTGAGTGACACTTACTTGAAGCATTCAAGTAACCACAAAGGAACCAATGACATTAATATGCCAGTGAGAGGCAGCAGTGCACTGTTGCTAATGTGCAACATAACAACAAAAGAAGAAAAAAAAGTTTTTGAGCTGGGGCCATTTAGTCCAACAGACTTTTTTCTAACTAGACTTTTTACTAAGTCAATGTTGTATTGTCAATACAACTGAAAAATTTGTTGATGTTAATTTTCCTAAAATATTTTTAGTTTGAACCATTATAGTGGTTAGTGATCCCTTTGGTAGGGCACTTGGAACTTCATAAATTTTAGCATAATTCTCTTTCTATTGATGCAGCATGTTATTTGGTTTTAAAGATAGAAGTAATGAGTAGGTTGCTTTAAAAAGGTGAACTAACTTAAATTAACTGTAATTAGCTAGAATAGTTTTCACGTTGCTTAATTATCTTTTATGAATTTATTGCTTTTTATAAACACCTTGTGAAGCTTTTAATTTAGTTGATATAATCCTTTAATACTTGTGGCAATATCTTGCAAGTGACCATGCTTGTGTCACACACAGATTTCAACATTTAGCACACTAAACACAACAATGGTAACAATTCAATTTTATTTATTTTTATTAATTATAACTATAACCATTTTATTTGCTCTTTTTGTTATGTGACTTCCTACACAAGACAGAAAATGAACTTGGCAAATTAAAAACAACAACAGTAAAAGCAATTGCATAATTAATTCATGCCGCAATGCACTCTGGGAGTCAGTAATTGTGAGTAGCATCTCAATGTTCCTCAGATCACAGATTCAATTAAGTTAACAAAACTTAAATGGCTTCCGTAAATTGAACTCAAAATAACTAAGGAAGACTTAAATTACACTCAGTACAATTAAGTTAAGATTACTTAAATGAATTAGGGCGACGAGTTTGCACAATTTTAACTTAAAAAATTTCTTTTTACAGTCTGGATCTATTTTCAGTTCCTGCACCAGTGTTCACTTACACATCACATCAAGCATCACAGCATCAGAGTCTTTCTCTCCATGTTTATTTCTGGACTTGCACTTGTATTCTCCACTGTGATCAGAGCTGATATTTGAGATGTTGTAGATTCTTCCAGATCCTACAAACATTCCTCCTTTAAACCAGCTGATTTCTGCAGGTGGGTTTGAATCACTGCTGCAGTTCAGAGTCACTGAATCACCTTCCACTATTTCAGCAGATCCATTAATGGACACCACTACATTTCTTGGAGGATCTAAAATAGAAAGAATGAAATGTATTATCAACAGTGATTAAAAACCCATTGGAACTAGTGGATCTATTGTCAGTTCCTCCACTAGCGTTCACTTACACATCACATCCAGCATCACAGCATCAGAGTCTTTCTCTCCATGTTTATTTCTGGACTTGCACTTGTATTCTCCACTGTGCACAGAGCTGATATTTGAGATGTTGTAGATTCTTCCAGATCTTACAAACGTTCCTCCTTTAAACCAGCTGATTTCTGCAGGTGGGTTTGAATCACTGCTGCAGTTCAGAGTCACTGAATCTCCCTCCACTATTTCACCAGATGGATTGACGGACACTGAGACGCTCCTGGGTGGGTCTAAAAAAAAAACAAATTCAAATTAACAATAAATATTAGAAAAATATAAACGATGTGCAGATGATCATTAACTCACACAAGATGTTCAGAGTCACAGCATCAGAGTCTTTCTCTCCATGTTTATTTCTGGACTTGCACTTGTATTCTCCACTGTGATCAGAGCTGATATTTGAGATGCTGTAGATTCTTCCAGATCTTACAAACGTTCCTCCTTTAAACCAGCTGATTTCTGCAGGTGGGTTTGAATCACTGATGCAGCTCAGAGTCACTGAATCTCCCTCCACTATTTCACCAGATGAACTGACGGACACTGAGATGTTCCTGGGTGGGTCTAAACAAAAAAACAAACATGAAAATTCACAATAAATATTAGAAAATTTTGCACAACGTGCAGATGATCATTAACTCACACATCACATTCAGCGTCACAGCATCAGAGTCTTTCTCTCCATATTTATTTCTGGACTTGCACTTGTATTCTCCACTGTGATCAGAGCTGATATTTGAGATGCTGTAAATTCTTCCAGATCCTACAAACATTCCTCCTTTAAACCAGCTGATTTTTGCACGTGGGTTTGAATCACTGCTGCAGTTCAGAGTCACTGAATCTCCCTCCACTATTTCAGCAGATCCATTAATGGACACCACTCCATTTCTTGGAGGATCTAAAATAGAAAGAATGAAATGTATTATCAACAGTGATAAAAACGCATTGGAACTAATGGATCTATTGTCAGTTCCTCCACTAGCGTTCACTTACACATCACATTCAGCATCACAGCATCAGAGTATTTCTCTCCATGTGTATTTCTGGACTTGCACTTGTATTCTCCACTGTGATCAGAGCTGATCTTTGAGATGCTGTAGATTCTTCCAGATCCTACAAACTTTACTCCTTTAAACCAGCTGATTTCTGCAGGTGGGTTTGAATCACTGCTGCAGTTCAGAGTCACTGAATCTCCTTCCACTATTTCACCAGATGGACTGATGGACACTGACATGCTCCTGGGTGGGTCTAAAAAACAAACAAACAAACAAACATTAAAATTAATGAATATTAGAGAAATTTCAACAATATGCAGAAGATTATTAACTCACACATGATGTTCAGAGTCACAGGAAAAGAGTATTTCTTTCCATGTTCATTTTTGGATCTGCACTTGTATTCTCCACTGTGATCAGAGCTGATCTTTGAGATGCTGTAGATTCTTCCAGATCCTACAAACATTCCTCCTTTAAACCAGCTGATTTCTGCAGGTGGGTTTGAATCACTGCTGCAGATCAGAGTCACTGAACCTTCCTCCACAATTTCAGTAGATGGACTGATGTAGATCACTGGTTTCAGTGGAGGATCTACAGTATAAATATTTGAAATATTATTTTTATTTATTTTTATTATTTTAACACAATTTGTTGCGTGAACTTAAAATAATTTGTTACCCTGCTGCCTTAAAATTTTAGGTTCAGTCAACTCATATAAATGTAGTCAACTTGAAACGTTAAGTTGTACTAAGTGACAATTTAGATATTTGAGTTGACTAAACAAAAAATTTGGTTTGATAAACTTAAAAGCTGAGCTGGTTACCCAGCTACCCAGCTGCCTTAAAATTTAAAAAGTTGAATCAACTCAAATATCTAAGTTGTCACTTAGTAAAACTTAACATTTCAATTTGACTAAAAATAGTTTTTTACAGTGTTTATATCACTAGAGCCTTCAAAGAAAACAGTACACAAACTACATAAAATACATGTAGTACTTACATCCAATATCGTGCTGCACATAATGTGATGTGGGATGGTAATCGTGTGGGTATGGACAAGTGTAACAACACATTGGCACTGCTGACCAACACATGTATGAAGGCCTGTAACCATTCCAACCACAGTGGCCAGAAACTCCTAAAAAAATCAAGGGATAGTTCACTCAAAGGGAAATTTGTTTTGGGCTATACATATGAAGCTGCATAACAAGATGACCGCATCAATACCAATCACACAGTCATGTCCTTTACACTAGAATTCAACTGTCTTGTAGCTGAAGGAACAAAAAAGTTCATATAACAGTTGTATCTAAACACTGGGGTGCAGAAACTTTAACAAGATGAAACAGGGCTTGCAAAATCACTAGCCTGACATCCCGCTGCTATTGTGTTTTCTAGTTGGTCTACCAAAATGTGTCACGCCCTGCCCGATGGCCTGTCTTTACTATTAGAAAAATCTTAATTATAATTTCAAGAGGTCTTAAATTTGGGGATTAGATTGACAAAAATTACAATATGGAATAATGTAAGGACTGAATCTCAAGAGGCTGATTTCACTGAAAAGACATAAGTATTAGTGCTGCACATTTCAGTCGTATTGTGGCAAGGATGTTTTTATATGAGTGTATTTCTGAAGGGAATCAACTGTCTTCAAAAAAGTTTCAATGCCATTTTCATTTCATCTTTCCTGTAACCTCTGATAAAGTAGCGTTCATGAGCGCAATTATGTTTTGTTTACAGCTGTTACCGGGGAAACCACTATATTTCTGCTGTTCCAAAAGTGCCACCTAGTGGCAGAGAATTAATTCGCATTTTCAATAAACCTGTCTTTGTTCAGACCACTGTGAAAATTGACCCATGTTTTTATGCAGCAAACACATATAGAGCTGTAAATATGAAAGAAGCAATTGTGCCTTCTAAAAAAACAATCATGACAAGTATCTGTATCTCAACTATAAATTGCGTTATTTTATGGCTTAATATGTTACCAAAGACATTGACCTACCCTGCTCATACATTGTTAATTTTATTTGTGCAGGTCTTAAAAAGGGTCATTAAAAACTTACATTTATTTATTTATTTATTTATAGATAGATACCCTGTGAATAGTGAAATTAACTGATAGTTGTGCTTTGAAAATGTGGCTGATTAACATTTTGACTCCTATCTAATTTTCAGAATAAATAAAAATGGGCTCTCACTAAAGTTTACATGTAAACTACTGTAATTTTGATTAATACAAAGAAAAAAAAAAAAGTTTGTCAGTGAGGATTCATTCAGGAGTCCAATGACTTGCAGACCCCAAGCTAAAGAAAGTAACAAAGAATAGGTTTATTTATTAAGCGACTACATAATGTTAGTTTATTATCCAATGACTCACCTTGCATCATGAGCAGAATCACCAGAGCAAGAGGAGGAGCCATTCTGACTGACATCACTTCAAGACCAATATAACACACACATCATGAGAAAAACACAATCTTTAGCTTTAAAAACATCTTCATAAATCAGTTTTCAATGGGAATATTTCCTTTTGAACAAGTCAGTAGGTTGTAACCGTATTAATTTGACTATATTCACATATTACTTTTTTAGGCATCTGCCTAAGGCAGATTATATTTAATATGTACACTGTACAGTATGTGACATTCCTTTGTATTGTTTCTGTTACTCAACGTGACCCTGTGAATTGCCCTTAGGGAATAAATGAAGTGTCTGAAATTGAAATATTAACCATATTCACATATTTATATTCAGATTAACTCTTACCGTGTTCTGGTGAGTCTGAGCTCCAGCAGGCAGTAAACTGATTTGACATGATGAACACAGTTTGAATGTGTCCAAGCAGACAGAAATGTTCTTCCTTTTTCCTGGGTGCTGCCCACACAAGCCACTTCATATAGCATAACATGACCCAATGGCAGTTACTGATAATTTAACCCAAAATCCTTAAACTGTTGGAAATAAAGATGGGATCGTTTTTTTTTTTTTTTTTTTTTTGGTTTGTTTGTTTGCCCGTTTGTCTGTTTGTTTGTTTGTTTTTGTCCACTACATTGATTGACCAGTGAATCACAGATTGTGTGACATATAGCCTAGTGTGTTTTTAGAATTTCAGATGCTTTTGCACATATAAGGATTGAAGAGATGTTCAGGTATAAGTTGAAAAAAAAATAAAACTGGGTATTTATAGTGGGCACCATTTTTTCCTGAAAACATTTTCTGTAGATTATATGTCGTCACTTTGACCATGGACAGACAAGTTAGGGGAAAGGAAGTGGTGGGTAGAGGTGGGTGGTGATATTCTATCTTTAAAAAAAAAAAAAAAGGAAAGGACGTGACGTGATGTCTGGCCAAGTATGGTGACCCATACTCAGAATTTGTGCTCTGCATTTAACCCATCCAAGCGCACACACACAGTAGTGAACACACACACACCGTGAACACACACCCGGAGCAGTGGGCAGCCATATTGCTATCGCTGCGTGGCCTAACTCCCTAACCTGTAATTTGGTACCCCTTGGTAGAAATCGTGCTCTGGGCACATATGCTAACTCATGATGACTGTGTGTGTGCGCCGCAGCCGTTCTCACGACACAATGCAAAACAAGACTTCTTCTGTCCCAATGAGAAGCATATTTACACTGTCTGAATTGTTCCCAACAATGGAGTGCTATGTGCCATTCACCATATAGCAAATTATATTTCTGTGAACAAGAGACCAATTTCAACTGCAGCTTTAATGTCTATTTATAGTGTAGGGGGCGGGACACTTTGGATTCTAGAGAGCATTTGATTGGACAGTGCAGGGTGATGTCATCAGAATCACTGGTCCATATTTAGTCCATGAGACGATGCTTATATCTCCTAAATTTGAAGTTTGTTATTGTTTTGTAGCATCTTACAGACAACCTTAAGGCTAACACACAGCCAAAATACTTCAATTTTGATTTCATAGGGACTTTAAAAAAAGTCATAATGAATCAATTAATTTAATGAGCAACAGCAGAAAGTGTAGGAGCAACTGAGGCCCTGGATGTTTTAATTCATCTCTGCTGTCCCTTTTCGATCACTTCTGTTCTGATTTCTTTTGAGGCAAGGGTTTATGGGCCTGTGTATGTGGGCTTTGTTATGATCTTTGAATCAAAAGCTCCAAAGCTATTTTTACAGAAAATAAGCTTTGTAATGTTATCGAATAAGCTCAGTCAACAGAGAGTAGGCGGTCTTTAGTGGCTGTTCAATGCATTTGATCACATGAATGTCTACACACTACAAGTGCAGTCCAGTCAAATGTGTTTTTGACTACCTGTGGAAGTGGTCAAACTGTGCAAATATATATATACATATATATATATATATATATATATATATATTAAAATGCATTTATATTTAGATACAATGGAAGATATAGATTGTACTGTATTTGAGCCCAAAAGCATAATTTATTTAAGTCCACATGTCTTACTAACAAGAAACTACGCTTCGAACCACAGGTGGAGAGCTGTAGTTCCAAATAGGGATGTGCACAAATAGTGAACTCATATTCAGAAAGGCACAGAAAACGAATGAGGCATTCTACAGAGACACTAAAGGGACATGGTTAGCCACTTGCTAGCTTGTTACATTACAGTACATAAAATTTATCTTACCACATAAACAGAGTAAGGAGAGATGACTGATAGAATGATATGACTTGCAGATCCTGCGCAACATCTAATCTTGTAAAATGTGTGGCAAGTACTGCTGCTCCGTAGTACACACAGAATACATGTGATCACGAATCTCGAACGTGAAATTAAAAAGTGAGTGTGCATTCAAAAGTGTGACTAAAAGTCAAAGTATTAGGCAAGGCAAGGCATGTTTATTTATATAGCACATTTCATACACAAAGGTAATTTAAAGTGCTTTACATAAAAGGAAGTAGAATAATCATAAAAACAATAATAAAAACAATAATCACAAAAAAGGAAGCAGAATAATCATAAAAACAATAATCACAACAATAAAACTTATAAAATGATTTAAAAATTGATTTGAAATAAATTTAAGACAGTTGAAAACAGAAAAGGATTTTACATAGTGCAATCAGTTCGGACGTAGCACAGTCCTCATTCAGTACCCTTGGTATTTCTAATTGACTCGATCCTAATGATCTGAGTGGTCTGTTAGGTTTATATTCAGTGAGCATATCTGCAATGTATTTAGGTCCTAGGCCATTGAGTGATTTATAAATGAGTTAAAGTACTTTAAAATCAATTCTAAATATAACTGGAAGCCAGTGTAGGGACCTGAGGACTGGTGTGATATGCTCAGATTTTGTGGTTCTAGTCAGGATCCTGGCAGCAGCGTTCTGGATGAGCTGCAGCTGTCTAATGGTCTTCTTGGGAAGGCCAGTGAGGAGACCATTACAATAATCCACCCTGCTTGTGATAAAGGCATGAACAAGTTTCTCCAAGTCTTGACTGGAAACAAAACATCTAATTCTTGCAATGTTTTTGAGATAATAGTATGCTGATTTAGTTACTGCTTTGACATGACTACTGAAACTAAGGTCTGACTCCAGAATCACACCAAGATCCCTGACTTGATGTCAAGGTATGCATTCACCTTGAGAACTCCCTCTTTGCTTCCAAATGCAATGACTTCAGTTTTCTCCTTGTTTAACTGAAGGAAGTTCTGGCACATCCAATTGTTAATTTCATCAATGTATTAGCAGAGGGAGTCAATGGGGCCATAGTCATTTGGCGATATGTCATTATTTGACTTAGTGGGAGCATATAGAGGCAAAACAAGAGCGGCGCAAGAATGGACGTCCACTTAGCCTTATGCTCTCCTATACTCGTATAATAACCTCTCTCTTCTAAGTATGACCTGAACCAATTGAGAGCCATCCCAGATGGTCCGACCCAGTTTTCCAGTCTCTCTAGAAGAATGCTATGATTGATAGTGCCAAACGCAGCACTGAGATCTAGTAGTACCAGCACTGATATTTTGCCAGAATCAGAATTTAGGCAAATATCATTTATTATCTTAACGAGTGCTGTGATATGGTCAGAAACCAGATTGAAAATTGTCAAGGTAACCATCTGAGTTTAAGTAGTTGTTCAACTGACTGAAAACTACCTTTTCAATAAAAGAAATATTTGATATTGATCTGTAGTTGCTTAATATGGTGTTATTAAGATTGATCTTTTTCTTTTTCAGGATTAGAATTTAGAATTTCATTTGACATTGCATGACAAAGAAGCCATGTTTGTTGATTCAATAGAGAATGTTGAATCTTCACACTTATTATTTTATGTTTTATCTGAAAAGGAAGACTAGAAAATCAATCATGTTGACCTTTTAACAAAAGAATAGAACATATAAAATATTGAAACAAATCACAGTGGGAAAATGCATTTATTAATTACACATGAACTATTCACTACTTTCTACAGGACCTTTAAGAAACACCATAGAATGGAGACTCTAAAGAGAAATACAATAGAAATAAGACAAGGGAAACACATTTACACAGGTCTGCAAACATTTTATTATTTGTTGATTTTTTTATTTTTTTATTTTTTTTTTTAGCTTTTTTATAATGCATATTGTAACAGAAAGATATGACTGCTTATTATGACAATATTTTATATCTTTACTGATTATATTGAGAATTTTGGTTCTCATATTCAGAAGAGCCTGATTGATGAACAGCAGGTCTGGGATGGACAGACTACATGAAAAAATACACTGATTATTTAGTATATTAGCTCATTTTTGAAAGCACAAATTCTTTTTTTTTTCACTTACTGTAAGTACGTTGTACACATCAGAAGATCTTGACTTGGGGTCTAGAGCTGTATATGTGTTTGCACTAGGATCATCGTTCTACAGAGAAAAGAGGAGAATATACAGTATGTATTTACAGTAAATTATCTCATTTTCAGCAGTAAGAAAAATGTGTTTTAAAGCTTGTGTTTTAAAGTTTTGTGTGCCATCACAGTAATATATGATATGAGAACAGTAGGGCCTGTAGATAGGGAGTATGTGTTATTTAATAAAAATATATTTTCATAATTACATTTTTTTTCTTTCTCAAACATAGTCAGTGGGATAAAACGACCACAGGGAGCAATGGGCAATTACTGTAGTTACTCTGTTTTGAACATCAAGTCCTTTGTTTTTCTATCAAAAGAATTCTCACTAGTTTAAAATATTTGGATTTTATATTTAAAAATTACCTCAAGTTAGCATCAGGTAGCTAGGTAGCTAGCCAGTTAGCATCAGCAACAAAATGTTTCGAATAGGCTATTATAATTTTGTAATTCATTTTGAAATTTGTAATTCAATAATATTAATATTATTTTCTTTTTTTTTTTTTTTTTTTTAAGCTAAAACTGTCTGTACTCTGATTTTGCTATAAATGTTTAAAGCAGTGGTCTCAAACTCAATTCCTGGAGGGCCACAGCTCCGCACAGTTTAGCTCCAACCAGCTCCAACCCACACCTACTTAATAGTTTCTAGTAATCCTGAAGACCTTGATTAGTTGGATCAGGTGTGTTTGATTAGGGTTGGAGCAAAACTGTGCAGAGCTGTGGCCCTCCAGGAATTGAGTTTGAGACCAATTGTTTAAAGAAAATTGCTCTGTCAGACTGGGGGGGGGCATTTTACCCCACCCATGGGGGCACTTTGCCCCATACAAGAGGTGAGGTAAAACATCCCTTTGGTACAAATGTAATTTTTGTTAAAAATCTAATAACATGAAAACATGACATTTTTCATACTTTGTTTATAATTTTCCAGATAGCACACGTACGTCTGCAAGATGTCTGTTAAAGATCTCTTAATCTGAAAAGCATCTGCTGTGTACAAACATCTGGCAGACATCTGTAAGATGTCAGTTTTACATACATTCCAAATCATAAACATCTTAAAGACATCTAATAGACAACTATTTGACATCTGATAGGAAACGTCCAATAGACGTATCGCAGATGGGCAAACTACGTTTTGTAGATGTCTTGCAGATGTAAATGCAGACGTCCAATAGATATACGTGTGCTATCAGTTTTATGTCATTGTCACAAAAACTATGATAACTTTTCTGCACACATTTAACTTTTGTTTAACTTAATATGTATATATACCGATCAGGCATAACATTATGACCTTCCTAATATCTTCCTAATATTGTGTTGGTCCTTTTGCTGCCAAAACAGCCTGTCAAGCTCCACTAGACCTCCACTAGTCCCCTGAAGATGTTCTGTGGTATCTGGCACCGCAATGTTAGCAGTAGATCCTATTAGTCCTGTAAGTTGCGAGTTCACCTCAAACTAGTTGTTGTGCTCCTCAAACCAGTCCTGTACTATTATTTTTTTATTTATTTATTTTTTTTTTTTTTGTGCTTTGTGGCAGGGTGCATTATCCTGCCAAAAGAGACCACTGCCACCACAGAAAACTGTTTCTAGGAAAAAGTGTACATGGTCTGCAACAGTGCTTCGGTAGGTGGTACGTGTTAAAGTAACGTCCACAATGGATGACAGGACCCAAGGTTTCCCAGCAGAAGACTGCCCAAAACATCACACTGCCGCCAATAGCTTGCCTTCTTCCCATAGTGCATCCTGGTGCCATGTGTTCCCCAGATAAGCGACGCACACACACCCAGCCATCCATGTGATGGATTCATCAGACCAGGCCACCTTCTTCAATTGCTCCGTGCGCCAGTTCTAATGCTCACATGCCCACTGTTGTCGCTTTCTGCAGTTGACAGGGGTCAGCATGGGCACTCTGACCGGTCTGCAGTTATGCAGCCCCATACACAACAAACTGCAATGCACTGTGTATTCTGACACCTTTCCATTAGAACCAGCCTTCTTCTTGAGCAATTTGAGCTACAGTAGCTCGTCTACTGGATCGGAAAACACGGGCCATCCTATGCTCCCCACGTGCATCGGTGAGCCTTGGCTGCCCATGACCCTGTTGCCAGTTCACCACTGTTCCTTCCTTGGACAATTTTTGATAGATACTGAACACTGTCCATTGTTCCTGCTTCTAACACATCAACTTTGGGGACAAAATGTTCACTTACTGCCTAATCAGGTAGTGTGATGGAGAGATAATCAGTGTTATTCAATTATGGCCACCTGTCAGTGGCCATAATGTTATGCCTGATTGGTGTATATATACTGTAAGGGATAATGCACAGCTAGCTGTGCATTAAACAATTATAATGCATGATGTGGAGGCCAAGAACCACCCTCTGAATGTAGGATAAACTAATTTTTTTTTTTTTTTTCATTTCATGCTGTGGTTTTTTGATCATCTCACCTCATACTCGTGTATTGCAGATCTTTTCTTTGTTCTTTTTCTGTCAAAAAAAAAAAAAAAGTAAATACCAACAATTTCAGTGTTTTATACACAGTACAATTAATAATGAAATATCTTTCTGCATTCGTTTGAAAGAAAACAATATTTATATAGTCATTATTATTTCATTCACATTATAAATAGTATGATGATGATGATGATGATGATGAATACTCCTCCAGATGCCGCTGTGATCACAATCACAATCCTGCCAGCACCATGATGAACTGAAAGAGGAAGATCATCATGATTAACCTTCTAAGCTGATAAAGGATCTGAAGATACAGGAATGTATTAATAAAAGCTTCACCTGTGACAGTAACAGCATCTGATCTCTGAGATCCATGTTGATTGTGAGCCTCACAGTAGAAGCGTCCACTCTGTAGTGCACTGAAACTCTGTCCAGATCCAACAGCTGAGGATTCATCCTCCTTAAACCAGCTGATTTCTGCAGGTGGGTTTGAATCACTGCTGCAGGTCAGAGTCAGTGAATCTTCCTCTATTTTAACAGAGACGTCCCTCGGTGGATCTAAAATGGATGGAAATCAAAATTCACAATAAGTATTAGAAGAAGATTTATGTGGATGTGAACAACGTGCAGATGACTCACACATGACGTTTAAAGTCACAGCATCAGAGTATTTCTCTCCATGTTTATTTCTGGACTTGCACTTGTATTTTCCACTGTGATCAGAGCTGATCTTTGAGATGCTGTAGATTCTTCTAGATCCTACAATTGTTCTTTCTTTAAACCAGCTGATTTCTGCAGGTGGGTTTGAATCACTGCTGCAGATCAGAGTCACTGAATCTCCCTCCACTATTTCACCAAATGGACTGATGAAAATCACTGCATTCACTGGAGGATCTACAGGTGAAATATTTGAAATATTATTTTTAATCATCATTTTATCAATGAAGGTCTCCAAGTGTCAAGAAAAAATCTGAGCTGAAGCTTTTACATGAATACTGAAGCTATAAACATGTCAGATGATCATGATTTATTCACTTACATTATTTCAATTAATCTCAAATGTGTTTAGCTGTGTTCAGATCTAAATTTCATGTGATCAAAGTTTTCTAGACCAGAATCTGTAAATCATTTCTTTCATGCAGGGGCCAAAATTAGATACTACTGCACTCAAAATGCTTGTGTGACTCGAAATGTGACTGTGAGCACCTGTCAGTACAATTGAATGAGTCAAACTTAATTACAAGGGGAGTCCACATACTTTTGCTCATGTACTTTGTCACTAGAGCCTTAATAGAAAAAAAGTACACAAAATAAAATAGTTACTCACACGTGACATTGAGATGGACATCAGGAGAGATGTAAGTGTGTCCATGTGCAGCACAGCTATATCTGCCTGCATCCTCTCTTCTGACTGACTGCAGCAGGAGTTCATTGTTTCTGTCTCTTCTCTCAGTTAATGGCTGTGAGTTTCTGTACCAGATGAATGTTGCTCTGTCAGTCAGAGTGCAGCTGCTTTTACATGTCAGACGGACTGAATCTCCCTCTGTCACTCTCTCAGGAGACTCCACCTGAAGATCTGAACACAACACACACATTATATCTAGTGCTGCTGTCACACACTCATTATTATTCAACATAATGCACAGAAGAAGAGTGAAACCTCCTGAAAGTCACCTGTGACAGTAAGAGTCACTCCTGGTTTACCAAGCCATGTCCCACCAGGTTTATCAGTGATAAATCTGAAATAGTACTCGTGTTCATCTTTCTGTGTCACATGATTCAGTCTGATGGTGCAGTTCTGCTGTTTATCTCCCAGATACTGAATCCTCTGACTGTATTCAGGGTCCTCAGACAGATCTGAAGGCTCTTCAACATTTGCTTTGGTCCAGAACACTTTCATGATCTGATATCCAGTAGGGTATGTGTAAGTGCAGCTCATTATCACTGATGAGTCCTTTAGTGCACAGATGTGTGAATGACTGTAACTCACACCCCAACCAGCACTAGAAACCCCTGAAACACAGAATTTATAGTGCACAAATGGGTATCCAATGTCATGTAAATCTCTCTTGAATGTTTCTGACGTGTTGAAGACACTAACCGTGAATCATGAGCAGGAAGATCAGAGGAAGAGGAGGAGCCATTCTGACTGACATCACCATAGCAACACCTACAAATAAATGTATGGTTTTAAAGTTTGTTTTTGTAATATTTTTTATGTAACATTGTAATATCTTACAGGACAATAGTTAGTAAACATCTATTACAGTTTTTCTGTCTGTTTTAATGCTGGTGTTTATTGAGGTTAATTTTTTATTTTATTTATTTATTTATTTATTTTTTATGACAGGTTTCTCTGCAGGTAAACTAGTTAAGCACACAAGCCTTTAACTTCCTCTTTCTGGCCAGTGCAAATCGAGCTCCACCTCCAGCTGCTGACCAAGATAGTCTTGTGGCTTAAGCTACAGAATAAACCGCAGGTCACACCAACATCCAAAATAAAACATATATCAGCTCTCGCAACAGACTTCCAGTATATGTATTAAAAACCAAGTCTAATCACCAGATAAGGATTTCTGAGATTAACCACAACTTTACTTACTTAATCAGCAACATTTTTGTCTACTTTCATATGTGCACTTGGCAGATGCTTTTATCCAAAGTAACTCACATTGCATTTTTATCTGTTCATGCATTCCATGGAAATTGAACCCATGACCTTGGTGTTGCTAGCACTGTGCTCTACTGTTTGAACTGCAAGAATACTTGCAAGAAAAAAAATCTGATCAAATAGTACAGATGTATAGTTCCTGTTATTATATGTATATATCGGGGCTAGTTGTCCCACTTTTACTCCAGTGAAAGTGTTACTGTAAGTGTAAGTTCTTTAAGGGTAGAATTTACAAAAAAAAATATTTTAATCTGATACATTTTTTAATAGCTGTGTGTAAACAACATACAAAAACAGAAAGAGAGAGAGAGAGAGAGAGAGATTTGATGATAATCAGTCTACAGAATAATTATAAAATCATGTTCTTACCTGTTTCACCAACATTCACGACCAGTGACAGCACTACAAATGATCAAAATGGAACCAGTAATGGGTTTATTTTTATGTGGTCAACACCTTATATTTAACATGAGGATATGACACCACATAGTACAGATATAACAGAAGCAGAGACTAAAGATGGCAACCAGCACAGAGACGACATGAGATTCATCATCATAAAATAGGTGTAAACTTTATATGAGCCCTTGTGAAAAAGAAGGACACTATACTTTTATAAAGTGTAATTATTGCGGAATTAATATACTTTAAAAGAACACACTGAAGTGCTAATAAATTTTAATGTTTTCACTGCTTAAGTACTACTAATGTACTGACAGGCAATTAACATTAACTAAAATATACTTTAATGTCAGTTAACAATACACTTTAGTGTGAATTAAATGTAATGTTTTCGACCACCTAAATTCATATTATTTGTAATTGATTTCAAATATATTACAGTTTAAAATTACATTAAATGCAATTAGTTGAACGTTTAAGTGATATTTTTGAACAACTTAATTGGAACTTTAGTATATTTTATATGTACTTTGAAATATGGTAAATATGTACTTTTGAATAAGCAATTAATGTGAACTAAAATATATTTCAATGTCATTTCAATGTACTTCAATGTCATATATATCTGACTATGAAGTTGAAATGTAGTATATTTAAAATTGTATTTAAAAAAAAAAAAAATCTCTTAATTACTGTCAGGCATTCATCACAGCCACCTCCATCTGCCACACCTCCGGTTGCACCGCCCACTTGTTCATCATCACCCGAATTCTAACTACCTGCACCTGATTCTCATTGAGCCACACCCAATAAAAGAGACTCTCTCTCATACCCCTATTGTTTGGTCTACTGTTCACAAGCTAACACTATTCCTGATTCTATGTGCCTCTTCACGTGGATCTCTCCGTTGCTCTCTGGTGTTTGCCGTGGCTCACCCTCTGGAACTCTCATCTACTATACACTACAAGGACAGTCAGTTAAGAATTCATTTACACTGTTTTACTCCATTTGTCTACCTTCCGACTTGTCAATAAAACTCTGGATTGGATTGCTACTTACCTCTCGTCTCCTCCGTATTTGTATGTGTGTTTGTGACAATTACATAGTTACACTCAACACAAACACAGGATGGAAAACCTTCTACATTTATTGACAAAACAATCTCTAAAACAAAAACAACTTGAGTCAACTTAAAATAATTTGTTACCTGGCTGCCTTAAAATTTTAAATTTATTCAACTTGAAATGTTAAATTATACTAAAAGACAACTTAGATATTTGAGTTGATTCAACTTAAAATTTTAAGGCAGCTGGGTTACTTACCCATCTGTTAAGTCTAACAAACATAAATATATAAGTTATTAGTACAACTTAACATTTCAAGTTGACTAAACTTATTTGAGTTGACTGAACTTAAAATTTTAAGGCAGCAGGGTAACAAATTGTTTTAAGTTTACTCAACAAATTGTGTTTTTAGTTTTTTACAGTGTGGGCTTGTTAAGTGATGATGTAATGTGTCAGTTGAACGCACCAACGAACGCTGTTTCTGAGTCCAAACCCCAACTCATTTGACTTGAGAACACTATCTTAGCAGGTGTTTATGAGCACTGTTTATTCATATTAAACCTTTAAGCTAAATGTTTTCAAATTTACGGTGTACACTACAGTCTGTGTACTCACAGCGTCCCAAACACAAATAACTTTTTTTTTTTTTTTTTTTTTCCTTTTTTTTTTTTTTTTTATTTATTTATATTTACATTTTCATTGTATGGCTATCTGAGATTGCAGTATGGAGTTAAAGGGTAGGATTATAATTTTTGGTAGCATTATATCACATTGTGAGTTTATAATTAGCACCGTTTGTTGTTTTCTCATGTCATCTGATAGAGCGTTTGGACCCGAAAGTCACATAAGAGGTGACACTTGACGTCAGACTTAACAAGAGATACACAGTTACAACACTTTAACTCACTTATTAGTAAGAGACTGGAGAATACATACTTGCATACAAAAGTAGCTAATCTCGCCATCATAGAAAACATTCTGTATGATTTATAAACCTGTTTCCTCATTGGGGACCCAAAAATGTCCACTAGGTCAAAATTTACTGGTATTACTACCCTTGTGGAATCAAGTTGGCCAAATTCCTTGGTCCACACACACAATCACATTCTGTCTTTCATAGTTTTAGTCTAGTTTTAATCAACGAAAAGTCATTGCATTTTTTTCAACTTTTAGTCAATACTTTTAATCAAACTGCAGTTACCAACATTTATTTTGGTAGCTATTTTAGTCTTCAAACAAATAATCATTAATTCTTTAGACCAAATCAAAGCTTATGAGAAATTTGAATCAAGGATTGAATTTGGGAAAACTTTAATAAATTATGATAATAAATTACTAACAGTGAAATTAACGTGAGAATGTGCGTTCCTCCATGCCAACTTCATGTCTGGCGTATACATTTCTCATGTTTTTTGTCCGTTGGCGACTCTTAAAGGCAATGAAGTGAAGTTGCAAACATTAGACTACAAAGTATTCTGCAATAGTCTACTATACTGCACCACCACCTGAGAGAAACATTGCTATTAATCTGTAATTGATAAAATAGGCTAATTGACTTACTATTGTCACACGAGCCTTATAGGAATGTTCCCAATTATGCGTGACACATTTAGAGTTATGGTTTTATCTAAAAGATTTGTATTTATTTATTTTTTTATATGTGTAATTATTGAACTTCACATCAGGAGATCGCGGTTATGCACTGAAGACGTGACTGTTAACTCCCCTCACCAACCCACAAACTGCCCGAGAGCGCAGATACAATGATGCCCATTCTCGCACTCGGTCACTTGTAGAGCGGGCGATTGGGCAGCTGAAATGTCGGTGGCGCTGCCTTGATAGGACCGGGGAGATACTGCTATACCGCCCTAACAAGGTGTGTCGCGTCGTGCTGGCCTGTGGTGTGCTGCACAATGTCACACACATGCACGGCATACCACTCGGTGAGGTGGTGGCACTGGCGCCAGATGACTCCGACCCAGAACCAGTCTATGTGCAGCCCAACCAAGAAGCCATTCAGGCCCGTCAATGTGTGATTGCGGCAATTTAAATAAAATATAAATGGTAGTCAGAGACGAAGTTCATTTTTTGACCAATTCCTTTAATGAGTGGGTTATGTCTCTGAGTGACACTTTGTCGGTGCGCAGCAGTTCTCCGCTTAACTTCCACCTTTATATCTATATACACTAGCGTTCAAAAGTTTGGGGTCAGTAAGACTTGTAATAGTCTTTAAAGTAGTCTCTTATGCTCATCAAGGCTGCATTTATTTGATTAAAAATATAGAAAAAAAAACAGTAATATTGCAAAATGTTTTTACAATATAAAATAATGTTTTTTATTTTAACATACTTTAAAATAGAATTTATTCCTGTGATGAAAAGCTGAATTTTTATCAGCTGTTACTCCAGTCACATGATCCTTCAGAAATCATTCTAATATGTGGATTTATTATTAGAATGATCAATGTTGGATAATATCTTTTCTATCCACTTAGCTCTTAACCGCACAAAGCTCCATTAACCTTGTTAGTATACAAGTCATTAAGTTTTGCTTGTAAAGAATGGAGCTCACTATCCTGTACTGGGGAGAGAATCTGAACTTTCCAAAGATTATCAATTTTATCCAACAATTCTGCTTCCATGTGGTCTCTATCCTTTTTTATTTCCTTACTTCATTTAATAGCCAAATTAGTCTGGATTTAAATTTAAAAATCTCCCATTTGGAGACAAAATCTGTTGTCTCTGAATTAAATAAATTGGTGGCTAAAGCTTCAATATTTCTTAAGAAAATTTTGTCTTCCAAAAGAGAGTTATTATATTTCCAGTAGCCACTAAGGCTGTAAGAATTCTGAACCATCTGCAAGATCATTTCAGTTGATGGGAAATGTTTTGAACATGTTGTAATAGATTAGATGAAATGAGGACTAAATCAATTCTCGATTTTAAAGACTTTGAAACATTACTCCATGTATATTCGTATGCATTGCTATTAAAGTAACACCATGAATCAACTAAAAACAAGTCTTTACATAAGGAATCAATGATATTACAACTTTGAGAGTGGGGAAGAATTTTCTGTGGAAATCTATCCATAAAAGCATCAGGAACTTCGTTAAAGTCACCAGCAATTATTAATTTGGCATTCGGGGTTGTTTTCAGCATGTTACATAGTATAACAGAAATATTAGCAAAAAAATAACTATTCGCAGTATGAGAGTTAAATCCATAAATATTGCAAATTATAAATATGGCCTTTTCTGACTTAACAGTTAGTATAACCCATCTACCATTAGGGGAAGACTTGGAATGAATAATATCTCCTTTAAACTTATGAATCAGAACAGGAAACACCAGCTGAATTATTTGAGCCATGACTAAAATAAATCCTATCGCCCCATTGAGCTTTCCAGAATTTAGTGTCAGCGTCAAAAACACTAAAATTTAGTGTTAGTGTCTCTTGTAGACAGAGAGAGAGACTGTCCTTTTTACCTAAATATGCACCAAAATGATGCTTAAAAGGACTTATGAATGAACATCAGACCATTGCATAACTACCTACCATGTATGTTACCCACACATTTGTCTATTATATTCTAATCACTCGTTGTGTATGTCCTTTTAATAACTATTGAATAGCTTTAGGGTTTATATTTGTGTTTGGTATGTATGAGTTTGAAAATGCATGCTTTGAACATTTCCACCGATCAATTCTTTGTCAAATGTATTATAGTTATGTTATAGAAATCATGGCCAAATTATACTCTGCAAGAGCGGGAAAATTCTGACCATGTGATTGATAAGATGACGTATTGATTTATGTTTTGGGAGGAGAAACATAGCAATATCCGAGTTAAGACACCATATAATTGGTCAAGACAACATTTTGGGATGTGTCCAAAGCTGAGTTTAAAACCACAGGACACCATAAAATTTTGCTTTTTGCCGTTGCGTTTAGCTATTGGTTTTATCCATCGCTTTTAGTCATGCTTTTAGCCAAGCGCTTTTAGCTATTGCTCTTCGTGCCCGTCTCAAAACCTCAACCAGTGTACACAACGCCATCATCCAGCCAACGCCCAATAGTTCACTTTGACTTCCAGCCAATCAGCAACCTTGGGAAACCCAATTTCTGCAACAACGTCACTGAAGGGAATCCCTTAACAGAAAGGCAAGGCAAGTACCTCCAGATTCTAACTGAACTGGTGCTGAAAAGGAGTAACAGGGAATGGTTAGGTAGCTAGCTTGAAGCCAGTGGGTCTGTCGGTAAGAACAGAGGTCCAGTCTAGTCACTTCCGTTCTAGTTGTCTTTATTAAATCAGCAATGATTTGTGTGTAAAAAAAAAAAAAAAAAAAAAGGGCACGTGTGTGTGTGTGGTTTTTACAAAGGGAATAACAGCAATGCAGAGTTTCACTTTACCAATAAACAAAGTACATAACTAAACAGAAAATATGGCAAACACGAAACATAAGCACTTAGGTCAAACTTAAATCATACAAAAACACTTACACGGTCAGATACGCACATGCAGGAAAAACAAAAGGAACATAACTCAGTCCTCTGCACAGCTCAGCAGTGTGCAACCAGAAAGGGCAAGCTGTGGGCACTGGTGCAGTTAATAAGGCCTGTGAGGCAGTCCTGATTGGCCTGAGATTGGGTGGGCGGAGCTTGGAGTTAACAAGAGAGTGAACAGGGGTGTGACACTGCCTTGAGGCTGCAGCTAAGGGACACAAACTTCTCAACAGGTGCATTTAATATAAACTTTAATAACCTAATTGAGAAACTCAACGCGAGGGTTAATTAAATGACTGATGGTTGTTCAGGTCTAAGCAATTGCATATATTGCTATAAACTTGGGATTTCATATGTTCACTCTTCTAAACTCATTCTTTCCTCATCTACTCTCTTTCCGCAACTTGTATGAATGCGTGTCTATGTGTTAGATTAGTTTATATATCTTAGGTTTTTCCAATAAATTCCTATTCATATTGAAAAGAGAAGTATCTTTTGTGTGTTTTGTGCTTATAAATTAATGTCTTAAACTGCCGACTGTCACGGGGAGTGAAAGACGAGAGGCGAGCGGATCCATCTGCGAGCTTTTATTAAAGGGACGAGACAAAAACATAGTCGTACAAGCAGGGTCAAACGGTAGCAAACAGGTATAACACAGGCAAGACGTAGAGAATAATCCTTATAACAAGCGATAGTCCGAAAAGGCAGGCGGCAAACAGTCGAAAACGGGGAAGCCAGGCGAGAGAACAAAGAACTAGGAACTAGGAAACGCTAATGAAAGAAACACAACAACTCACAACAATCCGTGACCTGCATGGGGAAGGACCGGGGCTTTTATGGTGCTGCTGATTGGTCACATGTGTTGACGCAATCAGCGTGATGCATGACGGGAGATGTAGTCCGGGGTGTGGTACAACAGTCAGAGTGTGATAATGGGGTGAGAGTGACATCTGGTGGTGAGCGGACAGCGGGACACCGACCCTGTTACCGGGCTAATAAATAGTGTTTTCACTATATTTTGGATATTAGTATCCATTGCAGAGTTGATGTTATACGGCTCGCTCAATGAATCGCTGGCCGATTCATTGATCCGCCGTAAAACAGAGATTCTGTTCAAATTCCCTACAAAATCTTAAAGGATTCCCTTTGAGCTAAATTGACCTGTGTGTAAATCTCTTACAGAGTGGATTATTCTTCACCTGAAATGTTTGTCTTTTCATCCTGAAATGCGAGGCAAATGTTGGATCACAATAATTAGGAACAACCATTTCCACAAATCCCTTCACTCGATTGGGATGTTCTCTTTTTTTCAGGACAGTAAGGGCAGTGACTGTAACATCGGGCGTATTTTACAGTATTAAACATGTATTTTTACCGATTTCATCAGTAGACTGCCCCCCGGATTTATTAAGGGATTTATTGTCACAGTTACTAAACCATCATTAACTCACACATGATGTTTAAAGTCACAGCACCAGAGTATTTCTCTCCATTAGTGATGGGTCGTTCTTGAACGATTCGTTCATTTTGAATGAATCTTTAATGTGACTCGGGACGAACGAGTCGTCTCAGGGAGTGATTCGTTCAGTCCCGTATGTGCAACATCCTATTAGGTTCTGTACTGGAATTAGTTCACCTGTTTCGAGTCTTCAGGTTTTTGGAGTCGTTCGTTCATCTTATGGGGCTGTCACGTGATGAACGAACGACTCAAACCCGAAGACTCAAGATGAACTAATCAATTCTCTTTCCGGCTCAGACTGCATAGGTTAAGCTTATTGGGCTGTCATGTGATGAACGAACGACTCAAACCCGAAAACTTGTCAGATAAGAGGCAAGGTGAGCTAATCATAGACTAAAGACCCAGGTAACCAATGAATTAATCTTTTCTGTTTCTTATAGCATTATAGTTTTGTCTTGTTTGTAGTGTGATCAACGTTTGTGTAAGCAGTCGATGTGTTAGGGAGGCAACACGTAAGATTTAAATTATATTTTGCTAAAATGAACGAAATGAACAAAATGACTCAAAAAAAGATTCGTTCATTTTGCTGAACGAGACTCAAAGGTCCGAGTCGGTAAAATGATCCTAACTTCCCATCACTACTCTCCATGTGTATTTCTGGACTTGCACTTGTATTCTCCACTGTGATCAAAGCTGATCTTTGAGATGCTGTAGATTCTTCCAGATCCTACAAACATTCTTCCTTTAAGAGTTCTTCCACAATTTGTAACAGTCTAAATCAGCATTTGGAGGCAAGAAAAACTACATTTGGGCTGTTCTAAGATAGCATTCATGTGTCTGTCAATCAACATTAGAGTGCCACCCTTAGGCTGAATTACGCAATGGCACCAGACTTCTGTGTAAAGTGTGTCTGCATGTTCAGTCAATAGGGTCTGGCTGCAGACATCTGCACCCTCAGACAACTGCACTTCCGGAAGTGACGTCACTTATTTTTACTTTATTTTAGTTATTTATTTATTTATTTATTTATTTATTTTAATTGAATCTCTCAACATTTTACAACAGTAGCCAGGTGGTGAAGACAAGAAAAAAAGAAACTAAATTACAATGCCACTCGCAATCGCCACCTGCACTCTTTGCTACCTGCACGTCACTTGCAATCCGCACAAATGGTGCGTGTTGCCAATAGAGACAAGACGCTGTGGTAGTTAAACGATTAAAACTAATTTAATAGCATAACGTACAGGGTCCTGCAAGTCATCTGCAGGAGATAAAAACAAGACCCGCAAATCCGTGGCCACAGAACAGCAGAATATATAAACGCAATGCGCAAAGTCTCTCGTTAAGCTTTTTCCTCCCGTAGAAAACCATTAACACTTGATATGGCTTAATGTATTAAGATGCATTAAGTGCCATTAAACGATCACATTTGTAATACAGTTTATTAATTTAATGTACTTCTATCAAGCATATGGCCATGAATGCGCGAACTTTCACTTTCATACTTGTCCAGCAAACGCTTAATGTGGCAAAACGGACTAAGATGATAAAGACCAAATTCAGTATAAACCTTACTGTTGTCAAACGATATACCAGCAGATATGAACGCGCCATAAGAAAGGCATTATGTGATATTAAAAGGACCAACTCTGTATAGGCAAGCAGACGTGAACGCAATGCGTTAATAGACGTTTTCCTCCTGTAGAAAATCAATATAAACAAAAGGCAATGATATAAAACAGCTGTAGAGATTATTCTTTATAGGAAAACGCGAATGTACGCGGCGTTGCGTTTATTCTGGGCTCACCTGCTTGTGTGTAGTTGTTTTAATAATAAACAGGAGCATATTGAGTGTAGTCTTTATCATCTTAATCCGTTATGCCACATTATGCCACGTTTTGCGAAGGAAAACACTAGCTAGAGCCTACATATACATTATAAACTGTATATCGAATTTTATCTTTTAATTGCATCTTAATACATTAAGCCATATTAAGTGTTAATCTACGGGAAGAAAACGCTTAACGAGACACTTAATAATCTCTTGTTCATATTCTGCTTCATATTCATATTCGTTCATATTCTGCTGTTCTGTGGCCACGGATTTGCGGGTCTTGTTTTTATCTTCTACACATGAGGACCCTGTATGTTATGATAAAGTGCAAGTGGCGATTGCGAGTGACATTATAATTTAGTTTCTTTTTTCTTGTCTTCACCACCTGGCTACTGTTGTAAAATGTTGAGAGATTCAATAAAAAAAATAAATAAATAACTAAAATAAAGTACAAATAAAATCGACTGCAAGTGACGTCAATTCCGGAAGTGCAGTCGTCTGAGAATGCAGGTGTCTGGGAGTGCAGGTGCAGATGTCTGCAGCCAGACCCTTCTCTGTTCAGTGATTACAATTTAAAGCTTACAAACGGTTTACCTTAATCTAACACCAAGACCCAGAATCTGCCCTACCTGAATTTCTAAATTTATGGTGAGGAGTCGCTAGTGGTGATACACTGTTTTTGATGAATGCAGAAAAAAGTGAAACATTCAACAAGGAGTCCAATGATTTGCAGACCCCCAGTTAAAGCAGAGTCACAAACAAGAAGTTAATTTTATTAGCAATCGGATACTGTTTTTTGATTCTCCAATAGGAGCGACTCACCATGAATCATGAGCAGAATCATCAGAGTAAGAGCCATTCTGACTGACATTACTACAAGACCGATATAATACACATATCATGAGAAAATCACAGTCTTTAGCATCAAAAACATCTCCATAAAACACCATCTATTTGTTGAACTTGGACTGAGGATATTTCTCATTGGTCTCCACAACAGTATTAATCAGACTATATTAACATATTAATCAGAGTAACTCGTACCGTGTTCTGGTCTGATCTCCAGCAGACGTTAAACTGATGAATTTCACATCATCACCTTGTATATTAAAAAAGATTGCGTAAACAGGTTACACCAACACAACTCTACTCCTGCCCACACAACTGGAGTAACAAATAATTCTCTGACAAATTTTGATTTGTCAATAACTGGTCAGTGAATCTATACATAATACAAACAGTATCATTTTTAAATTGAGAATTAGATTATGCAGCAACGTCGATTTATATACAGTATATATATATATATACATATATATGGGGGACCTGTTTGGGGTTCCATGTTTCGTTCAAAAGCACCTCAGTTGTGGTACTGAGGGTGGAAGAAAGCGCTGTACATTCACTCCACCCACCTATAATTCCCGTCAGTACCGAGACTCAAACCCACGACTTTAAGGTTATAAGTTTGATACTCTAACCATTAGGCCTTTACTGCCCCTCAACGCTAATATCAGAAATAGTCAAAATACATTATAGTGAACAAAAACTTTGCTAATACCACCAATCAGTTCTTAACATACCTGTTGATAAAAAGATACATACTTTCAGCACACCCTAAATGACCAATTATCTGATGAAATGTTGCATACATGACATACTTCTAGTGTAGAAACAAATGAGGGGGTGAGAGGTTAACATTTCTCAAATAAATAAATAATAAAATAAATAAATAAATACCCCCCAATAAGGGCCACCCACATCACAGAAAGTGCAAATGCAAGCATTTTTTGGTGCATATTTGTATTTGCACTCTGGAGGATCTCTACAATTTCTGTTTGAAATCTACTCCTTGCTCAAAATGCTGGATTTTGTTCAGGGCTGAGTGCTTGTTACTACATACAGTATAATCCATTAAGAATTTGAATACAAGCCTTGTTTTTAATGCTACTAAGAGGACCTATGGCCACGTAAAGTACAAAATGCAAAGTTTTGAAAGTGATATCCTTACATAAATATGGAATTTATTTTCAAAAATTACAGTCGATGGGATAAAAATATGATAATGTAATAATTTATGTGCTTGACTGGCTTGCTGCCACCACCTTAATTCTTTAAGCCAGTGTGATCTGGCACCATTGGAATAACACACCATCACTTAAGTCGAAATATATTGTTTTATTTATTAGATAAAATGTATACAAATATTAGATAGCTCATTTAGACAGATAGCTCATTTATCACAATTTAAGGTTGCAGATGTACATAATTCATATAAAAGCTATGAGAAACATCACTGCAAAAAGGAAACTTTATGATGGCGTTCACACATAAAGTCATTCATTTTCATCAGGAGCTGTGATGTGGATGTCCAGCGACAGCACAAATGTGGAGCAAGTTTAACTTGTGCTTCATCTTACCATGGCATCTCAATACCTGGCTACAACAGAAATAAGACAAGTGAAATACATTTACACAGAGCTGAATTCATTAACTGTTAACTGAAATCACCCTAGTTGAGCATGCAACTGAGTGAAAGTGCAGTTAGTATCTACTGAGTAGTAAATGTGGACAGTTTTTCTTTATTGATTATGTTGAGATCTTACTGTCAGATTCTCATTTAGAAAAACCTGACTGATCTGGGATGGACAGTCTATGTGAAAAAAAAAAAATAATAATAATAATTTATTGGCTTTTTGCAATTGTCCTGTAGTTTTTGATTTCACTTACTATGAGTATGTTGTACGGCTCTGAAGATCTGGACCTGGGATCAAGAGCTACATATGAGCCTACTACACTGGGAACATCGTTCTACAGGGAAACAGAAAGAAAGACAAACTGAATGTAAGAAAAATGCTAATTTTCATTACTTTACTGATTATATTCTGTGGTACTTCGATCAGCTCACCTCATACTCGTGCTTAGCAGACCTTTGGGTTTTTTTTTGCAGTCTGTCAAAAATGGAAACAACAACAAACAAGTAATTTAATTGTTTCATAATTAATAATCAAATATCCTTGTTTTATTATTTAATTTACTTTATAAATAGTATAATGCTAATGATGATGATGATGATGATGATGAATACTCCTCCAGATGCAGCTGTGATCACAATCACATCGCTATCAGCACCATGATGAACTGAAAGAGAAAGATCATCATAATTAATTCTCCAAAAACTGATGAACGATGCGTAGATACAGAAATGTTTTAATAAAAACTTAACCTGTGACAGTAACAGCATCTGATCTCTGAGATCCATGTTGATTGTGAGCCTCACAGTAGAAGCGTCCACTCTGTAGTGCAATAAAACTCTGTCCAGATCCAACAGCTGAGGATTCATCCTCCTTAAACCAGCTGAAGTTCAGAGCAGGTGGGTTTGAATCACTGCTGCAGATCAGAGTCACTGAATCACCTTCCACTATTTCAGCAGATCCATTAATGGACACCACTACATTTCTTGGAGGATCTAAAATAGAAAGAATGAAATGTATTATCAACAGTGATAAAACCCATTGGAATTATTGTCAGTGGAATTATTGGATCTATTGTCAGTTCCTGCACTAGTGTTCACTTACACATCACATCCAGCATCACAGCATCAGAGTCTTTCTCTCCATGTTTATTTCTGGACTTGCACTTGTATTCTCCACTGTGATCAGAGCTGATCTTTGAAATGCTGTAGATTCTTCCAGATCCTACAAACGTTACTCCTTTAAACCAGCTGATTTCTGCACGTGGGTTTGAATCACTGCTGCAGATCAGAAATACTGAATCTCCCTCCTTTATTTCACCAGATGGTCTGATGGACACTGAGATGCACCTAGGTGGGTCTAAAAACAAACAAACAAACAAACATTAAAATTCACAATATTATACAGTTTTAAACAGTGTGCAAATGATCATTAACTCACACATGACGTTTAAAGTCACAGCATCAGAGTCTTTCTCTCCATGTTTATTTCTGGACTTGCACTTGTATTCTCCACTGTAATCAGAGCTGATTTTTGAGATGCTGTAGATTCTTCCAGATCCTACAAACATTCCTCCTTTGAACCAGCTGATTTCTGCAGGTGGGTTTGAATCACTGCTGCAGGTCAGAGTCACTGAATCTCCCTCCACTATTTCACCAGATGGACTGATGGACACTGAAGCGCTTCTGGGTGGGTCTAAGAAATCCAAAACAAAAATGAAAATCCACAGTGAATATTATAAAAGTTTTAAACAGTGTGCAGATGATCATTAACTCACACATGACGTTTAAAGTCACAGCATCAGAGTATTTCTCTCCATGTTCATTTGTGGACTTGCACTTGTATTCTCCACTGTGATCAGAGCTGATCTTTGAGAACCTGTAGGTTTGTCCAAATTTCACATATGTTCCTCCTTTATACCATCTGATTTCTGCTGTTGGGTTTGAATCACTGCTGCAACTCAGAAACACTGAATCTCCCTCCACTATTTCACCAGATGGACTGATGGACACTGAGACACTCTTTGGAGGATCTAACATATACAAAAAAAAAAAAAAAAAAAAAAAACATTGATGTCATTCTGTATCACAATCAATCTGACATCAGTCAATGTTTGGAGGATTTAATGTCACATTTACTGAGCCATCATTAACTTACACATGACGTTTAAGGTCACAGCATCAGAGTCTTTCTCTCCATGTTCATTTCTGGACTTGCACTTGTATTCTCCACTGTGATCAGAGCTGATCTTTGAGATGCTGTAGATTCTTCCAGATCCTACAAACATTCCTCCTTTAAACCAGCTGATTTCTGCAGGTGGGTTTGAATCACTGCTGCAGTTCAGAGTCACTGAATCACCTTCCACTATTTCAGTAGATGGACTGATGAAGATCACTGGTTTATCTACAGGATAAATATTTGAACTATTATTTTTATCACCATCAGTGAATTATTCATCAGTGAAGGCCTCAAAGTGTTAAGGTAAACTTAGGAACCTCCAGACCAGAGTAAGTAAATAACTGAAACTTAAAAATCATAGTCAATAATTACAAGGATCCTACATATTTTTACTAGTTTAGTTTATATCACTAGAGCCTTCAAAGAAAAAGGTAAACAAACTACATAAAATACATACAGTACTTACATCCGATATTGGGCTGCCCATTAGATGATGGGGGGTAATGATTGTGTGGGTATGGACAAGTGTAACAGCACATTGGCACTGCTGACCAACACATGTATGAAGGCCTGTAACTATTCCAACCACAGTGGCCAGAAACTCCTAAAAAAATCAAGGGATAGTTCACTCAAAGGGAAATTTGTTTTGGGCAATACATATAAAGCTGCATAACAAGATGACCGCATCAATACCAATCACACAATCATGTCCTTTACACTAGAATTCAACCGTCTTGTAACTGATGAAATATAGTTCATATAGCACATATAGTTGTATCTAAACCTTGTGGTGCAGAAACTTTGACAAGATGAAACAGGGCTATCCCGGTGCTATTGTGTTTTCTAGTCAGTCTGCTAAAATGTGTCATGGCCCCGCCCAGCAGCCTGTCTTAAATACACCTGCGAGTTCTTAAAAAGTCTTTGATTTAGCTGTACCAGGTTTAAGGCCATGAAAAGACATTTTCTTTTCATCTTTCCTGTAATGTCTGATAAAGTAGCGCTCATGAGCGCAATTATGCTTTGTTTACAGCTGTTACCTAGAAACCGTTCCATTCACTTCTGCCATTCCAAAAGTGCCACCTAGTGGCAGAGAATTAATTTGCATTTTCAATAAGCCTTTCTGCTGTTTTTGTTCAGACTACTGAAAATCAACCCATGTTTTTTTACGCAGCAAACACATATAGAGTTGTAAATGTGAAAGAAACTAATGTATGTTAATATATATATATATATATATATATATATATATTTATTTTTTTTTTTTTATAAAATCCCACAGATACCCTGTGAATAGTGAAATGAACTGATAGTTGTGCTTTGAAAATGTGGCTGATTTACATTTTGACTCCTATCTAATTTTCTGAATAAATAAAAACTAAAGTTTGTAAAGTACTGTAATTTTGATTAATACAAAGGAAAAAAAAAAAAAAAATGTCAATGAGGAAGGATTATGGAGTGCAATGATTTGCAGACCCCGAGCTAAAGAAAGTAACAAAGAATAGGTTTATTTAATAAGCGACTATGTAACATTTGTTCATTATCCAATGACTCACCTTGCATCATGAGCAGAATCACCAGAGCAAGAGGAGGAGCCATTCTGCCTGACATCACTTCAAGACCAATATAACACACACATCATGAGAAAAACACAATCTTTAGCTTTAAAAACATCTCCATAAATCAGTTTTTAATGAGAATATGTCCTATTAAATAAGTCAGTAGGTTGTAACAGTATTATTTCGACTATATTCACATATTACTTTTTTAGGCATCTGCCTTAAAGCAGATTATATTTAACATGTACACTGCATGTAGTATGTGATATTCCTTATTTATTGTTTCTGTTACTCAGCGTGACCTTGTGAACTGCCCTTAAGGAATAAATAAAGTGTCTGAAATTGAAATTGAAATATTAACCATATTCACATATAATAATATTCACATTGACTCTTACCGTGTTCTGGTGAGTCTGATCTCCAGCAGGCAGTAAACTGATTTGACATGATGAACACAGTTTGTTCTAAAATGCCCAAGCAGACAAAAATGTTTCTTCCTTTTTCTTGGGTGCTGCCCACATAAGGAGCTTCAGAAAACATACCATGACCCAAATGAAATGAAGATGGCATCATTTTTTTTTTGTTTGTTTGTTTTTGTCCACCACATCGATTGATCAGTGAATCACAGATTTTGCGACATATAGTCTAGTAGGGTTTTTTTTAGAATTGCACATACTTTTGCACATATAAGGATTGAAGAGAATAAAAATAAAACTGGGCATTTGTAGTGACCACCATTTCTTCCTGGAAACATTTTCTGAAGATTATATGTCGTCACTTTGACCACAGACAGACAAGTTAGGCATAAAGAAGTGGTGGGTAGAGGTGGGTGGTGATATTCCATCTTTAACTAGTAATACCAAAAAAAAAAAAAAAAAAAAAGTATGTAATTCGACCCCCCTCTGTAGAAATTGTTGTCTGGGCACGTATACCTAATATGATCTCAACGGAAAGCATATTTATACTGTCTGAATTGTTCCCAACAATGGTGTGCTTTCTGCCATTCACCATATAGAAAATTATATTTCTGTGACCAAGAGACCAATTTCAGCGAAAGCTTTAGTGTCTGTTTATAGTGTAGGGGGCGGGACACTTTGGATTCTAGAGAGCATTTGATTGGACAGAAAATCTGATGAGAAGCTGAAGTGCAGGATGATGTCATCAGAATCATTGATCCAAATTGGTGTAAGTTAGAGATGATGCTTATATCTTCTAAATTTGAATTTCGTCATTGTTTTGGAGCATCTTATAGATAAACCCTTAAGGCTAACATACTTATACTGACAGCCAAAATACTTCATTTTTGATTTCATAGGAACTTTAAAGAAAGTCATAATGAACCAGCTCATTTCATTAGCAACAACAGAAAGTGTAGGAGCAACTGAGTCCCTGAGGTTATTAAAGAGTTTCGACTGGATCACAAGTACACTGTAAAATCGAATAGTTTACCTTACTTAGATATAATTAGTTATCTTTACTTAGATGCTATATTTACTAGGTTTTAGCAAGTTACAGCTACTTTCAAGGCAAGTAAAACAATTTACTTACTACTTTGAGTGACGCTTACTTAAAATATTCAAGTAGCCACAAAGGAACCAATGACATTAATAAACCAGTGAGAGGCAGCAGTGCACTAATATGTTGCTAATTTGCAAAATAAAAACAGAAGAAGAAGAAAAGCAAAGTTTTTGAGGTGGTAATTCTTAATCTGCAGTTATCTTTCACTAGTTACATTCACTCATTTCCCAAAGTCATCTTCAATGTTGTTTCAATACAACTGAAGTATTTGAGAGAACATCACATAAGCTGACTTCATAAATTGATGTTGATTTTCATAAAATGTTTTTTTTTTTTTTTTTTTACATTTTTTACTTACCATTATAGTGATCAATGTTTCCTTTGGTTGGGCACTTGGAACTTTGTTTATCTTGTTATATTTTTTTTTTTTCCCGCTGATGCAGCAATGCAACATGAAATCATATTTTTTGACTTCATGGGAAGAAAAGTAATAAGTAGGTTGCTTTTAGAAGGTAGCCTTCTCATTTTTCTAATTAATTAGCTAATGTTTCTTTCTATATTTATAAATGATCTTTAACAATTTCAATGTTTGTCAAACACCTTGAGAAACTTAACTAGAAAAAGACAATCCTTTGGTATTTAAGATAATGTGCTGAAGTCACAGACAGACTTCAACATTCTGCACGTGAATCACAACAATGGTAACAATTCAATTTTATGTATTTTTATTAATTGTGACAATAACCATTTTATTATTTTATTTTCTCTTTTGTTGTGCTACTACTGACACAAGACAGTAAACAAAATTAGAAAACAAAAACAACAACAGTAAAACAAAGCAATTGCATAATTTTTTCAGGCCGCAGTGCACTCTGGGAGTGAGTGAGTAGCTATACTAAGTCTAAAGTAAACCTAAAGTAAAGGATCAAGTATCCCCTACAGTTCTTTTTTAGTTACTAGAACTCTCGTGTAAGTAAACTATACTAACTAAGCATTTGTCAGTACAACATACTATTCCTATTTCACTTTACTTAGTTTTTTTTAAGGCAATCGGTTTGCATGCTTTTTTTAAGTAAGCCCAACTAATTAGATTTTACAGTGTAGATGAGGAAGTCAAATTCCCGTTAATACTTGATGTTTTAATCTGTCTCTTTTGTATACTTTCAATCACATCTGTTCTGATTTTGTTTGAGGCGAGGGTCTAAGGGCCAGTGTATGGGCTTTTTTTTTCTAATATTGTGAAATAAGCTCAAGCAATTTAAATATGAGCTGAACACTGTTTTGTTTTTTGTTTTTTTCCCTCCAAAGCTATTTTTACAGATAGGAAATAAGCATCGTAATGTTTTAGAATGAGCTCAGTCAACTGGGAGTAGATGGTCTTTAATGGCTGTTCAAATGCATTTGATCACATGAACGTCTACACTACGAGCACAGTCCAGTTTTTGACTACCTCTGGAAGTGGTCAAACTGCAGAGGTGGACATTCCAGGGGTCAGAAAGTAAAAGTCCTGCCATATATTTGTTCCACCCATGAACTGATGAAATGATTTCACCAGAGGTGGAACCAAGTCCTTCTGTTCAAGTCACAAGCGAGTCTCAAGTCAAATCCCAAGTCCTCAAAGAGTTAAAGGTAATTGATAATTAAGTGACTAATTAAATGAAGATTGTGCATTAGTGATGAACACCTGCTGTTACTGAGAATTACAGAGGATCAGATGTTAATGTTTTATTGGTTAAAATGATGTTACCATCATGAAGATCAGTGTTTGAGTGAACATCATGTAATGGCTATTCTTTGGTTTGCAGATTGACACAGATTATCAAACAGCTGGATAAAAAGCTGAATTAGGAAATGCCACTGTAAAGCTTAAATATTGGACCTGAACATTTATCATACAATCCTCAACAGTGGTGACAATAATTCTTCATGCTGTAGTGCATGATGGGAGTTTTTACTATGGTGTTACCCAGCATGCATTGCAGCATGAAGAATTTAGTTGATTGTCGCCATTGTTGAGATTCATATGCTGGTTCTTGATGTCTGCGTGTGTCTAAACAGCACAAAGCTAAAATTTACATTTACATGCCCCACGTACAAAAGAATTCTCACAACTGCACTATAATTCCATGCCAAGCTTCACAGGATTGGTTTTTCAAAACCTTAACACAAATAAAGTAGCTTTCCATATAATTTTACAACACTACATAAGTTGTGGCATAGAAAGATCTGACATAATTAGTCTCCGCTACCATAATAATAATAATGTACAAACACTTGTTGTGATACAAGCAATTTACTTTGAATTACTAAAAGGGTCAAGAGCCCAACTAAAGCAAACACTGATCTTCATGATGGTAGCATCATTTTAACCAATAAAACATCAACATCTGATCCTCTGTAATTCTCAGTAACAGCAGGTGTTCATCACTAATGCACAATCATCATTTAATTAGTCACTTAATTATCAATTACCTTTAACTCTTTGAGGACTTGGGATTTGACTTGAGACTCGCTTGTGACTTGAACAGAAGGACTTGGTTCCACCTCTGGTGAAATCATTTCATCAGTTCATGGGTGGAACAAATATATGGCAGGACTTTTACTTTCTGACCCCTGGAATGTCCACCTCTGTCAAACTGTGAAAAAAAAGTATATATATATATACACACACACATTCATATACATATACATACATACATTTAGAATTTAATTTGACATTGCATGACAAAGAAGCCTTGTGTGTTGATTCAATAGAGAATGTTTTATTTGAAAAGGAAGAAAAACAAAAATCAATCATGTCGACCTTTTAACAAAAGGATAGAACATATAAAATATTAAAAAAAAACAACACAGTGGGAAAACTCATTTATTAATTACACATGAACTATTCACTACTTTCTACAGGACCTTTAAGAAACACCATCATATAGAAATAAGACAAGGGAAACACATTTACACACATCTGCAAACATTTTTTTTTTTTTTAAAGCACATTAACAATAAATCAACGATGTTTTTTTTTTTTTTTTTTTTTTAGCTTTTTTTATCATTTATATTGTAACAGAAAGACACGACTTATTAATATGACAATAGTTTATATCTTTACTGATTATATTATATTTTTACTGACCTGACTATCTCCTATTTACTGACAGATTCTCATATTCAGAAGAGCCTGATTGATGAACAGCAGGTCTAGGATGGACAGATTACATAAAAAGCACATTGATTATATTAGCTGACTTTTGAAAGCGCAAATTCTTTGGCAAATGTTTTTTTTTTATTTTTTTTTATTTTTTTTTTTTCATTTTCATATTTCACTTACTGTAAGTACGTTGTACACATCAGAAGATCCTGACTTGAGGTCTAGAGCCGTATATGTGTTTGCACTGGGATCATCGTTCTACAGAGAAAGGAGGAGAATATATACATCTAACACATCAACTTTGAGGACAAATTGTTCACTTGTTGTCTAATATATCCCACCCACTAACAGGTGCCATGATGAAGAGATAATCAGTGTTTTTCACTTCACCTGTCAGTGGCCATAATGTTATGCCTGATTGGTGTATATATATTATATATATATATATATATATATATATATATATATATATATATATATATATATATATATATATATATATATATATATATAATATATGTAAGGGATAATGCACAGCTAACTGTGCATTAAACAATTATAATGCATGACATGGAGGCCAAGAACCACCCTCTGAATGTAGGATACATTTTATTCTTTTATTTGTTTCATGCTCTGGTCTTTTGTTCATCTCACCTCATACCCGTTTATTGCAGCTCTTTTCTTTATTCTTTTTCTGTCAAAAACAAAAAACAAAAAACAAACAAACAAAAAAAAAAAAAACTAAATACCAACAATTTCAGTGTTTTATACACAGTACAATTAATAATGAAATATCTTTTTGCATTAGTTGAAAGAAAACAATATTTATATAGTCGTTATTATTTTATTCACATTATAAATAGTATGATGATGATGATGATGATGATGATGAATACTCCTCCAGATGCGGCTGTGATCACAATCACATTCCTGCCAGCACCATGATGAACTGAAAGAGGAAGATCATCATTATTAACTTTCTAAACTGATGAAAGATGTGAAAATACAGGAATATATTAATAAAAACTTCACCTGTGACAGTAACAGCATCTGATCTCTGAGATCCATATTGATTGTGAGCCTCACAGTAGAAGCGTCCACTCTGTAGTGCACTGAAACTCTGTCCAGATCCAACAGCTGAGGATTCATCCTCCTTAAACCAGCTGAAGTTCAGAGCAGGTGGGTTTGAATCACTGTTGCAGATCAGAGTCACTGAATCACCTTCCACTATTTCACCAGATGGACTGACGAAGATCACAGCATTCACTGGAGGATCTACAGGTGAAATATTTGAAATATTATTTTTCATCATCATTTTATCAATGAAGGTCTCCAAGTGTCAAGAAAAATCAGAGCTGTTTTTACATGAATACTGAAGCTGTAAACATATCAGATGATATTGTTCTTCTAGACCAGAATCAATAAATCATTTCTTTCTAAATTTCACTCTTAATGTTGACATGCAGGGGCCAAAATTAGACACTACTGCACTCAAAATGACTCAAAATGGTGGCCTGTTACTACAATTGAATGAGTCAAACTTAATTACAAGGGGAGTCCACATACTTTTGCTCAGTGCATATACACAAAATAAAGTAGATACTCACACATGACATTGAGATAAACAGCAGGAGAGATGTAAGTGTGTCCATGTAGAGCACAGCTATATCTGCCTGCATCCTCTCTTCTGACTGACTGCAGCAGGAGTTCATTGTTTCTGTCTCTTCTCTCAGTTAATGGCTGTGAGTTTCTGTACCAGATGAATGTTGCTCTGTCAGTCAGAGTGCAGCTGCTTTTACATGTCAGACGGACTGAATCTCCTTCTGTCACTCTCTCAGGAGACTCCACCTGAAGATCTGAACACAACACACACATTATATCTAGTGCTGCTGTCATACACTCATTATTATTCAACATAATGCACAGAAGAAGAGTGAAACCTCATGAAAGTCACCTGTGACAGTAAGACTCACTCCTGGTTTACCAACCCATTTTCCATCAGGTTTATCAGTGGTGAATCTGAAATAGTACATGTGTGAATCTTTCTGTGTCACATGATTCAGTCTGATGGTGCAGTTCTGCTGTTTATCTCCCAGATACTGAAGCCTCTGACTGTATTCAGGGTCCTCAAACAGATCTGGAAACTCCTCTTTCATTCTCTTTAACTTGTGCTTTGGTCCAGAACGCTTTCACGATCTGATATCCATAAGGGAATGTAAAAGTGCAGTAGATTGTCACTGTTGACCCCTTTAATGCACAGATGTGTGAATGACTGTAACTCACACCCCAATACTGGCCATAAACTCCTGAAACACATTAAATGGATCAAAAATTATCATTTCATAATTACTGACTCACATGTTCACCATATGGTGTTGTTGCAAAGCCATTAAAACAATCATTGCTACATTCATTTTGTAAATTATTTTCTATTGGAGGGACAACAAAAATATATTTTACTTTTACTTTCTTTCTTTCTTTCTTTTTTTTTTTTTTTTTTTTGTTATTATGCTTACTCTGTCATTTACTTGTTTTTGTGTTTTGATAAATACATTTGTTTTCTAAGTAATTAATTAATTAGTTCAATTAGTTTAATTGTCATGTCCTCCCATTGATTACCCCTTATTTGAAGTGTATTTGACACATCATTAAAAAAAAAAAAAAACAACCTCAAACTCAAAATCAGCAACTCACCATGAATCATGAGCAGAATCACCGGAGCAAGAGGAGGCGCCATTTTGACTGACATCTCTATAAGACCAATTTGACACACAGTGATCATTATAAAAACACTCGCTTTAGCTACAAAAACATCTCCATAAATCAGTTTTAATGAGAACATTTCCTACTGAGTATATCAGCGGTTTCTGTAGCAGTATTAATCAGACTAAATTCACATATGTGACCCTGGACCACAAAACCAGTCATAAGGGTCAATGTTTTGCATTAAAGAGGTATACATCATCTGAAAGCTGAATAAATAAGCTTTCCATTGATGTTTGTTAGGATAGGACAATATTTGACCGATATTCAACTATTTCAATCAGAGTGACTCTTACCGTGTTGTGGTGAGTCTGAGCAGCAGGCGTTAAACTAATTTCTGATGACTGTTTTAAAATCACCATGGAGATAGAAATGTTTCTTCCACATTCTTGGGTGCTGCCTACACATTTATTGATAATTAAATCCAAGCTTAAACAATTGGAAATGAAGATGTTGTCATTTTGTTTCTGTTGTTGTTGTAGATGTCCATCACTGATCAGTAAATGACATACGTAGTCAGACTTTAGGATTGAAGAGATGTTCAGGCTTAAATCAATTTTTTTTTTTTTTTTTTTTTAATACTGGCCACCCTTCCTTCCTGGAAACATTTTCTGAAGAAGTTTGAAACATGTGTTGCTTAAGACTGGATGTCGTAACTTTGACCACAGACAGAGAAGTTACTTTTAAACGTTCTTGAGAGATTTTCTTTTTGCTTACAGTATTTGGTGGTATGTGGTGGGCAGTAGAGATGAGAGAGACAGAAAATGGCCTCACCCGGTATCTCTACTTCTGTGATGAGCCTACTGACAGCATCTCAACAATGTCAGTGACTGAAATAATCAAAATCATTTCTCAGCTGGCGTTGCCCCTAAAAGGACATTTAATGGAAATAAGTGGATGGAAAGGATAAAATTTATATTTTAATGCTTTTGAATTTGCTCACAAACGTTTCCCTGGGAATGCAAACATTGTGTTAGCAAATGCAAAAACATTGAAATACAGTTTTTGTTTCCTATGTCCCATTAGGGACAGGGCTGCCCAACCCTGTTCCTGGAGCTCTACCTTCCTGCAGAGTTTAGCTTCAACCCTGATCAAACACACCTGTCTGTAATTATCAAGTGCTCCTTCAGATCCTAATTAGCTGGTTCAGGTGTCTTTGATCAGGGTTGGAGCTGAACCAAAAAACTTATATTAACAAGAAGTGAAAGCCAATAGAACGTTCCCCTGCAACAGCGCCACCCAGCAGCAGCCCTACACTTCCGCCATTTTGGAGTGAAAGCGACTCGGCAGTCCACTAGCTTCTTGCTGTCGCTATGGCAATTATCAGCTGCTTTGTTTAAAAAAAACCTGAATGATGACAACATTTTTAAATATATATTTTGTACTCCTTTCCGTTTATTTCTTAAGAATTGTTGTACTTCTGTTAACTATTAAACCATAAGTCGTTTATTTTTTAAAGGATTTTTGTGTGTTTTGTACGTACTGTAATCTTTGTTTGTTATTATTGCAATAAAAAAAAAATGATGACGGCACAGAATAACGTACAATCACTAAACTAGTGATTATCAAAAACAGACTTTGTCT
Organism: Cirrhinus mrigala; assembly: GCA_036247105.1. Lineage (NCBI taxonomy): Eukaryota > Metazoa > Chordata > Actinopteri > Cypriniformes > Cyprinidae > Cirrhinus > Cirrhinus mrigala. The sequence goes on from CM070007.1 coordinate 640,057, forward strand.
TTTATTTATTCTTCATAAAACCTTTGCTCTCTAGTTTCGATTGAAATTCCTATTTTAAGTGCAAGTATTAGCATTATAAATGAATACCAACATATAAAATTACATAAATTCGGAATGTTAGACAATAAATATAAAAGCTTCACAGTAAACTTTTTTGCAGTATTGTCTTATATTAATGTCCGTTAAAGCATGACTATAAAAAAAAAAAAAAAAAAAAGATTATGTAAAACAGAGCCACTGTTTCCAATTTTTTTTTTTTTTTTTAATTATTCAGTTATGACAGACACAGCAATACTTTTAAATTAAAATGTACAATATATTGTATAAATACAATATAGTAATAATGGTAAAGTGTAACATTGCATAAAAGGAAAATACTCAATAAAGCAGGCTAAAACTGCCTCAAATGTATAATTAATGGCTGGATTCCACAACTGATAACATAAAACAAATATAATAACACAATACAACATTTACTGTAGTAGTCATAAAATGTACTGATTTGAGAAATTTTCTATTGCGTTTCGGATTTGGCTGCATATGAGATTCGCCAATTTTAAGTGCGTCCGATGTGATAGATTCTGATCCGTCAAAAAAATAAAAAATAAATAAATAAAATAAAATGAATAAATCTAACCATGTAGAGAGACTTTTTGCACTTTTTCGTGTCACACACTACTTTCCTGCAGTCACTGCGCTCTTTTATTTCCACTTTGGCTTCTCTTTCGTTGTCATTCTGTCTGCTTCTGTGCGGTTGTCCACCGCACAGAAGCAGATTTCACTCCGAAATGGCGGCCGCGTTACCAAGAAAGCATCAGAGTTTCGCCTCTTGGTATTCTATACTCTTTGGCTGAATTCTGCAGGAAGGCAGATCTCCAGGAACAGGGTTGAGCACCCCTGCCCTAGCTTAAACTGATATTTTATTCAAACAGAATAAACCAAAGATTTTGACCATTTCTTAACAAACACACACAGTTTCACTACAGCCCAAATGGTAAATAATTAATTGCAGTAATTGCAGATTTAAAGTCCCCATGAAATCAAAACTGAAGTGTTTTGGCTTTTAGTATGAATATGTTATGTTATCTATAAGCTAGTGTGTTGCAAAACAATGACAAAATTCACTTTTAGAAAATATAAGCTTTCAAAACTTTCAACGGATCAACGATTTTGACGACACCACTCTGCACTTCAGCTTCTCATCAAACTTTCTGTCCAATCAAATGCTCTCTAGAATCCGAAGTGCCCCGCCCCCTACACCATAAATAGACGCTAAAGCTGTGGCTGAAATCTGTAATTTGTTCAAAGAATTGATATTTTCCGTATGGTAAATGGCACATCGTGGATTATATAGGAGATAGGAAACGATTCAGACAGTGTAAATATGCTTTCCGTTGGGGTAAATGAAGTCCGATTTTGATTTTGCACTGTGTCGTGAACCGCCGCAGTGTGCACAGAGTCTGCTCCGGGCCAGAGAAACGATAACACAGAGTGGATCATATGCGCAAGTCGGCGAAGACCATAAAACATATGGGACACATTTAAATTCTACACAGAATGCATAGCGGTATGGATGAGATTGTGGCTGTTATACTGTTAAATTCGGTTTTACTGAGCTCAGTGGCTCTGACCTATGCTTTGATATGAACAAAACGCTATTGGCTATTTTCAAAAAGCTTCATATGTCCCACCCCATCTTCCTGTTTCAGATGAAATTACATCAATGTAGCATCTGGACCAATCAGACATACAGGCATTTGTTACATTTAACAAATAGTATTTAAACGCAAGAAGCCAGCTACATGCTAGAGCTCTGGAGACAACCCCCAAAGCAACTAACACCCCAAAAGGGGCTCAGTTGCCAGGACGACTATCTGATAAGAGGTTTTATTGCCCAGAGGAATGCACATTTGCCCATGCTACATTTGCCCATAGGAAAGACACAATGCCTATAGAAATAGACTCTTTCCCATTCATTTACAGACAAACCTTTCTTTGACCTTCTTATCACACATAGCCCAGGTCCTTTTGTACAGTATTACTGCATTGTATTTTAATTTTGTCTGTTGTATTGTATTTGTCTTTCAACAAATGCATGCGTTATGATAGATGACTTGTTGTATAACCCACCTATGCCATGTTTGGCCTTTTTGTATTCATATTTTGATGATCTAAAAGATGGTGTAAATTAGATGTTGATACCTATGTAACATATTAGTGTTTTAAGATATCTTAGTAGTTTTGCATCAACACCCGATCAAATTACATATGCAAAATACCATGCTCACAGACAAAGAGTCGTAAACTTTCCCTCCAAAGGAGAAAGTTACCATTGGTTTGTGGACCTCCTGGAGGCGCAGCCTCCAGAGAGTTTAAAGGCATCAAGCGATTGACCGCTTCCCTCTTTTCACTCTTTTCGCTCTCTTCACAATTGCTGCCCGTGTGGAGGAACCCACGGGGAGCCTGAGCCGGCACAGGGCGTGCCCGGCGGGCCTGACAGGCCCCAACATCTAGAGCTGTGGCTCTCGACCACAAAGAGCCAGACGCTTTCACTCAACCCTGGAATCCATCCTCATGAAATGTCCTCGAACAGACATTTCTCTCTTCCGCATTTTTTAGCTTTCTTCACTTGTCTCACGTGAGTTCTTTCAGAACCTAAGAGGATGAGGAGGATGAGCTAGAACTCGCCGGGACTCTAAGCTGCGCCAGGCCTTGCGGCCTTGTCTTTCCATTCCCCAAAGACTACAGGACTTCAGCTGGGTCCCTCTCAGCTCTTGGTTCTTCTTCAATTTTCACATGGGAAGAAACTCCCAGTCACCATCGAGTCAGAACATCTTTGGAGTTCATCACTCTTCGGACCCGGAAGAACGTGATCGCGATTCCAAAACCACCACTGCTCCAAACCATCGAGACTTTCACCCGAGACTGCATTCGGACACTTGTTCACCGACCAAGGCAATGCAAGTATCGTACATTTAACTAAACAAAACAGAGGTTTAGTACAAGCTGTAGACAGCACTGATGGTTTCACTCAGGTGGTTAACTGACTCTTTTCATAGCTACATTCTCTGGTCTCTCTAACTGCTTCTCACTGACCCTTCCCCCATGTATGAATGATTTCATGTTTGTTTGTTTAGATTAGTTATGTGTTAGTCCTTCGTTAATAAACTCTTGTGCACAAATTACATAAGTTTCTGATTCTGCCTTGCAATTTAATGTCCCTTTACGATTCCGATTCGAGCTACATGCTCTAATGCAGCAGTACTTTAAGAAAGTTATTTTCTGTGCCCAAGAAAATATAATTTCTTAGAGTTGATAAAAAAATTATACTGAATGTTCGCTGGACGAACAGATTAGTTGATGAAAAATTAATTCTGCTACAGTATAGTAGCTGATATAAATAATTGTAATTAATCATAATTAATTGTAATTATTTATATAAATTTCCCTTTTGAGCTAAATCGCAACATCAACACATAGAATAGTGCTGCATATTTCAAAAAACTTAAGTGGACCTAATAAACAACTGAAGCTCGAGTTCTGTGAAATTTATATGTTCATTTATTTGGTAACAGAAACATTTAAAAATCAAAATTTGAATGATTCAATCTTTATTAAACACATTACCACTACACCAGAAGAGTTAGTTTAATTTTGGCTCATTGTTTATCCAATTTAATTATTAATATGCTATACATTATGTTAAACTGCATGCTAAATTACTGCACTTTCAAGCACATTTATTAAAGTAATTTCATATTCAATGAATATTTTTGTTTTTTGCTTTTCCAGCAGTTGGGAATGATGTCTAAACACAGGTGGCCTGTCAGTCATTTGATGTGGCTGTAGATCACAGAAACATCTTCCACAGTCTCCACATCTGATTGCCTAAAACAAAATGAAATGAAAAATTGAAAGAAAAGAAAAACAGCAACACAGTGGTGTTATGAATCAGATTACATGATGCAGTCATTTTAAAAATACAGCCACCTTATGTCATGTTTCTGACTTAGCATTATTTAGCAAAATTTACTGATTTAAAGGGGTCATCGGATGCAAAGTTCACTTTTTCATGTTGTTTGAACATTAATGTGTGTTGGCAGTGTATGTACAAATCTATCCTATAATGATAAAAATCCATGCAGTGGTTTTTAATTAATCTGTAAAAATAATATCCCATTTTTCAAATCGAGCCGTTCTCAGATGCCTGTCATTGTGGCGTCACAACTGACAGAGGCCACTACCACGATAGTTGATTGACATGAGCGTTTTACCTCAGATCAGCTGTAACAGTCCGACCTCTATTGTCCGACCTCCATCCCGGAGCAGGGATGTAAGTTAGACAAGAATATCTCAATCGATTGAGTGATTGAGGTGTTGTGTTGCTGGATGTGATAATGAACATAGTGGTCGTCATTTACTCCCGACATTTGAGCCGCTGAAGATGTAGTGAATTATGTGTGTTTGTAAAGGGAATGCGCCTCCTGATCTACATATATCTGTCTATGTTCACGCGAATCATTCGTGATCCAGCTTCACTCACAGCAGAAGTGAGTATAAGGTTTTTTTTATGAATCTCTGCAATCGCATTTCCTAATAATGTGCTAGTTAGCAAGTTTTGCGGCTAAATGCGGCTAAAGTAAACAGGCTTGTCACTTCACAACGAGAAGAGAGGGGCGGGGCTAGCAGAGCTCATTAACATTTAAAGCAACCTCGACCAGAACAGGATGACTTTTGCAGAGCTGATTTTGGCAAGGTACAAAAGGTGTTATTTACAGTACCACTGAGAAATTTTAACCAAAGTTAAAATATAGACTTTTCATTAAGACCCTAAAGAATCATATCAACTTGTGGAAAATGGGCATCCAATGACCCCTTTAATGATCATAATAGTGAGCAGATGATGACAGTTTTATTTTTGCACCTCACAGCAGCAACAGGCTGGCGAATCCTGATATTGCCGTACTGGTTTTCGTTCTCCTCTGCCCCTTTTTTTTTTGGTTTGGTTTTGTGATGTTGGACGGTGGCATACTGGATCTCCTCAGCATCTTCATTTCTATCTCCACTGGATGAAACGCTGGCATACAGAACGCCATCACAAATTTCTGATCCAGACACATGGACGTCCCTCTCGGTTACGCTAGAGTACAGATCATCCTAAAATAAAAAAAAATAAAAAACTAATTATTATACACATAGAATCTACCTAAAAGTATATGACAAATTTCCAGTCATGTCTGGATGGTTCACCTGTTTTACTGTGGCATCTTCAGCTTTTTCAACTCTTCGTTTTCTCCTCCTTTTATTGAGTTTGAGATTTTAAGTTGTGTTTTAAAGATTCATGACTAATAATCACATACACATGAGGCAATTCCACCTGCACTGTAACTGAAAATAGCTCTTAATCAAACTTACATTATGAACACAACAATGATGATAATGATGAATAATCCTACACATGCCACTGTGATTCCTAACCAGACACGCCAACCCTGACTGTGATGCACTGAAAGATAAAGAATATGACTTAATACTGACTCTCAAAGCTACACAACTGTCTTGAAGTCTTTATAAAATAAGATCTTCACCGGTAACTGATAAAGCGTCTGATCTCTGAGATCCATATTGATTGTGAGCCTCACAGTAGAAGCGTCCACTCTGTAGTGCACTGAAACTCTGTCCAGATCCAACAGCTGAGCTTTGATTCTCCTTAAACCAGCTGAAGTTCAGAGCAGGTGGGTTTGAATCACTGCTGCAGATCAGAGTCACTGAATCACCTTCCACTGTTTCACCAGATCCAGTTATGGACACTGAGACGTTCCTGGGTGAATCTAAAACAGAAGAGAGATATTGTAATAGAGCACATTTGACATCACAGAGGATAAAATATAACAGTTATAGAATCATTGTCTCAACTTACACATGATGTTTAAAGTCACAGCATTAGAGTATTTCTCTCCATGTTTATTTCTGGACTTGCACTTGTATTCTCCACTGTGATCAGAGCTGATCTTTGAGATGCTGTAGATTCTTCCAGATCCTACAAACATTCCTCCTTTAAACCAGCTGATTTCTGCAGGTGGGTTTGAATCACTGCTGCAGATCAGAGTCACTGAATCTCCCTCCTTTATTTCACCAGATGGACTGATGGACACAGAGATGCTCTTTGGAGGGTCTAAAACAGAAAAATGTTTATTTAGTTAACAACTGCAATACATTTGAGATGACAGAGGAATAAATATCACATATGGAACCTTCATTAACTCACACATGATGTTTAAAGTCACAGCATCAGAGTATTTCTCTGTTTGATCATTTCTGGACTTGCACTTGTATTCTCCACTGTGATCAGAGCTGATCTCTGAGATGCTGTAGATTCTTCCAGATCCTACAAGCGTTCTTCCTTTAAACCAGCTGATTTCTGCAGGTGGGTTTGAATCACTGCTGCAGATCAGAGTCACTGAATCTCCCTCCACTATTTCACCAGATGGACTGATGGAGATCACAGCATTCACTGGAGGATCTACATTAGATGTATTTAAATTTTAGTCTCTAAGTGAAAAATCAGTCTGTGAAAATAGAACCACGCATGCAGTATTACTTGTATCAAAACATGAATATAAGATACATATGTAAATGTGACCAGCTGGACTTTCCTAACTTAAATAATCTGATGCATTTAGCACATATGGTCTGGACCTGGCATTGCTTCACACTCAAACAATTAGCAAGATGAAAACTATATTAAATACATGCTGTCAGTTTAATACACTTTTGAAAACCCAGACAGCATAATCACAATGAAAGCATCTAAACTGCAATATTTAACATGTACACATTAGACACATTAAACAGCTTGATTTCAGCACAAAATCCAGCATGACCTCAGCACTATCTCCATAATTTAAACACTTAAGGCAGGTGTCACTACCTGAATACAAAAGCAATACAAAAGCCAGTTGTCATGACCACCACCAAGAACCTTTTTTTTTTTTTTTTTTTTTTTAATGGTTTGATAGCACAGAGTTAACAGTTTATTAACATATAGACTAAAACATTAGACTGCAATACAATGCATTATTAACTAAAACTAATAGTAAACAGCATTAAGTTGCCATTTGTATACAGCTGTGCTCATCATGAGAAACCTCCCCCATGAACTGTATTTGGAATCTATTTAACAAGCATCATCATAAACTGTTTATTTCCTCTGTTTTGTCTGAGGTTTTTGATGCTCTCAGCAGCCGTCACACTAGCTTGAAGCTCAGCTGAAAATGCTTAATCAAATGCTGATTCCTACTAAAATAAATGGATTTCACCCACAAAATGTTGCTGTGCAACGGTAAATAAAAAAAGGAAAAAATAAAAATAAAAAGTAACGTTTTATATTTACAAAGCAATTTTCACACCAATTTTCACAGCAAAATCATGTTAACATGCATACTGTTCATGTCTTGTTGCTGGACTATTAAAATAGTATTTTTAACATTTACTTTCATTGTACATGTGCCACAGTAAAGGGTTTTTTTTTTTTTCTTTTTTTTTTTTTTTTTTTTTTTAAGAAAATGAGGGACGAGTGACTTTTAATGAAACCTTTAAAGAATATACTCACATCTGACATTAAGCTGTACATCAGGTGATGTGATATAGTAATCGTGTTCATGTGCAGCACAGCTATATCTGCCTGCATCCTCTCTTCTGACTGACTGCAGCAGGAGTTCATTGTTTCTGTCTCTTCTCTCAGTTAATGGCTGTGAGTTTCTGTACCAGATGAATGTTGCTCTATCAGTCAGAGTGCAGCTGCTTTTACATGTCAGACGGACTGAATCTCCCTCTGTCACTCTCTCAGGAGACTCCACCTGAAGATCTGAACACAACACACACATTATATCTAGTGCTGCTGTCATACACTCATTATTATTCAATGCACAGAAGAAGAGTGAATCCTCATGAAAGTCACCTGTGACAGTAAGATTCACTCCTGGAGTACCAATCCATTTGCCAACAGGGTTATTAGTGATAAATCTGAAATAGTACATGTGTGAATCTTTCTGTGTCACATGATTCAGTCTGATGGTGCAGTACTGCTGTGTATCCCCCAGATACTGAAGCCTCTGACTGTATTCAGGGTCCTCAAACAGATCTGGAAACTCTTCACCTTTATCTACATCTCTTTCATCTGTTTTGGTCCAGAACACTTTCTTGATCTGATGTCCAGTAGGGTATGTATAAGTGCAGCTCATTATCACTGATGACCCCTTTATTGCACAGATGTGTGAGGGACTGTAATTGACACCATATTCATTTTGGCCGTAAACCCCTGAAACACAACATTTATAAAGAAATATTGAAAATACTAAGCTATAAGTCAGACTGGATCATAAAAGTTCATTGACTCCCGTGGCATTTACAAGTAAGACTCACCTGGAATCATGAGCAGAAACACCAGAGGAAAAGGAGGAGCAGTGATTGATGACATCACTACAGAAAATAAATGAATGTACAATAGTACAACACCTCATTCTTAGTTGCATAAATATAATAACATCACTGTACTGTAAACACTGTATAAATAAATAAATAAAACTCATTTATAATATTCACTGTTAGTAGTTTTACACTGTTTTACACAAGCATGTCCAGGGGTTATGAAAGAAAATGTCTCTCATGTTAAATGTCTAATATTGTAACTAATGTTAACATTAGTTAGACAATATTTATTAATGAAAGAGAATATATCTTACCATGTAGTGGTTTCACCCAATAGATTCCAGCAGAGTGAACTGCAAATGCAAGCTGAAAATGTTGTTCTGCTGTTTTACACAGTTTTTTTTTTTTTTTTTTTTTTTTTTTTTCCTTCCTCTTTTTAAAGTCTATTTTAGTGGCCTGCTCTGTAACAAGACAGGAACAACCCAAGCAAAACCACTTACAAAAGATTCACACAAATGAAATCACTTTTTAAAAATACATTTAAAAAAAAAATAAAGAATTCCTTTCAAGACTGATTTTAAGTCTAAATACTTAACAGTGGCTTGCAGACAAAAAAAAAAAAAAAGATTAAAATTACACTTTCAGTGAAATTTTTCTTTAGAGATAAGCACTTCTTCATTTTTATAGACAGTATAGACAGGAAATGTTTCCACAATAAGATCAAAATCTACGTTTAGATGCATGTTCAGTTGTGTGTGTGTGTGTGTGTGTGTGTGTGTGTGTGTGTGTGTGTTAGTGTGTGTGTGTGTATATGTCAACATTTATTCGAGGTAGGAACTTGTAAAAATATTGAACAAAAATATATTCTACTAAATAAATAATAATAATGAAATAATTCAAAACAGTAAATGAAAGTAAATTCAAAATGAAAAGTATAAATACATAATCAAAATATAATAAATTCAAAATGAAAAATAGATAAAATTAAAACAGTAAACAAAATAAATTCAAATAAATCAAAAACAGTCAATTATAAATCAGTCAATCATCTAACCTTGAGGATGGACAGAGTTTACCTTTGTTGCTCTGAAGAGGGAGCTATTTTTCAGATCAGACTGACACCTTGTGTTTACTTATTCATGTGCATTAGGGAAGTGTAACTCTCACACACTGAATATATACCTAGTATTTAGCGTGAGAACAGGTAGTGTGAGTTGAGGTTGAAGCAGGCAGTCATGAGAACCACCACGTCCATCAGTTTCTCAGGTACGATATCCATCATAATATACTCAGGGTGTGAGAATGGCACTTTTACTCTTCACTGTGCTTGATTTCATTGATAAACACCAAAATTCAGCTAACTGTGAAATGACATCTGTCAGCAGTTCTTGGTCTTTCAGCACTGTGGCTGATGGAGAACTCGCTGGCTGTAAACATCACAGGATCTGTAGGAAGCAACATCTCAGTCACCTGCAGTTATCCAGAAACCTATCAGAATAACAGCAAGTTTTTCTGCCAGATGAGCAGCTCGTTTGCTCTAGAAGATCTTCAGTGTGTTCACATCACCCAACAAGAGACAAGGTCTGAACAAGGGAGACTAGTTCTTCTGGATGACACCAGCGCTCATGTTCTCACAGCAAACATCTCTGGACTGGCTCCAGAAGACTCGGGAAGGTACTGGTGTGGTGTAGATATCGCTCAGTTGCCGGATTTTACCTCAGAGATCTGGATAACAGTCACCAAAGGTGAGATACACAATAGAAGAAAAAAAAAAAAAAAAGAAAGAAAGAAAGAAAAAGAAAGAAAGAAAAAGAAAAAAAGAAAAAAGAAATAAATCAAAATAATACATGTAAATAATAAAAAAAAAGTAAATCAAGTAGATAAATTATAAATTAAATTAATTTAAAAAATAAACAAATTATATAATACAAATTAAAATAATAATAATAAATAAATAAATTGTTCAAACATTTGACCGTGAATTGATAAAAATATCTTAAAATCAATACAATGTTGTCACTAACAAATGTTATGTCTAACAAATCACTAAATAACTGAGTAACTGAGCATCTCTTGTGCATCTCATCCCTTTAAAATTAGGATCTCAAAAGAAAGTAAATCACTTCTGGTGTGTGCCCGCAGAAAAACGGCTGTCAGAATAGTGTGATTGCCAAAATGAGTTCTTTCAAGTTTTATTTCAGTTTAGCATTGCTTTAAAGTTTAAACTGGCAAAGCTTAAAAACGCATGTTCACTGTAACTTTAGTAAAATTCAACACTGCAACCCCACGTGAAAGTAGCTGTGACAGAGACAATAATACAAAATTTAGTCCTTAACTCACCTTTTTGGAACTTTCTACTATTTAATTAACTATAATATTTATAAGGTATTACTTCCATGCTCAATTATTTAGTCCTGCAGCGTAGCGCTTACATGAAAAAAAGAGATTTTCAGCATTAATAAACACTGAATTTTATCAATTCATGTAAATACAGCAGTGAGTTTAAGTCCAAGTCCATCAACCCATGTTATTAGGGGTTGGATGATATGTGTTTTACAGAGCTGATACCGATTATTACAGATCAAGTAGACTGACAACTGATATTTGAAACTATATATATATATATATATATATATATATATATATATATATATATATATATATATATATATATATATATATATATATATATATATATATATATATATATGTCTGGTGTAAAACTGAAAATTTATGTCAAAATTAAGAATAGGCCTCTGACAAAAAAAGTTCTTTAAATGCTTTTGAATTATTTTATTGACAAATCGGTTAATACGATAAACATAAAAATGCTTTATATCGGTGCTGATATTCTTCTCTGTTCTTTTTATATTCTACCTATTTTTTTTCTATTTATTTATTATACAATTAACAGGAAACAACAATAAAAAAGCTTCTAACACTAGCTTTTTTTTTTTTTTTCTTTTATATTCAACCTGTTTTCTTTTTATTTATTATATAATTATAAAAAAAAAAAAAAAAAAAAAAAAAAAAAATTCCTACATGTACTGCATTAGGCTAACTGAGACTGGTAATATCGCTTTCACGCTATTGCTCTTTTGTTGATTTTGATTGCTTCCATTGTCCTCTTTTGTAAGTCACTTTGGATAAAAGCATCTGCTAAATGTCTAAATGTAAATGTAATGTACATGATATTCAGCCAGGGGTGCTTTTTCCAAAAGCATCGTTAGCTTTCTAAGTATGATGAAACTTGCAGCCGTAGTTGCTTTTGGGAAACGCACCCCAGGCCAGTAATCGATCGAGCCCTACATATAATGTTCATTATTGAGATCACTATTTTTTTGCCATTATAAACACTGACTTTTAACAGTTCTGGGATTTTTGAGGTGCCATTGAACCTCATATCGGTTTCAGATGGGATGTGATACACCATGTTCTTCCTCTTACGCGTCTCATAATCAGTCAGTATGAGAACTGAATTCAGACATACGGGGGTGATTGAATGCCAGCCGAGGTTTCGGTATGTGAGGGTGAACTATAGACCTTTCGACTTTGTTTTCTGTGCAGGACATCCACCAGAGCAAACCACAGACCTGTTCCCGGAAGAGCCTGGCGGTGAGATTACAAAACTCACACACACACACACACACACACACACAGAGTATATGGTTTTGCTTTTTTCAGGCAAGTTATTATCAGCTTTGCATCGACAGAGTTTTACTCAAGGTTCATGATGATGGTGGCTTTGATATGTGTTGGAGCCCTGTTTTTCGTGTGTCTGTTTGGCCTGTTTCAAGTGCTCAAACGCAACAGCTGCAGTAATTCAGGTGAGCAGATCGCTGTAGATCATCTCAAGCACACCAACACCGCATGATTTATTTGAAACCACATGACCTACAGGCAACACATGCTAATATGTCTCTCTTTTCCGCCCACGTTCTGTTGAAGCCCGTGATATTTAATGGGAAAATCTTGAGTAAAATGGCTGATTTTATGCCAAAATATACATAGAATTTTATAGCAACTTTTTTTTAATTCATTGAACACTTATTTTACTTAAAAAACACTTAATTCCATTATCATTTTAAAGTGATTGTTACAAAATTAAACAAGAAAAATCAAGACTACACCACATCTATTCATGGTATAAGAGATAATGGGTAATATGGCATGTTATAATCACTCATTTAAGAAAAAAGAGTCACTTAAATCTTTATCCGTTCTTGTCAGGTTTGGTTCTCCACTACTCCAAGGCTATGTCAAACCCAGTGGTGGTGAGTTTGTGAACTTCCACAGCCTGTCATACTTTTATCAGCATATAATTTCCTTATGAATCTGATCATAGAAATGTCTTTCATTCAGGATGACCACCAGAGAATAAATCTTCCAGACTTACCCAGAGTTCAAAATGAAAAGGAGGAACTTTACAGAACCACAAACCCAGATCATACAAACACAAAACCGGTCGACAGAGATTCGTACTACATAGATGTTGTTTCAGCACAAACAAAAGATGAGATCTACATAGAACTTGACAACAATAGACAGAGTCATGTGTATCAGAGCCTTACAGCTGATTCTCTTCAAGAGTCGATCTATCACACTATTGATCAGAAGACTGACTGAACACTGAATCCAACAGCTAATCAGAATCCTAGTTTCCTCCGACAGCTACGATCATCCAAAATTGTGTCAACTTCAAAATGTTTGTTATTTTGTTGTTTCACTTATTAAATGAATATAGAAATCATTCTTATTTGTTTCAGGTATAGTTTTGTGAGGTAACAACTGCCTAACAACCTAATATTTTAACAGAAAATTGAGTGTTCACTATTGTGCTTTTGTGTTATTCACACTATTTTCTGGTTTAATGTAAAGCTGCTTTGAAACAATCTGTATTGTTAAAAGTGCTACATAACTAAAGGTGACTTGACAAATAAATTATTGTGATGTTATAATTTTTACTTTTCTGTTTTACTTATTCATCTTTGTATGCTGCTGCGGTCAATTTCGTCTTCTCATTAACAATGTTTTTCTCATTATATTTTATACCTGTTTACATTAAAATAAATGTGACTGATAAACACCCTTACAAAATTAACCATGGATTTACTATAGTAAATATGTAGTAACCATGTTATATTTTATTTTATTTTTTCCGCAGACTTTTCCATTTGTATTGCCAGTTTTACTACACATACCATGATTAAGAGCAGTGTTAAAACAGATGAATGAATGTGTGGGCGTTGCCTTAAAGAAATAACAATGTTGAACATTTTAGCTAATTAATCTTAAACAGTGTAACACATTGACAGCGTGACTTTGAGTATTAATTAAGAATTATGGCATAAATGTGTGAATTACATGCAGTGAAATGACTGTGAATGAAATATTACATAATAAAGACTAAAATTTAATACAAATGAATAAATATGTTGATTCTGATCTTATTCATCAGGTCTCACACGCAGTGCAGCACTGACACAGTGTGGTGAAATGTTTACGAGCCATGGGTTTCTTAGATCGGTAGGATTAAAAAGTTCCGTTGAATTTGGAAAATTCTTTGCACAGTAATCATCAGAATATTTCTTCGTCTGTCTCTGAAAATGTCTGGATTTTGAAATCATCCTGCAGATGCTCATTTTAACAGGCTTTTCTTCAACTAGGTGATTACAGCATATTGAAAAATATACATAACCGGAAGAATCGATACACTGCTTTGACAGTCGCTTCTGGTGTTCAATTCCGGTGTGATTAAAGGTCCATTGCGAGTTATAAAGTCGCAATTCTGAGAAATAAAGTAATAATTGTGTGATCTAAACTTGCAATTCTGAGAAATAAAGACGCAACTGCATGATATAAACTCACAATTGTGAGTTATGAAGTCAGAATTCCGAGATATAAAGTCACAATTCTGAGAAAATAAGTCAGAATTGTGTAATATAAACTGGCAATTGCAAGTTACTGAGTCAGATTCGTGAGATATAAACTCGCAATAAGCTTAATAAGCTATATAAGCTTAAATCCCACAATTCTGACTTTATAACTCACAATTGTGCATTTATATCTCACAATTCTGAGAAATAAAGTCAGACTTGCAAGATGTAAACTCAAAATTGTGAGAAAAAAATCAGAATCGTGAGATAAAAAGTCGCAATTACCTTTTTTATTTTTTATTCTGTGGCGGAAACATGCTTCCATATCTTTGTCTGCTCTGCATGTTTTGTTTTGTTTTTTTTCTGCATTGGCATTGTCTTGCTCTCCACTAAAAAAATATTTAAACATCCTTAAACAGTTTCTCTGAAAACAAGTTTTATTAGCTTTTAATCTTTAAAGAAACAAGCAACAGAATGAACCAATGTGCTGCACATTTCTTTTAACCAGGTAAACATTTTCAATAGTTAGAACTTACAATATAGGACTTACATGTAATAGCATGTCCCTGTGTAAACAAACAAATGTAATATGGAAAATATTACAAACAGCATTGTTCGCACTGACAGGAAATTTGCTCATATTGAGAAAGTTCAATAAAATGCATTTGAGGACTGGTTCAAAATAGAAACACGGAAACGAAAGAGAGACTGTCAGACAGACGTGGTTTTATTCTCCGCACACACCAAAATTAATTAATAACCAGTCGGCATGTGGACAGCAAGAGTCTTTTGTTTCTGCATCTATACAGGTCAGTTGTATCTTGATTTCAGACTCTAACTTTAAAAGTGTTGGCATCAGTTGGAGAAATTACT
The DNA here is from genome assembly GCA_036247105.1 of Cirrhinus mrigala. Taxonomy (NCBI): domain Eukaryota; kingdom Metazoa; phylum Chordata; class Actinopteri; order Cypriniformes; family Cyprinidae; genus Cirrhinus; species Cirrhinus mrigala. Next base: position 655,236 of record CM070007.1, read on the forward strand.
TTTAAAACTCTTGCTTATCAAGCTTGACACAGGTTTAATCTCACTCAAGAACAGTCAAGCTGAAAAAGCAAAGCTACAAATGACCTAATTTACTAATAAACCAAATTACTTTTATTGCTATAATATATTGAACAGAAACAGAGGATTTCATTAACATATTTTAAACAGATCAGTTTACTCTAAATATCACTGTTAAAAATAGCTAAATCACTTTATTTTAACATTTAATTACTAATATTGTTATTATTGTAATGAAAGAAATATTAATTCATATTAATAAATATTAAATGTTAATTCGTATATTGCTTAAAAAAATGTTTGGATCATTCTTTGAACTGTATAATCTAAACAAACAGATGAAGTAAAAAAAAAAAATGAATTGTATCATATGCCTACTTTTACAATTTGCTTTGCAGTAAAACTATATAGTGGAATAACATTATATTTAGTTTTATGACTTGTTGGATAAAGTGGATATTTGTCTTTAAAAACGCATTACTGTCAAGTAGTTAGGCTATTTGTGTTGCTAATTGCTAGTTACTCTGCAAATGGTCATCAAATGGTAAATCTTAAATTTGACAGATGTTGGAAATAAGTAACATTAACTGTTCTTTAAAATAGATTTAAATGTCATTTAATTCCCTTTCCAGCCTGTCTACGGGATACTAGCTGTGCTAAGATCGGATATGAAGGAAAATACATAACCTTTCAAGCCATTTACCCACCAGACTATGAGAAAAACACCAAGTACTTTGGCAGAACTCATGACTTTTTCTCCTTCGAGAAACTGGTTGAGACGTCTCATCCCAACCGGTGGGCGAAACAGGGACGTTTTGTTTTATTCGACAACACGTCAGCGCACTTCCTTACCGCCACCATCTCGGGATTGGTCGCAGAGGATTCTGGCAGTTATTCGTTCGGCGTGGATATTAAACTGCTGCCTGATCTTATTGCTGATGAAATACAACTGACCGTCATTACAGGTGAGAATCATGAGAAACATGTTTTTACAGGCTAGAACATAGTTTGTCACACATACACACACACACACAAACACACACACACACACGTACGTTTGTTTTTGTGAATTGTGGTGCTTTCCATAGACTTCTATAGTTTTTATACTGACCAAACGATATTGTCTATCCCCTAACCCAACCCTAACCCTAAACCTACCCCTTACAGAAAACATGTTTGCATCGTTACATTTTCAGATAAACATCATTTACTATTTTTAATAATTTCTTAACATTGTGTCAAAAAATTTCAAACAATGTCAAACATTCCAGGTTATACTATCCTTGTGGGGACATTTGGTCCCCACAATGTAGCAAAAACAAGTACACACACACACACACACACGACTGAATGCAGAAGTGAATGTGGCTGAAGCAATGGATCTCAAGAGTTTCACGTTCCTTCTTCTCTGCACAGGTGAAGCACAGAGACCCACAACACCAGCACCAAAAGGTACCACAGAAATGCAGGATCAATCATATAAAATCTACTTATACAATATATTAATCAGCTCTGTTCAAATGCTTTGTTTTAGTGATTGTCTACAGCACAAGCAGTCCTGCAACTATCACAACACGGAACTGGGCCAAGACTAGAGATCAGGGTGAACTGATCTTTCATTCAGTCTATCGTTCATTTATTCATTCTGTCATTTGCTTTGTCTGTCTAATTTGCATCATTCATTCATGCATTCTTTCCTCCATTCTGTCTATCATTCACCTTCTTTAGTTCAGTAGTTTATTAGGGCCTGAGCACCGGTGGTGTGACAACCCTATTGGAAAATGAATCGCATTTTTGACCTAAACATGCTTGAAAACTCATGAAACTTTGCACACACCAGAAGTGGTGAAAATTTACATCTGATAAGTGTTTCAGAAGTAGGTGTGACAAAATGGCTCGATAGCGCCACCTATAAAATTTCAACGAAGTGCCACTCGAGCTGTGTTACACATACATGTACGAGATTCGGTAGACACATGTAACACACACTGTAAAAAAAAAAATGTTGCCAATACTGAAAAAATCAAGGCAACACATTGCATTCAGATTTTTATGTTTTCCCAACGATTGGTGTCAAATCCAGGTGCCATGAGTAAAAGTCCTCCCCAGTATTTTGTTCCAATCACCTGGATTTGCTAATTAGCACAGTTTTTCAGCCAGGAGGTCCGAGATTGGACCAAGTCATTCCTTTTAAGTCTCAAGCAAGTCTCAAGTAAAATCCCAAGCCCCTAAAGAGTTAAAGTTGATGAGATAACTGAATGATGATTGTGTTAGTGTTGAACATCTGCTGTTATTACAGAGGATCAGATGTTGATGTTTTATTGGTTAAAATGATGCCACCATTGTGGAGATCAGTATTTGCTTTAGTTGAGCTCTTCACCATTGACTCATGGGTTAGATCTATCTCTGTTATAATGCGTATGGTCTTGTAAAGCAGTGAGATCAGAGCTGTATGGTGAGCAGTTAAGTGGTGCTAGGTGATCATCGTAAGCATACCTGAACACCCCCAAAATAATTTTCTTTTGTAAGGTAAGGTTTTGCATTATCAAATCCACAAAACTACAGCATAGTGATTTTCAATAAGTCACAGTGAATTCATTTAAAACCTGTATAATGCATATAAACATCTATAGCATTTAGACGCACAGACATCAAGAACCAGCATATGAATCTCAACAATGGTGACAATCAACAAAACGCTTCATGCTGCAATGCATGCTGGGTAACAGCATAGTAATGCACTGCAGTATGAAGAATTATTGTCACCACTGTTGAGGAGCGTATGATAAGTGTTCATGTCTGAAAGCCTGAGCTGACGTAGTTTTTTCTTCCAATATTGAAGCGTTACAGTGACATTCGTTTAATAGGATTTTTTTGTTGCAGTTCTACAATCGCTAGATGTCATTCAGCAAGAGAGTATTTCATGTTGCTGATCTAAATTAGTTGTATATGGTGCAAGCGTGAGCTAATCTGCTGCTGCAAGCTTGTGACTCAGCAATGCACAAATGCTTGCTGTAAAACAGCAGAGATTACTCCAAGAGTCAAGAGACAAACTAAAAACCACACTTGACCGCAATGATGGTGGCACTGTGTTTTTTTTCTTTCTCTTCTTTTCTTGGCCAATAAAACATCAACATCTAAACCTCTTAGAATTCTCAATAAGAGATTCTACAGACATGAAATAAAGTCATTCTGGTTAGTAATGAGTGAAGCTGGTGATGCTGTTTGTGGAGATGTTTAATCAGATTTGAGAGATGAAAGTCAGAGATGAGTCAGTTGTAGTTCTTGTGTTTCTCTTTTCTTCAACGATGCTGCTTGTTAACAGCAGATGTTCATCACTAACACAATCATCATTCAGTTATCTCATCAACTTTAACTCTTTAGGGGCTTGGGATTTTACTTGAGACTTGCTTGAGACTTAAAAGGAACGACTTGGTCCAATCTCGGACCTCCTGGCTGAAAAACTGTGCTAATTAGCAAATCCACCAATATCTACAAAAAAGTAGGTACAAAGTCTGAAACCCAACAGGAAGTCTGTTATTTTGAATCTTCTCTGCAAATTTTGTGCCATTTTTGCCATTTTCAGCCATTGTATTTAAACGAACTCCTCTTAGAGATTTAAACAGATCAACACCAAATTTGGTCAGTGTAATCCAGCGGTTCTCAATTCCAGTCCTCATGCCCCATGCTCTACATATTTCGTATGTATCTCTTATCGCGTACGACGTTTGTTCTATTTGAACGTAAGTGCCCTGCGAAGTGGACTTTCCGCCATGATTCCAGTTCGAAGTGACCGTATATGTTCCAATTAAAGGTCATTAAAGCATGCGAGACATGAATTTAATTGTATTTATTTATAGATGCATTTATGTCACACTTCACAATTCTCCAATAAGATTAGTCTGTGTGTTAAGATGTTGCGGGCATCGGCGCAGCGCAAATTCATGAATGAATGTTCCGAGGTGAAATAAACTTCAATGGATTTCCCCTGCTCAGGGAGTAGGGAACAATGAATACTGGGTAGGGACCATGTCAATCGGAACACAGTTCATGCAATGCTCACCTCTAATTGAGCTGGTTATCAGAATCAGGTGCGTTAACTAAGAGAGACATACAAAATATGCAGAGCGGTGGGGCGCAAGGACTGGAATTGAGAACCGCTGGTGTAATCTACAGCCCTTTGTGAGGTTAAATTGTGAAGATCTTGAGTTTTTGTTAAAGGGCATATCAGTGGCGGCCTGACAAACTTTGATGTTTCGGCATGAAACAGGAAGTTGTTATAATTCAGGCATACAATGTCTGATCTGCACCAAAATTCACATGTTTGATAAGAGTTCTGTGCTGTACAGATTCCCATGACCATATTCAGTTATAATCATAACACCACCTGCTGAAAACAGTAAGTGGCTTGTTTTAAGCCTTGTTTTAAGCTCTAACAATCTACTCCTAGAAATTTAATGATATCAACACCAAATTTGGTCAGTCTACTCTCAAGGCTTTTGCAATGTTCAGTTGCGAAGATCTTGAGTTTTCGCGTGGTCCGTAGTGGCCTGACAAACTTCGATGTTTTGCAATGAAACAGGAAGTTGCTATAATTCAGGCTTGCAATGTCGCATCTGCCCCAGACTTAACATGTTTGATAAGAGTCCTGTGCTGAACACATGCCCATGATCATATTCAGTTTTAGTCATAGCGCCACCTGCTGGAAACAGGAAGTGGCTTGTTTTAAGCTCTAACGAACTCCTCCCTGAGATTTGATGACATCAACATTATAATTGGTCAGTCTACTCTAAAGGCTTTTGCGATGTTAAATTGAGAAGATCTTGAGTTTTCGTTAAAGGACATGTTCATGGCGACCTGACAAAGTTCGATGTTTGGCCATAGAAAAGGAAGTTGTTGTGACTCCATACAATGCCCAAACTTAATACTTTCAATAAGACTCCTGGCGTGAACACATCTTAAGACCAATATTCTGTTATAATCATAGTGCCACCTGCTGGCAACAAGAAATGTCTTGTTTTACACTAACAGAAACATGCAGCGTCAATCTGCAGTAGATTTCACATGTTTGATAAAAGTTCTGACCCAAAGCATCTACATGTCAATATTTACTTATAGTCATAGCGCCACCTGTTGGCAGCAGGAAGTTTGGCACATATAAAAGACTTTGACATGTTCTTACTATATTTACCACTTTAAATGCATATTGCACACCGTTCACACCTCTTGTACATTAATTCTTTTGATTGTTCCCGTCATTCTATGGTTTGTTTGATCTTTTCATTCTGTTCTTCTCTATTATATTACCGTTCTTATGAGCATCTTACAAAGCAGAACTGTTTCTGTTCATATATCTGTCTTTCAATTTCTCTTCCACATGTTTCTGTCCTTCACATAAACCAATTGTGCTATTATTAGGTGTTTCAAATTGTTTTTCTTTTTCCACAGAATCTTACCTCTGGCTCGTGACAGTCTTGAGTCTGGTGTGTGTTTGCACACTCCTGGTTGTGTGTCCATTCGTTCTGTTTAAAGTAGTAAAATGGGCTACCGCCTATAAGCTGTCAGGTGAGATGACGGCATAAGATTTCTTCTTTTTTACGCAATCTTCTCTCATAGCTTTATAATTTATCATGCAACAATTAATACTTGAATTTCACTCCTGCAGCTTCTGTGTCTTTTTACAATAGTAGGAAAACATCGGCTCAAGTTGTTGTAAGTGTATACTCAATGGTATCACCTTCACAAGTATTACCACATTAACAGTGATGCTGATAAAGCTAACTAATGTCCTCACTAAAATGAAAGCTTCCTCTCTACAGGATGAGTATGTGAAAATGAGTTCGGTCGTCCTTAGAAATTCACCCACAGCTGATAAAGGTTCAGTTGTCAAGGACATTCACAGACCTGCAAACATTAATGCCCGCTACATTGATCATCTTGCGCAACCAGATTTGGATCAGATCTACACAGAAATGAGCTTTGATTTTGTTCAAGAGACAGTTTATCAGAGTATTGATCAAAGTACTGAATGACTACAGCATCTTCATCAACATCCAATCAAAATCACATTTTCTTTCAGTGACACTTTACAATAAGGTTCCTTTTGTTAACATTAGTTAACATGAACTAACAATGAAAAATACTTATTAATCATTTGGTAACATTTATATTTACTAAATAATTATGAAAGCCGGTATATGTTAATATTATTTAATTGACCTGAGCTAACATGAACAGTATTTTTGTTAACTAATGGTAACAAAGATTAATGTATACTGTAACAAAGGAATTGCCTATTGTTAGTTAATGCATTAATGTTAACTAATGGAATCTTACTGTATGATGTTAACAATTTTCATCAGTTTAGTATGTGTTCATTTGATGTATAAGGAAAAACATCTCAATTGGTGTCTTGAATAAATAAATGTCTCCAAATAAAAGCTGCAATGTAGATGAGACTCAGACTCAGTAATGGTATAGAAACGTGTGCGTGAGTTTAGTGAGATGACAAGTCATGTTACGTGACTGTTGCATGACTGCAGATGTCTCAATTGGATGGAGAGACAAAAAGAGAAGTAAATACTTTAGCATACCACACAGGAGGAAGGCGAATTGTACTGTGGATTTCACAAAGTTTTAGCTTTCAAATCGCGAATCTTTTCAGCATGTGGATTCTTCTAGTTTTCCTCTCCCACATCTTCACAGGTGAGTTAGAACTTGCTTATCTTTCATAAGGAATTCACTAAAGACGTTTAATATTGGACTTGTGTTATTGATTCTGTTGATCATGCAATGTCACATCCTGTCTGACTGTTCATTTGCAGTGGTGTCTCTGGATCCTCTAACTGCTCCAGTGGGAGGAAGCATTGAATTTTGTTGTTCTCATATTCTGGCCGATGGAAACATCAAATATTTTTGCAGAGGCTCTTGTTCAGATGAAAATATTCTCATTCGATCTGAGACAGGGGAGAATCCGTCTCACACGGGCAGATACACTCTGTATGATAAAGGATCAGACTTCACCGTGACCATCACTGATCTGAGGTTATCAGACTCTGACACTTACATCTGCGCAGTCGACAGATTTTTAGTAGACACTTACTACTACGTAACTTTACATGTGATTGAGGGTAAGTTATGCATTGACTGTGTTTCAGAAATTATTTTAGAGAGTTTTATGGGCTGTTGTTTCATATGGACTGACGGCATTTGTGGCATCAGCTAAAAACGTACGATTGGAGTTGCTGAAATAATCCTTTTAGAGGTCGAACATCTTTCTGAGAAAATGAACATATAGTTAACTGTTACGAAAGTATTTCTGAAAAGTTTGCTCATGCAAATAATATTTACATTCTGGTTCAATTTATCAGAAAAGGACTTAAAGTCCTTAAAGTGAAATTAAAGTCATTTTACTCCAACTTTATTCAGTAAAGCTGCTTTAAAATTGTGAAAATGATATGTTAGAATTTACTAGACGTGTTTAACACCCAGTTCAGACTTGTTTTACCTGTTTCTTTTAATGTGTGGAAATCTCTGGATTACAATAACAACAGGAAACATGATAAATAACTCCCATTTTCTTTTATAACAGCACATTTATGAATTTATGTCAGCACATCAACACCACCTTTTTTCACTAATATTTCTATAATCCACAGTCTCTACATTGACACCTTTTTCAAGAAGTGCATCCAGATCACCTGCAAGAAGAACAACTACAGACAAAACTGGTAATTGCCATCCATCTGAATCCATTCTTCCGTCCATCCCACCCAATCCCAAACTAATCCAACAATCCAACTCAATCTATCCATCCAACCCAATCCATCTCTGTCCCAATCCGTCCCATTCTAATATATCCATCCAAATCCATCAAACCCAGTCCATCCCTATCCCAATTAACCAGTCCATCCAAACCAGTCCATCCATCCCAATCCATCCATTTAACTCAATTTACCCCTGTCCTAATTCATTTATCCTAATCCAACCCCATTCCAATCCATTTTAAAGTCATAAATTCATTCATGTATATATGTGACCCTGGACAACAAAACCAATCATAAGGTTATTTATTTATTTATTTTCTTTTTTTTAATTGAGATTTATATATCACCTGAAAATAAGTGCTCCATTGATGTATGGTTTGTTAGGATAGGACAATATCTGGCCGAGATACAACTATTTGAAAATCTGGAATCTGAGGGTGCAAAATATCAAAATATTGAGAAAATCGCCTTTAAACTTGTACAAATGAAGTTCTTAGCAATGCATACTACTCAAAAATTAACATTGGATATATTTACGGTAGGAAAATTACAAAATATCTTTACTTAATATCCTAATGATTTTTGAATAAAAGAAAGATAATTTTGACCCATACGGTGTATTGTTGGATATTGCTACAAATATACCCGTGCTACTTAAGACTGGTTTTGTGGTCCAGGTTCAAATATTTATTTCTAGAGAAGATGCAGCCATACAGCCATAACAGGTAATTGCCATCAATCCTAATCCCAACCTAATCTGTCCATCCCAATCAATCAGTCATTCCAACCCAATCCATCGCCTCCCAAACAATCAATCAATCAGTCAATCAATCAGTCAGTCCCAATCTGTCCATTTGATCCAATCCTGCCCCATCCCAATTCATTTTGAAATTGTATTTTTTTTCATTTATATATTTCTTTCTAGACAATAAGAGAACATTAGTGACAAGGCAGTCGATTGCAGACACTTCACCAAAAACAATACGCAGATTAGCACTGTCTGGTAAATGAGGTTATATATAGCACTTCCTGAGAATCAGATAAGAAGGAAATAAATGTTCTATTTGTGCTGGTTTCTGTTCTCAGATCCTCTGGTTTATGTTGGAGCAGGTCTTGGTGCACTGGTGCTGATTTTTACAGTTGTCCTCTTCATATTTATCAAGCTAAAGTATAAGCAGAAGAGACGCTCCAGTTTGACATCGTCTGCGCAACCTGATTCTTTGATTTATACCACACCGAATGTCACCTCACAGTCAGACAGTCTGGACTATTCCTCTGTGAAGTTCATCAAAAAACCCAACTGCAGTGTAAAGACCAGTGAGACGTTTGAAATGAACCCGAATGAACAAGTAGAAACAATATATTCAACTGTTCAGACTCAACACCAGTCAGACATCACCGATCAAAGCTCAATAATCTATTGCAATGTTCGTAAAGGATTGTAGATTTCTAGTGATCCTGAAGCCCTTAAATAGCTTGTTCAGGTATGTTTGATTAGGGTTGGAGCTAAACTCTGCAGGACAGTGGACCTCAAGGACCAGAGCTGAGAAATCCTGAATACTGAATTACTGAATACAGACTGTTTATTGTTTGCTGGACATTTTTCCATGTCTACATAATATTTTTATACAGTGCAAGTTCTTAAGACTATGAGTCAGTACATATGGCATTTCCCCACCCTCAGTTGCAGAGTGTTTAAAGGTGAAGTTTGTTATTTCAGGATACTAATGTACTTTCATATCCACTTCTTGTGCAGAAGTATGCCATGGATGGTCTTAAGATTTTGTGATCAAATATGTTGGAGAACTGTAAATAGACTTTAGCCTGGCTCACACTACAGGATTTTTATAATCCTAACCGATCATGAAATCTGGTTTCAGTGAACACATAAAGAGAATCTTTGCAGATTATCTTCCCTGAAATCTTAAACATGCACGAAAATCGTGGTACATCACACACGACACATAACAGAGGGAGCGCCTCAAGTGATCTTACACAACAGATCGTCATTTCAGCAACTAATGTTTACAAATGTTAGTTAGCATGAAAACTGAGACAATTTAATGTGGTTGTGGTATGTTTTCGACATATTA